>OX578283.1:57040968-57767845 GCA_951217055.1 Gerris lacustris | reverse complement strand
GGGCCGGGAACCAAATCTTAATTATAGAGCTGGGTTGGTCCAGGGATGTACACTCGGCCGGCATCTTTCTTGTTAACACCCATGGCTGTTCCGTAGTTAACACTCAAACACTCCCCTCTACCTATGTGATTTGAGAAAACCAACCAATCCCTTAATCGTACCATCGTCGCCTCAACTTCTTTTTTTTCTTCTTCTTTTTTAAACTCATTTTATATTCTTCTTTTTTCTTTCTTTATAACCTGAGCCATCTTCTCAAATATCTATCGGAAAATTACTCTTCACCTTCTCATCTTTATTCCGAATTATTGTTCGCTTTTATCACAAATCTCATGTTCTGGTACTTTTGTTATATTATTAAAAGCGCATGTTCTTTTTGAACATTCAAGACAATGTTCTTCTAATTTCAACGCAAAATAAATTCTTTCACCTGCATCAAAGCTTCATGTTCTTCTGTCCTTACACACACCAAGTATTTTAATAAAAAGCATTTGTTCTTTTACTTTTTAAATAAAAAGCAAAATTCTTCTTTTATTTTTAATCAAGCGGGAGTTGTCCTATTTTTAACACGTTATTACTTCTTACGCTTTTATTAAAGTTCTTAAGTCCTTATCAACTTTTTCAGTTGAAGCTTTTTTACACAACAAATAAGTATATTATATTTATTATATTACAACGAAAAATCAACTCCTTTCATCAAAACATAAGTTCTTCATTACGGAACACTATATATGTTGTGTTCTTATGCTTTTAATAAAGCTGAACTTCTTCTGTATTTTAACACTAAATAAGTTCTTTGCCTTTCATAAAAGCTCACGAAGTTTTACTTTTAACACTAAATAAGTTCTTATGTTATTTATCAAAACTTATGCATTTATTATAGCTGAAGTTCTTCTGCTTTTATCAAAGCGTAAGTTCTTCTTTATTTAGTACTAATGTGTTCTTATGCTTCTATTAAAGTTGAACTTCATTTGTATTTAATACTAAATATCTTCTTACGCTTTCATAAAAGCACACGGTATTTTACTTTTAACACTACATAAGTTCTTATATTATAGCCGAAGTTCTTCTGTTTTTATCAAAGCGTAAGTTTTTCTATATTTAACACGAATGTATTGTTATGCTTTTATTAAAGCTAACACTAATTAAGTTCATATATTGTTTATTATAAAAAAAAAAGTTCTTCTACTGTTAACTATGACTAGAGAGGTTAATAAATGTAACACTACAATATTGTCACCACAATTTTATATATTTGAACAGACGCGTTTCGACATTATGTCATCTTCAGTGTGTTAACATAGTAAGTGTACTATGTTAACACACTGAAGATGACATAATGTCGAAACGCGTCTGTTCAAATATATAAAATTGTGGTGACAATATTGTAGTGTTACTTTTATTAACCTCTCTAGTCATAATTATGAAGTGGTACCACAAAATCTCAGTCAAAACAACAAATTATCTACTGTTAACAACACAAATTCTCTGCATTTAACACTAAAAATTGTTTTTGGAAGTTCGAGTTCTTCTTTACTTAATACTAATGTTTTTATGCTTTTATTAAAGCTGAAGTTCTTTTATATTTAACACTAAATATGTAATTGATCTTTAAAATATGTTCTTCTACTTTTAACACTAAATAAGTTCATATATTTTATTAAAAACAAAAAGAAATTCTTCTGTTTTTTTATCAAAGCACAAATTCTTCTACATTTAACATTAAATAATGTTCTTTGAAGTTCGAGTTCTTCTTATTTAACACTAATATGTTCTTATGATTTTGTTAAAGCTAAAGTTCTTTTAAATTTAACACTAAATATATTTTTGAGCTTACATCAAAGCATTAGTTCTTCTGCTTATAGCACAAAGTAATTTCTTGTAGGTTCTTCAACAATTCGTGTTTGTTTACTTTTTATCAAAAACTAAGTTCTTTTACTTTAACACAATTAATGACTTTTTATTTTTAATGAATTTAAGGATCAATTAAATAAAAAAAAAACTGACATTTAAACTGAAGTATAATCGTAATCTTAAAGAAGTACACAGTGAAATAATCAAAGAAAATTTCTCCCTTTTATGAAGTTAAAAGATTAATTTTTATTCCTGTTGGTAACATATATAAAAAGAAAAATGTGTGAAAATATTTTATTTTTAAATAACAAAGTTAAAAAACCCAACCTTTGTTCGGGCTTTCCTTTTATTTCTTAAGTGAGCAAGAATAAAAAATGTTTTCGTTTTGGAAAATAAACGTTTGAACCAGTTTCTTTGGAGAAATCAGTTCAAAGTGAAAATTTATTAAATGTTTTCTTTTTTCAATATCAGTTGAAATGAAAAGAACTTAACTCTTTAGATAACAGTTAAAATTTAAATTTATTTAAAAAAAAAAAAGTTTTGTTTAGATAAAGTTTTTAAAAAAAAAAAAAAAACTTTTGAAATTATTCTTTGTTCAGAGTTCAGAACTCTCTATTACTAAGCTAACGATGAATTTAAATTTAAAGTTTGCCATTTTTCAAAAAAAAAAAAAAATTAATATTATAGTAGAAAGGAAAGTAAATTGTCTTTTAGTTCAAAATTAACTTAAACAATAAAGAGAAAAACAAATTTTCTCGGAGATAAATTGGAAATAATAGCCTTAATTTTAGAGATGAAAATTTATCATTTGAGTTTTCACGCAAGGAATATAAACATCATATTTTATTGTGAAAATATAATTATACAAAATTAATAATAAAATTAAAAGTTGGGCACCATTGTGAAATAACCTTTGATATGTGGTAACTATAGTTATGTACAATTCATGATTAAACATTAATATTTGTCACTTAATACATCAACTTAGTGTGAAATAATTCTTAACTATCTTTGATTTAAACCAGATATGTTTTCAAATCATTAGATGGGTAGACATAATCATCAGATATGTCTACAAATCGTTAGATGGGTAGACATATCACCAGATATGTCTTCAAAGCGCTAGATAGGTAGATAATTTACCAGATATGCTGAATTCCATTTTTTAAGTTTTTGGCAGTTTTCATACTACGGAAAGTTTAAATTTTAATTTAAATCAAATTATAATTATTATTTACTACGGGAAACAGACAGTGAAAAATACACTCCCGCGCCGGGATTGATCCCGGCGCGGGAGTGTATTTTTGTAACTTAAAAATTGAATTTCGAATTGATTGTACAAGGTACAGGTACTAATTGAGTACTTTATAATTATAAGCGTTAATTCTTGGTTTAGTTCTAATGTCATAAATATTGACTTTCTAAATGTATATGAATATTGAAAGCTTGGATTCGGGACTAGTTATCGATTACGGCAGTTAAAAATCATTCTTCTGCGTAGCTTAGTTGGCAAGAGCATCTGTACAAGATATGATGGGGATTTTGAAACACTGGGCCACTCCATTTCCCTCTAAGTGGTATATAAATGAAAATTTATAATTCATAATGATAGGTAGATAATTCATCAGATATGTCTACAACCAGGTATGTCTACAAATCGCTAGATAAGTAGACAATTCATCAGATATGTCTACAAACAGCTAGATAGGTAGACAATTCACCAGATATGCCGGTATTTGGAGTGTGAAACACTTGGCCACATAAGTGATATATGAATGAAAATTTATAATTCATCATAAAAATCAAATATTTATGAAAACCAATTAACCTATTAAGAATCTATTGAAGTTCTACCTCCCATATATATTTTTTAAGCTTAGTTTTTCTTTACGACATTATATTTACTCGCTGTTGATCGCATCTAAGCTACACCCCATTTACAAAAAAGAGGATAGGAAAAAAAGGGGAAAAAATAACCCTAGTCAGGGGTGTATTTTTGTTGGGTGAGCATTGCTCTATTTCGCTGCTCATCAGTGCACGGTTCCGTAGATCCATTGTGTCCCCAGATTCTGCTGGTTTAGGGACCACGGAGAAAGGCTGTGCACCCCCTTCCCTCATTAAAGAACGATTTGAGGCCGAGAGATCCCGAAGCTAGGAACCCCCGGGAAGGCTGTCCTCCGCCCGTCACACTGAGAATCCTCTTCAGTCCCGCAAATCTCCTAATGACGGGCCCGGTAATTAACCCGCCTGCGGGTAAGTACCGGGGGGGGGGGGGGGGGTCCAAACACAGCTCTAGGATAAGGGATCTTACTATAAAAGAGGGATTGGCCCAATCACGACTTCCCTTTGTACTTCCTTCAAGGGAACCCCCAACAGCCATTCAAACCCATTCTTTTTTTTTACCCCATTCTACCGTTTTTTTTTTAAAAAAAAAAAACCTAAACAAAGACTCATAATAAAACTTTAAAATATTTTTTTTTGTTTGAACTCGCACTTATTAATAACGAAGTGCAACACTTCAACTTTTCTACAGTTTTCAGAAGTAAAAATATAATAAATGATACTCACAATAAACGGGGGAAAAAGAAAAGAAAAACAAACCCCTATCTGTTTTATTTTTGATTATGTGTTGAATCCTAATAAAAAAAAGAATGCTCTTTTAATCCATCTAAGGAAATCAAAAGAAAAAAAGAGACAAGACTTTATAAAAGGACAAAAAGCGAGGATTAGTCATAAGTTAAAAAAAATCAAAATTGTAAATTTACCGACAAATCCACAATTTTGTAATTTATTTAATTTCTTTCTTCAAAGTTTTTTATTCATTTCACCTTTATTTCTAGATGCTTTGAACGCAGTATGATCTTCTGCTTAATTATTTATAATGATTGTGTATAATTTCTCATAGATAAAACAATATCATGTTCATTTAGGTGACTGAAGATGAAGGCTTATAATTACCACGCTTTAAGAGAAACATGGTTCTTGGACTTAAGCCAACCACAAATGTAGCAGTTTTAGTCTGTTAGGAGTAGGTGATCCTAGTGACAGATACCTGAAATAGATGAACCTTAGCCATCATTGCAATAGCCAAAATAATAGCTAAAATAAATAAGCTCATAACAGGATCTGTATAATCCTTAAATATTGAGTTAGCAAACATTTATTAAATATGAAACGGACGTGTTAAATTAAAAAAAAATCCTAATTTCAAATTAATTAAATTAAAAAAAATCGGACGTGTAGTTTTTAAGATTTGTTGGTTCGCAAAAATTGAGCCAGAGACAGACACAAATCCTAAAATTTTCCCTGATGTCTGAAACGGATTTCTATCATGGATTTTTTGAAATCGGAAAAATACAATATATTCGTTCTTCAGGACGAGCGGTGCTTCCGTTACCTTCTGAAAGCTAGGAAGTAAAAACTCATTGAACCAAACGACGAGAAGCATTTGTGCAATAAGGTTTCTAAAACACAATTAATAGAAGGACTTAGATTTGAAGGATTAATTTCAACTTGATCCCGCTGAAGACTTAAACCGAGGAAGGGAGACCATGCAAATGTCTTGCGGTTCAGCAGCGCTCTATCCCATTAGTGGGATCCCAGAAGGAAATTGGTTTTATTTATGGTTGAGCAAATGCTTAAGTGGCAGAGAGGAACAGGGGGGGGGGGGGGGGGGGGGGGAGAAAGTCCAGGGAGGAATGGAGTGAAGAGCTTTTAAACATCTGGTATACTGGCATTACTTCAAGAGGGGTTGGTTACTTGCACTGCTCCTAGTCTGAGGGAAACTAGTAGAGAGAAATTGTGGATTCTAAGCCCTAAACCATTATCACATAAGAGCTTTATCTTCTTGGACGTCATCACATTATCTTCTGAAATGACGGAACGGCAGAATATTGTGAGTCAAAACTAAAAATATTCAACTAACAAACTGAAAAAAAAATTAATTAAAATTTGAACACAGCAAAGCTTCCTCTACTGGTGTAAACATATGCGTATATATATATATATATATATATATATATATATATATATATATATATATATATATATATATATATATATATATATATACATATATAAACAACAGCAATTTAATACCGTGTTTGCACACTGCAATAGGCTACACAATTTGTGAGAGGCACCAAGGGATGTGTGCCACGCAAGTGTGACTTCATAGGAACTGTTCCAACATTAGACATTACGTCATTAAGATGTTGGCTCGGCATTACGCCATGTCCTGCATTGTTTCGTCGCGTCCGACTCATCTGGGGCCCGACAATGCCCACCCAACTCTGGACCTATACCAGATCAAGAAGATCAGATAAAGGGCTTATCAGAGACGAGCCGAGCGTGCTCTCATACCGCCACACTTGCTTGGCTAGCAAAACACAACAGCAATTTAATACCGTGTTTGCACACTGCAATAGGCTACACAATTTGTGAGAGACACCAAGGGATGTGCCACGCAAGCGTGACACATCCCTTGGTGTCTCTCACAAATTATGTATATATATATATATATATATATATATATATATCAATCAATCAATCAAAATAATTTATTGTATATAAACATATGTTTGTACAATAGAGTTCGGACCGTAACAAATTATATAAATATTCGAATAATGTTAAAAAATATAAGCAGCTACCATTTTCTTATACTTTAACCTTAAATGAAATACCAAAATAACTAAATTAATGACAATTATCAACAATATTTACAAAATATTTAGTAGTAATATTAAAAGTAATTAATAATAATAACCATAGTAAACAATTTTTCAATAACAAACAACAATAGTTTAATTATTTATTTATTATTATTATTATTATTTATTTTTTTTTTTTTTGTTTGTTCTTCTCATGCATACCCACTTAAACAAACATCATACGCCCACACACATACACACCTAGGTTTATGTGTTATTTATATTCTTATTCGTATTTATTTTATAATTCTTTACATATAAAGTATTTTTTAGTATTTATTTTCATATTGTAATTATTCGTTTAATATAAAGGCTCTTATTTTTAAGGCTTCTACTGTGTAATGATAAACTCGGCTAATATTTTCAGAATCATAGCGAGATAAGGCTTGCTCTATAGTTGATAGGTTGGGAATCCAATGAGACCTTAGATGTTTAAACTGTGGACATCGAAACAAGAAGTGATTGAGCGACTCTTCTTCATTTAAATTACAAATTAAACATTTTATATTACCATCTAGGTTGTAGCTCATATATTTGTAGTTTAGCCTGGTGTAATCAATCTTAGATACTCTCAGTTGGCTGAAAATCCTGAGTTTGTTCATGCTTATTCTCTGTCTCAAATATTCTTCTCCTATTCCTAAAGAACTTATTAATCTGTAAGTTGGACTGTAGTTGGATCTTAATACCGCGTCCACATCTTCACTTATTGATTGATTTTCCATCTTATTGATCAGATTCTTTAACTCAGAATGGCGTTCTCTGCTTGATTTCAGGTTTAAAATATTTTCCCCATACACTGAAGAGAGATTTTGTTTAAGTTGTGAGTACCAGTTAAACTGTGGCTTGTTACTAGTTCTCTTGTCCCACTCCTCGTACCTGTTCAAACAAACTTTAGGGAGTCTATAGTCGGACATTTCTGAAACTTTGACCCACCAATTGGTCATTTTTTTAATGACTTCACCTCTTACTTTCTGACGTCCTGTCTCCAGTCTCACAAAATGATTTGGGGTGCACCTCGGCCATCGGAAAACTTTTTTAATAAAATTTAGCTGCACACTTTCTATATTGCTGATGTACCTGGGTGCCCAAATTTCAGAGCAGTAGTTTAATGTAGGATTAACAATGGAGTCATATAGTCTTAATATTGTGTCGAGGTTATCGGCCTTGGCTCTCCGGAGTATATCCAACACTTTGGCGGCCACGACAGAAGCTCTACTTTTGAAATCTTCAGCAGTTCTCAAGTGTAGGCCTGAAGAATAAAATTTGACGCCTAGATATTTATATTCTTTTTTCCTTTCAACTACCTGGCCCCTATACATTAGTTGCTTTATACCTTTGGACAATGGACCTGAGTGGAAAATAACTGTTTTTGTTTTTGATATATTGACTTCCAAATCATTAGATTGACAGTAGTCAGATAAAACATTTATTGCATTTTGAGCTTCATTCGCAGTGAGAGCAAAGATGACTAGATCATCAGCATAAAGCAATGATATCAGATTTTTACTCCAACCCATATTTAATCCGCAGAGTCCTCTTTTTTCAAAATAATCTGTAATATCAGATAGATACAACAGAAAAATTAATGGGCTTAAAGAGTCGCCCTGTAAAATCCCTTTATTGACCCTTATGGCGTCCTCCTCGCTTTCATTCATGTCTAAGACAACTTTGGCTTGCCCATACAATGCTCTAATTAGCCTAATTATTTTTGCGCTCATCCCCAGATAAAAAAGTTTATTCCACAATTTTTCCTGATTTATGGAATCAAAAGCCCGTTTGAAATCCACAAAAACACAAAAAAGTTTGCCTCGTTTCTTAGCGAGTTGGAAATTGATAGCAGCTTGAAGAATAAACACATTATCCTGGCACCCTCGTCCTTGTCTAAATCCTGCTTGTTCCTCGGGTATTATATTTTCTTGATCTGCCCATTCGTAGATTCTATCGGCCAACATTGAAGTAAGTATTTTTGTGATTTTATTTATTAACGAAATCCCTCTATAATTCAAAGGCTCCTCTTTGTCTCCGCTTTTATGAATTAATTTTAATCTGACTAGAGACCAATCCATTGGGATTTCTTCCCCTTCGAGGACTTGGTTATAAAGATTGAGTAGATAGTGTTCCCATTCAGGTGGCAAAAGCTTAAAAAGTTCATATTGCAAACCATCGCATCCTGGGGATTTACCTTTACCTGCGTGTTTAATGACTGTTCTCATTTCCTCAAGAGTGAACGGCCGGTCTATTATCTGGTTAAGGGTGTTGGGAGACAAGAAACTGGAATTAATAATTATCTTAGGTCCTTGAAATTCTCTAAAAAATATTTTGTATTTATCAATTGGAATAAAGTCCTCGCATCTGTTGTAAGGGGTCATTTCTTTTACCGCTTTCCAAAACTCCGAGGTATGTTTAATATTGTTCAGACTAGCTAAAATATTTTTCTGATATTCATTTTTTTCAGACTTTATTGTATTCCTATAATATTTTTTTGAGCTCGCTAGTGCTTTTAAACTATGGGTGTTGAAATTTTTTTGTTTACAATTTTTTACACATATTTTTACTTGTTTTTTAGCTGATTTGCATTTATTGTTATACCAACTGTTTTTATTAATCGAGAATGCACTGGGATAAGTCTTAACATACTTAACTGACAATAGTCCTGCACTATTTGCTGCCTTAGTAATGGAATTCCGAAAATTATTATAGAGTTGTGTTGGAGAAGGGCTGTTGAAATATATAGAATTGAAGGAAGTAAGTTGATTTTTAAATTCCGTGGTAGCATTTTCCTCTAGATTAAGCCTGCATATTTTCCGACATTCATTTTTCCTCTGAGAAGAAAATTTAGTTTTATGATATGATGGGATGTTTAGATCTAGCTGACACAGTAGGTGGCATGATAACCCTCCGAATTCTATAAGCTTCATATCATTTACCCAAGGAGTGGTATTCTCCTCCACCCATATCAGATCAATACAGCTCTGTCCTCTGTAGGTTACCGATGTAAATTGCCCTGGGTAGTCACTAAGAGTCCTCCCGTTAAGTAAAACGAATCCTTGTTCTTCCAGTAATTCAACTAATAGATGGCCTCGTCGATCTATCTTATTATCGTTGGACAGTCTGTCCGCCCTTAACGTAGTGTACTCAACCAGCTCTTCTTCCATCTCCCCTAACTGACCTATTCTACCGTTGAAATCCCCCATCATGATGAACCTATCGTATCTAGTTCTCTCTTGAATAGAAGATATAGACTCTCTCAGCGAGTCTATACAGAAATCAGTGTTAACTTGGTAATTCCAGTATGCAAGTCCTACCACAAAAATCTGTCTACCAATCTCCAACTCGATAAACATTGTCAACCTAGTACTTTCAATTATTTTCGCTTTAAATAATTTGTTTACAAATATAATTAGTCCCCCACTGCCCCTTCCTCTTGACTTGTCCCTGGTGGCTTCGGATGACATACAGTTAAAATCTTTTTCTATAAAGTCTGGTTTCTTAAATTCTTTGAATATTAAAAATGATTCAACTAAACATATAACATCACATTGTTGAATATATCTTACCTCACTATAATCCAATTTCCAAATATTTAAAAAACCCTCTATATTCCAGAAGACTATTCTTATCCTGTTTCTGCATTCTTGTTTTCTTACGTTGATGTTTGAGGTTGATTGCTATTTGACGGGGCTGGAGTTAACCTTCCTTTTTTTTGTGCTTTGTTGAGCTTCAGGTTTAAGCCAGGCTGTAAGTGATGAATTCCTGTTAGTAGGCTTAGTTGTGTTTCTGCGGACCGATGGGAGTGTACTCCTTTCCTTAGGCGCTCTTGAGGGTTTAGAAGATCTGCTTTCCTCGCTAGTGTCCGAGTTAGCGCCCGAGGGTACCTGAGTTTTGCATGAATCCCTGGAAGTAGGTATCTTTGATAAAGTAGGTGAACTCGGAAGGTTACACTCAGTTCCTTGATCTTGACTGGAAGTAGATTGTTGTTCCCTGATTTCATCTAAAGTCCAGATTTCGCCGTTTACTATTAATTTGTCGTGATATAATTTAGCTTGGTGTCCATCTCCTCGGGCTTTCCTCATATAAGTAAGCAGTTCCTTCCTGGTGAATAAAACTTCGGGTGAAAAGTCATCCTGGACTCCTATATTGGTACCTTTAAGATTTCCCACAAGAGATTTGACATATCTTTTCGTCTCAAAAGAGTTAAATTTTACTTTAACTGGACTGTTGGGTTTATTTCCAAGCTTAGAGGTGAAATGCAGGTCACTCGGCTGTATTTCAGCTTTCATTAGAGTAGTCAAAACGTACATAACAGCCTTGTTAATGTCTCCAGGATTGTTGTTTGAAGATAGATTAAAAATAATTATATTATTTTTTCTTTCGTTGGCTTTCAGGTGGTTAATTTCCCGCCTTAAGACTGCGTTTTCTTCTTCAAGTTTTTGGCACATCACTTTACACGAGGACACATCCATTGCTAGCTCGGAAACATCTGTTTTGACTTGAGACAGATTTGTGTGTACTACCGATATATCGTGTTTTATTTCTGTTAAGTCTTGCGAGATTACATCCAGCTTCTCTAACTTGTTCACAATTATTTCCAGTTTTTCTTCCATACTTCTATTTTAGGTTTTTTCTTTTGTTTTTTATTTATTTATTAATTTTTATACTAACATCAGAGAAAGAAGGAAAAAAAAGAAGATTAATTAATATGTTAATTCAGTTTAATAGGTTGATGAGCGGCGGATATTATATAAGCAATATTTCACAGGGGATAAAGCAAAATAATTGATATAGAGGCAGAGAAAATGAATATCCTTGCGGTGGGAATTGAACCCGGGAGTGTGTCGAGTTCTATAGAGTAAATTATCAAAACGACAGTGGCGAACGCCTCTACCCACTGAGCTACGGCTGATGCACTCAATTAGTCCAATACCTTCTATGACAAAAGTTTTCTCTTGTCGTGGGTTATAAACAAAACACCAGGTTATGACGAATCTTTGCCTTTTTGTTTTAAATAATAAATTTAATACAGCACTTAGAGCAATGAATAGATAATATTTTAATATCTGAAGCTACAACCTTAACGAATTCTCAATAAGGTAGTGTTGGGATTATGCACGTATCCTGAACTTAATAGTAGAAACCAGCAGCATGTGTTTTCACATATCTTTTGAAAGAATATTGATTAAAAATGTATTAGATTGTCCTGATAAAAAGTAACAATAACGAACTGTCAATAAAAACCGGGTAACAATAACTAAAACCAAAACTTAACAATACAACAGCAAAAACACGATAAAACTAAGATAAACCAAGAGCCCGATCTGTTCACTGTGGCACCATAGTACGAACTGATATATATATATATATATATATATATATATATATATATATATATATATATATATATATATATATATATATAAACTTTAACTGCGTCTTCTACTATACTTTTCCCGTGAAAGCTAATACAATTTAAACGGTTTTTGGCTACATTTATTAATTTCTTAACTCAAAACTGTTTTAGAAAAGGAGAAAAATCACGTTTTCACGAAATTTCATAAGAGTACTTAATTTTACTCCGAATCCGACGTTTTTAAGAAAAAATAATTCTACTTTTGAACTTTTATACTTGACTTTATCGAAATGTTTAGTTCTTTATCGAATTCGAAATAGTTTAGTCTCCACGTGCGTCCTCGGAAGACATTTTCTAAACTTTATGAATAAATAAAAAAATGAAGATATTTAGAAACTTCATACTTAACTCGTTTTTATAAAAAAATATCTTTTATTTAATTCATGGTAAATTTGTTTCATTTTTAATCGTATACAAAATTCAGATTAAAAAAAGAAATCTTCCTGCATACATACTTCTTTAATCCTTTCATACATAAAGTAATAAAAAAAAGGAAGATCCTTAATTTCTTTTTCTTCTTCTTTTTCGCATTTTAAATAAATGATATTCTTCCCCCTCCTCTTTTTTTTAAGTTCATCCGAAAAAAAGTCCTTTTAAAGAAAAATAAATGTCAAAGAAACGAGCATGTCTTTTTAAAAAAAGGACGAATGCTTGCTCGATTATTTTTTTTTTAATTTGTTCATCCTTCCATCCTTCTTATACTTGTCTTTAAGGGATTAAAAAAAAAAAAGAATTTAAAAAAAATAAAACGGAGAAGTGAAGATGCTCATTTGTGTTTTATTCCTTAGTTCCCCCTTCCTTCATTATGTTTTGCAGAAATACACACACACTAAAAAAAAAGCTTTTAATCGTCTTTTGAGTTTCTTCCCTTCTTTATTTTCTTGCTTCTTGAGTGATGTAAAACGACGTTTAGGATAAATTATGGGGTAAGTTGAGACACAAAAGTTTTCACCTCTCTCATACACTACATTAAAAAAGAAGCAAGGGTGGGGAAACTGTAAAAAGGACCATGTGGGATGAAATCAACTTGGTTTATACATGTTATATAACCATTAAATCTATTGCAAGAAACATCTGGCAAATGGTCATGTTCACCATGGACTATCCACTTCATAACATATTAATACTAGCCGGATCGAGCACCTTATCCGTCTAAACGTTGGCGCTGTGTGTAATTAATAATTAAAACAATATAATTAATATATCTTTATTATTACATAATTTCGTATTTTAGTAAAAGTAGGTTATATTATTTGTTTATGCATTTTCAATTATTCTATTTTAGTTACAATAAGTCTATGTAACAAATTTAAGATCTTTAAATCCACTGGAAGCTATGATAATAGTATCTGATTAAATCCAAGATGGCGGCCACATGTTGAAGTGAAAGTACCTTTAATTTTCTTCTTAAGCAACCATAGGTCTATGTACCAAATTTCAGATCCTTAGGTCCACTGGAAGCTGAGATAATAGAGAGTTATTAAATCCAAGATGGTGGTTGTAATTCAATATGGCGACCATATGTTGAAGTGAAAGTACCTTTAATTTTCTTCCTTAGCTACCACAAGTCTATGTACCTAATTTTAGATCTCTAGGTCCACTGGAAGCTGAGATAATAGAATGTGAATAAATCCAAGATGGCGGCTATAATTCAATATGGTGGCCATATATCGAACGCAAAATGGCCGCACTTATCTATTTATGGTACACTCTATCTATGTACCAAATTTCAAACCTCTATGTCAATGGGAAGTAGGAGAATTTTTGATCAGTCAGTCACTGTCACTCTTAGTTTTATATATATAGATTAATACGCTTGCCACAACAAACTAGTAATATGTCTGCTACCTCAATTTGGCTATAATCATGATCCGCATGGAGTATCTATTTCGTAAAAAGTTTGGTATTAATGCGTCTGCCACAACAATCTGGATGCTGGTTATGTTCAGCATATACAATCTAAATAATAATAACTACAAGATAAAAAGAACTTTTTATATACTACGTATATTTAGTATTTTCTGTTGAATTATATGTAATGTTGATAATATAATTGTCATTGTTATAATATTGTTATAATAAATTCCACATAATTCTTTGCCTTTCAAAAGACAATCCTCCACTCTAGATTGTTTTTATTACATTTTATTCAAATAATAAAATCTAATTTAAATTTATAATTGTTCATCCCTAGAACTTGTTTTTATAAAAAAGGTGTTACTCTGTATCCACACACAATTTTAGTTTTCACTTTATTTCAAAATAACGAAATCATTTTCATAGTTGTTAAGAAATGTTACCACTGATTTCATTACTACGTTTTTATTAGCTTGCTTTCTTGTTTGTTTGTCCAGTACAAATCATACAATCGATTTTTAACTAACTTCGCGAGTAGCTAAACATTTGAAACTTTTAGAATAGCTTAGAACACGATGGCAATGCATTATTTTAACACTTTTAGCCATCTTTCAGCAGAAATTAATTCATTTTCAGCAAATTTTGCTGTTTGGAAAGTTAGTTCGGGAAAAACCCGCAAGTTATTTTATTTGTTTTGGCCCATATTTACGATCTTCTTTTTGACAGGTTTCAAATATATAATTTATGACAGAAAATTTAAAAACGTAGTGTATAAAAAGTTCTTTTTATCTTGCAATTATATATAAATACCTTATCACTTTATATTCTACTCTTTCATGTTAATCACTTTTTAATTCACGCGCTATCGTTCATTTTTGTTCGCACTTAAATTTCTATTTTATACTTATATATATTTTTCATACATTTGATGAATAAATTAAATTTTTGGTGCTAAATGAATGGTATGTTTGGTTGTGAATGAATCATATGTTTCGTGTTGAATGAATGTCATGTTTCGTGGTGAGTAAATGACATGTTTGGTGCTAAATAGATTGCATGTTTGGTGTTTAATGAATGACATGTTGGTGCTAAATGAATGATATATTTGGCGCTGAATGAATGAAATAATTAATAATGGAGATATTGAATGTTCATATCTTCTATCCTATACTTAGATACAGAGTATACTCGTATTATATCTCTAAACACACATTATATCTCATATTGTTAACTGCGAACTGCGCATTATATCTCATATTGGTAACTGCGCACGCACATTATATCTCATATTAGTAACTGCGCACGCACATTATATCTCATATTGGTAAATGCGCACGCACATAATACCTTATATTGTTAACTGCGCGCACACATTATATTTCATATTAGTAACTGCGCACGCACATTATATCTCATATTGGTAAATGCGCACGCACATAATATCTATTGTTAACTACTCACGCACATTATATCTCATATTCTGCACGCAAACGCACATTCTGTTTTATATTCTTTTTCTCGGATTTCATGTTTTCTAGCTCTATCTTATATTTTTTGATCTTTTTGCTTTTTTCAGACTCTCCTCTTTTATTACGCTCTTATACATATTCTTTTTATCAGACTCTGTATTATCTCATATTCTTTATTTCAGACTCCGCATCACTCGAACACACTTATAGTAGTCTCCATATTCTTTATTTTAGACTCCATTATTATTTCAAAAACTCTAAATCAGTCACTCACTTTTCATAAGTGCACCTTACCTTCTTTTACAAATTCAATCCTCATATATATTTTCTTATTTTTTTATCACTTTATTTCACATATATCTCACTCTTTCCTTTTAGTTTACCTTCATTCTTTTAAACACTACTGTTTGTTTTCTCTTTCTTATCGCTTTAATTTGCTCTTTTCTCACTCTATCGTTTAATTTCAACCTTACTTTATACTTGTTTAATCAATATCGCACACACGTCGTGATTTCTTCTCTCTCTATTTTTTCTTTTACGCTCATTCTTCATTCACTCTTTTCAATCATTAACTTCTCTTTTAAATCACTTTCTTTTACTTTTCTCCCACTCTTTTGTTTTATATTACTTTTCTTTACATATAGTCACTCTTTCTTTTACATTTCTCTCAATCTTACATTTTAACTCTTTCTTTACATCTATCAAACATAATTTCCCTTTTGTCTCTTCCTTATCACTTTAATTTGCTTTTCCCCACTCTTTTGTTCCATTCATCTAACTTTACACATATTCACTCTTTCTTATACATTTCTCTCGCACTCTTTCGTTTCATTTCATTTTACTTTACCAATTCACATTTACTTTTTACCTTTCTCTAACTCTTATGTTTTATATCACTATATATTACACATATTCCCTCTTTCTTTTAGATATCTCTCACTATTTCATTTCATTTCATCTTACACTACACTTATTCACTCTTTCCATTACATTTCTCTCACTCTTTTGTTCAATTTTCATCTTACTTTACACTTATTCATTCTTTTTTACAATCACTATCAAACATATTTCTTTATTTCTCTCTCTTTCTTGTCCCTTTAATTAGTTTTTCTCTCACTCCTTCGTTCCATTTTCATCTTACTTTACACTTATTCACTCTTTATTTTACATTTCTCTCACTCCTTCGTTCCATATTCATCTTACTTTACACTTATTCACTTTTTCTTTCAATCACTATCACACAAATTTCCAAGTTTTTTTTTGTATTACACGCACTCCCTCCTTCACTTATTCACTCTTTATTCTACATTTCTCTCACTCTTTCCTTAAGCTATTGCAATGGCTTCAAAATGTTTGTAATGCGAATTTTTGAAATTTTTTTTCCATGAAAATCCGTTTTAGACCATTCTTAATAAATTCCTTAAATTTACTTTCTTTTATGAATGTACGTATACATGTGTCACTCCAGGCGATATCTCACCCTAGGATGCACTTATGAATTCCAAACAAATTTTAAAATGTCATCAATATCAAAAGAAAGGATGAGCTCATTAAGAGGTCAAATTTTGACAATTTAGGGTCAAAAATAGCATACAAACGTAATGTTTCCATTTTACCTCCCAGTTATATGGAAATATGACAAAAATAAATGTACTCTTAAAGAACTTTCCAACGACATGCATCTTGAAGGGTGAATACTATTTTGACTTTTGTACCCCGTAACCCTGTGTACCAATTTTTGTTTTCACCTATCCAAATTCTAAACCAAAATTTTCCTATATTATCAAGCCAATAATACGCAGATTTCTTTCAAAATTCGCTCATTAAGTTATGGTGCATGACTGGACTTTCTTTATTTCTCACTCTTTCGTTTCATTGCATCTTACTTAACACATATTCTCTCTTTACATTTCATTTAATTACAAAGTCTCTCACTCTTTCGTTTAATTTCATCTTGCTTTACACTTATTCACTCTCTTTTAATCAATATCAAACATATTTCCCCATTCTTTTCTCTCTTACTTATCAATAAAATTTGCTTTTCTCTCACTCTTTCATTTCATTTGACCTTACCTTACACTCATTAGCACATTCTTTTCTCTCCTACTTATCAATTAAATTTGCTTTTCTCTCACTCTTTCATTTCATTTGACCTTACCTTACACTCATTAGCACATTCTTTTCTCTCTTACTTATCAATTAAATTTGCTTTTCTCTCACTCTTTCATTTCATTTGACCTTACCTTACACTCATTAGCAGATTCTTTTCTCTCTTACTTATCAATTAAATTTGCTTTTCTCTCACTCTTGCATTTCATTTGACCCCACCTTACACTCATTAGCACATTCTTTTCTCTCCTACTTATCAATTAAATTTGCTTTTCTCTCACTCTTTCATTTCATTTGACCTTACCTTACACTCATTAGCACATTCTTTTCTCTCCTACTTATCAATTAAATTTGCTTTTCTCTCACTCTTTCATTTCATTTGACCTTACCTTACACTCATTAGCACATTCTTTTCTCTCTTACTTATCAATTAAATTTGCTTTTCTCTCACTCTTTCATTTCATTTGACCTTACCTTACACTCATTAGCAGATTCTTTTCTCTCTTACTTATCAATTAAATTTGCTTTTCTCTCACTCTTGCATTTCATTTGACCCCACCTTACACTTATTAGCACATTCTTTTCTCTCCTACTTATCAATTAAATTTGCTTTTCTCTCACTCTTTCATTTCATTTGACCTTACCTTACACTCATTAGCACATTCTTTGAATCATAATCGTACATGTTTCTCAGTACATTTAAACCTTGTTCTTACATTATTAACAATACTCTTGAAAGAACATAATAGTGAACCTTACATTTCATTTAGAGAGTACCAAACATTTCTCCACACTCATTCATTCTCTCCTTTGTATCACAACACATATTCTCACACTAATAACACCCTATTAGTTACTTCTCAATCTTTTGTAGAAGGTTTTCTAGAAACATAGTTAAAGATTGAACTATATGAAACATACACCTTGACCCTTGTTTAACATGTTCCTTTGTTTAATATACGTTTAATTCGTTATACTTCATACATTCACATTTTCTTTACGAATTAAGAGTGCTTTCATCCCTTTCTCTTATTCACTCGTTCATTTTAAAAATTTTTATCGCATCAACTTCCTAAACATTCGTTCAGTACACATTCAATTAATGTTCCGATATAATGATTATATATATATACACATATATATATATATATATATATATATATATATATATATATATATATATATATATATATATATATATATATACATATATATATATATATATATATATATATATATATATATATATATATATATATATATATATATATATATATATATATATCTTTATATATATATATATATTTATATATATATATATATATATATATATATATATATATATATATATATATATATATATATATATATATATATATATAATCATTCTCACTCTTTTATCCTTTTTTAAAAGCTTTCTTTATCCATTTTAACACATATTCTTTTGTTTCAATTATTCACACCGTCTCATTTATATCTTTTTACATATTCTATTGCACTTTCTTAAAAAAAAAAAGTAAAAATGTTCTGGAATATTCATTTGCCTCACTCCATATAAAAGCTCTTAAGAATTCATATAATTTTACCCCAAAGAGAAGATGAAGAAGAAAGAAGAAAAAAAAAATTCACAAATCCTTTTGTATGCACATTTCATTTTCGTCCCCCCCCCAAAAAAAATAAAGAAAGAGGTTTAAGAATAAGACAAGAAAAGAGAGGAAAACCCCCCAAAAAAATCCCTCTCTAAAAAGTCTGAAAGATAAGCAGGAAAAAAGAAAACTGGAAGGAGTGGAAAAAATTGAACTACAAGGAACATTTTTCTATAGTAAGAACAAAACAAAAGATGTAAAAAACAACGTTTTTTCGTGATGATTTTTTTTGTTTTCTAGAGCAACGTTTTTCCGACTCATCAACATAATACTACCCTCGGGACAAGAAAAACCTTCTTTTTTTTTCTTATTTTTTATTAAGACAACGGTGAAGGTATAAAACACTGAAAGAATGAAACAAACCTTAAAAGTATAATGAAACAAAACGGGGAGAGAAAAAATCATAAATTGGTGTAAAGAGAAGAGTAATAATAATTAGATGAAATAACTTTTATAAGAGAAGGCTAATAAATGTGTATAAATAGGATAAAATAAAGAAAAAAAAATCAGCGCGATAAACTCAAACATAAATATAACTTTCTCATATATATATATATATATATATATATATATATATATATATATATATATATATATATATATATATATATATATATATATATATATATATTTATATATTTAGTAATACTGAACTTAAATCCAATAATATCTAAGTTTACTTATTTATAACTAAACGTATTATAAAATTTTCAACAAGTGGTTATTTACATTTCAAAGTTATAAGGTTAAATTTCATAAAATAGGATATCCCCTGCACCTAAATGATATTAAGTTCACTTTCGGTGTCCCCCCAGAATTTAAATGGGGTCCGTCATACAAATGGATATGCCATAAAAATGGGCATGCCATATAGATGGGGCCATATAAATAGGTATGCCATATAGATGGGTCACGCCATATAAATAGGTATCCCATATAAATGGGTATGCTATATAAATGAGGATAGTCATATAAATTAATGGGTATGCCATATAAATGCGAGGACGCCATATAAATGGGTATACCATATAAATAGGGTAGGCCATATAAATAAGCACCTTTAACTTTGTATGTTTAAATCTGTATTCTAATGGACTAAAAGTTAATTTTATGGTTAAATTCGTATTCAAATGGACTACAATTTAAATGTACCTATGGTAAATTCACATATTTAAATGGACAAATGTTTTAATTTGTATTCAAATGGACTACAATTTAAATGTACCTATTGTAAATTCATATATTTAAATGGACAAATGTTTTAATTTGTATTCAAATGGACTACAATTTAAATGTACCTATTGTAAATTCATATATTTAAATGGACAAATGTTTTAATTTGTATTCAAATGGACTACAATTTAAATGTATACCTATTGTAAATTCATATATTTAAATGGACAAATGTTTTAATTTGTATTCAAATGGACTACAATTTAAATGTACCTATTGTAAATTCATATATTTAAATGGACAAATGTTTTAATTTGTATTCAAATGGACTACAATTTAAATGTACCTATGGTAAAATCATATATTTAAATGGACAAATGTTTAAATTCGTATTCAAATGGACTACAATTTAAATGTACCTATGGTAAATTCATATATTTAAATGGACAAATGTTTAAATTCGTATTTAAATGTACCTATGGTAAAATCGCATATTTAAATGGACAAATGTTTAAATTCGTATTCAAATGGACTACAATTTAAATGTACCTATGGTAAATTCATATATTTAAATTCGTATTTAAATGTACCTATGGTAAAATCGCATATTTAAATGGACAAATGTTTAAATTCGTATTTAAATGTACCTATGGTAAATTCATATATTTAAATGGACAAATGTTTAAATTCGTATTTAAATGTACCTATGGTAAATTCATATATTTAAATGGACAAATGTTTAAATTCGTATTTAAATGCACCTATGGTAAAAATCGCATATTTAAATGGACAAATGTTTAAATTCGTATTCAAATGGACTACAATTTAAATGTACCTATTGTAAATTCATATATTTAAATGGACAAATGTTTAAATTCGTATTCAAATGGACAACAACTTGAGGCCAGCTACCTAAATTTAAAGTTAAAATTAATATCTCCGTTTCACCTCAGAGTGGAGTATGCTTTTTCTGGAACATGTTTGATATTC
The DNA here is from genome assembly GCA_951217055.1 of Gerris lacustris. Classification (NCBI taxonomy): domain Eukaryota; kingdom Metazoa; phylum Arthropoda; class Insecta; order Hemiptera; family Gerridae; genus Gerris; species Gerris lacustris. Next base: position 57,746,631 of record OX578283.1, on the reverse strand, counting down.
ATAAATAAATTTATTCGAAATCGGTTTGGGCTCCACAAATTGTTTGGGACAAAACAATTCAGGTGACCTTAAAATTTGAAAAACTTCAAAATCCAAAAAAATATTTGTTAATACATGCTTAATATATATACTCACACCACACACTAATTTTGCTACAAACTTCTATTTGTCTATCATTCTCCCATCTTTACATAAAATGTTGTACAGGGTGGTCCAAAAGTCTCCCCCCCCCCCCTCTTAACTTTTGAACGGTTTGAGATAAATTAATGAAACTTGGGGGCAGTGGCGATCCTAGGGGGGGGGCAGGGGGGGCTATAGCCCCCCCTGGGAGAAAATTAGCCCCCCCTGGATGAAAATTAGCCCCCGCCCGAAAGAAAATTAGCCCACCTTAAACTATTTTTTTAAGAATTTTATTATTTTTATTATTATTATTTGTAGCCTCTGAAGTAGTATCCGAAGTACTGATTAGCCTCAGAGCCGAAGGCGAGGACAGGCTATGAATAAATGAGGCAGAAATGTTTCCTTTGCTGCCTTGTTGCTGTTGCATACAATATTTTATCTACGGGCGGCAGAAAAATGAAACTGCTAAAATACTATCTTTATTAATATAACATAGATAATTGCTATGTGTCATATTAATAAGATAACATAAGTATTAACTAAAATTAATGTTGATAAAGAAATCAAATATAAAGAAGCTTGGGAAATATAAACAAATTATATAATATTAAAACGTTTATATATTAATTTTAACTTATTTTACTTATTCAACTATAATATACAATGTTATAAGAAGGAGATAATAGTATAAACTGTTATTTCCAACATTATAATAATAAAAATTTTGTTGCCAAGGCATTAAAATTTTTCCTCATTTTACCGCCTAGGCAGTAAAGTCACATTTCTCTGCCCGAAATCAGTTCAATAATGCCTCATTTTGCTGCCGCAAGTAGATAAAATAATTTAAGGATGATTTTGTAGTTTTAAGTTTATATTATTTTCACGGGAAGAAGTTAAAAATTAAATATGCGCATGCGTAAGTCGCAAAAATGTGGTAAACTCAAAAATTTATATTTTTTTTTAAAGTTTCGAGTAGGTATCAAATGAAAATTGCTGAATCGTAAGTTACAAATATATATTTGCTTTTATTAAATTTTGTATTTCTTATTGGTTAAATAAATCAAAATATACCCAAACAAATTCTCCCTCCCCCCTCCCCCCCCCCCCCCCAACCACACTATAACACGGCTGATCCTAAAATTTCGAAATAATTCATGGTTATACCTTATTGTGGGGCAATGAATATTCCGGGAGTGCATCCCCAATTTTCAAAAATTGAAAATTTTGTGCACGAAAATGTGAAGTGCACCCAATTTTTTTTTTTTGAAGTGAAACTTCTTTGGCGGCGGTAGAGTGAATTTTTTCGTATAGTGACATCGTGTAACGAAGTTTGCGATTCGAGACTCGTCCGAGTGTAACATTTTTTACAGATTAATTGTATTATATCTATTTAAAGACCAGCAAATCAAAACAAACATTTCTTTTTATTGGAATAAATGTGGTTGCCTCAGTGCAGCAATATATATATATTTTTTTTTTCATTTAAATTTCCTATAACCATTTATTAATCCTGAAATAATAAATTCGTCAAAAAATGAAAGAGAGCAATGCATTCTAGAACTTAAGTTTCACTTCTAATGCGTGAGAGCCTCACACATGTATTTTTTTAATTTTGAGTTGGGTATCAAATGAAAGCTGCTGAATCGTAAATTACAAATATGTATTTGCTTTTTTAAATTTTGCATTTCTTATTGTTTAATTAAGTCAAAATATACCCAAAGATATCCCCCCCCCAAACCACTATATAACGCCTGGTCCTAAAAATTCGAAATAATTCATGGTTATACCTTATAGTGGGGCGATGAAAATTCCGAAAAAATGTAATTTATCTTGTGTTTATTACCGATAAAAACATTGTGACCCCCCGAGGGATCGAACCAGGGACCCTTGAGGTCAGAGAAAAAAATATATAACGGTAAAAATTAATTATATAATATGCTTAATCATCTACATAACCCTAAAAAGTACTTGGACGCAAGTACTTCCCCGTGATTTTTTAACTTAATTGTTTATTTATTTTTTTTATTTTAGGGAAAATTATGGAAGGTTGTGGTTAGTTTAGGTTAAGGTTAGAATTTTTTGGCCTTCTATCATTGCCACATTAACCGTGACACTTTGCGTATATAAAAAAAATATATAATTCTGATTATATTGAGATGCTACAACCGGAATCGTTTTTGTACAGAGATACTGTAAAAAAGACAAATTCTGTAAAAAGGAACAGTTAAAAAAAATTAAGTAAAACGGACAGTAGAAATAGGTGGGCCAAATAGTGCAGTTGCAGTTCTACCAATGATGTCCGAAAACTTAATCTGAAGATTTTCTTTATCAAATTTAAACTTTATCAAAATTTTTGCTAGTGCCCCCACTTTCGTCGGGGGGCTACAATAGCTTGACCACCTTCCCAAAATTCAATGTCCCATTTTGGCCTAACCTTTTATTATTTTACAATTACTATTTTTAAGTTTGTATTAAAATATCTTCGTTGGTCAGAGCACTGTAATGGAAATATAGAGGCCCGTGGTTCCGTGCAGGGGTCAATTTTTCTTTGTCTATTTCCCATTGTTAATAATAATTATAATTTGATTTAATTTAAAAATTAAAATTCTTTTAAAAATACTTGTGCATACTTTTGTGCCAACGAAAGTAGTTTAATTTATTTTATGAAAAAGAATTAAAATCAAATTTCACCTCAAAAAAGCATAAAAACGCTGTTTTGAGAGGTCATATTTTATCAATTTTCCTTCCAATAATTCACTGCTGACGACGTCCATGTTAATTTTAACATTTTTGTTATCTATAAATATTATATTGTTTCTGACAATTCATACATTTTTAATAAACCTATACAGTTTTTAAACCAATCCTTTTGTTATCCTCATGTTAAAATTATTATTATTTAAAGACCAATACTTTCTTCTGTGGTGATATGGTAAGTATCATAGGAGACTGTTTAAATAAGCCTCCAACTATACTTACAATAGAACTTCCCAGTTCCAGTTCAATGGCAATTATAACATTCTTGAATGAATTTAATTGTTTAGCCTCACGAAAAAATTGCATAGAATTGCCTCTGGGAGGGACTGCAACAACATAATATAACATACAATTGAGTTCTTCGTGGTATATTAAAATGTATACTACACCCGCAAAACATGGGGGGCTTTAGCCCCCCCAGAACTTTCGACCCAGGATCGCCACTGCTTGGGGGATCTCTACCATGCAAAGGGAAGTTTGTTTTCATGCAATCGCCCACTAGGGGCAACCACCCACTTTGTCCCCAGGCCACCCAACTTCAAAATTTCAAATTGGAATGTATATTTTTGATAGCATATTTGGATTCTACGGTGAAAAATAATAAACTTTTACTTGATACTATTTTTTCTATCTCCAATATTTTTCCCCCTACAGGGGGGCAAAGATAGCAAAATAACCCTTCCGATAATACGTTGTCAAATCTAAACGGTTAGAGATAAATTAATGAAACTTAGGGGTTTCGTATCATGTAAAGGGAAGTTTGTTTTCATGCAATCGCCCACTAGGGGCAACCACCCACTTTTCCCCCAGGCCACCTAACTTCATAATTTTAACCTAGAGTGTACATTTTTAATAGCAGATTTAGATTCTTACTTTTTTATTTACTTCTAACTTTTTTTTCTATCTTCAATATTTTGCCCCCTATAGGGGGGCAAAGGTATAAAAATAGTAAATTTTAGCGCCTGGGGGCAAAATAGTGATTGCCCTTAGTACGCGAGTGGATGAATACACACTTCCCTTTACATGGTACAGACCCTCCAAATTTCATTGCTTTATTTCTAACCGTTTAGATGTTATAACGATTTAAGTGCTATTTTTTTACTATTTCGGAAGAGTTATTTTGCTATCTTTAATATATTGCTATATAGCATATTTGGATTCTACGGTGAAAAATTTCCAACATTTTTTCCAACATTTTGCCCCTGTAGGGGGCAAAATGTTGGAGATAGAAAAAATAGTTTCAAGTAAAAGTTTATTATTATTCACAGTAAAATCCAAATATGCTATCAAAAATATACATTCCAATTTGAAATTTTGAAGTTGGGTGGCCTGGGGGCAAAGTGGGTGGTTGCCCCTAGTGGGCGATTGCATGAAATCAAACTTCCCTTTGCATGGTAGAGATCCCCCAAGTTTTATTAATTTATCTCAAACCGTTCAAAAGTTAGGAGGGGGGGGAGACTTTTGGACCACCCTGTATATTAATATATATACATATGATTAAAGTAAGTTAGGCATATTTAAAATATAATTATTGTTTTTCATCCAAAATAAGTTAAAGATAAATTAAATTATATACAAATATTTTTGTCTCATCTTATATAAAAATATATTATAGTCCTCCATCACAAGCTTAATACATAATTATTATACATAATATACAAACATAAAAGCGAATAATTATACATTTACTTTATACATATAATTTATATTAGATTAATGTAAGAGTTAGGAATAAGAGAAAATGAACTTATTATTTTCAATTGGATGTGGGAGAAGAAAAGAAAAAGAGGACATTTTAAAAAAAAATAAAAATTAAAAAATTAAAACAGGTAACATAAAGGAAAAACCGCAACTCGCCTAAATAAATTGTTAAAGAAAAAAAAGTTATAAGTACTCTTGCAATTCTTTTTTTTTTTTTTTATAAGTCCTCAACTTATTAAATAACACTTGAATGAGTAGTACGAAGTGAGTTATTTTTGTACAATTAAAAAAAAATAAGGAGAAAATTAATTAATTAATGAAAAAATTAAAAAAAAAAAGAGAGAAAGAGGCAATGATGTCCTTTTTACTGCAATTTTACTAATAAGTCATTCCCACTCGACAAATAAAAAAAAATATATATATAAAAGCAAGAAATAAGCATTAAATTAAGAGTTACCCGAGTTTCATTTTTTTATTTATGTATATATATATATATATATATATATATATATATATATATATATATATATATATATATATATATATATATATATATAATATACTGTGTCAACACTGAATACATTTTTATTTTGTTTTAGTCTTGTTTGGAAAAAGTTGTATGCAAAGTCAAGATGAATTAAAAAAATAAGCCTACGCAAGCAAGCCTCTTGTACGTACAAATTAACATTGGCTTCGTTTTTATATTTACTTATATATAACTTTTCTTAACATAATATTTACTAACGATATAATTATCTTTTTCTTTTTTTCTTTTTAGAAATGCTCTTTCTTTTTTTTTTCTTTTTTCTACTATTTTCTTTTTAAATAATAATATTGTAGAAGTTAGGGTTGAAAATAAATTTCTTTAATTTTAGCTATGATAAATTATATTATTTGAGGATTGAACGAAGTAATTCAGTACACAGTAAAAAGTAATTTTGTATAACTATTGTGGTATTTAACTAACAAAGTAATGTTATTTATTGTAGTTGGACAACTTCTAAGATTAGTATTATTATTATGTTCTAGGGCAGTGATGGTTAACACTAGTAAATACAACACACAGTAGTACATAGTAGTAGTGCAGCAGGTATACTACTTAATACAATGACTACATTTTAAAACTTATAATTTATCAAAATCGTTGGAACTGTTCGATCAGGGAACCTCAAAACGTGTAAATCCAAATCACAAAATGGAATTGTCACGCCACCACAATACTATCTCTTTATGAGAAAGTAAAAAGAAGAAAAAAGAAAAGATTCCCTTCCGCATAAAGCGGGGATCAGGCGCTTAAAGCGGGGAGCAGCCGCTTAAAGCAGGGACCAACCGCTTAAATCGGGGATCAGGCGCTTAAAGCGAGGGTCAACCGCTTAAAGCGGGGATCAGGCGCTTAAAGCGGGGAGCAGCCGCTTAAAGCAGGGATCAGGCGCTTAAAGCGGGGAGCAGCCGCTTAAAGCAGGGATCAGGCGCTTAAAGCGAGGATCAAAAGTTGTAGATATGTTTAATAATGAGTTGTTAATAGATGGTTGAATTTAAATTGTGTTTTCTTACAAATGAAGCGTCTATATATGTACCGATAACTTAGTAAAAGCTCATTTGTTTAATACAGTAAAAACATTGTCAATTTTTAGATTTTATCAAGTTGTTAATTTTTTTTAACTTCATTGGTCCTTCCTGTAAAGTTGTGTTTTTGGACATAGGCTAAGTCTAATTTAGCGACTATATAATATAATAAAAAATGATACCTTACATTAAAGAAATCAGTGCTTTCAAATATGAACAATTGAGTCAAACTCACCTGCAACAAACAAAAAATAAAATAATAATTAGAAACATTAACAAAATATTCTGTGTGGCACTTTGTGTGGCACATAGCTTCCTCGCGTCCTTGTTATTGGTCGAATAGTCACATGAGATATAGGTATGCTTCAATTCCTACTGTGGTTTTTTTTTTTTTTATGTAATATCAAATTTGTTTCAACAGTTGAAATTAAAACGAGGCCATTTATGGGCTACTTTTAACAAACCATATCCAAATTTCTTAAACATCGATTAAGTACTTTTAAAGATATAGGGGTTTGTGAGCGTGTGGATTTAAGAATTCAGAAGTTATATAAGTTAAAATTAATAGGGAACCAACAATGGGCTGTTTATTGCCTACTATCTAAATACCATAAACATTGGATGAGTGGATTTAAAGATTTGGTGGTTCGCAAAAATGTTTATGGACAGAATTACAGGAGACCGAACACTTTTTTTCAAGGAATTATAGAAGTCGAAAATATAAACAGATTTTGTTCTTAGGAATGAGCACAGTTCTTCAGTTAGCTTCAGTAGGCACTAAACAACTATAGATATAAGTTAAATCGTGGATTTTGAGTGTTTTAAGTATAAACCGAGTAAGTTTTAAGTATAAACCGAGAAAGTTTTATGTATATACCGAGTAAGTTTTAAGTACAAACCGAGTAAATTTTAAGTATAAACCGAGTAAGTTTTAAGTATAAACCGAGAAAGTTTTATGTATTTACCGAGTAAGTTTTAAGTACAAACCGAGTAAGTTTTAAGTATAAACCGAGTAAGTTTCAAGTAAAAACCGAATACGTTTTAAGTAAAAACCGAGTAAGTTTTATGTAAAAACCGAATTAGTTATTCATAATTCGATATTTCTAGGTTTTTTCCCCTTTAATAAATAAGTTTATAAGAATGTTCTTCTCAGTGTATATAAGTGTATTCAACAATGATATGCTCTCTAACGCAAAAACAAATTTATAATAGGTTATTTTATAAAGGATTATATTCCAAGTATAGTACAAGACACGTGTATACTATAGTGGACACGTGTCAGGGTGAGTGAGAAGGTTTCTAGTCCCGATATGGCCCTTGTTAGCGGTGGTGACAGACAGACTCCGTAGCCTGCAGGCCTTTCCACTGAGGTTAACCGGGTGACAATATGCACGCGGACAACCAATGCTACGGATACCAAACTGTTTTTAACCCATAATTGGGGAAAAAAACTCACATAATTGGGATGTTGGAATTCTCAAAAGAAAAATATATATATATAGAAAAAGTTTTAAAACCTCACCCGAGAATTGAAGGGAGAGATTATTTATCCCTCTTATTCCAACGAAAATGCAAAATTATTAATATTTTCAAAACTACACAGTTAAAAATCGGTCCGAGACAACTCAAACAAACTTTCTCATATACAAGTTCATAATTACTTAACCAATGTTTTCCATTTATTAGTTTTTGTAAGTGCGTTTAATTATTATTAAAAATTATATCAAAATTTACCATAAAAACAACTTCTCCAGGGTGGGGAATCGAACCCGGGATCTCTCCGTCCACGTATTTAGCTATTTTCTCAGGAACTAGATTTTTCCCGGAAAAACTGCTTATATCGTTGGATCCGTATTTAAATGGACTACATTTTAGAATTTTTTAATCAAAATCGTCGGAACCGTTTTCGAGAAATATTTTTTTTTCAGAGTTTTTGGGGGGTTGCGCCCCCAAATTTGGAGCTAAAATTCATTTCTCGATTTCGCCACGGGGTATGATTTTTCTGAACCTGTATGTCAAATTTCGTCAAAATCGGCCCACTGGTTTAGGCTCCAGGTGTCTGCACAGACAGACGACAGACGACGGACAGACATTTTTTAAAAACCACTCTTTTGGACTCAGGGGACCTCAAAACGTGTAAATCCATCAAAATCTCAAAATCGAATTTTCGCGCCATCACAATACTTTCTCTTTATATGAGAAAGTAATAAAAATAATAGTCTACCAATTAGTGTGGCACATAGCTTCCTCACGTCCTATCACATATATTCATATTATTATAATTAATTTACAACCCATTACTGTCTGATTTATTTAATTGTTCTCCCTTCGTTTAAAATCTGTCAAAGTTGTTTTGATTTTGCTTCTAAGTTTACTGACTGTAACGGAAGCTATGGGATCGTTCCGAAGAACAACAATATTTTACGTCTCCGATTTCAAAAATTCCAAGACATAAGTTCCGTTTCAGACATCAGGAAACATTTTTCGGTTCCGTGTCTGTCTGTCAGTCTGTCACTCAATATTTGCGAACCAATATATCTTAAAAACAAAACTACACACGAATACATTACGAATGAAATTTAGATGGTAGATCATAATTAGCCCATTGTTGGTCCCATATAAGTTTCAATCTTCTGCGCCCATTTGTTTCTCTTCCACATGCGCACAAACAAACATTTATTTACACCTATCTCCTTAAAGTACTCAGCTGATTTTTATGATATTTGGATGGTTTGTCGAAAGTAGACCGCAGAAAGCACCAGATTAATTTCAATAGTCTGCGCTCTTTAACTTTTGCTTAATTGATAATTAAATTCATGTAAAAAATCCAAATAATTTTGACACATTAAAAAAACGGGGGAAATTATTCTAAACAAATAAATTAGACAATAATGGTTTGTAAAAATATAAAATCAATAAAGTACGGGATGCGAGAAAAATAAAGTTCCATACCAATTGGCAGTCTATTTTACAGTCAATTTAGGTAGGGAAATATTAAATGTGTAAAAGATTTAGTACACTTACATAAATATGAAATAAATAAATTTTAAAACAAGTTTATAAGCGTTAAGATGAAACTGAATGAAGAAGTCAACGAGACCACATACTTGACAAACTATAAAACCAAACACTACATGATAAAAAATATGAATTATAATAACCGGTATTATATTAAAAGGGTTAAGTGTCGTAAAAAAAACAAGTCGAGGGTTAAACACGCGCCAATATACACGTCGGTATATTTAAATAATAATATACGAGTTGAGTAGGAGAGAAAGAGAAATATTCAATTGCGTTCCATTGGTATTGTTAAAGAGCTTTTGAAAAGGGACTGATATGAAAGGATATCTCTTAATAGTTATATTATGTGAAATATATCCCTTTATGTACAGAGAGAAGGGATATGGGCGGATTATTATAAAAAGATGAGGATATTACGGGTCAAGTGTAACATAAGAACGAAATCGGGCCGAGAGTTGATGCTTGGGGGACTCCGTGGCCTTCCTATAACATTACACTTGTAAGCTGAACTAGGGGAGTACCGCAGTTCTATTGTGTTTCCACGTCTACTTGTATGTTCTGGGGTTAAGGGAAAAGTCTCCCTCTTGGAGAAACCCCTCTCTCCCCTACAGGGATTCATATTTCACGCCCAACTGGTTACGTATTGAAAGTTATGAGTGGCGTATACCCTTAATGTACTGGTGGTTTGTATTACGGCTATAGAGAAGGCCAGATTGACTCCGTCGGGGTTTTTTTTCCCGAGGACCGATCACCGCTCTACTACGGACGGCCAGAAACCTCTTCAACAGACCAATTATTACGATCCTAAACCTTTCTTTCCCCCCTTTACCCTTCGGTACTTGTACAAATACGGTACCCGGACTATACGCTTCTCCCTAAACCATACACGAGTACCCTATTAATATCCAATATACCAATAACTCTACCCTCCGACCCACTTCCAATTCACTTGTGTACGCCCCTTTTCATTCTGACTTGTTTGTGTTGATTTGTGGGAATCCATACAAGCGTGAACAAATAAAGGAATAAATATTTTCATAATTTATTTTGGAAGTACACATATAAATTATCTAACTAAATCCGTAAAAGAATATCAGAGAAACAATCACATCTCTAAAGTTACCGGAATAACTTACGGAATAAGATCAACCCAAGGGTAGATGCATGCGGCGCACCTACACAAGATTACATCACTCTCAAATTACGATATCTTATCAAGTTACATTTTTTTTCGTCACGCGTGTACGCTATCTAAAATAAATGTCAATAAGTCATATTTTTAATAAACGAAGAAATAATCCGAACAGGCTGGACGGAATGCTGGAGCTGTAAAACACTTCTTTACTACGAGTGTGACAGGTGGCAATGTTCAGTGAATTGACTCCCATCAGGCGTAGCAGGGCAATTAGGGCATATTTTTATGTTCCAGGGACATGAATTAGTTATCTCATAATCATAAGAGATAACTCTTATAGACACAACTGTAGCACGTCTTATATCTATCACAAATATTTTCTAAAATGACTACTCACTTACTTACTTCAAGACCTCTTCTACCGAATGGTGTAGAGGTTTCACAAAGAGATCTTCACTGAAACCGATCCTCCACCAGACATCGAACCCTATTCCAGGTCCTACCTCGCTTTTGAAATGATGCCTTGATGTTTTCCACCCAGGTTATCCTGCGTCTACCGCGAAGCCTCTTCTTATGTGACCTAGCTTTGTAGGCTCTTTGAAGAAAACATCTATTTTTCATTCTACGTGCCCAAAGCATCGTAGTTTGCTGCAGCTGACAATTTCTTTTACAGAGCTTATAATTTTGGAGCTTATCTCGGGAGGTTTGGTTTCTGACTTCTGATAAAATCTATTCGGGTCTTTACTTTGACTTTTTTAAGACACCTATAATTTCGGAAGTCTGTAGACTAACTGCTTCTTTTGCTTAATTGTCCAACACTCTGATTCGTAGGACGGTGTTGGGATATACATATTAGCCTTTTAGTTAACATTTAAATATGTTAACAATTACCGCTGCCCGTTTATTTCCGCTTTGATTTTTCCATCGCTATTGTTGATGGTGCATAATATTTAAAAGATTGTACCCGTTCTAATGCTTTGTAGTTCAGCTGCAGATTAAGAGATGTTTCTTGCCTAGAGATAAGGAGATGACCATAACCTTTGTTTTGTCAAGGCTGATTCTCATTACTCTCCTTTCAGGTTGTTCCAATTCTAAAATTAAACAACCTTGTCATGCGAGTGTTTATTGTTTGCTTGTAGTTAAAAATAACTAACCTTATGCGACCTCTCTTAGTTGATCGAACTGAACTCTCTTGGACGTAATGTTCCTTTTTATGCGTGATCCAGGGTGCTGTCAAAGAATGGGTCTTCTTGTAATGACTAGATCATTACAAATTCCGGTCACTTTTCATTCATCGAAATTCCTTTAGATGGGGACCCCTTATTTAAAAAATGCTCTTATTTTATCCAAACAAAGGTAACAAACAGGTTTATTGTGCAAAGCCCACGAAGAGGAAAGATAGTAAAAAAGGATAAATTTGATAGGGTGGCGGAAAGACGCGAGACAGTGGGAGGTGAGCGTGGCCGTATTTGTTGCGCAGGAGATGGTGCAAAGCGCGTGCGCATTAACCCTGTTTACACAGGAGAGACCCTTGCCTCCGGTAGGTTTTCCCTATCCCCTGTGTAAATAGTAAGCCCTTTCCTTGGCTGTGTAAACAAGCCTTCCCTTCGGTCCTACACAGAGATAATTTGTATCTGGTCCTGTGAACCTTTAGGCGAGTCGAAGGGGGTCCTTGGCCTCCAAGCCTTTAGCAGCTAAGGCAGGGTTTTCATTATTTAAACTAGAGTTGGATTTATCACCCTTCTATACAGCCTAAAACTCCAGCCTTTAACTCTGCAGTATCTTGAACAGAGTCGAGTATGTGAATTGTTAACTTCAAAATACATCAATCTACTATTTATACCAAAAGTAATTTTAGTTTCACAACAAATAATAACCAAGGATAATCAACAAGCAAAAACAGATATCATCTCTCACCACATAACCATCATTACTGTTTTAAACCTTCAACAAAGTAAAACTTGACCCAGTAAGTCAAGCGTCAACTTTTTTTGGCAATCATGGCATATCATATTTGCTTTAAGATTAATTCATGAAACAAAATGTTTTTATCATGGCTACGTTTTTGCGCTGGGAGGCAGAATAAATTTCCATCAAGCAAAAATCGACTTAACAAATGTGACGCTCTTAGTTACAGTACTAGGAAGTTAGGATATAGCAGGAGGTAGTTCGATTTTCACTATTTAGAACTATATTTCGCCAACAGGAGCGCAACATGACAATCGTCTTCAGAGGGGGAGGTATAAGGGTTTGGTTAAACTGTTAACTAAACTGGATTCAATGCCCAAAAACATATCAATGATTCATTTTATTTTATTTTTTATAAAATATGGAACTGAAAAATAAATAAAGTTACCAAGCCTATCAAAGGAAAACAAATATTAAAGAACAACAAAGACTAATAGAAATTTGGGGGTTTCGAATAATGGATAAAACTTCACCAAACGTAAAAACAACTCAGTATAGTGTCAAACGTTAGTCAGATTTACACTTGATCCATAAAACCACTAGAAAAAGTTAGTCAGAGTTACACTAGATCCATAAAACCACTCGCAAAAGTAAGTCAGATTTACACTTGATCCATAAAAACCACTTGCAAAAGTAAGTCAGATGTACACTTGATCCATAAAAACCACTTGCAAAAGTTAGTCAGAGTTACACTAGATCCATAAAACCACTCGCAAAAGTAAGACAGATTTACACTTGATCCATAAAAACCACTTGCAAAAGTAAGTCAGATGTACACTTGATCCATAAAAACCACTTGCAAAAGAGAAACCTGGATACCAAATTATACATATTTGGTAAGCAAATAACACAGAAGAATGGATGTAAGCTACCTAATAAGTTTAACTAATAAATTACATAATGACTTCATAAACTAATCAAGTTTATATTTAAACAAACCTAAATTTATTAAGATGTCATATTTTTTTAACTATACATTCAAAAAAAAAAAAAAAAAAAAAAAATGAGACAGATAAATGTTTATTTTGTTCAATTTCAATTGGTTATAAGAATGCGTTTGGAAAAAAATATATTATATATAGGTATAATAAAGGGATTATTTAAAAACCAGATATAAAAGTAGAGAGAATATATGATATTCATGTTAATTTGGTCTTTTGATATGAAACAGTTTATTGATGAGACAAATTTAAATACTGTATTAGTGAAGCAAGTGAGATAGATAGAAAACAAGTAAATACAGTATTTTAAATGTGTGATAAAGAATTAATAGTGATATATTAAAATGATAGGAAATAAGATGAAGGGAGTAGATAGAGATAGAGGATGTAACTAGTTTGAGAGAGTATTGAGATAGAAATAGTGAGTAATAAACAAAGTGATAGATATATAAAAGACGACATATACAGAGCGAGATAAAAATAAAATATAATTCTTTGAAGTGTGATAGAGCCAGGTTATAAATATAAAGTAAAGGAAAGAGAATATTATTTGTGAGTTAAAGGGAGGTAGAGAAAGTATAATATGAGGTGATTGATATAGTGATAACATAATTTATTAAAGTGAGATAAATAATTAGAGAGATAGTAAAATACTACTATAAATGATATACAGGAGTAATGTATGAGTGTGAACATGGTTTGTGAGTTAGATTATGATATAGATAGTGAGTGATAAACAGAGTGATACATAAAAAAACACTCAATTAATGTGAGATAAATATATATTTAATTCTTCGAATTGTGATTGAAAGTGTGTACTGTGAGACTGTGAATCTATATTATCATGTGAGTTGGAGTTAGATAGAATCAGTGATTAAATAATGTGATATAGATGATCATCAGTATTAAAGTGAGAATGTTTTTAAAAAAAAGTGAGATAAGGCATATACCTACTATATTAAAAAAATGTAAAAGAAAGAGAGTAAGTAAAATGAAAATTAATATCGTTTGTGAGTAAAAATGTGATATAAAAATAGTAATATAACATAAATTTGGAGATTATGTAAAGTAGTGAACATCAAAAATTTACGCAAAATAACATTTTACAAAAAAATGTTCTTTGAGGGTCATTTACTACAAATATACTTGTTAACATAAAAATAAATATTCCCCTGTTGAAAGTAGTTATGGGGACACTTGAGGCTTCCCCCACTCCTGACCCCCTAGTCCTATTTTTCTTACAATACAGCTGTTGAAGATAAAAGATACACATGATAAAATAATGTTATGAAAACCGCGGATTATAAAAGATAACTCAAAAATAAAGTTTTTGCTGTCCTATACAATATGATATTTTTAAACTAGAGTAAGATAGAGAAAGTGATATAAAAGTGAGTAGAAAATATAAAGTGTGAATGCAAAGTGATGAATACAAAATTAAAGTAATTTATAAATTATAAAAATAAAGAATATAGTGGGTTAAATTAAATATTAAAATGTAATAGAGAAGATCAAAGTGATATTTGAATGAACCAAAAAAAGCTTGAATGAATAAATAACAGATAAAAAGAGTTCAAATATTATTACTTTAAGCTAAAAGTGAGAAAGATTTATCATAACAGAAAAAGTGAGATACACCTCATTTAACTTCATTATATATATATATATATATATAATATTTAAAAGATAAAAAAGGTAAAGGTAAAAGATAGTGTGAAACATTTATTTTTTCAAATAGTGATAGAGAGAGTCAATAAGACATTAAATTAAAAAATCAAAGTGAGAAAGAATGAAGAATTGAAAATGAGAAAGAGATAGAATTTGAGTAAGATACATATATGTATCTACTTTGAGTAAGATACATATATTGTGAGATAGACATAAAAAGAAATAGTTGAATAAAATGGACAACATCAAAGTGAGAAAGATACACAATCACATGAAGCTTCAATTTAAAAAAAAGTTGAAAGAGAGTGAGTGATAAGATATGCAAAACAAGTGTGATATAGATAGTGACAAATAGAAAGAGTAAGAATATATGTCAAAGAGATTAGTGTTAAAATAGTTAAATAGATAAATGTTTCATACTAAAGTGATATAGAGACCAACATTTCAAATGTGAAAAAGTGAGACTGACAGAAAAATTCAAAATTTGGATTAAGAATTATATCAAAGTGATAAGAAAAAAAAAAAAATTAAAATACGAATACACAAAATTTTCTAGAGAATGAGAAAGATATACAATTAAGTGAGATGTGTTCCAAACTCAAATAGTGATAAAAAAAAAAAATAAATAAACAGTTTAAAATGTAGTCAAAACGTATTTAAATATAACAAAATACATAAAATAATGATAGAGAGGGAATTTTAAAAGGAACAAAGATAAAGAAAAGAGTGTGAAAGGAATAGTTAAAAAAAAAAACAAGGTTGTTTTCAAATTAAAATAAAGTGCGATAAATTGAATTTATTTTTAGTGAGAAAAAAATGATAATAGATTATATATATATATATATATATATATATATATATATATATATATATATATATATATATATATATATATATATATATATGTAAAAGTGAGATAGTAATATGTTGGAATGTGAGATAGGAAGATATCTCGCTCATTGAGATTCTCTTTGATCTCATATTAATTTACATTCTTTTTATGTGTTCACCACGTAGACTTTATATATACGAGTACATACACTGTTCTAACATTTTTCTTTTTCTTCTTTCCACTGTATGTACAAGGCTTGAAGGTATAGGATGTGTATATACTATAGGCAAGAGGGGGATCCTTTAGGTCATACATATTTAGTATTTACTTAACAATACCAACATAATATTCTTTTTCCGAAAAAAAACCAAAAACCAAAAACCAAACACTCTTCTTTTCTAAAGTCCGGGAAATAAATGAAGTATGTATGTATACTCATATACATACATATATATATATATATATATATATATATATATATATATATATATATATATATATATATATATATATATATATATATGAGTGTTTGTGTGCGTGTGGAAACCAATGAGAAAATTTAGAGTAAATAAAAAAAATGATGCTTCGGAATAACTGAGGTGACGAATTTCTATATATAGAAGCAAAAACAAATTTAGTTTAAAAACATATACTTACAAGAGAATACTACAAAATAACCAATCAATACTAAGTACAATTTTTTCAAATATTTTAGAGTAAAAAAATTTTACAGTAAAAAGACTCCCCTTTCCCTTGTAAAATCTAGAAATAGAATTTAGATTGGTTTGATTATTATTAACTACGGGAAACAGACAGTGAAAAATACACTCCAGCGCCGGGATTTGAACCGCGGGTCTCCTGTATTTCCAGTACAGATGCTCTTGCCAACTAAGCTACGCAGAAGAATGATTTTTCACTGCCGTAATCGATAACTAGTCCCGAATCCAAGCTTTCAATATTCATATACATTTAGACAGTCAATATTTATGACATTAGAACTAAACCGAGAATTAACGCTTATAATTATTAAGTACTCAATTAGTACCTGTACCTTGTACAATCAATTCGAAATTCAATTTTTAATAATTTAAATTTTTAAGTATTTAAAAAAGTTTAATATAAAATACATATTTTATAGGAGGTGATCTCTAGGGCACTACCTGAATCCGAACTGACGTCTTGGAGAGTTACCTTGGATATGCTGAGAAGATAGGAGTTGTACTAAAGGATTAGGATGATGGGATAAGCATTCATTGAATTTTCTATATCGGGATACGGATAGATTTTGGACAGTATTTATTATTTTACAAAACTAATTTATCCTAAATACCAAAGGAACTGATGAATTATTTGTAATTTATACTCTAAGTAATTTACGTTAAAGTAACTTTGAACGTCCCCACAGTAAACTTATGTGCGAATGATTTCTTATTTGCCAGATTTCGCACTGTCGAATAGTATATTAATCTACTTGAAGTAGTAAGCATGCTTTTAACAGAGTTCTGACTGACGGTGAATGCAAAAGACAGAGATGATGATTATAAGTAATAGGATAGATATGATGATGGAAACAAAATGAGAGACATGATAATGAAAGCAAAAGGAGATATAATTGATGATTGCAAATGTGCGACTATTTCTAGGAAAGTTTAAGAGTGTTTATGGTTCACCATTTTGACTTGTTTGTCCCCACGAATTTGCCTTATTATTAAGTTTATGGTTTCTTAGTTTTCCTGATCAAATAGTGTCTGATGACCAACTATATTTTAAGTAAACTTCTAAAGTATGACGGACACAAAAACTAAACAAGATTTTCGGACTTTAAAAAAGGGTACAACAACAATGCCGTCAATATAAGTAATCAAGTACCCGTATCAATCGAATTGTACTAACACTGCATACAGCGCATTGGTTAAGTGATATGCGTATAGAGGGAGAACTGCTAAGAGTTCATTACGTCAATAGAACAGAACAAAATACTCGTAATACAAGAGAACACTAAGGGTCGGATAAAAGGGTTGACAAAATTAACAGGCTGCGAGCATTCATGTAGGCCTAGAGATTTTATTTTTTTATATATAGATATAGCAGGCTAGCGTCAGGGGGTGGATTTCACGGAGGATTGTAGGGGACAATGGACGAAGTCGTACAACACGAGAAGGGTTGGACATAGGGTTTAAAAAAATAATCATCCAGGAATACAAGAGAAAAGGGGATAAATGTACGAGGGGACAACCGAGATAATTAAAATATATCCATTAGCATACGAATAGGGAGAGACTAACGGCAGTGGAACCCGGGTGACATAGGAACAGATACCAGATAGGATACAGCTCGCATCTTCCCTACAGTGGCACGCGAGCAAGCAAGTGAGTAGGGACGAAATGTCAACAACTGGCAAATCCCGCATTTACAAGGAGGGGAGAGACACGTATAAGTAAAGAGGGGGAGGTGGA
Organism: Gerris lacustris; assembly: GCA_951217055.1. Classification (NCBI taxonomy): domain Eukaryota; kingdom Metazoa; phylum Arthropoda; class Insecta; order Hemiptera; family Gerridae; genus Gerris; species Gerris lacustris. The sequence continues at coordinate 57,728,466 of OX578283.1, read as the reverse complement.
TTTTCAAGTTCATTTTATCAGAATGGTATAATGTCAGGAACTTACAAAGTTCCCCTTGGTTCGTCAAGTGGATTTCTTGTTGTGAAGGATTTAAGTCATATCCATGAAGGAATACGAATAGTAGAAATAGATCCCTAGACGTCCGCTCGAGTAATTGAAGTCGTCAATGTCAGTAATACATCTAGAGATGATAAAAGATGAAGTCATGTACGAATATAATTGAAATTAATGATGAACAAACTAGTGATTCACCTCGGGGGGTCGTTATATTTTACTAATGATTAATTTAGGTAGACTAAATTATTAACATAAAACATCAAAACTGTCAAACCAACAAATAATAAATAATTAAGTATTTTCTCAACTATCGACAACAGAAGGCCATTACAGGATAAGCAGATTAATATATCTAGATAAAAGTGCAAGACAGGCTTGACTTCAATGAAAATGTATTAATATTGTTGGAATTAATGCTAATAATTCCACGAATAGTGGTTAAATGATGACAACGTGTTAATCAGGATGAAGTATCAAAGTCAAGAAAATCTGTAGCTTGCAACCTTTGTACATTAAGAGGATATAGTTATCTCCTATGTGAATTTAGAGGATATCCTTTTTCCTTATTATAATAATTTAAGGATAAACTTTTCCTATACTTAACGCTTTCTCTCTCTCTCTCTCTCTCTCTCTCTCTCTCTCTCAATATATATATATATATATATATATATATATATATATATATATATATATATATATATATATATATATATATATTATATATATATATATATATATATATATATATATATATATTATATATATATATATATATATATATATATATATATATATATATATATATATATAATATATATATATATATATATATATATATATATATATATATATATATATAAAATATAAACAGGCGTAAATCTCATTATCGGAAATGAAAGAATATTTTATAGTACATATTTAACACATAAAATCTATCTCCTCAACTTTATAAGTCGCAGATGTAAATTTCATAAGGGTAATTTAATCAAATGTCTCATAAACTTTGTCTTCTTAAATACGTCTATTATAAGTGTAAATCTCATTGCGTGAATTCAAAAAGTAGCTTGTAGAATTTAATCTTCATATTCTCTAAATGTTTGTTTTATTTAAACGTGTCTAGAGCGCAGCACCTGTTAAGACATCCTTGACTTTGCGACACCGACAGATTCTGTTAGCCATAATCATAAATATAAGGGGTACGTCGAGCATTTCCGCTAGACTTTCTTTTTAAAAAAATAATCACGTGTGTTCTCTTATACGCGTCCTATTTCACTCGTTTAGATACAGGACATAAGTTTTTTTCTGTTTAAAACTCACTCGCAAATAAACATTTAAAATCGCTGCCATCTGGTGGCCTTAATTGGAAATGGAGATAATGTGAAGTTTTTACATTTGAAGATAAAGTAATAATAAAGTTGTTTTTGTTTAAAAAAAAAACTTGAAAATTGTCTTGTTTTCGACTGTTTACTGTTTTCAATTGGTCGAGATTCAGTAAACATAATGAAAACAGGGTCGATGATGGTTAGAGGTTAATGTGGTTTGACAATGAAATTATCTAGGTTTATTGTTATAGTTTTGAGAACTTTATTCCTGTGCTCGCGTTGCGGGAGGGCCCCTCCTTTTTTTCTCATCAATTTGGTTTGGCGAGGGGCCCCCAATAAGTTCTTGCGGGGAGGCCCCCAATGCCCTAGCTACGCCACTGGACTAATATGTAGGTAAGGCTTGCCACTAAAAGTTGAACGGAGCTATATCAAACCGTAAAAAGTAACTGAAATCGAAGCGCAGTCAGCGTAACTAATCAAATATGGCATAGATAAGGACTTCCAATAGTGACTAATAAGGTAGAGGAGAGGGAGTAACTAACTAAAGATGATTCAGCAGTGAAAACGGATCTCCTGCCGTTCGAAAGCTGACCTTAGCGGAGTAAAGCGACGTCGCTTAGGTCAGCTTCGCTTCCGATGGGCGCCTTTGAATAAAAATTATAGGTTTGATATGCTAATTGGAGTCCAGTCCAATTATGTAAGGTAAACTGAGCTCTGTAAGATTAACTAATGAACTGAACCACAAGTCATATAGTTTGTTGGAACAGCTCGCAGTACGGTATTCGCAAATTCCACATCCATTGGTGGATGGATATAAAGTATCGAAGGAGCTGAGCACGTCGATTCCCCATAATTGGCCGGAAGGCAAGGTATCACGAAGTTTTCTCTTATTCCAAGGTTTGACGATTCATGGAAATTGCGTCTTTAAACTTTCCCTATTATTGTTTCACTCACGAACTTCACTACTTAAGTTCCAGCAAAGTTACTTTTATTTAACAATGGTAAGTAAATACTAAGAAATTGAATGGTATTACTAACTTCATGTGAAGGAATGAAGATGAGATGATTAAATTACCGTGACACTGTAAGTGATTGGATGTTTATTTACAGGTTCGTTATACAGATGATTGTTTACAATATATAATAAGACTGAGGGGGAGTGATGATCAGTCAAAGGTGAAGATGTTTTGATGAAGCGGTGATGAGTGAGATATGGGGTTAAAGTTAAGGCTTGTTAAGTCTTTTGTGTGATCTCAAACCCTCCCAACTCTTACTCAGAACATAGCTTTCCTTTGACGCTTTCCTCAGAGGTGTCAAAGCCTTTCCACTTTCCCACTGGTCTGATATACAGAAGAGCAACAAGGTGTGCACCGATCTCATTCAAAAGGTGTGAATGGAATGTTAAATTAGTCATAGCTAACTAATTAGTCTGTGAAATTATCAAGAATTTTGATTATCAAATATGATATTATCAGTGATGAAGAAATCTGTTGAGATAATGGTTGTTACGATGAATTTAAGAGGAAGTATGATAAAGTAATTGAATTCATTCAATTATAGATACTTGGACGAACATGTAAAGCAAATTATTGATTTTCTTTTAAAAACAAACATTTACTCAACTGTAAAATACACTTTGACAGAGAGATTAAATTAAATTGTGAGAGAATTGAACTTAACATAATGATAAGTGAATTAAACCCAAAGAATCAAATTAATTAGTTTGCGGTTCTTATCAATTTATCATTAGTTCACTGATAAGGGTTAAAATAGTGCAAAAACTATCCTCAGTTAAGTACCAGCTCCACTAATAGGGTATTCATATTAAAACAACCAGTCTATGGTTGATTGAGATCTATTAATTATACAAAAGACGTGTTAAAAAATCATTTTTGAAATAATAATTTCTATTATGTACTATGTAGAATTATGTACTTAGTTTTGTTTTACAATCTAATGTTACCTTATTGTACCCTTTAAGTTTAAGTGTTGTTACTTACTTGTAGACTATCTGAAGAAGGCTGCATTAGAACAACTGAAACCGGTCAATTATTTCAATTACAATAATTTTGCATGAAGAAGTTGTTTGGTTATTGCACTAAACTTCTTTCAAGATGTATTAGTATATTTTAAAAATATACTAATAATTTATTTGCTTGTCTGAGTTTTAAATATTTAACTACAAACTTTATTGTTTGAGTGTTAAAACTAACTTTCTTGTTCCAATAAGAAGGTACTTCAACAAAATCAAGACACTGTTTTAATTTTAAATGACAAAGATTTACTCGGTAGTTTGAAAAAAAGTAGAGAAAAGGAAGAAAGATTATCAAGTTAAGGTGTTAGAATCTAAGTAGGATGTTTGACAACGGATTACACTCAAGAAGGGAGGAAATTTATATAGATAGGGGAAGATAGAAGGGCAAAACCTCTAAGTCCGTAAGGATTGTTTTGGTCAGTCAGTGACCGTAAGAGGATTTTATTTTTCTCTACGGAAACAAGTTATTTGCGAAGTCCAAAGATGCGGTGGGGTAATGGGGCAAGTGATGATCCGATGATTGGTCAGTTTCGAGGGACCTATTTAGGGGAGATTTTGCCCCAGGGGGAGTTAAGTTCCAAACAAGGGGAAGAGAGAAGGCAACAGAATACAAAGCAAATAGAAGAGGACCACTGAGATTTTCTTAAGACCCTTGTGGAACACCCTTACATCTTTTAACATAGGGGGATAAGAAAATCACTTTCCTAATGATAGATTTATCTGCTAAATAGTATGATAGATTATTTATAGAGGGGTAAAAAAAATACCCATCTTAACACAGAGACTGATCACGCAAAGACTGGTCTTTGCGTTTGAATAATTTGGAACTTTGGTCGAAAATAAAACTTGAAATATTTAGAGATACAGATTTATTTATCAGCGCATTCGCACATTGGTGAAAGTACAATTAAGGCGGAAATACACATGCTAGTAAAAAAGCATGCCAGTGGCGAGATACTAGCACGTCAGTAGCTGGCATGCTGCAGACACTGTGTACATTTGCCAGTGAAACAGCATGCTAGTATCATCCGGATGATCGGTCTTGTGCGAGCCACTAGCACATGACAATACACATTCCAGTCAGTTCTAGTTTTGAAACAGGCAATCGTTTCTTGCCTTCTTTTGGCCGGAATAAATTATTAAATAATTGTATTTGATTTAATTAATTTTGATAGTTTTATTAATTGTTTCAATGTACCTTATGAATGTATCGGTGCGGAATGAAATTAACCAGATTGTTCTGTTACTTGCAAAGAACTGTGTTTTAAAACATTTGAAAAATAATTAAAAGACACGAAGAGTGTGGGTAAAGATTGGATAGCTAGAAGGGAATTAGGTACATGAGCGAGTCAGTGCCTACTAAATGAAATGCGGTTCGGGGACGTTAATGGTTTCAGGAATCAATTGCGAATGCTTCCGGAGAAAGTTGATGAGTTGTTGTCAGACACCCGCGAAAGGAAGGAACGCGCAACTGAAGACTGAAGGGCTGAGGGAGACTCGTACTAGCTACTGCTACTAGCAACCTTGCGCTGGCAGGCCTGTTCACACATGTCTTATCAGTCCCCCTTCCCCTCGACTTGTGCCACTGGCAAGACAAAAATCAAACCTCGTGCGATTTATTCGCATGCTTTTCACTCACATGCTATTTGATGTATACACATGCCAGTAGCTCTCCTCTGCGAGCTACTCGTATGTTTTTGTGTGAGTAACTAGCATGTGTATTTCCGCCTTTATGCTGAATTGATTATAACCAACTTGATTATAACTAACCACCCCTTACCCTGCATACAAATTCCACTAATTATTATAATTTAAATAACCAGTGAGCAGTGGACATGTGATTTAGAATAAAGGTATATGTTTGTCAATTAGAAGTAACTTAATTGTAGAATATTTCCAACCACTAGAGATAGTTTTCAATGCCAGTGGGACAAGAACGAGAAAGCGTTTGTATTTAAGTTGAACAAAGGTTCAAATTTAAAACACTGAAGAAGTCTACTTGTGGTTGAAAACTGTGTTTGTACATTTATTTCTGTTTGTACATAGAGACAAAAAATTTCTTATCAAGTATTATTAAAAATCTTATCTCTTCAGTCGTCTGCGTTTAGTTTATAGAGCATCACGATGTTAAATACATTCTGAAAAGTCTTAAGCGTATATTGGACAATTCTTATAATGCGTCCTTCTCCTGAAAATTTAGAATGCTATAAAGTATTCTCAAACATTACAATAAATAGACTGACCATTTATTTAATGATATAACAACAAAAGTTCACAACATACATAATATGTCATAATACTTGTAAAGATTTATCTTAATCAGCTGATTGGTATAAACAAAAACAAACTTTACAATTCAAATACATCCTGATCGTATTCTATTTCCAAAAGACATCAATATTTAATTTTAATTTTATGAAAATGAGGCTCATTATACGCAATCAGTGTTTGTGACGAAATAGGTTTTTTTTTTTGTTCAACAAAGTGTCATTATTTTCAATGAAGGCAAATCGTCTTACGTTGATATGAATAATTTGAAACGGAATATACATATAGGATGTGTTTTATATGTTGCCTGCATATAAAGTATGGTTGCGTTTGTTCTTGGTGTCCTTAGAACATCCCCTTATACGTGTGTGAATGTGGTACAAATTAGTAGATTAGATGTAATCATTGTCACAAAGCGACTTTTTTGTTTCTTCTATTACAAAAACATTTATGAATTCAATCATTTTAGTTTTTTTTTATCGCTTCATTCAAAATGGTTGTACTTAGTTGGTTTTTAAATATATTATTATAGATGATTTTCTTTGAATACAACATTTTTTACATAACAGTTGTTAATATATCTATGTACAGTACATGTAATATATACTTAACACTACAAAAAAAAACATTTATAACAATTGAACACTTAAGTACACAAAGAAAGTGTAATAACACTTGCTCGCACAATAAACAACATTAAAAGTGACAACTTTAAAGAAGTTCCTTGACTGCTCACACTTCCCTAATATGAATGGCAAAGAACGAAGTAACCATTCCAAAGAATAAATATGCAATTAGATCATAATTTTTTGACTAGAGAGGTTAATATAAAGTAAAAACAATTTTGTCACCACAGTTTTATATTAATAATTGACATAGGCGTTTGGACATTTTATATCATCTTCATTGTTAAGTGTTATAGTTCATAGTAAGAACTATGTTAAGTGTTAGCATAGTACGAACTATGTTGTGTTAGCATGGTAAGAACTATGTTAAGTGTTAGCATAGTAAGAACTATGTTAAGTGTTAGCATAGGAAGAACTATGTTAAGTGTTAGCATAGTAAGAACTATTTTAAGTGTTAGCATAGTAAGAATTATGTTAAGTGTTAGCATAGTAAGAACTAAGTTAAGTTTTAGCATAGTAAGAACTATATTAAGTGTTAGCATAGTAAGAACTATGTTAAGTGTTAGCATGGTAAGAACTATGTTAAGTGTTAGCATAGTAAGAACTATGTTAAGTGTTAGCATAGTAAGAATTATGTTAAGTGTTAGCATAGTAAGAACTATGTTAAGTGTTAGCATGGTAAGAACTATGTTAAGTGTTAGCATAGTAAGAACTATGTTAAGTGTTAGCATAGTAAGAGTAAAGTCTCTACCAACTACATATTTACAAGCTTCTATGACTGAAACTAATAGTAAAAAGTGGGGGTAGACTAGGGCCATAGAGGGGGTATGAAGTGAAGATCCAAGGCGGAACCCGGTGTCGGGTTAGGTCAGGTATAACATTATTTTTTGTAAAACTGCTTATTTTACTATAATTAAACACTTATCCTGGTTTTTTACTTTTCCTCACTTATGGTAGGAAAAGTTTTGTTTTCACCCAAAACAAATTGTTTCGAGATTTCAAATGAATTATCCGTTTTGGGTGTTTTTAAGACCTTCGGAGTAGTTTTCAGCATGACGTCTGTATGCGTGTATTTGTATAACTAAATTATATATGTACCTTAAAACTAACTCACATTATTTTATAAAATTATTTTTTGTAGGTTTTGCAAGATTAAGGTTAAACCTGTCATTAAAGCATGCTTATATAATATAATGTGCCTTTGATAGCTTTAAAAATTTTAAAGTTTTTTAAAAAGTGTAATTTCCCATTTTTTATTTTTTTATTTATTTTTTTAAATATAAGATATAACATATTGAAACGCATATGCAAATTATTAATATAAAATTGTGGTGATAATATTGTATTGTTTATTACTTTCAATTAACCTATATAGTCATATATATGAAATGATACCAAAAACTTTCTAGTCAAAACAACCAATCATTAAATCAGATCATGTTTTATTAGAGGATAATCAATAAAAGAGATAGAAATTAAAACGATTAACAGAGAAGGTTTCACTGCATTAAAATGTAAGTTTATGAGGTTACATGAATCATAATCATGAAGATATGAATCATATGGAAGCATAGTAGAGACATCTGATGGGATAGATAAAAAGTAAGTTATACAATCTATAACACTCTTCTTTCAAGCACGAGGATCTAGAAAATCTATGAATTATTTAAACATTCCTACATTTTGAATGACGTTCCAGAGATGAAGGGGAAAAAAATCATCATAACAAATATAGATAAAGCTGATGTGAACAACACGTTTAAATAACGCTACTATAGATCATATAGAAGGATAAGGATCTTAAGAGGTATGAAAGAGTAGAAAAAACCATATGAAAGAATCTGTAAAGTACAGCAGAGGTGTTGGAGTAAAAGCTAATCGCCTGTTTAGCACATAATGCTCCGGGCCATTTAGTCAAAGTGGAATATGGAATAGGAGACGGAAAATTTGTGTTCCGTATAATTTTATATGGATAAAGAAATAACGGAGCTTTAAACCCCATGTAGACAGAACAGAGAACAATAATTGTATTAATAATAGAAAACACTTTCGCTTTTTTAAAAAAATACTTGCAATGAAAGTAAACACGAAGATGGACTACGTATTATTTATCATAAAGTAATAACCAAGTAACCAGCAAGTAACCACCAATTTAATATAAAAATAAAACAGCACATCCTACAACAACCACTCAATAGTGACATAGAAGACTGAAGCATATAGCTATCAAAACAAAATTATGGTTATTACAGTCACATCTTCAATTTTCACTCGTTATTGATAATGTGTATAAGTAAAGTTTATTTCATGTAGATTTCAGTTATTTTTAATTTCAAGAATCCAAAGTTCAAATCCTAGACCCAAAATATTTTAATTTTATATTTATAAAGAAATTGAATTTTTTAATTTATAAAATTATATCAAATTAAATTATAATAGAGCTCCCTCTCCACCCTCTGGTTTCCCCTTTGTGGAGAGGTAATTTCTGTGTAATAGTCCATTTTTGTTTATTTGTATTATTTAAAAGAAATAAAGTTTTTTTTGAATTTGAATTTGAATAAATAATGCGTGAACTTTAGATGCATTTCTATGTGTTTGGAGTTAATATCTCCTTCTGATCTAAGTTTAAAAAAAAAACTCTTGAGTTAATTTTTTTCTTAGTTATTTTGTTTTGAGTTAATTAAACATCGCTGCTGATATTCAGTATGAGCAAGAATTTGATCAAATAAATGTTTAACTCAATAACTTCAATAATAATTTGTAAGTTGCAAAAACCACGGCTCAAGCCGATTTACTAAAAAATAATGTAAATTAATTTTCTTTATCCGTGTATCAATATGTATTTTGTATTAGTAATAAAAGGTTATTTATTTCTTTTAGTTGCAAAAAACAGCCAAATTTATAGTGCAGACAACAACTAAAGGAAAAATTGAGGAACTAATTCAAAAAGTTTAGATAATTAGTATATTTGTTTATTTATGTTCATAAACAAACATATCAAAAGTCTTAAAAGTTCAGAGCGGAACGATATTATACCTTATTTTTCGGTTCTTATGTAGGCTTCTGCGGTAAACAGTAACTTCGTTTTCCGGTGAAATCCGCATCACGAAGAGATTGAAGTCCGACGTTTCGCTTCCACTATTGGAAGCATCTTCAGGGGTGTAGTGCATAGTGATGTTGGAAGCAAATATGTATATCTTGGGTTTTGCTTCGAGTTAACATCAAGATGCACCAAACCCCTGAATATGCTTCCAGTAGTGGAAGCGAAACGACGGACTTCAACTCCTTCGTATCACGGATTTCACAGGATAAACCAAGATATTGTCTTATGCATTACGTATACAATTTGTACTTTAAACGTATTTAAATGCCTAATCTGATAGGATATTTTAAACGGTTTAATTTATGTCCTATAACAACTATTATTGTACAATTGCCTGTAATAATTATTATAAATGATGATAGTTCAGGTTTCCCTGAGCGAAAGCTGTGATAAAAAACGGAAAAACGAACTAAAAAAACCCGAAAGTTTCTACAACACATCTGCCAACTTGTGTGGCACTTGGGCGACTCTTTTATTTTATTTTTTGTTTTTCATAATACTTATAATGCTTCCGATACCTTCGATAAGTTCGGTAGAATTAACTGTCAATAATTGTTATTGTAAGGTACTGATGATAGCCTAAAAGCTGAAAGTTCAAAAAAAGTATTTTTAATTATAGAAAGGCGTTCGTTTTTGTTTTATTACTTGTGATATAAAATTAATTTGCGCATTTAAATCGATCAAAACATTTGTTGTTAATTAATTAAATATCTATGTCGTATGATCATTTGTTTTTAAAAGAGATTCGGCGATTGTTGCCTTGAATAAGTAACTTATTACAATTATTGTAAGAGTAAGTTGAAAGGTAAAAGGAATGGGAAGTACAGGACTGGAGGGAGGGAAAGCCAACATCGTGCTGCCTGTACTAGACTGATACCTGTCGGCACTCACTGGAACTAAACTAAAGGAAAACCTTGCCCTCCTACTATGTCTTCCCTTCCTTTCTTACATAATCTATCCCTTAAACTTTTTCAAACATACAAACCCGCACAGCATCTTAGTATACCAACTTGAATAAACTAACTATGCACTCACTCCACTATACTCGTTTAAAAAGCATATATAATTTGTAAAACAACCAGAAAGAGAGAAAAACAAGTAACATTTATTTAGAAGAAAGACAAAATACTCGCAACATGTCAGATATACATTTACACATACATATTTTTCTAGTAGTACTTTTTAAAATCTACTTAACAAAATGTATTTTAGTAAGTAGATTAATTGGTTCCTTGTAAAATTTAATTTAATTGCTGTGGGGTCTTAAGGAAAAATATTAACTCCTTTTAGCGTTATTTTAGGGGAAATTTACGAGAATTAGACGATTCAATAAAATTTTAATTCAATGATTTCAATGTAGTGTAATATTTTTATCGGAGGGGTCGAAATATCGCTAAAAATAAAGGGAGCGTATTATTTCTCCTTAAGGCCCAACTGCAATTATATATATATATATATATATATATATATATATATATATATATATATATATATATATATATATATATATATATATATATATATATATATATATATATATATATATATATATATATATATATATATTATTAAATGCAAATAATTTCCTAAAAATAAAGAATGATCGTTTGTGTTCCAACAAAAAGTAGTTATCCCGATTACCACTTCAAGTAACACGTATTATATAATATTTGTTTCATAAAATAAAATCATTTTTCCAACATTAAATAATATTAATACTTACAAATTAACCAGAACAGCAACGATAAATAATAAAAAAAACATTGGATAGGTATCTTAAGAAGCACTCACCTGAAACAAAAGAAAAATATATAAATTAGATAATTTTATTTTCAACAAAAATATTAGTTTCTTATAATTAGTTTATTATATTTTTAAACAAAAAATAACTATTTCATGAAGAAGTTGATGAAATTACATAAAACAAAACAAAATAACAATTAAATTTTAAAATTATATTAAGAATTCCTTTCTCACAATAAAAAGTCATCGTTTGATAAATAAAATAACAAAAGAAAAATAAAGAATGTCTCTCAAAAGTTTAATTTAATTACCTGAAATTAATTTTGAAAAAAAAAGTCATTCAGGTCGTGTAAACAAAGTGGAAAGGGGGTTTTGTTTACAATATTCTTCCATGATATTTCAATTAATTAGTTAGTTAGCAAAGCTCTGTGGAAGCCCTTTGGAAAGCAAGGCGTGTGTACCAGTCTGCATCATTACCTCGGGTAATTATATCGTAATTAGCAGAGACAACACTCTATATAACCACCGCCTCCAACCAGCCCCCTACCCCTTCCCGCCTCCGTGTCTCATTGTTGTTTTCTGTTTTTCAACATGGAACGCGCTAAAGCGAGAACAAACCAATTTTCATTTGTTGGATTTTTGTTTTTTTTTTTAGTTGGCAAAAAAAAGATATATATTATACATAGCAATTTCGGAAAATAAATAATTATTTCTTCTCGCTTAGACATCTTTAGAAAAACCCTTATTGGAATATAAAAGAGATAATTTCAAGATAAAAAGAACTTTTTATACACTACGTTTTTAAATTTTCTGTTGAATCGTATGTAATGTTGATAATATAATTGTTATTGTTATATAATATATATTGTTAGTGAAAAAAAAAAAAAAATCCGAATTTATTTACTTCACATAAATGACAACCATCTAGAGAGCTGATCTTAAACCTATAAAAGGACAAATCTTTGTACAACGGATCTCACCATCACCAAATCTAAAGCGTGTCATCGATATATTTGAAATAATATAATCGGTATTTCCTGTTTTGCTGTCATTCAATGTTTATCTATCACAAATTTGAGACCCGTCAAAATGAAGATTGCGTAAATATGGGCAAAACAAATAAAATAACTTGCGGATTTTTTCCGAACTAACTTTCCGTACAGCAAAATTTCCTGAAAACCAATTAAATTCTGCTGAAAGATGGCTAAAAGTATTTAACTAATGCATTGTCATCGTGTTCTGAGCTATGCTAAAAGTCTCAAATGTCTAGCTATTCGGGAAGTTAGTTAGAAATCGATTGCCAGATTTGTACCGGACAAACAAACAAACAAGAAAGCAAGCTAATAAAAACGTAGTAAAATGGAACAAAAGACAAAATAATCTGCCAATTAGTGTGGCACATAGCTTCCTCGCATCTATACTTAACGATTTTATGATGAGTCTTGAGATATGTTGGTCTTAAGATAGACAGACCGATAAACCGACAGACAGACACGGAACCAAAAGAAAGTTTTTGATCTAGTTACGTATAGATTCAACAGGAATTTTTATAACTATTAATCCAGAACTCCTGCATCCATTCGAAACAAAATAGGCTATAGATCTGGCTATTTCCAGTTTCATACTCATAAGGAATCTTATTATCAAGCTAGAATTATTTTCAAAAGTATTAAGTGGCTATAGATATGGCTATAAGTTAAAATCAAGTTATCTGTACATATATAAATAGCATAAATAATATACATTACTATAACTTTATTTAATTTAAAACAAGTATGTTTGACTAACAAAAGAAAGACATAACACTGCAACATCAATAAAATAGTATATTACGCGTCGAGTGCGCAAAGTAGCATTTTGCATGCGAGTGTGGAGTTTGCACCCGAGCGACAGCGAGGGTAGTAAAACCACACGAGCAATGCAAAATGCCGTTTTCGCACGAGTTGCGTACCGTACTTTATCTATGATTGTTAGATTTAAATAATAAATACAGAAAAAAATAAACTTGCTGTATGTAAGTTCGTATCTCTTCTCTTGATAAAGATGGCATTAATTTTGAGTTGTATTTTTTACCGAATTAATTATTTCTGGAGGAGTATTATTCTCTACATTTTCGTCAAAGCCACTTGATTCATTCATTGTTTTTCACTAAAAATTCGATATAAACAGTTACTTTAATAAAAGAATAGCAAATTAGTTTTGTCAAATGTAAACAAACTCGCTAATCGTGCGTAAAGCTGAAGAATTCATCTTCTTTACCGCGCTAGCGTGGTAAAGAAGAGGAATTCTTCAGAACTATGAGACGCGCATGCGCAATGAATACAGGTACGTAAATAATCACTTTCTACGCATCTAAACAGAGATATAATGTTTATATTTCGTATCAATCGTAAATAAAAAAAATTATACGTCAAAAAGCGTATCACTTAAATATCTATCACAAAAAACGAGATTTAAAATTAAAGAAATACTTCTATCAGGTTATCACATAAATGGTGCTTTACCATTCAAGTATTTTCTTTTTTCAAGACTTTGTGTTAACTTAATAGGAAAAAACCACTTCAATATCACCAATTATACTAAAAGTCCCTTTTTGCGCCAACTTGTTCTTTTTTTCCCCCTCTTCATCTGGATAAAATGTCCGGAAATTCGCCAAACTACGTCTTAACCGTATTTTCTACCCTAAGGAAAAGCTTGAGGTAAGATGGGGTAAGGAGAGGTAAGGTGGGGTAAGGAATCACCCTCCTCACTTACCAGATAAAATCATTAGGATTTTTCTTTTTAAGAAAGTACTAAAAGGGAAGATGTATTTTACCGGAAATGAAGAGGAAAATACTTTTACTTTTTATTTTATATGGATCAATTCCTTTTAACTTTCCTTCTTATGAACAACTTCCGTTTTTCCTCTCCCCTCCATCTTCCTTCTTTTTTTTAAAAAAACTTATTTGTTAAATGATGAAATCGACTCTTTCCTCTTCAATTTTTATCGAATCCGGAAATCAATGAAGTAAAAGAAATTAAATTAAACTGGACCTCCTTTTTTTTGGAAAAATTTTCCCTCCATTTTTCTGTTGTGTCATCCTTCGCTAAAAAACTTTAAAAAAAAGAGAGAAAAAGGAAATAAAGATGTAGATAAATTGATAAATAAGCATTTCGTCTAAGAAAATATAATGAAATAAAAAGTTGTCAAAAAAATTATATTATAGATTAAATTAAAAGCATTTTTCTCCCTTCTATAAGAGGATTTCATTTTTTTACGAGTTGAAATGAATTGAATGATTTCATTTTGATTTTAAACACTCGATTTCACTTCTTTTATAATATAAATCATGACTCAAATCGAATTATAGTGAAAGGGATGTCCATATGACTTAAAGTTATGAATCGTTGAATCATTGGGAAGTTAAGGAGATCTAAGATGATATTAAAGAAAATAATCATGTTGAGGTCTAAAGCCCCGTTTACACGATAGTTGCGGTCATGATAGCAACTATCACCGTGTAGACTACGTGATAGATTTTGTCGAGAAGAACTATCAGCCATCACACTATCTCGTCTGACGAGATAGTTGAATGTGAATGTTCTATCATAGCAGTCAGAGTACTCACGCGGCAGATTTAAGAACTACCACGCTAGATACTATAGACGCTGATTGGCTTATTGTTTATTTATACTTTTATATCACCTAATAACAGAGATCTAAAAGGCAGCAAATATGATAGCTTGCTTCACATTTTTATCAGATTTTGTTGTTTTCGACAATATGAATATTCCTTTATATGTATTATAATTTAAATTTAATGCTTTATTTCCGTATCCAAGTCAAAAATTTAGGATGCGGATGTACTTTTGAGTGCAAAACAACAAACAAGTTTTGACGTATGTTCTCTCTCTGTGTAGACTGTACACCTCTGCGATAGTTGTATGACGTTGACTGACATGATAGTTCTATCGTGGGAGAACTATCACCGTGTAAACATGGCTTAAGCGAAGCAAACCTTCATCGTCCTCCTCCAATTTTTAAAGGGGTGTGGTAATGCCGATTCATATTCTAAATAGTCAATGTTCTAAATAGGAATGTAAGAATATTCTTATGTTAAAAAAAAATTCTCCACTTAATGGAAAAACATTTAATCATGGATATGTTTTATGTTCATTCCAGGTGGCGAAATATAGTACTAAAAAAAACATTAGTATTTTGACGGTGGTCTATTTTATTATAAACTGAGAATAAATGAAACAAAAACAACAATACCAACAGAGGCAGCTAGAGAGTTGCTGCCATAAATTTTTGGTCAACCTTTACTGGTAAAATATAGTATTAAAAGTAAAAACTGAGCGACCTCCTGTTAGATTCTAACTTCCATGTACTTACTATGTTTAAAATATTTAATTCAGCGCACCTATTGGAACATATATAGTACTAAAAATCAAAACTGGCCAAGCTCCTGTTAAATTCTAACTTCTTGGCACTAGCGTCATTTTTTGTCATTTTTTGTTTTAAGCATATACATGTTAAAATACTCTGAATAGAAATGTAGCAATGCTCAAATGCCGAAAAATAGTCCAAATAGAGATGTGGCAATGCTCAAATGCCGAAAAATAGTCCAAATAGAGATGTGGCAATGCTCAAATGCCGAAAAATTGTCAAAATACGGATGTGGCAATGCACAAATGCCAAAAAATAGTACAAATAAGGATGTGGCAATGCTCAAATGCCGAAAAATAGTACAAATAAGGATGGGGCAATGCTCAAATGCCGGAACACAGTCCAAATAGGGATATGACAATGCTCATATGCCAAAAAAAGTTCTAATAGGGATGTGGCAAAGCTCACATGCCGAAAAATAGTCCAAATAGGGATGTGGCAATGCTTAATGCCGAAAAATATCCCAAACAAAAGTTTCCTAATATAACAGGTGGCAAATCTAATAATGGGGAAGTACTTGCACCAAAATATCGAAAATTAGTATCAAAATCTAAGTTAGTAACAATAAACAGTATCCAAATAAAAAATACTTATAAAAAAGTATAGGAATTAATAATTCAGTAAGCTTAAAGAGATTAAAAACCAAGTATTCCGTTTAAAAAAAATTGTACTGCAAACAATATAATTTTCTCAGTCACTTAATAAATCAACGCAAGAAGCTGTATTTTTCTCTCTTTGTTCATTTTTTTCTTACTGCCCAATAATAAATGATGTTTGAAACAAAGAGAAATGATATCTGTAAGGAGTTGAACTAATTTAGAATGATGGCGGGCCGAGCTATACCGGGACACGAGGTACCTGGGTTCTCTTTGTCTAGTTGCCAAATAAGGAAGCTTGTATTAAGGTTGGCCAACCTGCACCAGGCTAACACACAATAAGGACCGTAACGAGCTACCACATTTCTTCCACAGTTTGTTTTTTTAAAAGAGCTTATTTTTTTTCTAAACCAAGCTTTACATTATAGTGAAACCCACGTAAGCTTTAGATTTTGTTTGTGTTAGTGTTCTTTAAACACACCTACACATATTCACTTGAGATCTTTTCAATGAATTTTAACTGCCTTAAAAAAACATAAAACATTGTTTTTGTTGTTCTTTTTACTTTCTCATACAAAGAGAAAGTATTGTGATGGCGCAAAAATTCGATTTTGATGGATTTACATGTTTTGAGGACTCGTTAAAGGGAGAGAGGCCGGATTCGATTCCCCGCTGAGGAGAAGTTATTTTTATGATACATTTTTGATAAAATGTTCAATAATAATTAAATGTACCTACGAAAACTAATAAATGGAAAACACAGGGCTCAGTAATTATGAACTCGTATATGAGAAGTTTGTCTGAGTGGTCTCGGACCGATATTTTATACTAATTTCTTTTTTTTATAATATTATATTTTATAGTACTGTTACTATAAATATTTGATAATTTGTTGCATTTCTAGTGATTCTTATGATTAACACTTAACATACTTATAAAATTTCGCACAGACAGACCTCTGACCAAAACTATAATTTGTTAATTATTAATAAAAATATTAATTGTTAATAAAGTAACAAACAAACTTAATAGGGCACGCAAGAAGGTAGTAGAGGTGGAGATAGATGTCGGATGTAGATTGACAGGCTGTCTTGAGATCGTCGACTGTGGTTTTCTACAATATAAGAAAAAATTGTACGATAAAATTGCTTAAAGGTTAAAGGGCCCCATACAAGATCAAGTAAGTCCGTCAAACTTGCCTTGTCTAATAGGCTTAGATCTTTTACGAGTGAAATTTGTGAGTTAGAGGGCTCGACGGCTCTCTGATTTTGACAGAAAAGCAGTTTAAGGAATGATATCCAATGTAGAGATATTGTAAAAATGTGTGATAAAATAGCTTAAAGAGCCCCACAAACGATTAAGAAATTTTGATAGTAGATAGCAATAGGCGACCATCTTCGTCCATCCACATATAATTCTACCAATCCTGAGGCTCACACCACAATTCTTCCAGTAAATAATGTGGCTCTTCGCAGAAACCACAGTTTGCATAATTTCTACCTTTGTACTTTTTTACATACTTTTTTCTCCTTCAATAACAAGGAATACAATTACGACTGGGGTATACATATTCAAACTCACAAACTGGGAGTAATAATAATTCACACACAAGAGACCGAAGGACACTGAGAGATTTGCCAATTTTACCTGAACGAAAATGGTTCAAGATAAACTTCAATCGCCAAACCATTTTGATAACATTTTTTGATTGTTTAGGGTAGTGACACACTTCGCCACCCAGGTGGGCGCCCACCTGGTTGATGCCACTTGCTCCCTCCACCTGACTTGCCCCACCCACTTATATGAGGGATGCAGTCAGCCCAGATTTGATTTCCCCTATATTTGATTGAAGGAGTAGGGGCTGAGAGGCATGACTTGGGTGGCGACGTGTGACAGGCTCAATTGAAAACAATGGGTTGACCGGGTGGCGCCACCTGTGGGTGGCGGATAGACCGTCGGACGGTCGACCGTTCAGTGCCACCCGGCAGGTGGCGCTACCTCGTGTGACAGGTTCCATCTATTCTCATAGACGACCGGGTAGCGCCACCTAGGGGGCGCTACCCGGTGGCGAAGTGTGTCACCCCCCTTAGGGTCTTAAAATTAAAATGTGAACTTTAATTGATATATTTATCTACTTTTTAAAACATTGAATTGACCAGAATTACGCAAATAAAAGGTTCTCTTCAGAAGGAAAACAAAGGTTTAATATCAGACACTTTTGTACAAAATGTTGTAAAAGGGGCGAATGATGACATAACGATGGGAAAACCCTTTTCCAATATGTTTAAAAGAAGGGGGGGGGGGGGTTATTTGTTAATTAATTCTTGTAAAATAAGGGGTTCTTGATGTGAAAGGGATTCAATTCTCATATGTAGGAAGAACAAGTTATAAAACTGAATTATCCTTTTCATCTCAGGTAACGCTAAAGGACAATACAATAGCCTTCCTTATAAACTATGTTATCAAACGAGGTAAAGCCCAAACGTAGGGTTTTGAAAACCTCCTAAAAGGGCGTGAAAAGACCCCCTAAGGGGATGATTCCATGGAAGAGAGGGTCTTAAACGTGTTAGGTTTGGAAAATTTCATCCATTTATAAAAGAGGTTAAAACAGGCATGAATAAGGGAGAGTAAACACGGTAACTATATGGTTTAATGACCCGGCCACTAACAGCTTCTATGGTCATTTTAGAAATCTGTTTACCTCGTGTTGTATCAAAGGCTTTCCACACTACAATTGTTTTTAATATCCTACAATTTTATCCCACTCCCACACTTCAAAAGAAATTAAAAATAAATAAAATAAAAAAATATTCAAAAGTTAACATACAATATATATATATATATATATATATATATATATATATATATATATATATATATATATATATATATATATATATATATATATATATATATAAATTTAATATGTAAAACTACTATTTGCTTAAATGTTTTTTACGGATTTTAATTAAAGTAGTTACAAAACAACGTACAATTTTTACCATGAATGAATTTATTTGTTTTATATTCCATAATGAATTTTCATTGAATAATGTCATTGATCTAATTTAAGTTAGTTTCTACTTATAAATACGACTATACTCACACACTAAATAAAAAAAAAATAATTAAAGATAAAATTTGATCAATTTTTATAATTACAGAATTTTACATTGTTTTAAATAATTGATGACAATTTAACGTAACATCTCAACAAATAAATGTTTAATGAAGAGTAATCATTTAGTATCAATCATTCTAACAGATTCAAACAAGTTTAGTTCAATCAACTGATTAAACCAAATTAATTAGTCGAAGTAATTTTATCTAAATAAAATTAGCTTAATTAAAATTTGTTGTTAAAACCCAAATTGCTAATTTATTTAAAATGTCACTATTTTGTTATTTAGCTTACCTAAGGTAACGGAAATAGTGTCTTCTTTTAGAAGAACAATGATTTTAATGACACCGAATTCAAAATTTCCTTGACAGATATCGTTTTCAGACATCTGGTAAATATGTTTGAACTAGTGTCTGTCTGTCACTCTGAAGCTATTTGACCGATTTGATTGAAATTTGTGCGGTAAGTTATAATTAGCCCATTGTTAGTCCCATATAAGTTTCAACCGTACTGCGCCCATTTGTTTCTCTTTCACATGTGCACAAACATTCATTTATTTACACCTATATCTTAAAAAGTACTTTTATCTTAAACTTACGTTACTTATATCTTTAAAAGTACTTATCTGATTTTTACTACGTTTTTATTAGTTTGCTTTCTTGTTTGTTTGTTTGTCCAGTACAAATCTAGCAATCGATTTTTAACTAACTTCCCGAGTAGCTAGACATTGGAAACTTTTAGAATAGCTCAGAACACGATGACATTGCAATATTTTAATACTTGTAGCCATCTTTCAGCAAATTTTGCTGTATAGAAAGTTAGTTCGGAAAAAATCCGCAAGTTAATTTATTTGTTTTGACATATCCCATATTTACGATCTTTATTTTGACGGGTTTAAAATTTATGATTTATGACAGAAAATTTAAAAACGTAGTATATAAAAAGTTCTTTTTATCTTGTAATTTTTATACCACAGATAGCCCCAGATTAATATCAACCGTCTGCGCTCTTTAAATTTTGCTAAATTGATACATTAATTTATGTAAAAAATCAAAAAAAAATTTGACCGATTTAAAAAGGGGGGGGGGGGAGAGGAAATTAAATTAATTCGACAATAATTGGGTGTAAAAATATTAAATCATTCAAATATTGGACATAGGACGCAAGATAAGCTATATGCCATATGCCACACAAATTGGCTGACTACTTTATCCGAGGAATTGTTTAAAATAAATCTTTTAAGTTTTAAGTCCTTTCAAAGTAAATATTTGTTCATTTAATAAAACGTCCTGTGAAATTAAATTTACACAGCAGTTATTCTGATTTTCTTATTATTAACGAATCTAAAGCTCATAACGAAGTAATTAGACAACATAACTACATTTTGTGACTGTTGGAAACCAAAAAAAAAAATAAATAAATAAATAATATGTAATATAAATGTATTAACATATATTTAAAAAAAAATAACAACAATGATTCAACCAATCTTTAACCCATCAACATAGAAATACCAATTAGACGATCAAACAGAATTTTATATACCGAAAATATTACTCGTAATTATAGTTATTATACATACACACACACACACATATATATATATATATATATATATATATATATATATATATATATATATGAATTAAAGGGCGTTGTTTACAAATGTTTGTGTTCTGTTATTCGAAGCGGAACAGAAGCTGGCCAGTTGAAAACCATTCACAGCTGTTGTTAATTCGAGAACAGAATGCAAATTACCGAATTATTTATTCATCTAATAGATAATAATTGTTATTATAGTACCTATTTTTCATTATTAAATAGTTGTTATTATCCTATCATATTTTGTGTCGGTTTCCTTTTAATTTTTTATTGACCGTCGTTCTTTTTTTTTTTTTTTGTAAAGAAAACGTGTGTATGTTTGTATGTAAGTACTTGACGAAGGAATAATTTCATGGTTTTTATGTAAATCGTGTTTAACACGTAACTTGTGAAAGCATGGTATTATTATGTCTTATTTTGATATAAAAATGATATGGGGTTTCCTTTCTCAAAAACGTAGTAAGAGAGAAAGTATTGTGAGGGCGGAAAAATTCAATTTTAATGAATTTAAACTTTTGATGTCCAAAAATATGTTTAGTCTGCAGATTGAGTGGAGCCTAAACTAATTGGCCAATTTTGATGAAATTCGTTAAAATCTTAAATAAATAGGTTCTTCTTTCTTATACCTTAAGGCTCTACCACCGTTTGAGGTTAGAAAAATCATTAAAATGAAAATTGTATTGGTTCTAAGCAAGATATCAAAAATCTAAATACAGGCTTCATTCTAAATTTTAATTCTGCACAATTTGAGCCCTATTTCAACTTCCTACTACAATAAATACTACAACTACTTGAATACGAATTTTATCGTTGTTTTGAAATGACACCTGTACTATTTATCATAGGAAGTTGAAATAGGGCTCAAATTGTGCAGAATTAAAATTGAAAATGAATCCTGTACTTAGATTTTTTATATATTTTGTTAGAACCAATAAAATTTTAATTTTACTGCTTTTTTCTAACCTCAAAGGGCAGTAAAACGAAAGCCCTTTCCCAAGTATAAACTTCCAAAAATCTTAACAGTAAAATTAAGAAAAATATAATATAATAATAAATAACAAAACTTAAGTATTAGACTGGTTCACCTCACACCCACAAGGACATTATGTTGCAATACCAGTAGTCATATTTCTTATTTTATTATTTAAAGGGTTAAAGTTAATCTCTGATATTTAATTAATTATTTTGCTTCCGAGCTTACTGAAGGTAACGGAAGCTATGTGATTGTTTTGAAGAACGAAAATATTTTAGGTCTACGATCTGAAAAATTCTAATACAGAAATCAGTTACAGTTATAAGGGAATTTTTTTTTTTGTTCCGAGTCTGTCTGTCTGTCACTCAATTTTAAAATCAAACTCGTATGATTTTTATGCAATTTAGATGGTAGGTAACAATTAGCCCATTGTTAGTCCCATATAAGTTTCAATCTTCTGCGCCCATTTATTTCTCTTCCACATGCGCAACAAACATACATTTATTTACACCTATATCTTCAAAAGTACTTATCTAATTTTTATGATATTTTGACGGTTCGTCAAAAGTAGATCACAGATAGCCCCACATTAATATCAACCGTCTCCGCTTTTTAAATTTTGCTAAATTAATACTTTAAGTCAAGTAAATAATCAAAATAATTTTGACATTATAAAAAACGGGGTAAAATTAAATAAATTAGACAATAAATAGGTTGTAAAAATCATTACAGTATACGAGCGAGGAAGCTATGAGCCACATTTATTTTATATTATTTTTATTCATATTTTACGATTTTGGTAGTATTCATACTACGGAACGATTAAATTTTAATTTAAATCAAATTATAATTATTATTAACTACGGGAAACAGACAGAGAAAAATACACTCCAGGCCCGGGATTTGAACCACGGGCCTTTATATTTCCAGTATAGCGCTCTACCAATTAAGCTACGCAGGAGAATGATTTTCTCTGACGTTAATGATACCTTGTCCCGTATCCGTATTTAAGCTTTCAATTTTCCACAAATCTTAGAAGTCAACATTAATGACATAGAACTAGACCGAGAAATAAATTAAACATAGAGCTATACTGGATATATAGAGGCCCGTGGTTCAAATCCCGGCGCTGGAGTGTATTTTTCTCTGTCTGTTTCCCGTAGTTAATAATAATTATAATTTGATTTAAATTAAAATGTAATCTTTCCGTAGTATGAATACTACCAAAATCGTAAAATATGAAGTATTAAATTAAAGTAATTACAATATACAGGTACGATACGTGAAGTACAGAAATATATATGTATTTTATGTATAATGTTCCATGACTAATTTTATGGTACCATTACATTTATATACATGTACACACATATATATTATAAAAGAAAAAAATGCATGTAAAATTCTTATTATTAATTTAACTTATTAATTTAATATTTTAACACTGTTTTTTTCATGTAAAGAAGAAAAAAAAATCCAAGAACATACATACATATTACATACAAAATATAAAAATGAAATCATTCATCATGTAAATATTGTAGTTATGAATAATTAAAGTACATGATTTACATGAAGCGGCAGTTAACAAAAGGTAAAAAGATGATAAATTACATGCTAGACGAGTTTAAGAAAAAGAAAAAAAGAAAGAAACCAATATTTTATAAGGATGTAATTATGTATTAAATGCACGCGAAATAAACCTTAAAATTATAAATTTAACAAATTGCTTTCTCACTGCTACGTCCAAAACCTTT
Source organism: Gerris lacustris (assembly GCA_951217055.1). NCBI lineage: Eukaryota > Metazoa > Arthropoda > Insecta > Hemiptera > Gerridae > Gerris > Gerris lacustris. The sequence continues at coordinate 57,704,834 of OX578283.1, read as the reverse complement.
ATTTTTAAAAAAAGAAAAGGAATCTTATTTTCAAATAAGGTTTTGTAGCGTTTTTTTTTTGTTAAAAAAAAGTTAGCTGACATAATTTAATTTGTATTATAATCAGCTTTCAAAAGTTTTTTTAAAGACCAATTAATTTTTAAAAGTTTTTTTTTTTTTTTGTTTTTTTATAATCTACGTTGTTAAAGAAAATTAGTAGAAATAGGTACTAACAGCAGTATTAGTTAATTAGTTAGTTGGTTACACAAGTTTTTTTAAGTCTTCGTGTTAGAGAGTTGCTTTTGGTTTCGTTATTATATTAGTAATTGTATGGAAATTAGTAGAATTAGGTCTATAGTATAAGTTATATAAGTTATCTAGGTATCTAATAATTAGCTTTTAGCAGCAGGTAATTATAATTATAATTAATATCATTTAAAAAGTCAGTAGTTTAGGAAGTCATAATTAAGAAGCTATCAAACAATAAATGTTATTTAATCTACTCGAAATTTTAATATATATAAATATATATATATATATATATATATATATATATATATATATATATATATATATATATATATATATATATATTGAAGTAATTCACTGCACACGGTACAAAAAAGGTCTCAAATTTTATTTAATTTACAGTCGAGATCTATAGATTATCTATTCATATAATGAATCAAGATAATTTGCAATTGAACATATTGGTGTAAATATCGAGTAAAGATAATTTACTAAACACGATATTTTCACCATGAGTCAAGAAATTTACTATACACGATATTTATATAATGAATCAAGATAATTTACAGTTAAACATATTAGTGTAAATATCGAGTAAAGATAATTTACTATACACGATATTATGAATCAAGATAATTTACAGTTAAACATATTGGTGTAAATATCGAGTAAAAATAATTTACTAAACACGATATTTTCACCATGAGTCAAGACATTTTACTATACACGATATTCATATAATGAATCATGATAATTTGCAGTGAGACATAATGGTGTAAATATCGGGTAAAGATAATTTACTAAACACGATATTTTCACCATGAGTCAAGACTTTTACTATACACGATATTCATATAATGAATCAAGATAATTTACAGTGAGACATATTGGTGTATATGTCGTGTAAAGATAATTTTCTTAACACGATATTTTCACCATGAGTCAAGACATTTTACTATACACGATATTCATATAATGAATTAAGATAATTTACAGTGGTTGTATATATCATGTAAAGATAATTTACTTAACACGATATTTTAACCATGAGTCAAGACATTTTACTATACACGATATTCATATAATGAATCAAGATAATTTACAGTTAGACATATTAGTGTAAATATCGTGTAAAGATAATTTACTATATACGATATTTTCACCATGAGTCAAGATACTTTACAGTTAAACATATTGGTAAGAGTAAGAGTTTATGTGATATAAAATACACAATATTTGCAGTATAATTTACTATACACGGTATAATTTACTATAAGATAATTTACTATAGACGGTATTTTCACCATGAGTCAATTAGCATAAGATTTTTCATTATACCATAACATTTTCATCATAAGATAATTAACTATATACACGATATTTTCACATTGAGTTAAGATTTGCAAAAAGTTAATTTAAAATAAGTATTGCAACGTTTACACATTACAATAGCAAGAGTTGAGGTAATTTACTGCACACGATATTTTCTATTTAATTGTGTTACGGTAATCGTAACACGTTTTTTACCAACTAGTGTCGTGACAATATTCAACACATGATACTTGTAGATTGTGCCAATACGCTAACAAGAAGATGCAAATATTGGAAAATCTCTATATCCCCAATACTTTCAACGAACGAGCAGAATTTGTGATAATACAGAAAAATATAACACTGCAAGTATTGATAAATCTTAACTTATAATAAAACGAAATAAATATGTATTTATTTAATGAATTTAAACTATAAAATCAGGGTAGAAATATAATTAAATTTGCTTTACATAATTTATCTTTTAATAGGTTTATTTGCTTGTCGTAAAGATAAATTAATATTAATTATGCATTAATATTCTCTTAGAAATAAACTAACACCTGTTTGTTTTACCTTTATATATAATTTTATAATACATTAGACCAGTCGATAACATTGAGTTCAAAACCACTACATTTTTCTTATAAACACCATGAATATTAATTATCTATTCATTGTTTATTCTACTCTACTTCTTATATCGTGTAAATAGATAAAAAATGATATCATTCCTATTCACAAATAAACAATAAACAAGTAGGTTTATGTTCATTTATACATGTAAAACTTATCATATATATGTAAAAGGTTTCCATATGTACGTAATGCAATGAAACAAACCCTTCGATATAATCTATTTCTATACATAGATATAGATGTACACCTTCACTTTATATAGACATTATTTTGACATCGTTTAAAAACAACACCAAAAAATGTACATTTACATTAAGAAAGTACAATAAGTAATGAATAAATAAGAGAAAGAAGTAATATTATTAAATTCTAGTGGAAAAAAACATCAATTTAAAAGCGGATGGAATACTTGTTCATGAGCTTTCCGGTCCCTTTTTACGATTATTTAGTCTATGTTTAGATTTTTTTTGTTCTTGTTATTTTTAAGAGATATTTCATTGTTTCTTTAGTTTATTTCTTTTCTCTCTATCCGTCTATTGTTTTCTTTTTATCATTCTAAATGTTTTCGACACCTGTCTTCGAAATAGAATTTCTATGTTTAACATTCTTTACTCATACCAACCCTTTTAAGAAAAAAGAAATAAACACCCTAAATTGTACCAAAAGCAAAATGCTTATCTTAATATATTTTTTTTTCTGTTTCTTTGTTTTAGTAGTGTTATTTTAAATTAAACAATGCCATTTTCAAACATTTGAATATGAATAATACATTTTTTGGATACTATTGTTAAAATTTATGTTTAATACAGCTTTTCATTTACAAAAGAAAAACCAGTAATAATGTGATAAAAAATCAACAATACCACAGGGTCTTGAGCATGGTCTACACATATTGAGATCGTAGGTAACTTATTTTTATTATTTAATAAAAGTATTATATTAAATCTCCACCAAGGAGATACAATTTTAGGGAGAGAGGACTTTTTTTTTAAAGATACTACTCGTCAGCGAATCCTGGCAACACTGTTTTCCCTATAATCGTTTCGCCTTCCCCAGCTGTTATATCAGTGTTACCAGTATTTTTGCTTAAGGTTCCAGGGTAAAAGAACATCTCGCAACATCTTAAAACTATATGAATATTAATTTTGTCATTGAACGTGTGTATATAATTCATCAAGAATCAAACGCTTAATGTTTATTGATGTATAATGTGATTATTATCTGTTTAGGGGAAGGCGGGGCAAAGTGGCCAGGGGGGGTAAAGTGGCCATCCTCAGTTTTATGGTTGTAAAGTGCTGCTGTTAATCGGAGATTATAGCAACCTTTCACAGACAACTATATCAGTCTTCAAACATCGTTTAAACTTTTAACCACGTGTTTTTTGTGAAGTTATTATCAGTTTTCTACTTACACACCTCTCTGATGTATGCTAAGTGTTTATTTATATTATTTATTATTATTATAGTAATAAACTTTATGATTTTTAAAAAAAGTGTTATAATGTAGTGATAACTTGTCTACAAAACCATGTTTAAAAGGTCACATAGTTCCGTCTGGTTAATGAGTTATGACAACTTATGTATCATGGCGTCAAACGGGGCAAAGTGAGGCATGGCAACTTTGCCCCATAGCTACTATTTTTATTTTTTTTTTTATTTTTTTTATTTATTGTTTTTTTTTTTTTGTTTTTTTCTACACACCTAAAGTATGCTAATTTATTATTTTTATAGATATTTACTGTGGATGAAGTTAAATAACTACATACATATTACGAACATATTGTTGTGGCCACTTTGCCCCCTTGTGTGGGGCAAAGTAGCCATTTGGATACTTTTTGAAAATTAATCAATTTGGTTTCTTTAAATAATTTTAAATTAAATGAAAAAAATACCTGATATGAGAGGATGGTTGAAGTATACAATCACAAAGCTTTTAAAGCTCTAGGCCGATTATAAGTTCGCTTAAAAAATCAGCAAACCTTAGCATGGCCACTTTGCCCCACCTTCCCCTAACCTTATAAGCATTATATTAATTTTTTATAATTATTATAATCAACTATGATTAATGTTTAAAGTATTCATTACATAATAATTACACAATATACTTCTATTATTAAATAATATATATGCCTTATTAATAATTTCAAAAAAAAAAAACCCTTTTTATAATCCCTTCTTTTGTTAGAAAAAAAAACATAATGATAATAATAATAATTTTCTTTCTGTATCACTCAATAATTCATATCTTTAATGTAGGGTGGCTTGGGATTGGGGGGGGGGGGGTCTCATCATAGCCCACCTGAGGAATTTCCTACCTAAATGAATTTTTCATTAGAAAGTCGAGGGGGGGAGTGCCTTACTTGAGTCTTTTTTTTAAAAAAAAAGAACTTCAATAGACCTGATCTAAAAAAAAGGTAGTTAGGGGGGTCCTAAGTTGTCCAATTTTGTACAGTTACCCTGTTTCTTTTTGTAGTTAGCATTCTCGATCAGTTGCCGATGTATTATTTATGTAATTTTCAGTCAGTTTGTTCCCTAGTTTAACAATGTGACTTTTTTTTACTTATTGTTATTATTATTTTATTTATTTGTCTTTAATAAGCTGTTTGCGTGTTAGGTAACTGATTAGTTTCCGTAGTCCTTTCATGTTTTTTTTCTTATTTATTCTAATTTTCTTTTGATGTTGCATTTGTTTCTTTCTATTTGACGTTATGTTTTATGCAATTTTTTTTTTTAAAAAAAAGATTACTCTAGGATGAAAGTGAACTGAAAACAATTTTCTATAAAAATCAACTAAAAATAGTTTTATTAAAACACATTCTTATCTATATCTAGTTAAAAGAAAAAAAAAAAAAAAAACTCCTACTTTTAATTTCGTACAAATATTACATGTTTATAACGATTTTTATTTTTTGATTAGGTTGTTCGACAGTAAATATAATTATGTATTTGTATTATCTGTCTATACGTAATTCACGCTGGGCAAAACCTTTGGCTTTATTGAAAAAAGAAAAATATTGAAACATTATATTAATAAAATTATTGTAACCTAACATTTCAGCCAAATAGCTTAATAAGAGTGGATACCAAATTTTTAGCTCGACCAAATCCTTTCATACTACTTACATTGATAAAAGAGAGGTGTAAATAATATCGTTTATTGTTTTTAACCAAAACGATAAACTTCCACGTCACACACATTGATAAAAGTGGCGAGTAAATAGCACTTTAACCAAAACCACCAACTTTCACACCCACAACATTGATAAGAGTGAGGTGTAAATAATATCGATAAAGTTTTCAACCAAAACAGAACACTTTCTGGTCACTAACATTGATAAGAGTGCAGATAATATTTATACCAAAACTACCAACTTTCAAACCCATAACATTGATAAGAGTGAGGTGTAAATAATATTGTTTGATAATTTTAAACCAAATCATTGATAACAGGTAGGAAGAAATAAAATTTCAGCCAAAACATAAAATCTTTACACGATTGAGGAAGTGAATGAATGCATTTCATTTCATTCACATGGGATGTAAACACTATTAGTCAAATAAGTCAAATTTTACATAATTTCATAATTATAAACGTAAAACAAATACATATAATCAATACAAGATTTTGATTAATATAATAGTGCGAACATGATAAAGGAACATATTCAAAATATGCTTATTTTAATTTTACTATCAAAGTAACTATCATCTCAAGAATGTAAATGATAATATTAAGAAGTAAAAAAAAAGGTAAAGGAATTTGATTATCACCTACTTAACAACGGAGTTCCTTTCATTTAAATTCTTTGAATTGTTTAAACGAGTCGACTATTTAAAAAAGAAAATAACTGGGAAGGGAATACAAATATGACGTCATAAAAATGCCCCACACACGCCACGTCTAATAAGGCGTGAAATTTGGAACGCAACCTTTCTCTAGAAGATGTTTTCAGAATGGTTAGAGGGAGTGTGATTCACAGAAGAGTAAATGAAGGAGCGAGATGAAACAACTAATCCAATCAACTTCTTGTTTTGGGCCTTTTTTTTTCACCAGATTGTTATTTCTATCTCATTTCTACTTTACTTTTTTTTATTTCGTTTGTAGTTACTTTGAGTTTGTCAGGAGTCCGATGACCTTTTAACAACTTCTTTCATTTCACTAGAAAGAGTTTTTTTTATTTTATTTTTTATTTTACATGAAACAACATTTTGACCTCTGAAAGAATTTACTGACTTGCCAATCAAAATCATTGAATGACAACCCTTAGGTCTTTCATTATTAAGTTAAGAGTTCAAATCTAAAACTTTCGTTTTCATTTTTTAAGATACCATAATAGTTTATTTAATAGTCAGCATTTGAAAACGTTCGTATGATATAAAAGAAAAGCAAGTGAAAATTATTTGTTTTTATAAATGAGTGTTCTAATTAATTAATGTTATTTATATTTTACTTCCGAGCTTACCGAAGGTAACGGAAGCTATGAGATCGTTCTGAAGAACGAAACTTTTTTTTATGTCTCCGATTTCAATATATCTTCTCGTCTGATTTTAATGAAATTTGGACCGCTTGTCGACAGTAGTCCCCAGATAGCCCCAAATAAATTTTAACCGTCTGCGCTCTATAAATTTTGCTAAATTGATATTTAATTCAAGCAAAAAATCAAAACAGTTTTGACAGATTTAAAAAAGAGGGGAAAATCATTCCAAAAAAAAGTATACGAAATAGGACGCGAGGTAACTATGTGCCACACTAATTGACAGACTATTTTTCTTAATTTCGTTTTGGCTTAACACCATACACGATCATCCATTATTATCATAAATGTTGACAATGTTATAATTTATTTTTGTTCCCCTTGCAGACAGTTATAATACAGGGTCCTCGGGATGCTTTTAGGAGACAAATAACACTCAAATTTCAATTCTATTGCCTTGGAATTTTGGGCATTTAGTAATTATGCGCTCCAGGTTCATTCAAGCTCGTTACATGTTCGGCATTGATTTAACTCTACTCTTTTTACCATGGGTGATTATTTAGGACAAATTTTATGGTTACTCTTCAAACGATTGGTTCTACTAAAAACCTCTTTGTTGCACTTATTAATTTGCCACGATTTGGAGCCAATATTTCCTCCTATTCGGTGAGTTTTAGTGTAGAACTCTACTTTATTTCTCCAGTATTGTTTTAATAACAAGGCATCGCGTGGCTCTATCATTGAAGCGAGCGTATAGTAATAAATATGTATTGAATATTGAGAAAATAGATAATCAAGATGAGTTGATAGTTAAAGAGTATGATTGTAATGTAGTCTAGTAGTGGGGGAGCCACCCTGCATTCATAAAATTCCACTAACTACACGCATCAGACATCTCCTTTTCACTAACAATAAAATGTATCACTTCACTACCCAAAAACTGTTTGTATCAAGTTGAAATTTTACATGTCTGTACTTTCTATTGTATGACTACTTTCAATTTAGACGCTGTTTATAAAGTTTTATTAAAATCGTTACATAACAGCGTAAGATATTGGTTACAACAGTGTTTTCTCAATTTTAAACGTTTTCGTTCAATTAAAACGTTCTTAATTTTAAACGTCCACTTTAATAGTTTTAACGATCTTTACCACTTCATAGTGATGTCGCTGTTACTAATTAAATGTAGTAGAACCTCGATACGAAGTGTCTCAAGGGGATTAGGGAAACAGTCTTGTTATCGAGGTGCTCTTTTTGTTAAGGGTTGTGTGTCGTGTTATCAAGGTTATTTTGGCTATCAGTCGTGTTATCGAGGTTAGTGGAATCACTAAATCTTTTCAAGTCTAAACTTGTTCAAGGTCGACCCATTCCTGTATAGAGTCGATTAATGGAGGTTGACTTCTCAAAACGACTTGTTATAGAGGTTCTGAGTTACGTTGAGAATTGGAAAAAATCCGTGTTATTGAGGTTGTTTGAATAATAATAGTCGCGTTATAGAGGTTAATTTAACATTATGTGTTATGGCAATCTCAAGGGGATTTGAAAATTGCACTTGTAATTGAGGTTGTCGTGTTATTGAGGGTCGTGTAAGCGAAGCTTCTACTGTATTTGAAAACAATGTTCGTCTCGAATAGACGATTTTAGAATTTTTTTCCCGTCATAAAAATAACCTTGTCCAACGAACTGGTCCTGGAAATTGGTAAATGAATAAGTGTACCAAATTTCACCAAAATAATTTACTCAAGTTATCTTCATACGTTTCTGACACACACACACACACACACATAGGATGCATAGTTTTTTGGATGTAAAAAGCTCGCGTTAATTAATACCCTTATTTTTTAATAATAGATTAAGGGAATAAAAGACTAGTCGAAATGTTGCAAAGAAGTTAATTTAAAAGAAGAGAAAAAATGAAGAAGCGCGATGTAGAACGAAAGAAGGCGCTAAGAAAAGAAGGTAACCGTAGCGGATTTTAGGACGACTCCCGTAGGGATGTAAGCAAGAAGGCTTCTTCGAAAGTGCGCCTTTGAAAACGGTCGTGGATAACAACAGAATATTCTTCTGTAGAAGGGACCGGGAGGAGAGGGAAAGGCGCGTCTAAATAAACGAGAACTAATGGGTACGGATGGTTATAAGAAGTCAAGTGGCAAAAGGAGGAAGAGATGTAGAAGTCGAAAGGAGTAATGAATCGTGTCCAACAATCCGGGCCAGACGGGACCGACAGACTCAGGCGAACAAGACCCCTACCGACAAGAATGGGCAAGATAAAGTGAACGATCTGAAACGAAATGAAGATAGAAAGAGTCGAAGAGAAGAGTCTTCACAAACAGTCACAAGGTTAATTGAACATCGGCTCCGCACCTCTCTGTCTTTCAAACTACACTTCAACAAAGAATAAGGTAGAAAAAAGAGACGAAGAGAATTATGAAAAACCGCAATTGGTTACGAAAAAAAGAAAAGAAAAAACACGGGTTATTGGCAGAAGGAACAAGAATGATTACCGTACCTGACCCTTTGTCTTCTTCGAAAAGTATCAACATGAAAGAATAAAACTCAAATAACTTGTCCAGTACTCAAAGATGGATTATGATGAACCATAAAAGAAAAATATCTTGAAGAAATTTCGTTAAAAGAAGCGTAAACATAACTCAGTTAACAAATAACCGTCAGTAATCATTTATATAATCGAGTAGTGTCAGTGTCCCGACAGTGGCGACGACTCACCTGATACTTACAATGATTTGTTATTGCTAAGCTCGGGTAACTGCATTTAATCCAATAAAAAATAAATGTTTGTTTTGATTTTTAGGTCTTCAAATAGATATAATAACTTCTCTAAATAAATACCTAAATTAATTTAAAATTTTACTTTTTTAAATATATGTGTAATTAAGCCCATTGCCTCGGGCTCAACGACTCATAATATTTAAAAAAGAAAAGTGAAGAATAAAAACAGCAACAAAGAATAACGCAGACTGTCTCCCCATGTAAATTGTAAATATCAAAGCAGCTTTAAGACTTCAAAAGGCCCATCAGTGCCTATTGCGTCGATCTCCGTCGAATTCTGTATAATCGATGGATATTTTATATTACTATAAGTAATATAGAATTCTATTATATTATAAGCGTCGGATATTCGATATGAACTGATAACTATATCGTTTATCAACTCGTCCAAGAATTCTGTATAATAGTCTAACTATAAGCGATGGATATTCGATATTAACTGATAACTATATCGTTTATCAACTCGTCCAAGAATTCTGTATATTAGTCTAACTATAAGCGATGGATATTCGATATTAACTGATAACTATATCGTTTATCAACTCGTCCAAGAAGAATGCTGTATAATAGTCTAACTATAAGCGATGGATATTCAATATTAACTGATAACTATATCGTTTATCAACTCGTCCAAGAATGCTGTATAATAGTCTAACTATAAGCGATGGATATTCAATATCAACTGATAACTATATCGTTTATCAACTCGTCCAAGAATGCTGTATAATAGTCTAACTATAAGCGATGGGTATTCGATATTAACTGATAACTATATCGTTTATCAACTCGTCCAAGAATTCTGTATATTAGTCTAACTATAAGCGATGGATATTCGATATTAACTGATAACTATATCGTTTATCAACTCGTCCGTCCAAGAATGCTGTATATTAGTCTAACTATAAGCGATGGATATTCAATATTAACTGATAACTATATCGTTTATCAACTCCTTCAAAAATTCTGTATATTAGTCTAACTATAAGCGATGGATATTCGATATTAACTGATAACTATATCGTTTATCAACCCGTCCAAGAATTATTTAGAATAGTCTAACTGTAAGCGATGTTTAGTAGATATTAATTAATAAATTTCGTTTATCAGCTCGCCTAAGAATTCTCCTTGTCAGCATACATCTTGTTGATCACCTGACTTACCGTTAAAAAAAAAATCTTAATAACGAAACGCAACGCAACTCTCTTTAGCAGTCAAACCAGTGTTTTGATGTGTGATGTTTTCCTTTATCAAATTAAACCAAGAAGTTGAGACTTTAATAACAATTTGGAATTGTACTTTATACGATGTATGTAAACGTAAAAGTAGCATTATTTATAAAACGTAGAAGTAAAGGAAGGAAATTTAAATACGAAATGTAGTCGGTGACTAAACATAAGGAATAGTTAAATGATGTTGACTTAGCCTGCCACCTAGCGACTGGTTGGTTCACTACTCACGGTACACATGGTGGTCGGGTATTAGACGCATTTCAATGAAATCCACGACTGGTTTGAAGAGAAGCGAGGTTTTACTGTTGTCTCCCGAACCCTAAACCGTATTTTATTGCTTCCTTGAGACAACAACGACCATATATAACATCTTAGTATTTTAAACTTACTCGAGAAGAGAGAAAACGCTTTCAATTTCACACCGTGAAAATGTAGACAGTGTTTTCCTGCTGGGAGTTCCTACTCGAGGCTTTTACTCTTTATTGGTTGTATCTTTAAATTTAAACATAAAAGGCGAGGTTTCCTTTTGAAAGATACAAAAGCTCAAAGATTTTCACAACCGCAACCGTTAACATGTTAAAAGGGGGAAGCATTTTGAACCCGGAGAGAAGGTTACAGACGACACAACCGTATGGTAAGGGTTGAAACCTAAGCGCAATATATATTGTTTTTGTTTCACCTCCTTCTGTTTATATTCAGAGCAAGGAGTATTAGAAGAGAAACCTTTGTCGTTTCCTTACAAACCTGTGTCTTTTGTCTTTAAATGCCTGTTTTATTGGAATCTTCTTGATATCTTCCTATTCTCTCTGACGAACACTTTCAAATAAACAGCAAAATACAACGATATGTGGAGGAAAGATTAAACATAACAAATTGTCTGTAGGTTGTTTTAATAACCACAGTAACAATATTGTGACAAATTAATTTAAACATATAAGACAACACAGTGACAGTAGAAATTCTAAAAGTTTAAAAACAATATTAAGCTTAAGAAAAATAAGAACTAAATAATGAAACAACTACACCCGACTATTCTCACATCTATAATTAAAAACACGATTTGTCATCACAAATTTACAGCAATCTGCTCAACAGAAAATTAATCTATGGTCATTAATCAAAGGTACACGAACAAGTAAAGAAAATACGCGTAACATGAGCGCGCAGTCTCCAATGGAATGACAAATTTAAGCTTTCTTGGATACCCTAAGACCAATAAAGGTGGCCACAGACGTTGTTCTTTTTTGGTAGTTTTAACTGTACGGGTAAAACGGTGGGTGTGTGGCTAAAAACCGTCCTTCTTGCCGGCGTTCAAAAATATCCGTTTTGAACGTGTCGTTCAAAAATATCCGTTTTGAACGTGTCGTTCAAAAATATCCGTTTTGAACGTGTCGTTCAAAAATATCCGTTTTGAACGTGTCGTTCAAAAATATCCGTTTTGAACGTGTCGTTCAAAACGGCTCGTGTGTGGGACGACGCAGTACGGTTAAAACTGCCAAAAAAGAACGTCTGAGGCCACCTTAATATACTTATGACTTATGTAACTGCGGCCGAAGTTATACGGGACAAACAGAAATATCAAATGTATAAGTATCCAAGTCACTACACTTTTATAAGTGCTTCTAATGAGATTGTCTTGGAATTTATTTAGAACTGATTTCTAATGTTGCTAACAGATGACAGATGACGATGGGACAGGCACCTGCAAGAAAAGAGCTGAAAAGATGAGTGCTTCTAATGGTTTTTTTATGGATATGTTTTAGCTCTGGGATAAAGAAGAAATTTCCGTCATGCAAAAAAGACATGCAAAATGTGACGCTTTTTAAATACCGTGCCAGGAAGTTAGGATTTCACAGGAAGTCGATAGGTTTTCATTTATAGTACAATATTTTGACGATAGACAGGCTGAAGTTTCAATAAACGAGATACAAAATGTGACGTTCTTAAATATCGTGGCAGGAAGTTAGAATATGGTAGGAGGTAGATTGGTTTTCACTTGTATTCATTGTAGTACTATATATTTCGCTGATAGACGTTCTAAATTTTATATAAAATGATATCAGAGCTCCTAGCGGACCAAATGGAAATCAAAATGGATTTTAATGTTTCATAATTCCGCACCATAAAATCAATCTACTATATCAATTAGACAAATGTCGACTGATTTTCTCCACTTCATAGAAAAACATTTAAATTTCGATATGTGGATACAATGCCCAAAAACATAATCATGATTTAATGCTTGACCATGAAATGGAGAAAATGAGTATTTAGGAGGGGGTCTTGAACTGTTTTTTTTACTGGTCTTATATTACTTTGCTTTGTAAGTTTCATCGCATACCTATTACCCCAATTTTGAACCATTTCCCGTCTTTCAATCTTCCCCAAATTTTGCACATGGAAACAATTTAGGTGAAGAATACAGAAACAAAAAAAAAAGTTGGAAATAAGACCATTTTTTAAAAATGGTATTTCTATATTAATTATTTTATTCTAAAAGATGCGTTCAAAGATATTTCAACTGAAAGAAATAGACCGTATATTCAATGCTGAAAATTTTCTGTCAATACAATATTTACGGTAATGCGAAATTGATAAATGATTTTATCAACCAAACAAATAGATTCTTTAAAAAGCAACGATGTCGAAACTATTTCCTTTTAGTGTTTTGTCTAATAACAATGTTTAATGAAGAAAGTCAAAATCGTTAGAGAGCTAATTATTAGTTTATATTGGAACAGAAGATGACTGTATATTGGTACTACTAGTTTAAGAGCTCAAGACATAGCTTATACCAAGGCACAAAAGCAATCCATCAATTAATAAAGTAATTGTCGTGTGAAATAAAGAAGAACCAAACCGCTCCGAGCGGTTGGTGAATTGATGAAACTATTGATGAACTGCAAGCTTATAAACGCAACTAAAGCTTTAAATCATCAACGATTTTTTTTTTGTTTTTTTTATTAACATCTGCTTTAACTTTTATTTATGAGGTCATTAAGGAACATCTTCAATGAATTCATAGAGAGGAATATGTTGATTCAGACTGTTTACTTTTATTTAGTGCTTTTATTAAATGAACAGCGCAATGACATTCATTCACGTAATTACTCGAATTATAAAAGAATTATTATTCCATTTATATTTTAAGACGAAATAGATATTGTTTCACCACCATCATAGTAAATGTTAAACAATGCTTAATAAAAATTAGTTATTTTTTAAATAGGTAAACTAAATATTAAAAGTATTCTTTTTTTTAAAACAAAGCTTCATTTTTTTTATCTAACTACAACTACAACAATACTAAAATAAAAATGTATCACATTTTTTTACATGCTTTCACGAAATAGGTCGCACTTCTTAAGAAAGGTAGATCAAATGCAAATTAATAGGGGATGAAATCAGTTCCAATGAACTTTGAAAAATAATTTCAAAAATAGTTTAAATATTTTTTTACCCCTTATGCAGACTATTTTTTTTTTTTTTTTCTTAAAAAAATGACGAATTTTTAGTAGCGAGTTTTTTTATTTATTTCTTTTTTTAAACATTCTCTTCCATCTTTTCCCTCCAAAAAAAAATTAAACCACCCGAGGCGGGAAACTGATAAATAAGTTGGCGCCCAAAAATCAAAGGAAAGGTTTTTTTAAAAAAAAAAAATGGGGAATGAACACAGGGTTAAAAGAGGATAGGAAAGGGGGAGGATGAGTTGAAAATCCCCTTAGGAACTAACAGCCGCAAAGCCGCCAAGATTTTAAAGGGGGGGGGGGCGCCTGGTTTTTCCAGACCTGCACCCCTCCTCTTACAAGTTAGAATTGGAAGCAACGGAATCCTTTTAGCGACTAAATGCTTAATGAAGGGGGGGCGCCACAGGAAAAAGAGAGGAAACGAAAAAGAGAAACGTACAAAACAAGAAGTCGAAAACGAGATAAAAAAGAATTGGATAGAACAGTTTTTCGGTGGGAGGAGGGGGGGGGGGGGTGGATTTTACCCACATAGAAAGCTTTTCCAGAATATCCTCATCGGAAATTTTTTCTTTTTTTCCAGGTCCGACTTTGTGCTTTTTTCAGGGGGGCGTTCTTTTTTTGTACTTTGTTCCTATATCCCTCTTATTTTTCAGAGGGGGTAGTTTTTCTTCTTTTTTTTTCACTTTGTTCCTATACCCCCTTTTTTTATTTTAGGGGGCTCCCCCCTTTCAGAAAGACCCCCTTACCACTCCTTCAATATCATCAAAAGACCTAAAGACAAACCAACATAGACATGTTATTTCTTCAACCATCTCCCCTTTATCCAGCGTTAAAACCTTGTAGTTCACAAGAAGAAAAAAGTATAAAAACTTTTATTTTTTTTAACAAAGGTACGTTGGAAAAGGAAGGGTGCAAGAAATATACCAAAAGGAAAAAAAAACAGTTTTTGAAATCACTTTTTATAGTTCTCTTCTTCTTTCCATTTTTCTATTCTTATATAGATACATATATACATATATATATATATATATATATATATATATATATATATATATATATATATATATATATATATATATATATATATTAGTGAAAAAAGAAATATATATATTCTCATCTATTTAAGTGAAAATGATAAAGCTCTTGCTTTTATCAAGAATTTTATTATTTTTATGAAAATTTTAAAATGATAAATTAAAAAAACACAAAAGATATTTCTTTTTAATCAACTTGAAAGTGTAAAGTTGACAATATTCTGTCTTAGAGATAAAAAAAAATAAAAATCTTAAATGTTTTTTTTATCGCAATCAAATAGTTCCCTTGGTAATGGGATATTCCACATTTTATGTTATTTTAAGAAATGTGTAACCAGATTTTAAATAATAAACGAGAATAGGTACTTCTTTACATTGTTACTCCCCTACGTTTTTTTACAGAATATAAATGACTGACCACAAAACTATTAGAACTTGGGGGAAAGGAATGTCACACTTCTGTTTTTATAAGGGGAGTAACAGTCTAAAGAAGAACATTCCGCACACCTTCTATAGATTGTTACTCCCTCTGTATTTTTTTATAACGGGAGTAACAATCTAAAGAAGTGCCCGATAATAAATTAATGTAGGAAATAAAGACAATATATCGAATAAAAGAGCGCAACTTAAGAATAATCAACGACCAAAAGAGCATAAAATGATAAGCATTTGGAATTAAAAGTTCATAAGTTAAGAAGAATTGGTGATTAAAAGAGCAAGACCAAAAATATATATAGATGATATAAAGAGTATAACATAAGAAGAAAGAATGATCAAAAGAGCAGAACCAAAAATATATATAGATGATACAAAGAGTATAACATAAGAAGAAAGAATGATCAAACGAGCAGAACCTAAAATATATAGATGATATAAAGAGTATAACATAAGAAGAAAGAATGATTAAAAGAGCAGAACCTAATATATATATAGATGATATAAAGAGTATAACATAAGAAGAAAGAATGATTAAAAGAGAAGAACCTAAAAAATATATATAGATGATGATATAAAGAGTAAAACATAAGAAGAAAGAATGATTAAAAGAGAAGAAACTAAAATATATATAGATGATATAAAGAGTATAACATAAGAAGAAAGAATGATTAAAAGAGAAGAAACTAAAATATATATAGATGATATAAAGAGTATAACATAAGAAGAAAGAATGATTAAAAGAGAAGAAACTAAAATATATATAGATGATATAAAGAGTATAACATAAGAAGAAAGAATGATTAAAAGAGAAGAAACTAAAATATATATAGATGATATAAAGAGTATAACATAAGAAGAAAGAATGATTAAAAGAGAAGAAACTAAAATATATATAGATGATATAAAGAGTATAACATAAGAAGAAAGAATGATTTAAAGAGAAGAACCTAATATAAATAGATGTTTAAAAGAGTAAGAAGAATTAGCGATTAAAAAGGCTTTACTTAAAAATATTTTTCCCGTTTAGCACACACATATAATAAAAGGGGACAAGGTGGGTAGAAAGAAGAAGAAAAAAAGAATAAAAAGAGTACAGGATCAAAGTGATATCCTTGGGAAACACCTTTTCAAAAGTGAATATAGGTCATAACAATAGTTCAGTCTGGGACAAGGTGTTTGAGGTGTTTTGTGTCAAAACATATTGCAAACCTTCAATTTAAAACCGCCTCAAAGAATATATGACAGATTCATGAATGCAAACCTTCAGCAAAAAAAAGAAATAAAATTAAGTGAAAACATGAAAACAGATGTAAGGATATACCTCGGTAAGGGGGAAGAAATATAGAATTGCTTCATCTTATGAAAAAGAAAAAAAAAGAGACAAGAAATCGTTTAACACATTATTATTTAGGATCTGCACATACTATAATATTTACAGACGCGAAAAAAATTATGTGATGGGTATGATTTCTCAATGCATTCATTTCATGTCCAAATTTCATGAGACTATATATACATATAATATTTTTGGAACGAAGTTCCTTATGGCACGTTCTGGAGCCCGGGAGTGAATTCGTAAAAAACGACCAAAATCACCGTCACAAAATCACCGTCACGCAAAATCCGTCACGAAATATAACTTGGGTAAAAGCTCACCCAGTTAGATGAAATTTGGTACACATGTTCATTTTACCAATGCCCAGGCTGAGTTCGTCGTAAAACGTTATCCGCCCAAGCGTTCACGCGCAACGCTCGCGTAAACGTAAGCTTCAAAAGACGGGAAAAAGTGTTATT
This sequence comes from Gerris lacustris, assembly GCA_951217055.1. Lineage (NCBI taxonomy): Eukaryota > Metazoa > Arthropoda > Insecta > Hemiptera > Gerridae > Gerris > Gerris lacustris. Next base: position 57,687,430 of record OX578283.1, on the reverse strand, counting down.
AAAGAAGCCTGTTACTTGATTTGTTTTGGTTATTTTTGTTATATATATGTCAAAAATGTCACTTTGTTTTCTAAATAAATAAAATATAATCATGTAAAATTTCACCCTGATACAAGCAGAAGCTGTAGAGTAGGGAAGAGATATATTTTAAATTAATTGGCCGGGTAGGTAGAAAACAGTCCTATTTCAATCCAAACTCCTTTAACAAACATACTCTTTCACTATAAACTCATCATGATCAACTTTTTTCTTATATTTAATATATATTTATAGTAAGACGCTAGCTTTAATTATTCAAATAATGATTTTCTTTTAATTTTGCCTTAACTCTGCTAGGTACAAACAGTTCGTTACTTTTAATTTTGTCTCTTTTCTAACTCCGCCATGTATAAGTAGTTAGCAATGTATACGTACTTAGCAGTGTGATTTTATAATTTATATTTAATAAAAAATGTAAGGAACTTCGTTCCTACCGGGTGTCCCGCGACACCACACGTATTTTTTTTTTTAGAGCGATTCCGCATATCTTTATACGTGCTTTAATGCTATTATATTAGACGTATTATCAATTAAGAGATTTAGTAAAAATTAGGCGGGTCAGAGATTTAATCAATTCCGACTTGAATTCCCTAAATTAAATTTAATTTAGGTATTATTCTCAAGAATTTTGTGCTGAAGATTGCGGTTTTGGGTGAAGCATATTGTTCTTATTTTACTATAAATGCTAGAGTTTTTTTCCCAGATTGCCGGGTTTATTTTATAATATGTCTTAACTAATTATATAGATAAGTAGTTGGAGTCACTTGATAAGAAATAAAAAAAGGACGTCTCTCAACCAAAGGTAAGTTTATTGTACAAAGTCGGCTTTTGAACCACAAGTGGTCATCTTGAGTCCCAAGAGTCAGTAGTAGAGATGAAACAGAACACTCGAGTGAGTCAGATTTAAACCTCTGTCCTCAACTAAACACCATCTTCAGTCTTCTCTTTCATATTTCTTCTTGTCTCAGACCAGAAGATGAACACTTATGGTTATAAAGTCCTACTTTGAACATTAAAGTTACTCGTACTTCATAATGAGTGAAGAAAAAAAAATGAACCAATTAAAGTTAAAGAAATGCTTTAACAGGTTCACTGAGGCTAATCTTAAGGAATCTGCGTTAGAAGATCTTCTATAGTCTAACAATAAGACAGAAGGGAAAGGATTCTAAAATCCTTTAAGGTTTCTTTGTTGTCCTTAGAACCCTAAAGGGAAATTCCTTCTTTTTTTTGGTCCTCCCTCGCGTCAGAATAAAAGGGTCACAAAGTTATTATTGATTTACATCGTTATAGGTTGCCCGAAGAGGAATCCAGGCCCTTCGTCACCGCGACTCAGAACCCTAATAGCGTTTCCTGAGGCGTCCCCTTCAAAAACCTCTTCAAACCCTCCGTCATGAAATATAAACGGATAATTGTCCTTGGAAAATATTGTCATTGTGCTCCTTATAATAGACTTACTACATATATATTACTAATAGTTACCAGTAACAATAGTAACCCTTAAAGGTCCTTTCTTTTTCTTTTTTGGCTAAGCAACATTGCCAAATCTTTCTATTACTTGATGTATTAAGTGAGAAAATATTTGTGTGGCTCTATAAAGAAAAAGCGCCTCTAATTACTGTTTAATTTTAAAAACTGTTTAGTAAAAATAATTTAAACGTCAGACGAAGAAAGTATTCTCCTAACCTATTATCTATAATCTATTGTAAGAAATATAATATATAAATATTACACTTCAAATTTGTCGAGCCCCTGATGAGTCAGTCGGACACGACGAAACGATGCTGGACATGGCTTAATGCCGAGCCAACATCTTATGGACGTAATGTCTGATGTTGGAACAGTTCCTATGTGTCACGCAAGCGTGGCACATCCCTTGGTGTCTCGCACAAATTGTGTAGCCTATTGCAGTGTGCAAACACGGAATTATATTGCTGTTGTGTTTTGCCAGCCAAGCAAGTATGGCGGTATGAGAGCACGCTCGTCTCTGATAAGCCCTATATCTGATCTTCTTGGTCTAGAATAGGTCCAGAGTTGTGTGGGCATCGTCGGGCCCCTGATGAGTCGGACACGACGAAACGATGCAGGACATGGCGTAATGCCGAGCCAAGTACACTAACCAATCGGCTACGCTAATCTCCACTGCATGAGATCATCAGTATAAAAACATGTCTTACAAATCTGGGATTCGAACTAGATGTAACGGGATGTTCTAACAATGGTTTGAAGCGAGGTCCGAGTACGCTAACCATTCGGCTACGCTAATCTCCACTACATGAGATCATCAGTATGAAAACATGTCTTACAAATCTGGGATTCGAACTATATATAACGGGTTGTTCTAATATTGGATTAAAGCTAGTTATGCTAACCCTCGGCTACGCCCGAGTCCTAGAGCAAAGTATATTAATATAATTCTACATCTAACTTAAACAAAAATCATAAAATTCAAGCAGCTTACTGTACATAATATAACAATAAGACGCAATTAAAATCCCCCTATTAAAAGACCCTAATTATTAGGGTTAATAAGAGGTACGAAAATGGTAGTAATAAATCAACCATAAGAAATAGCAAAAAATATAAGTTTATTTTCTCTTTTATCTTTTAAAAATGGAAAGTTATCATAATTCAGTTTACTTAAAAAATTTCCTATATTATTCCTAACTAAAGATATATATATATATATATATATATATATATATATATATATATATATATATATATATATATATATATATATATATATACTCGCCGGGTCGTCGTTCGGCCTACGGCCGAACTCCGCCCGACGAGTGGCCAGGTACTTGTATAGGTCTGGTACTTATAAGAGTTGGTACTTGTATAGGGTTTGGTTTTTGTATAGGAGCTGGTACAATATAATATGATATGATATAATATAATAAGTGCACTCTTAAAAAGAACTTGAATAATTCATATTGATTACAAGGGGGGGGGGTTACATAGCTTTACCTTCTAGAAATATGCTCTGAGGTGTGGTGTACGGGAAAGCTAAGAAGATCTAAGGCTGAGTAGGATTTAGCAATTAAAAATATGTATAAAATCTGTATTTTTGCTAGGGAGAAAATTAAATGATCTTAAGTGATGGTTCTACGACATTCTAAGATGTTATAGATTGCTTTAAAATAAAAGGAAAATATTTTTTTTGCGGATGGAGAAAGGCCGGGTTCGATTCCCCCCCGAGGAGAAGTCAATTTTATGATATATTTTATCAAATAATCAATAGTAATTGAATGTATCCACCAAAAGTAGTAAATGGTAAAACACTGGGCTTAGTAATTATGAAATTATGGAAATTTCAACAACGGAGTTCAATAGAAATAGAGAGTACAAAGGGGTTTCCTAGTGATGGTGTAATAAGAAATTATAGGAGAGGGGGGGGGGGGGAATATAGCTAACAATATGTTACTACTTATAAGTAAGATATAGGGAGTACAAAGGGGTTTCCTAGTGATGGTGTAATAGGAAAATATAGGAGAGGGGGGGGGGGGGGGATATGGCTAACAATATGTTTCTATTTATAAGTAAGAAATAGGGAGTACAAAGGGGTTCCTAGTGATGGTGTGATAAGAAATTATAGGAGAGGGGGGGGGGGAGAATTGAGCTAACAATATGTTGCTACTTATAATTGTTGGTAGAGGGTTAAAGAAAATCATAAAAGATATGGGAGTTTACTAATTCCAATGAAGGGGGGGGGGAGTGTGTCTAGGAATATGAGCAGAATTGCTAGAGAGGGGGTGTTCAGAGGGGGGGGGGGGTGTTCATCCATTTAAACCATAACCTAATCAAAGAAATCTGAAAAAACACTAAAGAAAACAGTTTTTTCAATTTATCTCAAGAAAAAAGAACTAACACAATTCAGTACATAACAATATTTACTACACTTTTCAAGAGCTTTTCTACGATATACATCATTATTTAAAATATTAATTTTGGCATTTGTACCATTGTACCCGGGGGTACCAAAATTATATTTCAATAAACAAACAATTCAAAAAGGCTTTAAATAACCAAATAAAGAATAATAAACCACTTTTAAAATTTAAAAAATATTATATAACAACAAACATACAAATCGGTACAAAAGTACGTGTACCAATTTTTTTAAAAATAAATAAATAATATAGTTTAAATGTACAAATCAAGGGCTTTCAAATTATATACGAACCAATATTTAAATCGGATAAAAGTGGTCACTTGGTATAGGGTTTAAGAAAATTATAAATGATATGTGAGTTCACGATTCCAATGAAGGGGGGGAGAGCATCTAAGTATATGAGCAGGATTGCTAGAGAGGGGTTGTGCAGGGGGGGGGGGGGGGTCATTCATTTGAAACCATAAACTAACAGAAAGAAAACCATAAACCCTAAAGAAAACAGTTTTTTCAATTTATTTCAAGAAAAAATATTAATAAAACAATTGAGTACACACCAAGATGTTCAGGGGGGCGGGGGAGGGTTGTTCATCCATTTAAACCATAAACTAATCTAGCAAATCCAAGAAATAACTAAAAAATAATTATTTTCAATTTATCTCGATAAAAAATAAAAATGACACAATTGACAATTATACAAATCAGTACAAAAGTACATGTACCAATTTTTTTAAAAATAAACAAATGAAAGAACTTCAATGTACAAGTCAAGAGCTTTTAAATGATATGCGAACGAATATTTAAATCGAAAAAAAGTTGTCTCGTGACGTCACGTAACCACGGCAAGGTCGGGAAAAAGTTTACTCTCAATTTCTCAGCAAATAGGAAGAATTCAAAACATATCAAGGTCTTGTTTTAAAGGGCATTAGTGTGAGATTTGAACCTAAAAATTAGAATTAAAATCGGTCAATTATTACCAAAGATATGAGAGCTCAAAGAAAAAAATTGAAAAAAACAAAACCAAAATAGCCCCATTTAGACTACAACCAATAAAGGTACGACAAAATGACCTATGAACAAAATTGTAGATCTTGCAAAATCAGTACATGTTTGTTAAATCAGTTTTTCGCTACAATTAACCGTTAATTTTTAAAAAATTCCAACACAGCTACGACGGTTTTTCTCATCTTAGGGGGGGAAGACGAGGGAAAAGTAAACTTTTGGCAATTTTTCGAGTTCACAAAGCGGACATTGCGCATCGAATGGCGAAAACCCCAACTCTCTAGCTATAGCGGAAGTGGGTAAACATTTGTATACATGAGTGAGTGAGTCAGTGAGTCAGTGAGTGAGTTTCACAGGGGGTTGTATATATGTTAGATAATGTCATTGGGAATTCTTGCTTAAATTATTGAGCAAATACGTTTGCTTTTTACCACTTGGATGTCATAAATAGAAATAAATATTTATCCATAACATTGTTCAAACTGATTGTTCAAAGGATGTGTTTGATTTTTCTTCCGAGTCAATAAATATATCTGTAAATCTGCTTCAATAATTTTCCTTTCCTTTTTTTATTTCGATATATATTTATTTATATACATATACAATATACATAATATATATTATTTGATAAATGTATTTTCACTTTTTACGACTTTATTTATTTAAGAGAGCATTGATCTTGTTATAGTTTCAGATAAGAAGATTGAAAAGAAAAGGTAAATTATATTATAAGAAATTTTGGGCAATCGAAAATAGAATAATGTCAAAATTGTATAAAACAAAATAAATACATTTTTAATCCCATATTTTCAAAGATATAATATTGAATCTTCGAAGATTGATTTATCAATAGTATATTTTAATAACAAACTATTCATAAATAAAATTTGAATATTATGTAACAATAGTATTATGTAACAAGTCTTTATAAACAAAGTAGTTATCCCGGGACTTTTAAATAACGAGACAGGTTAGCTTAACACAATATTACTAAAAAAAATCTATAAAATAAAATAAAAAACTAAATAAAGATCAATAAATAAAAAACTAAACAAAGATCAATAAATTAAAATATCAAAAAAACAAAAACTAAACAAAGATCAATAAATTAAAATTTCAATAAAACAAAAACTAAAAAAGATCAATAAATTAAAATAATATATAAAACAGTACTAAATAAAGACCAATAAATAAAAATATCAAACAAAACAAAACTAAATAAAGACCAATAAATCAAAACTAAAAAAAAGATCGAAAAATTTATAAATTGACATCAATTATTTATAATTAATTTTCTCCACAAAATGAAATTTAATTTTTAATTTCATACTTCAGTATCATCATCAATAAACGGAGTACTAAAGGCCCAAAAGATGAGCAAAAAAAAAATTCTATGTATATGTATGTACATGTACATAATATTTATATTCATATTGTTTAGTCTATTTAACAATGTTTTCCAGACATATTTAATTGTTCGACGCTATTACTTCATCAATTACGTGCATTATAATCAAAATCAACGGTGAAATAATTTAGACCAGGTGTTGAAGGATCGGGAAAGGGGGGAAACTTTGTGGTTTTTTTTGGAACCTGTGGTCTGAAAATAGCTTTAATCATTTCAACCACAGGAGTTGCAACCCTACAAAAACTAAAGTAGAAAAATACCCTTACTAAAACAGGAAAAAAAAAACATTGTAGAGAAGACACGAAAACAGTTGCCTCTGATCTAACTCTGTCTACATCCCTTTGTGTTCGGTTTTAATTCATCAATTATTTATTATTTAATGTTTCGACGACAGAGGGAAAAAAAGTTTTTTTTTTTTTTTTTACTAGTGAGATCAAGAGGTAATTTGACTACACTAATACTATAAACTAGTTTGAACTAAAAAAAAAACAGGTAATGTTCCACCGTAATGATATCTAAACACAACTAGTACTAAAGCGAAATCAAGTAATATCTATTATTCTATTTATAAAAAAAAACACACGGCACCATAAAGTAAATAATAAAATGAAGGAATAATCAAAACCACAATAAGAAAAAAGTTAAAAGCATCTATTAAGATTAATAAAAAAATAAAAATGAATTAAACCAAAAATTATGCGAATAAATTACACTTAAAAATTATGAACTTAGCTGTACCGTGAAATTATTTAAAGAATAATTGGGTAACAGAAAACACTTGTTTTTAAGATTTTTTGAATTTGTAGAAGGAATACGTTTCAGACATCAGAGAACATTTTTTGGTTCCGTGTCTGTCAGTCGCTCAATTTTTGCGAACCAATGTGTTAATAGCTTCTGTTACCCTCGGTAAGCTCGGAACAAAAATTAATCCATCAAATTTTATTAGTTAAACAATTCGAACGAGCCATTTTGATGACAACAAACTATTAATTTATCTTTTTACTTTCTCATTTAAAGAGAGAGTATTGCGAAAATTCGATTTTGTTGGGTTTACACGTTTTGAGGTCCCCTTTCAAAAAAGTGGTTTTTAAAAAAATGTCTGTATGTCATCTGTGCACATGCTTGGAGCGTTAGGTACTGGGCCGATTTCAACGAAATTCGGCATACATGTTCAGAAAAATCATACCCCGAGGTGAAATCGAGAAACGAATTTTAGCTCTAAATTGGGGGGGGGGGGGGGGGCGTAATCCCCCAAAAACTCTGGAAAAATGTTCAGACGACTTTGATTTAAAAAATTCTAAAATGCAGTCCATTTAAATACGAATCTAACTATATAAGCCGTTTCCCGGGAAGAATCTAGTTCCTGAGAAAATAGCAGGGTTCGATTACCAGCCGAGGAGAAGTTATTTTTATGATATTATGATACATTTTGATGAAATTTTCAATAATAATTAAATGTACCTTAGAAAGCCTGAATACTAATAAATGTGCAGACACTGAGCTAAGTAATTATATGAACCCGTATACAACAAAGTTAGTCTAAATTTTCTCTGACCTATTTTTATACCTACTACGTACGTATAGAATATATTAAAAACATATAAGTTAGGTGCATACAGGTAGGCAGAACATTTAAAAATGTATATGTTATATATTTATACATTGATATATATTGCAAGAACATGAATCTTTGGTTTATTTCCTCATACAGACACACCTATAATTATACACATGTAAAGATTTTTTTATTATAAATTACTGGGAAAGGCGGTGAAGGTAATAAACTTAAGTGCAATAAAGTAACGACTTTAGCTTTTACTCAAAGAAAATAAAAAACATTCTTAACAGCGTGATATATGAAATGGAAATAGAATTAAAGACAAAATGTTACTTTCAGCTAAGGGGAAATATAAACCCTAGCGTGATACGAAGCAGTTAAAAATCAGGTGAGTATTGGAACTATTTCACCTTCAACAGGCTTACAGAGGAAAATAATAATCAACTACCCACTAGAAGAGCACAAGAAAATATTAAAATAAATTTAACACTTAAAAATCTATAAGAGAATCTTAAGAAAACCTAAATACATAGTCTAAAAGGAAACCATTAAAACCAAGTAGGAAAATTATTATAAAACATTGTAATAATTGAAAAATCGTTTCTAACAGTTCATATAACAATAGTTTAGTCTAGGACAAGGGTTTTTGAGGCTTTGTTGTGCGTTGAGGCATTTCAAAGGAAGTTTCTTGAGCAGATGATTAAAGAAATTTGGCTACTAAGTCATTGTAAATAAGTCCATTGTTGCTCCCATATAAGTTTCAACCCTCTGCGCCCATTTGTTTTATACTAGTAGTCAACATTTACAAAACGTTCGGATGATATAAAAGAAAAGATAGTAAAAATTAGTTGTTTTGTAATTGTTTTAATTAATTTATTTTATTGCTTCCAAGCTCACCGAAGGTAATGGCAGCTATGTGATCGTTCTGAAGAGCGATTTTGCTTCCGACCTAACCCAAGTTTTGTCTCCGATTTCAAAAATTCCAATACAACTGCGAACATATTTGGCATTTATGTCAATAGAAAATAAAATAATATTTTTTTCGAAATTTCCAAAAAGTGGTATCTTTACTCTTGGTCGAAGACTGTTCAGGAATTTTTGCACTTCGCATAAGCGAGATAGAGGGGGGGGGACACGTTTCACACCCACTTCAAACTTGCTTACGCTCGCCCTATCAAAGTTATAAAATAAGAATTATATATTTTTGTAATCAGCTCGACGTACCCTTTCATATGATACCCCACACGGTGTCGAAAATAAAAACAATTTCTAACCCTTAAGTTTTTTTAACCCAATTTTTTTGAAAAATGTTTTTTTAAATGTGTGGGTAAGGTACAAGACACATACATGCCAAATTTCAAAGTGATCGGACGAAAGGTGAAGCTGTGAGAGCAGGCGACAGACGGACGGACAGACAGACACACGCAAGAAAATATAAGGGTCCTTGGTTTTGCCTAAGGACCCTAAAAACTACTCGTCCGATTTTGATTAAATTTATATAGTAAGTCATAATTAGCATATTATTGTTCCCATATAAATTCCAACTTTAGGAGCCCAATAAATGCTCTTCTACATGCCCACAAACATACATTTTTTACACCCATATATTCAAAAGTACTTCTGTATTTTTTAAAAAAAATCGGATAGTTTAAAATAAATGCAATTAAATTAGACAATGATTGGTTTGAAAATCATAACATCAGTAAAGTATGTGATAGGGTGCGAGGAAGCTATGTGCCACACTAACGGCTGACTAATATAAATATGATATGGCTGAATAAATAATATAATCAGCAATGTATAATACCGTGTTTTTGCACACTGCAATAAGGTACACAGGTCTCTCACCAACACAAATTGTGTAAATAATATAATATTTTTTATTTATGTTAATAAATAATGTATTTACATAATTATTTGCTTATATTTTTATTAATTTCAGTATATTTTAGTAGTTAATTACAATAAAATCAGGCTTATTTTTTTTTTACAAAAGACAATGGGAAAAGTGGGAGCGAATTCGATTAACGTAAAAAATTTAAATGATAAATTAGTTGTGGTTACGATCTAAATACGTAAGTCGAGGTTTGTTTATATATACAACTTTACAATATAAAAATGTAGTTAGCAGTCTTTGCACTCACTGAGCTTACACAAAAGCAAAATGCGTTTGTTTATAATTAGTATAAAATTGTGGTGACATTATGGTCGTGTTACTCTTTATTTAGAGCTCTTGTCATAATTTTCAAGATAGATATTTCGAGAATAAAAAAATCAATGGAATTGTTTAAAAATAAATTGTAACTGAAATAAAATTATAGATTTTTTATTTTAAATTGCCGAAGCTTTATCAATAAACATCCCTCTACTTATCAACCGAGTTTAAGCACGAATATAAATAAAACTCTACGAAATAATTTAAAATTAAATTCATTACCATTTCCTTTTGAAAAATATCCACGAAAGAATAAAAGAGAGAGAGAGAAACTCACCTGAAAAAAAAAAATAATAATAATAATCTCATTAATAATACGAAGAAACTATACATTTTTAATATTATTATAAGATAAGAAAAACAATAATTTTTACATAAACATGATCGAGAAAAGAAATTGATATAATATTCTATTAATTAATACTTAAAATTTAATGTAACTCATTTGTTGTAATTGCACGAATAAAAATAGACTGCAAATTAGTGTGGCACATAGCTTCCTCGCTTCCTATCATGTACTTTATTGTTATATTAACATTAACATTATTTTTATATTTTTTTTTTTTTTTTGAGTAAAAATTATTAATATAGTTTTAGCGATCTTTAACACTTCATAGCGGTGTCACTGTTGGTTTTTCTAAAAAAAAATTATAATTTTAAAAAAATGTTTGTCTCATTGAATAGATGAAGTTAAATTTTTTCCCGACCTACAATTCCACTTTTAAATTTGAAGTTCACGTTTGCGCGAGCGTTGCGCGTGAACGCTTGGTCGGATAACGTTGTCCAACGAACTCGTTCTGGGCATTGATAAAATAAAACTTGTCTACAAAATTTCATCAAAATCGGTCAACATTTACTCATGTTATCGTCACACGCTTCATGATTCGCGAACACACAGACCGACAGACAGACACGAGACCACATTTCCTGATGTCTGAAACGGATTTCTGTCTTGGATTTTTTAAAATCGGAGACATAAAACTTTTTGGTTCTCAAAAGTGAACACAATGCTTCCGATACCTTCAGTAAGCTCGGAAGCAAAATAATATTTTTTCTAATAAATTGTAGAATAAAGGGACGAGAGAAAAAGAGGCGTAGAAATTACTGACAAGGGACTAAAAATTTAAGAAATGTGATAAAATACCAAATTATAAAACAAGCAAAAACTAACAGTTGATTTTTGTTTCACTGTTATTTTGAATAAATTAAAAAAACGGTAATAACAAATACGAAAGAAATAGTGAAAGAGGAGATAATAAGGAGAAGAATAGTGAGGAATAGGAGATAAATTAATAGGTCTATCATTATTATTTTAGAAGCACCAATTTCTCATTTCTCAGGGGCTCTATAGCCTCGACCGCTAATAACCAATCTGAATCAAAGATTCATTTAATTTTAGTTATGCTAGAAATGTACGCATGAGTAAAGTTCCAGAGGCCAGGGGCCAGGGTCCACTAGTTGATGTAGGATTGTAGAACCAGCCAGCGGTAAACGAAAGTACGTAATATAACGTTTCCAAAAGAATAAGGGTTGGGTAAAAATAGATTAGATTTCTCCTTCTCGCCCCTCAAACAAGATTAATTCAAATAATTTTTTTTTAAAAAAAAATAAATCCAACAAAGAATTATGCAAAAATATTTTTTTGTAACATGCCAGTCTCGTCACCTTATTAAAGAGAATTATATTTTTAAAAAAAAATGAAATTCAAATTATGCTAATTTTTAACACATACGAACACACAAAGACATGTTGTATTTACGAGAATAATTAAACGATGTTAAGATTAATTAATTCAATTTTTTTTGAAATTATATATAATTACTTTTATTTTAATATATATATATATATATATATATATATATATATATATATATATATATATATATATATATATATATATATAAATATATATATATTAAATTTAACGTTATATATTAAATATAAATATATATAAAATTAATTTAAAAATATTTAAAATATTTAAATATTTGATAATGTGAATAAAGAATATTTTAATACAAGATTTATCATATTTTTCTATGTATTCGGATATTTTCATATTGTATTTTTATATTATTAAGCAGTTTATCGTTAAATAATAAATATATAAAAATTTGTCAAAGTAGAAAAATGTTCTTCTATGTTTGTCTTTTATGTTTCTTAATTTATTATTTATTATAATTTAGTTTTATTAGAAACATATTATATATCAATAATAATCATTTGGTAGACCTGCGAAAATTGATCAAAACCGAAAATTTCATTTTGACTCTACATATTGATCAAATTTATTTTGTTATCAATGGAGCTATGTTAATTACTCGAAACATTAAATTCGGAATTTTGCTCCTAAAATACCACTTTGTACAATGATTAGGATTAATTTTTCTACAGCCAAGTAACATTGTATTTTAGCATAATTGCCAATAAATTGATTTCATCTACGATTGATACGAAATATAAACATTATATCTCTGTTTAGATGCGTAGAAAGTGATTATTTACGTACTTGTATTCATTGTGCATGCGCATCTCAAAGTTCTGAAGAATTCCTCTTCTTTACCACGCTAGCGCGGTAAAGAAGAGGAATTCTTCAGCTTTACGCACGATTAGCGAGTTTGTTTACATGTAACAAAACTAATTTGCTATTCTTTTATTAAAGTAACTGTTTATATCGAATTTTTAGTGAAAAACAATGAATGAATCAAGTAGCTTCGACGAAAATGTAGAGAATAATACTCCTCCAGAAATAATTAATTCGGCAAAAAATACAACTCAAAAATTAATGCCATCCTTATCAAGAGAGAGAGATACGAACTTACATACAGCAAGTTTATTTTTTTCTGTATTTATTATTTAAATCTAACAATCGTAGATAAAGTACGGTACGCAACTCGTGCGAAAACGGCATTTTGCATTGCTCGTGTGGTTTTACTACCCTCGCTGTCGCTCGGATGCAAACTCCACACTCGCATGCAAAATGCTACTTTCCGTACTCGACGCGTAATGTACTATTTTACATGAAATTTCAGTTTACTGATTTTGCCACTTGGAGCGCTATTAATTGTTTACTTCATGAACAATTTTGAACAAGAGATAGCTCAATGTGTTGAGCCTATATTAATATAAAATTGATTTAGAATTGTTATCGGAGTTATCATTTATAGACACAGTACAATTACTATGCGGGGGCGACTGCATCTTGAAGGGTTTAGGTCCCAACCATTTTTCGCACTATGTTAAGCAGATCTTCATGGGAGTGCTGTTTGTCTAATAATTCAACAAAGTAAACTGCGTACGTGTGAAAGTAATCGTAAGTTATAGATACTACAAATCTATATATTTTCGACTGTGTTTCTCTCAAATTTTTGATAGCGACTCATCATGGAAGAAGTATAGTTCAAAAACCAAACAATTTCTTCACATAAAATAATTGTATTTTGAACAATTAGACCGGTTTCGGCTGTTCTGATGCAGCTTTCATCAGATAATCTACAAACAAATTAACAAACTTAAACTAGAGTATATCACCATATTGTACACTGCACACTTACCAGTTTAAGTTTGCTACTCTGCTTGTAGATTATCTGAAGATGGCTGCATCAGAACAACCGAATTACCGGTAAATTTTTTTAAAATACAATTATTTTGTATAAAGAGGTTTTTTTTGGTTTTTGAACTAAACCTCTTTCATGATCTGTATTATCTATACTATAAAGGGAATCTTATCACAAAACTAATTTGTGATTAATTAAAAGCTTAGTGATAATTTGATTTAATTATTATGTAAGAATCGTTCTTTACTTTGCCAACAACTCAAAATTGAGATGAGATTGTTTTTTCTTTCTAAAGTAAATTTGTTCCGATAGGATTAAGTGGTATCCACTATTTGCTCGTGCTGAGTGAATAAATATAGGATAGCTGGTTGGTTTTATCTTTAAATTCCTGACTCTTTCCTTATGTACACTTTATTGTATGTCCAGTCTTTTCAACCCTACGCCATCTTCTCTAAATATTGACCTTAAGGGTTTGACCGTGGCATGTGTATTCCCATCTCCACCCGTATCCTTTCCCTTAGTCCCATCCTCCAATTTTTTTTTTCTTCTCTCTCCCCAATGCTATACTGTTGTCCGTTTACTTCTTTCTTGTTTGTCCTGCAAGACTCCAATGCCTGAATGTTCCGATCCCCTAGAGGCCAGATAAATAAACGGTTTCAAGTCACTTCCTTTTTGAAAGGATAGCATAGTCCAGATATCTCAGGATATTTTTATTTTATTCCACCCTATTTTTCTAACTTTTTTTTTCTATTTTATCCCTCTATTTATTTATTTGAGCTACCAGTCTTTGAAATTCCTGTTGATTCGGTGTCTTGGTTCTTGTACGCATTTCTTTTTTTTCTTTTTTTTTGGTTAAAACTCTCAGATCTCAAAGATCAATGGTAAAGTGTAAACAAAGAGTGAAGATCAGAATCAAAAGCAATCAAAGCAAACCACACTCATTGCGAGCAAATATCAAGAAATTACCATTATTGAAAGAAAAATTAAATAGTTTTAAAGTGTAAAAACCATTTAAACATCTGCTAATCATGAATTATAATTTGCTCACTCCTTACTGAATTTATATCCCGTAATTTGTAATCATACGCATAAAATATCCGAATAGATGTAGGACTTTCCAGCAAAAAATATGACTTAATTCTAAAAATTGTAATAATTGTTTAAGGAACTTAAAAAAAAATAAATTGAAATTCTGAAAAAAGACCTTTTAAGAAAAGAATCAAATCTAAGTAAGACAAAACAGGAAGATGAAATCCTTTTGAAGATGCAGGTATTTGACTTGGATAAGAGGTTGATGGGCCTTATCACCGAATGGGATAAGGGTGTAGAAGCAAGGGAGGAAGTGTATCGGTCAATAAATTAAATTAAAGTTAGCAACATTAGGAAAAAACAAGTGTAAAGCTTATATTCATTTAACTAGAAAGAACATTGTGTAAATTTTGCGTCGTTAGAACACGGTTTGCTGCTTTTTAAGCCGAGAGGCTTTGCAGATCACAATGTCATGCGTACTCCAGTTTAAAGTAAATTCCCAGTTTATCATCTCCTGTATTCTCTTGACATTCGCAGTCAACGTTTTCATCTGAGTTTAGAGATTGGGTTTTTGAAAGCAAGGGTTACTCTGTGTCTTGTCTAAG
This sequence comes from Gerris lacustris, assembly GCA_951217055.1. Lineage (NCBI taxonomy): Eukaryota > Metazoa > Arthropoda > Insecta > Hemiptera > Gerridae > Gerris > Gerris lacustris. Next base: position 57,672,125 of record OX578283.1, on the reverse strand, counting down.
TTTCCAAACGTCGAGGTACTTGTAAATTCCTTTTCTGTTTCCAACCCGGTGTTTCGGTGACCGAAAATCTTTCCTTCCATTTCAAATATATACCCCTCCACCCGTTACGAGAAAAGGGAGTTAATTAGAAACGAGAAGGGGCGGAGGAGGTATTTGCAGAAGCCCTTGGAAGGGCCGGTTTGGAATTAACAAAGGTGTCAGGGAACCCGTAGGATTCCGGGAAGAGGGAGTAGGGTCCGGCGACGCTGTCGGGGGGAGGGTAATGTCTATTTAATATGATAAAAGAGTTTCTCTCTCTGGACACCGAGGGAAGGGGGGAGGGTCGCTGAGCTGAGTTTAATTGGGATGAGGAGGAGTGGGAGGGGTTAGCATCTCTTTGAACATTGGATGAGAGGTAATTCTGGTCCTTCTCTTGCATCCAGCATCCTCCACGGTAATTAAAGAGAGAAAAGACCTGCTTCGTTCCACCCCATACCAGCAGTAACAAGGGGAATAACATTCACCACCAGGGTTTGCCAAGAATTCCCAACGCAAGGTTTACTGCACAGAATCGTCACCGAAACTCAACCCACTGAAATTATTATAATATAAGGGGAATGGTTTAAATTTGTCAAAATAGTATAAGAGAGAGAAAACTGGAAAAGTTTTAATGAGAAACATGAATTAGTCACGGGTCTTGTATTTTGGTATTTATTCACGAAACTAAAGTTTTAAGAGGAAAATGTTATTAACATTTATATTGTTAGGTAAATAAACCATAGTAACAGCTTAACAACCGAAGAAATACACCATTCACAAAGAATCGTATAAAAAATTGATATCATAACATAGAACGTATAGCAGCATGTTCCCCATAAAGATTCAAGCAAGCACTGCATTATCCAAATGTCTGAGAACCTTCAGTAACTGATAAGGAGCTTACTTGAAAATTATACCAAGTAAATCACGAGATTATTATAGATATTGAAAATTATATCTATAATGAACTCGTGATATAAAATAGATTACAATATAAAATTTTCATAGATTCTAAAATTTAAAATAATTTTATAATCTAAGATTTTTATTAATGACCTGCCTTGAAAATAATCTTTGTAAACAAGAACATTTAAGAACTTATTAGCAATTTAATTATAAATTATTCCTATTAATAATTAAAAGACGAATAATTAAAGCACTTCATGCGAGCACGGCCTCTAGAATTGAGCATAAAGTGGACAACTTTTTGAGGCAACTAGTCAAAGTTTATCTATTCTAGTCGATATATTCTAGCCTAATCTATTGCAGTTGTTAGCAAATTTCTTGAGAATAAATACCCTATATTACATTAAACATTTATTTGTAAAAAATTGATATACCAAGTGCTGGAATTCTTTGAATGTTAGCTATGCGTTAGAACATGAATGCAGCGCATATTGTGGAATGAGACTATAGACCAAGGTAAAGGCTGATGACATCCAAAACCGAATTCGCCATCATCTGCCATTTGGTTATCGTCACCAAATACCTTAACAAACTAGGGTAAGCGTCAGACCAGGTAAAGGCTCCAAAACCGAATTCGCCTTTGTCTGACATTTGGTCAGTGTCACCAAATGCCTCAGCAAACTAGTGTAAGCTTCAGACCAGGTAAAGGCTGATGACATCCAAAACTGAATTCGTCTTCGCCTCCTATTTGAATCATCAACACTAAATGCCTCAGTAAACTAGGGTATAGGCGTCAGACCAGGTAAAGGCTGATGACATCCAAAACTGAATTCGTCTTCGCCTCCCATTTGAATCATCAACACTAAATGCCTCAGTAAACTAGGGTATAGGCGTCAGACCAGGTAAAGGCTGATGACATCCAAAACTGAATTCGTCTTCGCCTCCCATTTGAATCATCAACACTAAATGCCTCAGTAAACTAGGGTATAGGCGTCAGACCAGGTAAAGGCTGATGACATCCAAAACTGAATTCGTCTTCGCCTCCCATTTGAATCATCAACACTAAATGCCTCAGTAAACTAGGGTATAGGCGTCAGACCAGGTAAAGGCTGATGACATCCAAAACTGAATTCGGCTTTGCCTCCCATTTGATCATCGACACCAAATGCCTCAGCAAACTAGGGTAGGCTTCAGACCAGGTAAAGGCTGATGACATCCAAAACTGAATTCGCCTTCGCCTCCCATTTGAGTGTCATCAGTCATCACCAAATGCCTCAGCAAACAAGAGTAGGCGTTAGCTTTATAAGTAATCATTTGTATGTATCAAGAAACGAATTACTATAGTATTATTACTTATAAAAATTAATGTAAACTAAAAAAAAGTAACAACATTAAAGTTGATTTTTAATTCAACTCCATTCATTCTTTTATTTTTTAGATTATATTTTTGACACAAAAAAAAAAAAAAAAAAACCAAAAAAAACTAAATTTACTTCCACTTAAGAAGTAACCAAGACCATCAAACAACATAAAAAAAGGAAGAAGGGCTTTAAAAAAAATGACCTATAATTATCATAAAGAACAAGAAAACCTTGGAGGTTTTTAGAGATATTAAATAGGGTAAAAAAAAGAATCAGGAAAGTAGCCCGTGTCACACTTGTTAGTCGTGAAGATTCTTACCTGTCTCTAGACGCATTAGGGCTTGTAGGCTAATTGCGCCCAACCTAGGAAAGCCCTTAGGTACTAAGTCAGGGGCCCTAACAGAGTAAACAGGAGGCGCCTGCACTCCTATACTTGAAACATCTTTTCTTATATACCAATCTAAACCTTTAGTGCTTTTTGTCTCTGCTTTCTTAACAAGGTGAATCTTTTCCCCTGTTCCCTTTTTGCTTGTTTCTTCATCTCTTGTAGCACTTGACGATTTTGTTTTTGTTTTTTTGTTTGTCATGCATTAAAACAACAACAAAAAAAAGAAGAAAAATGGATACTACTAACAAGATCACTTTTAGATGATGATAAAAGACGAAAACAACACATGAAAAAGTTTTCTTTTTAACTTTTGTAATTTCTTTTTTTGTGAATTTAAAGTATAAAAAAAAGAAAAAATGTTTAATTGTTTAAAAGAAAAGGTGTTTTAACAATTAAAAGATAACACGATGAAAATGTAATAGTTTATTATTCTCTTAGTGGGTCATTCGCAGACAAACTAAACGATAGACATCAAATGACATTTACCCGAACATCGTTTTTCAGAGTGACTGCTAAAAAACGTTCTTGAACTTTTAACTTGAGTCAACGATGTTTATAACCTTATATTTATAGCTTTGTAGGAGTGTAACGTCCGCGGGATCGTCACGGGCATGCGCAATGGATAAAAGCCGTTCCAACCCAACTTGTGACAGTGTTTCGTACAATTGTTCCAACCCACGCAGGGATCGTTTGCAACCTTTAAGCCTCGTCCAGACAGCCAAACCGAACTGTGGAAACGAGCCAAGAAATAATCTCTGCGCATGCTCAGTCTAAATTGCGCCTGCGCATCTCCGACTGGGCATGCGCAGAGACCAATGTGCGGCTCCATTAGTTTAGACTGCGGGCATGCGCAGAGACCAATGCTCGGCTCCTTTAGTTTAGACTGCGGGCATGCGCAGAGACCAATGCTCGGCTCCTTTAGTTTAGACTGCGGGCATGCGCAGAGACCAATACTCGGCTCCTTTAGTTTTACTGTACCAGTAGTTTAGGTTCCAAAAAACATCTTTTTGGACCAAGAGGATCTCAAAACGTGTAAATCCATAAAAATATCAAAATTGAAATTTCCACGCCATCACAATACTCTTGTGTTCCCTTTACTCTTAATATGAGAAAGTAAAAAAAGCGAACATCTTCACCGATCCTTACAAAATAAATATCGTACATTTTCTTTTACTAGTTCAAAGCCAAAATAAAGTCTTGTGTAGGTATTATGCACTTTTTATCCTTTTTTTCAAGTTACATGAATAAAAACAAAGAATAAAAGAACATGCATGAGTTCACTCTTTGAAAAATCATTTTTTTAAGCTTGATTTTTATCTTTTTGTCAAGTGTAAGTCTTCATATAGATTTCTTTCTCTTTTTACAATCCAAACTCGAAAAGGTTAACACTGCTTTTTTTGTGATTTTCAATTCTTTATTTATTTTTCTCAGTTTTTCTAACCTTATGGTTTTTTTCTGTATTTCCATCTTCATTATTTGTAGAAGAAGTACAAAATGATGGAGTGAGTAGGTGGCGAACTTGAAGTGCGCTTGCATTAGTTTTTATTTAGTATGATCTTGTTATGGGCTAATTACAAGAACATAGCTACTGCATCTACCAGACGTAAGGTTTTTTTTTAAAGTACGTTCTAATTAAGTTTTTTAATTCTCTCTTGGAATTCAAAGTCTTTTCTTCTTTTATTTATTTAGTTGCAATGCACAGAATTAACAAGGGACTTAAAAAAGAAGGAATTATTCTTTTAATCTTAATTTTTTTATTTAATTCATATTAAAATGTATACATATATTTTTCATCGTTTGTTTATATTTTAATAACCTCAAATTAATTATATTATTCTCGTACATAAATAAAAGTAAATTTATACTTCCGGAAATATGAAATTACTTTAAACATAATTTAAAAGGAAGTTTAACGCTTTTTAACATAGCCAACTGCATGTTAGGTTAAAAGGACATGCAAAAATCATACGGATAACGTATATACGCTACACATAATTCACTTGATACGCGCCAAAATACGCGCGATCATATTATAATAATAAATAAAACAAATAATAAAAATAACTATAATTATTTTAAAATTGCAATCCTAATTAAACACAACGAAAATCTTTAACAATGAAACACTAGGATTACAGATTAGTATACAGCACTTATTCGACCACTCAACCACTTTACTCGATGTCATCATCAGTGTGATGAGAAACATATCTCACCTATCTGGGATTCGAACTCACCAAATATGTCGGTGTTTTGACCTTGGTTTCGGTCGAATAGTGGTTAGTACGAGTATAGTCAGAAAGATTTTTAATTATTAAATAATTTTCAGGCGCCCAGGAAAATCATTATTAACGTTAGAATATAACATAGACTGCCAATTAGTGTGGCACATAGCTTTCTCACATCGTATCACGTACTTTATTGATTTTATGCTTTTACAAGCCATTATTGTCTCATTTATTTGTTTCCCCCGCTTTTTTTATACGTCAAAATTGTTTTGCTTTTTACATGAATTAAAGTATCAATTTAGAAAAAGTTAAAGAGCACAGACTGTTCAAATTAGTCTGGGGCTATCTGCGAGTTAATTTCGACAAAATATAAAAGTTTCATACAAATAAGATATGTACTTTTGAAGCTAAAGGTGTAAATAAATGTATTTTTGTGCGCATGTGGAAGAGAAAACAAATGGGTGCAAAAGGTTGAAACTTATATGGGGCCAACAATGGAATAATTATGAACTCCCATTCAAATTTCATTAAAATCGGACAAGTAGTTTTTAAGATATATGTTGGTTCACAAAAATTGAGCAACTTACCGACAGACAGACATGGAACCAAACATTTTCTCTGATGTCTAAAAAGGATTTCTGTCTTGAAAATTATTGAAATTGGAGACATAAAATATTTTCTTCCTTCAGAACGATCACATAGCTTCCGTTACCTTCGGTAAGCTCGGAAGCAATAGAGTAGGGGTCACATATTATATTTTCTCAAGTATCACTTGGGTTTTTGACCGAGACTGTAATAGCTTTAGGGTCAATAATAGTTTTTCCTGAAGACAAACTATCGAGACCTTTTCATGGTCGTCCTTCGTCAAGAGCCGTCCTATGCGGCGCCTCTTCCATTAAGGTAATTTTTTTAAAGAGAGGCTTAATAAGCGTTCAAACCTTTATTTGAAAGATTTCTCGTTGAAAATAGTCTGGTATTTTCTTTGGTCTAATTATGGCATTAGTTTGTTACGCTTCAATTTCTTGATTGGCAGTTTTAATTTTATTTTTTGTTTTTAACTTTTCTGAATTTGCAGCGTAGTTTTTGATTCTCCTCTTTTATGCACGCAGTATAATCGTATATTATAATGGACATATTTCCACAACGCAAACATTTGATTTAGAAGTTCTGATTTCATAATAAATAAATCCTCATCTTACATGACTCAAACATAAACTTGAACAGTACCTAATACAGTTTAACTGCAAGTTATAAACTTTAAAAATCAACTTTATTCCGTGGTAGGCTGTGAAATAGTAACTTTAGAGCCTAAAAAGCATAGCTAAAATCCATTTTTTTATTACGTGGACTTAAAAAATCTTTTCATTACTCCTAGCTGTAATGAAAAAATGTTTTCTTTTCTGCAGATAGTTTTCAAAACAGCCGTTTTTAGCGCTGCGATCTTTGTAGACATGCTTGCAATGCGTTTTATTTATATTTTCTTATAGTATAACCTCTTTTTAAGATTTCTTTTTTATAAATCTTAAGTATGTACTAATATTTGTTATTATTATAATGATTATTGATTAATATTTAATGTTTTTTCATTGTCTGCTACCTCGGAAAAAATAGGTAATATTTACTGTCAAGCTTCGCTCGACAGTAAATGTAATTGCCGCGGTAAAGAAAAAACTCACTTCACAGCCTAGAAACATAATATACTATTTTTCAAATTCATACCAATTCTTAAAATGATTTTTAACTAGACGCGTGTAAATAAATACCTTCATCCGCTAAGTAATAAAAAAAAAAAAAAAAACTCGCATAAAATTATCGGAAACGAATTATGGAATAACTAATTGAAGCACTGAAACTTGGGCATGATATTGTTAAAAGTTTGTTCACCCTTTTATTTTAGAATATATATTCCTTCAAACAACATTTTCCAAATTAAAACAATTAGCCAACTAAGAATTTTTAAAACTGTAAATCCATAAAATAAAAAAATATGTTTGATATCAACACATTATATCTAATACGATATAGAACTCATGAATAATAACTTATGGTTTTTTTTTGCTCACATGCCACTAAAACAATAAAAACACCCCCTACTTATCTTATAGTATAAGAAAATATAAAATAATGAATGTAATTGTAGGCAATAAAACAAAAGTTTTTATTTCTTTTATTTTGATCCGACATGATATGTTTTTTATTATTATTAGATATAACAACTAAATTATTGATGTATGTTTTGAATATCATTAAAATTTTGTTTATATAATTGACTTAAAAAAAAATTGTTTATAATTGACCTTATAAAAAAACAACTGTCTGATAAAACTCGTATTAAAGTTTTATAACTTCCAAAACTTCCATAATTACTTGGTCCAGTCTTATCCATTTGTTAGTTTTGGGTTTTTCGTTTAATTATTATTGAACATTTAATCAAAATTTACAATAAAAATCTAAATTAAGTAGAACCCGAAGTTATGGTGATCATATTTTTATCTACATCAAGCCGGTTTTGAAAATTTCTTTTGGAGTTTTGGGGGGCTAATGTAGCCTAAATTTAGAGTTGATATTCTTTTCTCGATTTCACAACAAGGTAGGATTCTGTTTTGAAAATATTCGTCTGCTCAAATGACAGACAAAATCGCATTTTTAAGATTTGGATAAGTGCTCTTATTTGCAATTGAGCTGAGATGAAGAATAACACTTTTTTTACTTTTCCTCACTACTAATAGTAGGAAAAGTATTGTTTTCACCAAACAATTTTTTTTTCGAGTTTTTAACGGAATTATCCGTTTTAGGTGTTTTTAAGACCTCCTGAGTGGTTTTCAGCATGACGTATGTATGTGTGTGTATGTGTGTTATCATCGTAGCGCCCAAGGTATTTAACCTAGAAAGTTGAAACGTGGCAGAAAAATCAGTCCTAACCTGTAGTTGTGCCGCCCGGAAAATTAACTTTTTCCGCTATCTTGAACCCAGTTTTCTGAGTCAGCAAAAATTTAAAAAAAACGTAATAAATGAAAAATGGTCCTGATCGAGTTGAAATTTGGCTCGAATCTACCTCTCTGTATGACAAACAAGCCCACTAAATTTCATTTTGATATTGACCGCCATTTTGAAGTTATAAATTGAAAGTATAAATAGGTTTTTGACATATAGCATATCGTTGGAACCAGAAACAATTAAGGAACAAATATAAAAAAACCGACGAAATTCCATTTATTAGTTTAAAAGTTATAAGCGAATATAATTATTTATTAGTGCGATAATTTTGATGACGTCAAAGTTTGTTTACATCAGTCAAAATACCGCCAAACTTCAAATAATTAAATAAAATATAAGTGTTAAAAATAAGGTTTTTTTTTAAGAAAGATAATAAATCAGTTAGTTCAGAACGGTCACCCATCCAAGTACTGACCACGTCCCATGCTGCTTCCTCCTGCTGCGAAGCAGCTGGAGAGGCCACTTAAGTGGCCTCTGAAGTGAGGAAAAGTTCCGAGGTACCCCGTACCCGATTTTTTCTCTTTAAAATGATAAAGAGATCCTTAATCATTATTGTATTAATCATTATTATCAGAAAAAAATCAACCATTGAAAAATATAAAGTTTTGAGGAAATAGTTAAAAAAAAAAATCATAATATAGCCATTTATACGACTTAGGTACCATTTATCAACTTAGGTTAAAAGTAATAAAAATTAAGACTTTTAAATAAGAAATTACTTCAAAAAAATGGGGAAAAATGAAAAAAAAGTTAATTCGATTAATACTTATATTCATAAATATATACTATTATTTAACCAACTGCTTCGATCTCAACTCTGTAATTTTCTATTATAATTAGTCCTTCTATTTTTTTAAACATACATATAACTGTGAACCTTTAACGAACAATTAACTTTAAAAATAATTTAATTCTATGGATTTTAAATACAATAAAAGTAAGACATAAAAGTTCAGAATATAGCTTTTTTAATATATATATATATATATATATATATATATATATATATATATATATATATATATATATATATATATATATATATATATATATATAACATCGGTAAGAGTTAGTGTTAACATTAATTTATTTAACTTGGTATAATTATTCTTTCTCCATTGTCAAATTATTATAATTAATTGTGTTTTAGTGTATAAGATAATCATGAATTTTTCCATTTTACTACATGGTAATATTATTTTTATGTTTGAATTATGTTAATAAGTATAATTGGTATGTTTGTACATTAGAATTTAGTACGCTTAAGTGGCAAAAAGAATAACAATTCGTTTTTTGATGTATATCTATAATAAACTATATATTAGTAAACTTTTATACATATAAAATTATGATATATAATTCACACACACACAAATATATATTTGTTGTGGAAATTATTTTAAAAGAACAAGTTCACTGAAAAATAAAATCCTTTATAAGTTAATGCTTTAGAATCCGAATCTAGTTTCGGATATATTGATACAAATAAATTTATAGCAAAAAGCGAGAGATCGCGTTCGATTCCCCTCCAGGGAAGAATTATTTTAATTGTACAATGTGACAACATGTTAAATAAATAAAAGTAACTGTGAAACCCTTAACAACTAATAAATTGGAGCACACTAGAAGAACAAATTATGTACATGGGAAGGTTTAGTATGTCTTAGGAAAAATTGGACACATTTTTAAGAGTCCTTCCTCCTTCCATATTATAGTCTAATTAATTAATTAATATTAATTTAACTATAATATAACTTTTAATTTAGTTAAAAGATGTGATGATTTCACTAAGCATGTGACAAGTACAATAATATTGATTTTAAATGTTGTACACTTGTTATCGTATTTTAATTGATGTAAGAGCAATGATCAGTAATGCATTAATGCATTTGCTTGCAATGCTCGCGTTACAAAAATTTTTAGTTACAGCATTTTAAATTACGCACGATAAAATATTTTTAAATAAATCTATTCAATGAGACAAATATTAATGATTTTAAATTAATAAATCATATCCTTTAGTTAATTATTTCCCTTGATTAATTATGTAATTATAAAAATAATTAAGCCATTATAGTTAATCGTAAAGACAATTAGCACAACAAATTTCAAATTAAAACATTTTAAAAAAATACTATTTGATTGAGAATTTTCTTTGTGTATTTACAAGAATGAAGAAATTGCCATTTAAAACAAAACAAAACAAAAAATGTTCTAATTAAGAAAACAGATAAATGGTTCGTTTCACTTGCAAGGAAACAATAAAAATTAGTTAAGAAATAAAATTCGGATTCATTAACGAAATGATTAGAAATAATGAGTTAAATAAAGAAATGATAATAGCTAAAATAACAACAGTGAAGATGTTCAAATAACAGGCATTATTTGAGTCCATTAGACGTCCAACGTTTAAGAAGAGAACAGGGAATAAAAACAAACAAAACAAAAAAAAGAAAAAAAAATGTTTACGACTTTTCACAAAGGTTACTTTATAATTATGCACTATTAATTGCACTATACAGCTCAAAAAGTGAACGAACTAATAAAAAAAACAGAATGAACAAAAAAACTAAATTACTTGCAGTTGAGAAAAAAAAAAATCTGCAATTCTACGTCCCTTAAAAGAAAAAACCTCAGACGAGCAAATGTATGTACTTAAACTAAGGAAATATTAATTAGAGAACAAATACAATTAGGACTTTTAAGAAGTCGAATTAATTGTTGCAAAATTATTTAATTAAAGAATAATTCTGTTTTAATTCAGAATAATTATCATATGATGTTCCAATCTGTCGTATAATAATAAAGGATGAAAAAAATTACACAGTATAATATAAAGAAAAAAATTTATCAATATATATATATATTTTTTTAATTATTATTATTATTTAATAAAAAAAAATTAAGTCTCGGCAAAAACTACAAATTATGTATTAAATTACTCATTATTTTAGTAGTATTTATAAAATGATCTAAAGAATAAAATAAAAACTTCATAACACGTGATCCCCTATATATATATTTATATATATATATATATATATATATATATATATATATATATATATATATATATATATATATATATATAGATATATATATATAAGCGCTTAAGTCGTAGTCTAAAGTCTAAAGGAACTATAATATTAATCAACAAGAAATTCCATAAGGAATAAAATAGTCCAATAAAGTTAGGAATATATTATTATAATTATGAATAATAAAAAAAATAAAAAATACATAAACAGGAAATTATAATTTATTAATAATTAGCACGAATACAAACAAATTATGAAGCACGTATATAGCAATTAATTAATTGCTTTTTATGCAAGTATGTGACTTATCTAAAATTTAAATTTCGATCACTAGAGTTTCCCATACAACCATATTTAAATAAAGGAGATACCATATTTACATACAAAATAATTATAATGAATATAATAAATAATATGATTGTATATTTATATATAGATATAGTTTATGTTAAAAAAAAATAGGGGATTACGTGATACAGAGACATAATCTTCTTAACATTTGAGTCATGTTGATTCATGATGTTCTCTTTATTATAATTTATATTTACTCCAAACAGTATATAAGTACATATATATTTTATACATATATAATAGAATTACCTGATCATAATTCTACCATAATTTGGATAAAATAAAATATATAGTAATAAAAAAAGAAAAATATATTAATTGAGCGCAATAAATAATGACAGCAGAAAGGATAAGGATTTGTTTCCCACCTATTCAGCGGTAATAAAAATTAATCATTATATTTTACGAGTTTTATTTTATTCTTATATTATTTATTTATAATTAAACGAGAGTATTTTAAAATTAATAAGAAATAGCTTAAATATAAATTACTATTAATGGGAAAAAGAAAAATAATTTAAAAAAATCACTGTGAACAACAAAACTTATAAATCTTGTATTATAGAATAATCTCCAACAAATTTGTTACAATTATTATTATTATTACTGTTATTTTATGTATATATAAATATTCTTAATTTTATAAATTTCGAATTTTGTAGAGGCATTACTCTCCTAATTAAATAAATTTCAAATTTTGTAGAGGCATTACTCTCTTAATTTAATACATTTCAAATTTTGTAGAGGTAATACTCTCCTAATTTAATAAATTTCAAATATTGTAGAAGCATTACTCTCTTAATTTAATACATTTCAAATTTTGTAGAGGCATTACTCTCCTAATTTAATGAATTTCAAATTTTGTAGAGGCTTCACTCTCTAAATTAAAATTCCTTGTTTGAAGACGAAGGTAGAATTATTTAGCAAAATTAAAAAGCAAGGCGGCTCTAAGGAAAAACAATAAAAGTTTTCAATATAAAAACGATAAGGAAGCTAATATTAATTTGAATGCATTTTACCGAGAACCTGATCTATGATAGTTGATTATGCAGCAGTGTTGCTTTTCCGATATGGTCATCGCGTGGGTTGTCTTCAAGTAGAAATCTATAATCTTTGTTTATTTGCTTTAGCGAAACAGCTACTTTATCTTCCAAACAAGATCAATAAAAAAAAAAGATCCAATATATGTAGAGTAGTAAATTAATTGATGAGATGAATTTAACGATGATAGAGGGATAAGACGCGGTTTATTTGTTTGCGTGCCGCGAAGCTACATCAAACAACCCGACGGTTTACTCACATGATTTCATAATAACCGGGTTTCAAACTGTATTATTGTTACTACTAAAAAGATTTAACGTATTTTATCACTTCGTTTAGTGATGGGTGTCGGCGTTTCTTGCTTATTATTAAAGAGCTTAGAAGTGGAGGAGGGGATAAGTGTGCGTGAGTTGCGAGCCGGCGTTAAAAAATACACGATTAAATATATAATGAACAGTGTAAACAAGGGTTGGGGAGGAACAGATTAGAAGGCCGGGGTCTGTACGCTCGGGGGCCGACTGGGAGATTCTTTCGGACCGACCAGCCTTCGGGAAGGAACGGGTGTTGATAAATGGTCTGAGTATTCTACAGGGGAGGAGGAATCTAATCTTTATGGCCAATATATTAATGGGTACCTTTTACAACGAGGGGAGGAACGGGGAAGACGTAGAAGAAAAGAAACGAGAAGAAGGAAAAAGAGATCCTGCGGAAAGGAGTGATTCTTCGATCGACAAGGTCGGAGAAACAAAAACCACCTTCCTCCACTTCATCCAAGTTAAAAAGAGTCGTCTAAAAAGGTTTCCTGCCTAAAAAGAGAAAGAACGATCAAGGATAAAAAGTCCTGAACCCTTCGGAAGTAGAAAAGGATGTTAAACAACATCCTCAATGACTCCAGCAGCATCTTCTCGATCCTTCCCTAAATTCTTCATCAATAGCGAGGATTTTTGATGGAAAACGAACTAATGAATCTTAAAATGAAGAGAAGTACTCAAAAGAATTTCAAATCTAAAAAAAAGAGAAGACGAGTCTTATAGTTTTGATCAAAGACTAAGTTGGAGAATTTCCTCAAGATATTCTTTTCGAATGAAAGAACGAGATGGAAAAGAATCAAAAGAGTACTTTTTTTTATACAAGTACGATTAGAAACAGTGAGAGAAGGTTAAACGAAGAACGTGTTACGAAGTTAAAAAAGAAGAAGAAAGTGTGGAGTGGACGAGGCGAGGTACGGTCGAGTATATTACTAATACTAATGATACGGTACTGAGAGGGCGTCGGCCCAAAACCAGAACCCCAGGGGCCAACACCGGGTCCACCATGTAGCTCCAACCACCTTTAATCATCTCTCGACTTGTTCCACCGACCAAGGTCGAGAAATAAAAACAAGCCGAGGAGAGAGTGAACAAGAAACAAAGCAACGTCCTTTCAGCGTTAACTTGTTATTCTTCTTTGATGAAGGTGATGATCCGTCCTCTTCTTTAAGAGTTGACGAAGGATTGTTATCGTCCGTCCAAGAATTTTCCTCTTAATTGATTTTCGTCCGGTTCATTATAATCTGCTTAATAGTCTCTGTGTATATAATAAGTTTATATAATATACATGTAAATACAAAGCTTTAGTGCACTTGACATTCATTGTCATAGTCACAGTGCATTGTTAGAACTTAATCAGCCAGAGAGTAAGTGAAAAATCAGCTCAAGAAGAAAAAGTGATCATCATCTAGCAAGATGAAGATTATTAGATAATTACCGTATAACCATCATCTCGTTGTATGCTAAAGGATTTATGATCACAACCTACTCATACAACTAATGGATAAATTGTAAGATCAACTTAACTGAATATACTTCATACAACGTGATGAATCATTTTAACATCTGAAATTGACGATTCGTCTCTGTAAACGATATGTTTCTAGGTTATATCTACTGACATTAGCAAAATCTACTGACATTTGCTTCCACAGATTAAATCTACTGACATTTGCTTCCACAGACTAAATCTACTGACATTTGCTTCCACAGACTAAATCTACTGTCACTTGTTTACATTGGCTGAATCAAATGATATTTTCTTCCACAGACTAAATCTCCTGAAATATTAAATATTACAGAGAAACCTAAATATAGCACAATATTATCTTAAACCCCCCCAAAAAAAATTATGAAATCAATATGACGGTGATTAGAAAAGAATGAATTTGTCCTTGATGGTTTCCTAAGTGTGATGTGGAAGTAGATTTCCGTCAAAACCTAAGCTCATATGACTAATGAATACTGATCAGTAAGCACGACCTTAGACACATCCTTAAAAACAACCCAACGCCACTGATCGCTTATAAATAAAGGCGAACGGATACAATTATCACCTATTATTTTACTATAGCAGTTACAAACATCCCAAATGGATTTGTATTAAAAGTGAATTGACAGTCTATGGGCACGTCTGGACATAGAGAGGACCATTGTTTAAAATTTAGTGCCGAAAAAGGTTTCACAGCTTGCTAAAGACCTTAAATAAATGCGATGAGTGTAGTGGCCGATATTTTAATCATTTGATTAGTTCGTATACCGGATATTTCGTATAAATATCCGGTTCCGAATGCCATACCGTCTATAATCTATAAGGCTCATGGTTAACGCACAGACTCCCAGTCCATCCATTACTGCATACAATTTTTTTAAGGCGTTTGGCAGCACCGTCTGCTAATAGTTGCGCCACTGATTTATTAATGGAATTGTTAGTTCAAATAAAGTAGAGGCAAATGGTAAAAAGATTCAAAGCTTATCGGACACACAAACGATGATAAAGAAAACAAAAAGTTGCTAAAAATTGATATGAACACAAAATAAATTTTTAGATCCGTTGAAACATAACTGGTTCGACTCCATATATATATATATATATATATATATATATATATATATATATATATATATATATATATAACAGGAGTCAAATTTATCACTGTATTGACAAAAATAAATAAATAAAATTACTTAAAGCAGAGTTGAAATATAGTAAAAACTTAATAGGAAAGTGTGTTTATATTACATCCCTTAACACCCAGAAGCGACAGTATAAAATTATTCTAGGATCACCATTCATCTAGAAAAACAAGTTTTTTTAGATTTAAAATTAAAAGTCACTTTACCACTCCTTAAGTTCCTAAAGCTAAATAATCTAACAGAAGAAAGTTCCAGACATAACTATCAGAAGCAAAAAAAAGTATATAATTTGAGTGATTTTTTTTTTAAAAAACAAACAAATATTTACACTTAACCACCGCTAAACATAAATATTAATATGATCAGGAAAAGATCAATTTTAAAAAATGTGGTATTCATTATTTATCGTTGTATGATTTGAGAATATCGCTAATTAAGTTGAAGAACTCCAGGAGTGTGTGTATAACTCGCTACATATATATATATATATATATATATATATATATATATAACCTCATGATTAGCAGAGTCAATATCATTAACTTATCATAGAGTAATAATAATGAAATTGAAAGACCTACCTAAAACCTCAAATTTGATTCTGGACTAGGTCATTATATTTTTGAAAAGAAATATCCCTTTTGATTGCTAACTCAAAAAACAAAATTATATATTAAGGACATCTTTAAAATCAGAAGCCGTTTCTTATATTTTTTTATCACTAAATAAAAAATTGGATGATTTCTTTAAATATATATTCTAACTACGGTAAAGATAAAAAATAATTGCATACTGTAATTATTAAGTACACACAAAAAAAATTATATATTATTCATATTATAAATAAAAAATAGTGTGCCAATTAGTGTGGCACATAGCTTCCTCCCTATTTCATATACGTAATTTAATGATTTTATGTTTTTACAACCTATCATTGTTAGATTTATTTAATTTTCCACCCAACTTTTAAATCTGTCAAAGTTGTACTGAGTTTTTACTACGTTTTTATTAGCTTGCTTTCTTGTTTGTTTGTTTGTTTGTCCGGTACAAATCTGACTATCAATTTCTAACTAACTTCCCGAATAGCTAGACATTTGAAACTTTTAGCATAGCTCAGAACACGATGACAATGCATTATTTTAATACTTTTAGCCATCTTTCAGCAGAATTTAATTGGTTTTCAGCACATTTTGCTGTGTGGAAAGTTAGTTCGGAAAAAATCCTCAAGTTATTTTATTTGATTTGACATGTCCCATATTTACGCAATCTTCATTTTGACGGGGGTTCAAATTTGTGATTTTTATAAATAAGAGATAAACAATGAATGACAGCAAAACAGGAAATATATCGATTATATTATTTCAAATATATCGATAGCACGGTTTAGATTTGGTGTTGGGGAGGTCCGTTGTACAAAGATTTGTCCTTTTATAGGTTTAAGATCAGCTCTCTAGATGGTTGTCATTTATGTGAAGTAAATAAATTTGGAACTTTTTTTTTTCACTAACATTATATATTATATAGCAATAACAATTATATTATCAACATTACATACGATTCGACAGAAAATTTAAAAACGTAGTATATAAAAAGTTCTATTTATCTTGAAATTATTACATGTATTAAAGCATCAATTTAGCAAAAAATAAAGAGCGCAGACGGTTGAAATTAATATGGGGCTATCAGTGGGCTACCTTTAATAAACCATCAAAATTTCATAAAAATCAGAAGAGTACTTTTAAAGATATAGGTGTAAATAAAAGTAT
The DNA here is from genome assembly GCA_951217055.1 of Gerris lacustris. Classification (NCBI taxonomy): domain Eukaryota; kingdom Metazoa; phylum Arthropoda; class Insecta; order Hemiptera; family Gerridae; genus Gerris; species Gerris lacustris. Next base: position 57,655,086 of record OX578283.1, on the reverse strand, counting down.
ATTTGTTCGCTTGTAGAAAATAAACAAATGGGTGCAGAAGGTTTGAACTTATATGGGACCAACAATGGGCTAATTATGACCTATCATACAAATTTTATTAAACTCGGACGAGTAGTTATTAAGATACTTTGGTTCCCAATAATTGAGCGACAGACAGACCGAAAGACAGACAGTTCCCTGATGTCTGTAACGGATTTCTGTCTTGGAATTTTTAAAATCGGAGACATAAAAAAAAATTCGCTCTTTTGAACGGTCACATAGCTTCCGTTACCTTCGGTAAGCTCGGAAGTAAAAATATAATTTGGAAAAGACGAAGATGAAAAAACTCAATTAGATTAGATAGATTTTTTTTTTTTCTTTCGTAAAAAATTAAGTACAAAACAAGGTTGTGAATTAATGCAATTAAGTCATTTATTTTGATCCTTAAGTGCATCGTATTAGGTTTATCATCTTTAATTTGTGATGTAAAGATACTCAATTATAATATGAAGTATCGAATCAAGATTTTTTATTGGAGAAATTTTAGTGGTTAGTAATAACAGTGTTATAAGATTGCTAATGGAGAAATTCTTAGTTTGTGTTTTAACAATACATGACAAAAAAAGGGTATTATTAAATAATTAGTGTAGATATTAAAAAAGAAAATCAAGTCAATTAAATAATAACAATGATTGTTTTAATCTTCATATAGAAAATGTTAGTTTTACAAAACAAAGATTAAAAGGTCAAGTGGAAAGTGGCTTGTTCTAGCTGTTAAATTACTTATCGTTAGTAAATAACTGCTGGCTTTTAAGTTGCTTAATAAATTGCTAATAAATTGCTGATAGGGATAGAAGTAAGAGAAACAGAAAATAATTAATATAAAAATGCCATTTTTCAAAACTGGTCTAATTTTTTTTTTTTTTTTTGTTTCTGTATTCTTCACCTTAGTTGTATCTATCTGCAAAATTTGGGGAAGATTGAATGACGGGAAGTGGTTCAAAATTGGGGTAATAGGTGTGCAATGAAACTTAAAAAGCAAATACATTTGACGCCATTTTTTTTTTTTTTTTTTTTTTTTTTTGGTTTCTGTATTCTTCACCATAGTTGTATTGTTCACATAGAAACAATTCTATGTGCAAAATTTGGGGAAGGTTGAATCACGGGAAGTGGTTTAAAATTAGGGAAACGGAAATGTGCGATGAAACTTACAAAGCAAAGTAATATAAGACCAGTAAAAAGAAAAGGAAGTAATTTGAGATTCTCGAGTTTGTTTGTTCGTTTTTTGTTATTCCAAATGAATTTAAGTTTTCAAAAATAATTAATAATACGAAAAATTCATATTCAATAAAATGTACTATATAATTATGCGAACCTCATATATATACGAAAAATTGTGCACCGTTTAATAAAGACTTATATAAAATATGTTTAAGTCCTTGTGTTTTAGAGTTGTTGACACCCTGAGGCCAAAAATATACCACGGCCTCCCACATCTCCCTAAACAACTTTCTTTTGAACTTTTTCTTTACATTTTCGCAAGCAAAGAGCACGCTGTAATTAAAAATTAATATTTAAAACGCATTATATTTTTCTTTTATGTTTTTTAAGTATGTACTTAAGTTCAAAAAAAAATTCACAGTCGCTGTTTCTTGTCGTTGCTATTCCATCTAAAGCGTGGAAAATGTTATCAAAAAAATGTTTCATGATGTTCCTGGTTGAATTGTATATAAGTAATTATATACATGTAAAATTTCATATAAGTAAATTCCCTACATTGTGCACATACTAGACAACTTTATTTTATTATATCTTGTTTTTATTTATTTTTTTTATTTATAATATATTGATATCATTACAATAATACGAGTCTAAAGCATTTTTTTTAATATTAGTGAAAATTCCTCATTATCAAGTTCAATAATGGAGTTTTATTGAATATTTTGACAAACTAAATGGCTTAAAATGAGCCTTGTTAGTTACTGATTAAGTTTTTACTAAAATATTTTATTTTTTTCGATAAGGACAGTTAAAAAAATTATAAGCATACACATTAAATTGTCTCTGGTTATTTTATACAGGTTTTAAAAGTTAGTTTATGATTACTCTTCCCTTAATAACCATGAAGAGGAGGTAATTCTTTACACGTGAGGAAACGAGAAATTATTTCTTTTTATTTTAAATTTTTCGCTCAAAAAAAAAAAATCATCCTGAAGGGAAGTATATATTTGATGAGATTAAATGCAAGAATATGTTTGCCCCCACACAGAAAAACTGTCTGTTATACTGTATATTTAAAATTAACCATTACTCCGTTCAACTACTTCTAATTCTTAAGGTTTTAACAACTAAAGCACTTAATGAGTGATAATTTGAACACATTAGCTCGGGCGGTAGTTGAGCCTTGAGGCCCCAACGTGCATACCCTCTTCAACTAACCACGCCCCCTTTTCAACCAGCACGCTCTCTATCTACGCAAATTATAACTACTGGACGTGTAATTTGTATTTTTGAGTGAGTCTTGTGTACGTTGTGTGAACCTTTAGTAAAATTGTCGAGTTTTTAACTTTCGTATACATAAAGAATTATATATCTATAACCAAAATCTATAATGGAAGTCAATTTTCGAAGGGGAATAGTATTAATGAAAAAAACAACATTAAATTGCGATAAAATGATATTTTCATTTAATCTATTTTATAAGGGAACAAATGTTTTTTGTTAGTTTTCTTAAATTCACCACTACACGGGATTAAATGTTTATTCTTGCAATCACGCTAACTTCAAAAAAATACATTAATATAAAATAACACATTAACTAATTTCATAGCAAATTAAAAACTAACAAGTTAATATACTGAACCAATTAACCATTAATATAAGGTAGAAATACACATAAAAAAAGCAAACTCTCGCGAGAATCGAACAATGGATGTTCTCTTTTAGAAACAACCTACATTAACTAAATTTAAGTTAAAGTTAATGGCATTCTGGACCATATGATATTCAAATCATAAATAATATTATTAAATAAATGAATAATGGCAAATAAAAATGTTTCCCTTTGCTGGGAATCGAACCACTGCCTTGCTCAACAGTAATCAGTGATATGAGTATTGCGGTATAACCGGAGATACGAGGTTCAATCACCCCTAGCGGCACGAATTTTTATTTATTTTTTACCATTCTTCTAAAATTATCATATTATTAATAGTTTTAACCATTTTTTTTTTTTTTTTTTTTTTTTTTTTTACTTTTTTTTGACAATATAACTATTTTTAATCAAATGTACTTAAGCGTATAAGTTAGTTTAGGATAGGAAGTAAACTAAACGTCTTGATTTAATCATTTAAGTAGTTTACGTGCGTGATAAAGTAACTTAAGGAAATATCAACACGTAATTTCTAACACAAAAAAAAACTTTGTTTTATTTCCCCCTCAAACTTTCTCTGTTTGATGCATGTGTAAGTATTCTTTACACTAGTTGAAGAAGTGTTAAAGGTAACAACAATTCTGGGATTTACCATATAACTTTGAGACAGGGTAATGACACGGTCTTTACATCTCCGTGATCATGATTCTAATCACTCCGTTTTTCTTCTTTATCTCTTTTTCCAAGATTCTTTCATCTTTCATTCCTTTTTAAGTTGCTTTTCTCACCGAAGTCTACATCAAGTAATCCCACACAACACTGGCTTGTCCCCCCCCCCCCCAAAAAAAACTGTCCGAATGTGATGAACCAGGGGTCATTAGTTTTAGTTCGAAATGCAACAGGTTCTAAATAAAGGGTGTTTGGTTGTTTTTTTTCTCTCACTTCACTGCACGAAATACTTCCAACTAGCTAACACTGTTCCTCCTATATATAGTTTACATCCTTCACCCCTCTACCTAAAAGTAAACACCTTTCCACTCTGGAAATAATAACTAACCATTAATATCAATCAACACCATCTCTTGCATTGCTTTCTTTCTTTCAATTATTCATGGATTCGTGTTTACGTTTCTTTCCCCTTTGAAAACAAGGTCGAACATCTAATGCATACTTTCAAATCAATGATCACAAATAAATAAACATTATCTTTTTTAACTAATATAAAATAAAATTAACTATTGATGATTTTTTTTTGACAATTAACTTACTAAATGTTGCTGTTACAGTTTTATTTACTTAATATTAAAACAATAAATAAACTGTAAAAGAAGAAAAATGAAATTATGTGTACAGGAGTCATTGTAAATAAATGTGCTTATTAAGCGTTATTATATTATATACTACGTTCACACATCGTTATGAAATCGTTTTGGATCCAATTCGTTTTTAAAACGATTTATGTTCTACACATTTATACGGCAATACTATGTAAGCACATGTATCGGCTACCACGAACGTAGACGATACATGTGTGGCTCTTTACTACAATCATCCTCTAAAACTATCCACTCATTATAATTAACTATATTCTATATATTCTTTAAGTAATACAATAAATATTAATAATATTTATTGTATTGCGATCGCTTTAATGAAAGAGCCACGCGATGCCTATATAGATTAATGCTTTCGTATTGTTTATTTTTTATGTTTAACATAAAACAAACAAAAAAGCATCATAGTGTAAGACTTCGGGCATACTTTTCTACTTAAATCTTAATTTGTAAAATTTTAACACGAATATGAAAAAAAATAAATAACAAAACTCATACATATAAATGTTTTCTTGATTTAACAGATTAATGAGGAATTTTGACGAGTTATATTTAACACTTACAAAGTTATACATAATACCCGTAATACCTTCTGAAAAAAAAATAATACTAATGAAGGAAAAAGTAGAATAAATATGCGTAACGTCATAAAGTTTTGTTTTTTAAATAACTCACATCCTATAATAAAATAAAATAAAAATAAATAAACAAACACAGGAATAATTAATTAATTTAAAGTATGCTATAAGTTTAATTTTTATCTCCATATACATACTTGCAGTAAATATAAAAAGAAATAAATTGATAATAAGAGAAAAAAAGTATAAATTCTTTTATTTAAAAAATTAATTATGTAAATTATAAATGTAAATGAATGCAAAAAAAACTACCATAGGAATGAAATGCATCAGGATAAAATATGCAGCTTGAAGAGTTTCAAAGTGCGTGTAGCGAGTATATAAATATTTAAAAAAATTAATAAATGCACAAACAGTGTGAAATAGAAGGCGAACAAACAAATTTATTGTTGATATTTCTCGTAAATTCTATACACTGATAAGAATTCTAAGTGAAAAGTGCAATGATATAGTTTAAAAAGATGCATTTTTTAAGTTAAAAACGTTTTCTTGGTTGTTTTGTTACGCTCAGATCAACATAACATTGTAGCTATTAGTTATTACAGGATGACGAGGTTCGGTTTCCGGTTGTAGGGTAATATTTTTTATCATAATATTTTTAGTCATAGAATGCTTTTAATTTTAAAAATGCTTAATATATCATTTAGTTTAGTACGTGTACGTATTGTACAAAAAAAAAAAAAAAAAATGTGTGAGACTCTCACACATTAGAAGTGGAACTTAAGTTCTATAGTAACAGTTGACTTTATGCATTGTTCACTTTGCATTTCTTGACGATTTTATTATTTAAAGATTATTGTATTTTTATGTGGAATTTGATTGAAAAAATAAAATATTTTCATAACATTTTAGCGAATAATGAAGAAAAAAAATGAAAATAATATTTATATATACATATTATTATAATGTAGGTATAATATTACGTTTATATCGCAATGCTGTGTAATGAAAAAGCTTCTACTTCCGTGGTGCAATGGTTAGCACTAATGCCTGCTAAATCAGAGGTCGGTGGATCGAGACTCGTCTAAGTGAAAGATTTTTTACAAGTAAATATCAACTTCCGACTTAAGCCGGCAGTTGATTTATCTATAAAAAATCTTTCTCTTAGACGAGTATCGAATCACTAACTTCGTTACATGCAATTTCATTTCATCCAAGACAATTTAATCTACCCCGCCTAAGAAGTTTCACAACAATAAATAGGTATGTTTCTATATCATACAAATGAGTTTAGATCTTCCGGAGGAGCTTGTAAAAGAGATTTTGTGAATTACAGGTACCATGCTTAGTTTATTTGTCATGATGAGAATGAGTTATTCGCTAATCTCTCATTTAGTTTAGTAACTGTACAATCCACATATTATACAAATAAATATGTACGTTTCTATATCATAGGTTTTCCGCTGTCAGAACCTAATGAGTTTAGATCTTCCAAAGTAGCCTTCGACCGAGATTTGGTGAATGACAAGGATAATTTCTTAAGGAAGTTTGTTGGTCATGATGAGAGTGAGTCATTTGCTAATATCTCTTTTAGTTTTGTACGTGTACAATCCACAAATTGTACAAATAAATAGGTATATGTCTCAATATCAAAGGATTTCCGCTGGCACTGCCTAATGAGTTTAGATCTTCCAAAGGAGCCTGCGACAGAGATTTGGTGAATGACGTGGATAATTTCTTAAGGAAGTTTGTTGGTCATGATGAGAGTGAGTCATTTGCTAATATCTCTTTTAGTTTCGTACGTTTATAATCCACATATTGTACAAATTAATAGGTATATGTTTCTATATCAAAGGATTTTCACTGCCAGTGCCTAATGGGTTTAGATCTTCCGGACGAGCTAGTGACAGAGATTTGGTGAATGACGTGGATAATTTCTTAAGGAAGTTTGTTGGTCATGATGAGAGTGAGTCATTTGCTAATATCTCTTTTAGTTTCGTACGTGCGTACAATCCACATGGTGTACAAATAAAGAGGTGTATGTCTCTATATCAAAGGATTTGTGCTGCCAGGGCCTAATGAGTTTAGATCTTTCGGACGAGCTAGTAACAGAGGTATTGTGAATGACACAGATAATTTCTTAAGGGAGTTTATTGGTCATGATGAGACTGAATCATTTGCTAATATCTCTTTTAGTTTTGTACGTGTACAATCCACATATTGCACAAATGAATAGGTATATAATCTTCCGGACGAGCTAGTGACAGAGATTTTGTGAATGACACGGATAATTTCTTAAGGAATTGTATTGGTCATGATGAGACATGAGTCATTTGCTAATATCTCTTTTAGTTTCGTACATGTACAGTACAATCCGCATATTGTAAAAATAAATAGGTATATGTTTCTATATCATAGGTTTCCCGCTGGCAATGCCTAATGAGTGCCCAAAAAAAAATGTTGTGAATGAAATGGATCATATTCAAAAGAGTTGCTCACGATGAGATTAATTTACAAATGATTCTCTAATCTTTACACATACAAAGGTAGATATTAATTGTTATAAATTAGTACCTGTTTGCCTATTATACATAAATGATTATATTTTATGTATGTATTTCCTTTATTCAATCTAAAGTTTTATATACGCTACTTAATATGTTAACTATGTACACAGTTTAAAAATAAACATTGCACATACGTTATTTTTTCTTTTATTCCAAATTATTTTAACGTTTCGAGACATTGCACGAATTGAAATATTTCACAAAAGTAAATAAGGAAGTATTACTTCATCGATACTTTAGACATACTTTTCAACATGCTTCACCTTTCTTTTAGTTAAACTTAGATATATATTCGTAGACAGTAATACAAGTAGCAAATGGTTAAGCACGCTTCGCCACACCTATCTTGCCATTAATTTTTCCCCCAATTTCTTTTTTCTTAACCTAATAAAATTATCATATTATTTTTAATATCATGTAATTATTAATTCTTAAGTTTTGTTCTATTTATTTTTCTCTTATTTAGATTTTTAGTTTATGATAAGTATAACTACTTAATTTTATGTTTTTCCTTAACGTTTATCTTATATTTTGACAAACTATCTAAATATAGACTAACTACTCGTATATTTAACCAAAAGAAAAAAAAAATAAAGAGTGAAGAGGTAGAACATAATAATAAGACAAAACAAAACTTAATCATAGTTTACCCACTTCTTAATTAACAAAAGATATCATTATAGTTCAACGCCAGATAAAAAAAAAAAAAAAAAAAAAAAAAAAAAAAAATGGACGAACAAAAATGAATTATTTTTTTGGTTTTTTTATTAGTAGGTACGGTTATTTATTTTTGTTTATTGCTTAACAATTCATAATGAAAAAAACAAAAAACATAATGCAGAAGCATAAAGATCTTAAAAAGATGGAAATTTAATGAAATGTAAGGATTAAAAAAAAAAAAAAAAAAAAAAAAAAATCTTTACTCGTCTCTTAATGATTTAATAGATGGGTGTGTTGAGTAAATTAGGATGAAAAATACTGAAGGAGAAGAAGGAATTCTAGTAACTAGTAACGGAAGCTGAACAAGCGGTAGAAAGAAAGAAAAAAAAACTAAAAAAACAAAACCCAAGATAGAATGAAAATAAGGTACTCATTATAAGCCGCGTTGGCGCCTAACTTTCCGTCATTAAAATTATGTTCCGAGTAGAAAGATATGTAGCTAAGAGTAAGAACAGTAATTATGTTCTGCGAGGAAAAAAACAAATTTAAATGTAAATGAAAAAAAAGTTTGAAAATTTTTGAAAGATTTTCAGGTTGGATATTATATCAACAGTATTTAACTATTGAAAATAATTATAAATAAAAACTGCAACATGAAAAAGTCATAATTAATAACACTTTAATTGTTAGTGCAATGAATAAACCAAATATATTTTTATATTTATATAAATATTTACAAAGTACAATAAATATTGCAGACACAAAATGGCGAGGATAGCATACATAAAGCTACATACAAAATAAAATAAGTAATGAAAGAGTGAATACGTCCTAAATAAAGTAAGTAGTGACGAGTGGTAAGAATAGTGCAAGAGAAATTAGAAAAACAGTTGAGTAGACAGTGGAAAGAATAGTGCAAGAACAATTAGAAAAACAATTGAGTAGACAGTGGAAAGAATAGTGCAAGAACAATTAGAAAAACAATTGAGTAGACAGTGGAAAGAATAGTGCAAGAACAATTGAGTTGACAGTAGAAAGAATAGTGCAAGAACAATTAGAAAAACAATTGAGTAGACAGTGGAAAGAATAGTGCAAGAACAATTAGAAAAATAATTGAGTTGACAGTGGAAAGTATAGTGCAAGAACAATTAGAAAAACAATTGAGTAGACAGTGGAAAGAATAATGCAAGAGGAATTATAAAATCAATTGAGTAGACAGTGAGTAATACCAAATTAATAAGCAATACCAAATTAATAAACAAGAAATTATACAAGAAATAAATAATGTAAAAAAAGGTAAAATGTTCAGTAAATACCTACAACGATATTATACAAAATACCAACAACATTATACAAAACTTTAGTTAACAAATAAAATTACAATGATAAGACAATAAATTGATCAAGTTTATCCTTTGAAAATTATTCAGTAAGAGTAAAAAAAAAATTAAAATAAATAAATATTAATAACAATAAATAATTACTAACTAATATTGTAAAGGTGCAGTGAAGAGTAAAAAAAGCAGAAATTAAAATAAATTACTGATGCATTAAAAAATAAAATTATACGAAATCAAATATTAATTACAAGTATAAGTGTAGTATTAATTTGAGTATTAATCAAATTAAAAGTGAATTAATAAAATGCAAAATAAGCCAAAAGAAAATTAACTTAACATTTCTTTTTTTTTAAATATAGAATACACACAAGAAAAAATGAAATGCAATTATAATAAATTATAATATACTTTACTTAGTTTGTAATGTATAATTTTATATTGAGTATTACAAGTTTTTACCTAATAATTACACATTTTTGCCTCTTTACAGATGTTTTTCTGTGTAATTCCATTCGGTAGCCTAAAGCTAAAAAGGAAATTAAATATTAAACAGTCGGCTTTTTTTCCCAGTTTCAAAAAAAATGTGGTTTTTTCAGCAATTTTAGTTTTTCCCCAGTCAGTAGGAAGTAAGGAAGGATTCATTTTTTTAAAAAAAATAAAAAACTACCAAATAACATTCAATTTCCCTTTCAATCTTGTTATTTAAGAAGTTCTAATTTTGTAGGAAAATATTTGAAGAAGTTTGTAAGTTGGAAATGAAGATGATTTCTTGTAGAACCTTATTTCTCATCTTTCTCTCTTTTAATATCTGTATTTTTTTAAAAAATGCTAATGAACCTCTAATTCGCTTCTTGTTGGTTTCAAGTTTGTTTTTTTTCACCAAGTTTATTTTTTTTTAAAGAAACATCTAAGAAATTATACAATTAAAGAGTAATATAATATCTTAAAATTGCTTCCTCATTAGTCATAAAACCTATAACTTAAAAATATAATTATAAATAATTATAAAATAATATAAAAAACAATATATATTATTAAAAACTTTTGTCAGAAAAGGTATAATTTTTTAATTCTTAAAAGAAGGATAATTAAAAAGTAGTTTTCAATAATTATTTTATTTAAATTTTGTTTATTTAATTATTTTTTCTGCAAATTGTCAGATGTAAAGTTATAATACGATAGTTATTAATATTAATAATACATTTATAATTTTTTTTTTTTTTTTTTTTTTTTTTTGTCCTCTAACCAAAAAAGTGGGTTTTAAAAGTTACTTTTTTAAATAACAACTTTAAAAAATCGGTCCGAGACAACTCAGACAAACTTTCTCATATAGGAGTTTATAATTACTTAGCCCAGTGTTTCCATTTATTAGTTTTAAAATGTACATTTAAATATTATTGAACATTTCATCAAAATGTATCATAAAAATAACTTCTCCTGGGCGGGGAATCGAACCCGGGCTCTCTCCGTCCGCGTTTTAAGCTAATTTCTCAGGAACTAGATTTTTCCCGGGAAAACGGCTTATATCGTTGGATTCGTATTCAAATGGACTACATTTAGGAATTTTTTAATCAAAATCGTCGGAACCGTTTTCGAGAAATAATTTTTTTTCATGTTTTTTCAGAGTTTTTGGGGGGTAGCGCCCCCAAATTTAGAGCTAAAATTCATTTCTCGATTTCGCCTCGGGGTATGATTTTTCTGAACATGTATGCCAAATTTCGTCAAAATCGGCCCAGTAGTTTAGGCTCCAAGCGTCTGCACAGACGACAGACGACAGACGACAGACAGATATTTTTTTAAAAACCACTTTTTTGGACTCAGGGGACCTCAAAACGTGAAAATACATCAAAATCTCAAAATCGAATTTTCGCGCCATCACAATACTTTTATCTGAGAAAGTAAAAATGGTATCAGTATACCTCAAGGCGATATTGAGAAATTAATTTTACATCTATATTTGATTGAGCTGCCCTCCAAAAACTAATGAAATTCTTAATATAATGGGTTTTCTCAAAAAGCCCTTTTAAAAATTGCAAATGAAAAAAAATAAATTATAAGATATTTGTAATTGGTGGTAATCCAGGAAAGGATTTAGAAGAATAAGGACTACCCTCAATATATAAAAATATAGAAGCCATTTAAGAAAGGAGCGTACCACAAAAGGACCACGAAAATCACTGAGAACGTTTTTTTTTTTCTAAGTGGTTAGATTTGTCTTAGACCGACATATCCATGAAAATAAAAGAAATATGAATTCTGCAGTAGTTGGGTCTATTAAGGAAATAAAAAGCTCACTTTTGCAATATTTCGACCCCTCCTTGGGTCATTCTCAAGCTGGAATCAAAATTTATTTAGATATTAGATTTAACAAACTATAAATATTCTCTGGACAAAACATTAATAACATTTTAAGGGTAATGATTACTATTAATTTTAACAAGTAAAAAGTTTTGATATTACTAACCTGGTAGACTAGAAGTTATCTTACATTATACTAGTTTTATTCTTGAATTATTTTATTTGAACCTTTTTGATTCTCGTCATTTCTTCCTAAAATAATAGCAATTTATTTATTTTAATTTTGAGATAATGAAAAGTATGTACTTACTGAAGTCAGGTAATAGTCATGTCACTTGTGATATATATATGCACTATTTAATATATGTATTTTTAACTTCCTGAAATATATGTTATTAATTTATTATTTTCTCCCTTCTGTTATCATTACAACAATTAGTTCTACTAAATAATAAATTAATAACATATATTTCAGGAAGTTAAAAATACATATATTAAATAGTGCATATATATATCACAAGTGACATGACTATTACCTGACTTCAGTAAGTACATACTTTTCATTATCTCAAAATTAAAATAAATAAATTGCTATTATTTTAGGAAGAAATGACGAGAATCAAAAAGGTTCAAATAAAATAATTCAAGAATAAAACTAGTATAATGTAAGATAACTTCTAGTCTACCAGGTTAGTAATATCAAAACTTTTTACTTGTTAAAATTAATAGTAATCATTACCCTTAAAATGTTATTAATGTTTTGTCCAGAGAATATTTATAGTTTGTTAAATCTAATATCTAAATAAATTTTGATTCCAGCTTGAGAATGACCCAAGGAGGGGTCGAAATATTGCAAAAGTGAGCTTTTTATTTCCTTAATAGACCCAACTACTGCAGAATTGAATGCTACAAGGAACAATCTCTAATTTACAATGAAATATGAATGGATAAATCACATTTAATAAATAAGCCTATGAGTTTATGAAATATTGCTTTACTTTTAAAAGCAACACATTGAATCCTGAACATAACACTTAATTAAATAAAGAATCAATGCATACATTTATTCAATATACTTCAAAATAGTAGCCATGCTACCGAACCAGTGCTTGTAAAGTAGATAATAAATAAAAGCTTAGCGAATGCAACACCTAATTTACACCTTAATATACACCTAATTATGCACCTTATATACTAGGCATCGCGTGGCTCTATCATTGAAGCGAGCGTATTGCAATGAAATACTGAATATTGAAATTTATTAATCATGATGAATGTCATAGTTGAAGATAAGTGGAAGAGGGTAGTGTGGGGAAGAGTGGGGGTACTCGGTACAAAGCTTTACTTCCTAAACAAGCCTATACTCTATACGACTATAACAATCTTCACCACCCGCGGTAGCTTTTAAACAATTATTATAAATGTATCTCGTCACTACGCAAAGAATTTTGCTTGTATCAAGTTGAAATTTTGCATACCTGTTTCAATTGTGCATTAGATGGTGTATATGAAGTTTTATTAAAATCGTTACGTTAGAACGTAAGATATCGGTAAAAAGGTTGTTTTCTCTATTATAAACGTTTAGGTCCGCTTTAATAGTTTTAGCGATCTTTATTAAGTCATAGCGGTGTCGCTGTTGGTTTTAGTAAAAAATGTTATTTGTAAAAAATGTTCGTCTCATCGAATAGATGATGATAGAATCTTTTCCCGTCCTCCGAAATTCCAATTTAATTTTTGTACCTCTCGTTTACGCGAGCGTTGCGCGTGAACTCTTGGACGGATCACGCTGTCCAACGAACTTAGCCTGAGTATTAGTAAGAGGATCATGTATACCAAATTTCAACTAAATCGGTCAACTTTTACTCAAGTTATCGTCACACGCGTGAACGTTACTGACAGACAGACAGACAGACAGACACGGAGCATATTTCGTTGAATGTAGGAAGCTCTCTACGCTCGCTTCAATAATATACACCTTAATGTACACCTAATATGTACCTAATATACACATTCAGTCTATAGGGTATTAATAAATGTTATTGCTACTCCATGTTTGGCTATATTTCACCTCCTTTGAGGCATCTTCAGGCCTAAAAGAAGATTTAAAATTTATTTATCTACATCATCATTCACATTAACAAATATTTTCATAAACACTTTGTATTATTACTTCAATCCAACATAATTTAACATATAATTTTGTGACTTAACTTATACCATAATAACAACTAATATACACCTAATATGTACCTAATAAACACCATATACACCTTTATATCCAACCTAATATACACCTAATATGCACCTTATTATACACCTTAATATGTAACTAATATATACCTAATATACACCTAATATGTACCTAATAAACACCATATACACCTTTATATCCAACCTAATATACACCTAATATGCACCTTATTATACACCTTAATATGTAACTAATATATACCTAATATGTTCCTAATAAACACCATATACACCTTTATATCCAACCTAATATACACCTAATATGCACCTTATTATACACCTTAATATGTAACTAATATATACCTAATATACACCTAATATGTACCTAATAAACACCATATACACCTTTATATCCAACCTAATATACACCTAATATGCACCTTATTATACACCTTAATATGTAACTAATATGCACCTAATATGTACCTAATAAACACCATATACACCTTTATATCCAACCTAATATACACCTAATATGCACCTTATTATACACCTTAATATGTAACTAATATACACCTAATATGTACCTAATAAACACCATATACACCTTTATATCCAACCTAATATACACCTAATATGCACCTTATTATACACCTTAATATGTAACTAATATATACCTAATATACACCTAATATGTACCTAATAAACACCATATACACCTTTATATCCAACCTAATATACACCTAATATGCACCTTATTATACACCTTAATATGTAACTAATATACACCTAATATGTACCTAATAAACACCATATACACCTTTATATCCAACCTAATATACACCTAATATGCACCTTATTATACACCTTAATATGTAACTAATATACACCTAATATGTACCTAATAAACACCATATACACCTTTATATCCAACCTAATATACACCTAATATGCACCTTATTATACACCTTAATATGTAACTAATATACACCTAATATGTACCTAATAAACACCATATACACCTTTATATCCAACCTAATATACACCTAATATGCACCTTATTATACACCTTAATATGTAACTAATATACACCTAATATGTTCCTAATAAACACCATATACACCTTTATATCCAACCTAATATACACCTAATATGCACCTTATTATACACCTTAATATGTAACTAATATATACCTAATATACACCTAATATGTACCTAATAAACACCATATACACCTTTATATCCAACCTAATATACACCTAATATGCACCTTATTATACACCTTAATATGTAACTAATATATACCTATATAAACCTAATATTCACCTTAATGTGCAACTAATATGCACCTAATATTATACACAATAAGAACCTAAAAAACACCTAATATGCACCTAATAAATAACTTAATATTCACCTGTATATTAAGATAGTAACGTATCTACTAAGTTCTTGTCAAAATTCCATTTATTCCACTTCAACCTTTATCTCAAGTCATCCTTTATTATTTTCCATTTCTGGCACGTACTCAATCAATTTCTTGGTCAATAGATTATGTTAGGAGGCTCCCAAAAATATTTTACCACCCACGGTCATAAATATTTGTTTATTTTTCTTTATTTATAATCTTTTCTTGCCGTTTCTTTTTTTATATATTAGCTTATTAAAATGGAGGATAAGCCAATTTACTTATCTACTTGATGTGATATTCAGTATAAAACATATTTCATCTTTCTAGGAATCGAACCAGTAATGTCGGTGTTAGGTCTTGGTGTCTACAATTAGTAGTTGGTGTCTAAATTAATACTAAAAAAAAAAAAATAATAATAATTTAAAATATGAGTAATTAATAAAAGGCCAAATTAAACTAGATTTGAATTAACTCATATAAAAGAATTTTTTTCTTTACACAAAAACATGTTATAAAATAAAAATTGATGAAATTATACTTATTTTTAGAAATATTTAGAATTAGAAATTACTGTGAAATATATATTTTTTTAAATAGTATAAAACAAATTCACATTAGCCAAAAGGCCTCTAATACAAGTAATGAAATAAAACAAGGCAAAATTCAAAAGGCCTAAAAAATACCATCAAAATGGGAAGTTACGGTAAACGAGACAACTCCCAATGCTTTTGTATTTGCTTAACATGTGCCCTATATTGTGAATTAACCGAGCGTAAAACACCAACCCCTAGGTTTGTGGTATTTCAAAAACTTTTTTAAAAAAAGAAGCTTTTTTACAAAATAATCATCTAAAAAACTAACAAGAACAGTTGTAGGTAAGTATGCGAAATTTCTAGTAGCATTATAATGTGGAGTAAATAAATATATAATATATTGTGTGTATATGTGTACAATAAAGTACAAAACACACAAAAACTATTCAAATCACTTATATATTGAAAACCTAAACAAAAAAACTTACAAATGTGAATTTGCAAATAAACATAGTTGTGTGTACTGAAATCCAAACGAATACAGGTAGAATGTTGAAAATGTTACACACTTGTTACTTACAAAGGTAACATGGAACCTATGTTATGCGATATAACAATGAACGCCTTCAAAATCAACAATGAACCAATATATTACGCTCAATTACTTATTTTGTGGTACGGTTTTAAGCTTCGTTGCATTTTGTAGAATGAATGTGATTTACCCACATTTTTACAAAAAAAAAAATAGTATACAAGTATTAGTAAAAAAGTGGAAATTTCGTGGTTCGATTTGCTAATGCTTAATTAGTTATATGTATCTTATAAATTACCGATTAACTATACAAATAATCAATTGAAAGTAGGTATAATAATTACAAGATAAAAGAACTTTTTATATACTACGTTTTTAAATTTTCTGTCATAAATCATAAATTTGAAACCCGTCAAATGAAAATCGTTAAATATGGGATACGTCAAAACAAATAAAATAACTTGCGGATTTTTTCCGAGAACGAATTAAATTCTGCTGAAAGGTAGCTAAAAGTATTAAAAATAATGCATTGTCATCATGTACTGAGCTATTCTAAAAGTTTCAATGTCGAGCTACTCGGGAAGTTAGTTAGAAATCGATTGTAAGATTTGTACTGGACAAACAAACAAACAGGAAAGCAAGCTAATAAAAACGTAGTAAAAAGGCCCAATTAAATGGGATTTTAACTAACTCATAATTGTTATTATTAATGTATACTTTATGTTATTAACTCTTACATATAGTTTAATTACTGTTTTTTTTTTTTTGTAGTTGTTAGCGAATTTTCGAAGAAAATTAAGCTATCGCAATGGCTTCAAAATTTTGGTAATGCGAATTTTTGAAAAATATTTCCATGGAAATCCGTTTTAGTGTCTAACAAATGCATGAATTAACTTCGATGAAAACTTCGTAGCGCCAAATATTAAATCGTACAAAACAATAAAATAATCATAAGTACAAAACACTTTAAAATCATTAATGCCAGCAATAATAAAATTTTTAAATCTAATAGCTTTTTTCATCATTTTACAGTTTTTTATACTTAATAGTTTTATGTTAATAGTTTTCTATGAAGAGAATATTTTATTAAATTATTTGAACCAAAATTAAATCATGAATTCATTAATTGTTGATTCATATTTTAAATCCTAAACCCATCACTTAGAATTGAATATAAGCTTTAATAGTGTCGAGAATTTAATATAAATAAATAAAAAAATAAAATAAATTATTGATATAATCATCGGATTATCTGATTAAAATTTCAAAAATATTCATCTATAAAAGTTTAAAAATAAAATTTAGAAAACAAAATATAAAAAAAACAACATAAAATCCGAATAAATGTATAAAATAAATATTCATTAAAAACCTTATAAAGAAGAAATTAATTAAAGAAGTTTCGAATAAGTACAACCAAGGACTCACCTGAAAAAGAAATAAATAAATCAACATTAATATTAATTATTAAATTAATAAAATAAAATTTCATATTTATAACTTAAGAACATAAAGATATGAATAAATTGTAAACTTAAAATTCTTTCAATTACACTGATTAAAAAAAAGAAATAAACCAATACTTAATACAAGGCATTAAAATCGTCATAAAATAAAATTATATACATACAAAAATAGTCAACCCAAAAATTTAATTTATATATTTATCAAATCGAAAAATATAATTATACAGAATTATTAATAACTAGAGAATTTAATAAATATTAAAAATTAAACTAAATTTTAAACTGATGAATTAATTTATAAAATGACAATGTTTCCAACTTTTAAGGAATCAAGAAACAATGAATAAATATTTATTTTTTTAAAAATATCTTGGTGTATTGGTAATTAAATTTTATTTACAAGGATTTAAAAATTAAGACCATATAAAGAATTGATTAAATTTCATTTAATATTATAATTATTATTGATATACATATTTAAGGCAATCATTTATATAAAATATGAATATTTATTTGATTAAACAAGCTACTTATGGTTTTTATTTGAGCTTAGTGGTGGTATTTTAATTAATAATAATATCACTATGATCAATATTCAAAAAATGAAGCGTTAAATAAAAATTAATCATCATTTAAATGATTCCTGTCTAATTATCTACAGGAAAATAATTTGAACAGGAAAACAAGCAAAAATATAGATAATCTAATTTATCTGATCAATTAATTACGGGATTGCAAATTATAAACATAACAATAGATATTCATTCATTATATTATGAGATGTAATAAATTAATGGAGTTAAAGAAATAGTACGAATTTAACCGTGTAAGTAGTTTTCTCGGGAATATTTAATTTCCGAAATATTCATGAAAATAAAATTGATTTAACAGAAAACCGAAAACGAAGATTTGTCGAAGAAAGATGAGATAATGTTTTACACGTGATAACAGTTTTTTGTCTGTTTGTTCACAAAAATTGAGCTACAGACATGAAACCAAAAATGTTCTCTGATGTCTGAAACAGATTTCTGTCTTGGCATTTTTGAAATCGAAGACATAAAATATTTTCTTCTTCAGAACAATCACATAGCTTCAGTTACCTTCGGTAAGCTCGGAAGCTATTTGTTAAATTAGATATAAAGGTACTTAATATAAATTTAGTATTTGTTCGATTTGTCGGATCGATTAAATTCGTTTGGAACTTCCAATTATAAAATAAACGCAATAAATATTTTTTGATTAAAAGATTCAAAGACCACATTACGTCCAAAATAAAAATAGTTCAAGGATAAGAAGGAATTCATTCAATTTCTTCACATCCGGAACACAACACGTAAAAAAAAAGAAAATAACACCTACTGAAAAGAACTAGTAGTGTTTTTGTACTAATAGAAAGGGCTACCTACTTTACCAAGAAATGCCTACCTTTGACACCTGAATTCTAATAATAATATATATAAAAAAAGGTCTAGATTCGTTTTTTTTATATATACTTACATACATATATATATAACAAGGACCTTAACCATTCTTATTTAGGCCTTCCAGTTCCAACTTGTCCTAATCTTGCTCCTGGGATCTTAAGACTTTTAAGGACCTTCCATAGTTGATGTGCAGGACGACAAACTTCTTATTCCTTATTCCAAGTCCAAAAAAGGGTCACCATCCTATTTAATTCTTTAATATCCTTCTTTTGAACTGGCAATCAAACACTCATTATACTTCTAAACTTCCCTACTTCTTATTTTTATTCCCCCCACCCTTCCACTTTTTAATATATCCTTTTGTTTTTTTCCTTCTAAACACCGGTTCACGTTTTTTTTTATTATTTGTGTGAGGGTAAATGATCCTTTGGCTAAAAAAAAAATAAGATGCTTGATTAGGACCTTAATGAATTGTTTTGAAGGAAATGAATGAATGAAAAAGGACCTTTTTCTTTAATATATATATATATATAAATATATATATCCAACACATTCAAAAGAATTTCTTAAGTGATTTACGCGGACGTTTTAATAAGCGGTGAAGAAGGAAGAGAGGAAAAAAATGTTATCCTTTTCTTTAGATTTTTTGTTTTTTTAATCCAGTGACCTGTAGATGACTGAAAGACCCAATTTCCTTGGTTTTTTATTGGACTATTTGTGGCCTGTTATAGATGAATGTTGTCAAGACATTCCTTGTTCCCATGTTGTCGATCTACCAAGGAATTTGAGGACCTTTTTTTATTTATAAACTGTAAGTTCTTCTTTTTTTTTACATAAAAAGCATCTAGTTGAAAAAATATTTCTAGTGGATACAAGTTTAAAAATAAAAAATAAAAAAACTTTAATTAAGTTGTATTTTTTTCTTACAAAATAAAATTTAAATTATTAATATTAAATGGTGAATGAGACTCAATAAAGATGAAAGCAAACTTTATCAGTTTACGGTCGCAAAACAACTTGTATAGTATTTTGTTTAATACAGAATAATTCATAACTACGATTGATACGAAATATAAACAGTTTATCTCTGTTTAGATGCGTAGAAAGAGTAGAGTAGATGCGTAGATTCTTTTCGTAGCTGTATTCATTGCGCATGCGCGTTTCATAATTCTTCACCTTATCGCACGTTTTTGTTTTAAATACGCATGTTTGTTTACATTTAACAAAACTAATTTGCTTTATGTTTAATTAAAGTAAATGTTTTTTCTTCTGTATTTATTATTAAAATCCAACAATCGTGTGAAAACTGCATTTTGCTTTGCTCGGTGAAACTCCATCCAAGCGGAAAGTCGCATTTCCGCACAAGACGCGTAATGTAATATTTTTTTACTGATATAAAAATTGTCTCTCCACGTAAACTGTCTAATTTATTTATACTATTCAACAAAGCAGCTTTCAGCCTTCATAAGACATCATTAGTGCCTAAGAGCAAACAAAAGTTAAACTAAGTATTTAAATCTACAAAATAATCAAACCGATACAAAGAACTAAACAAATAACGGTCTACAATTAAAATTAAGCAAATAACATTATGTCAAACAGAGAATTAAAAGACAAATAAATGAATGAACACATACAGTCCACTTAAATGCACATAATTAAGTCACTATATTTGTTCGAATTAAATTTCTCTACTGAATTAGTCCAAAAAATCATAAATATGTTTAGAAGTTTCGCTGCTGACTTTACGGAAGGTAACGGAAAGTGCGAGATCGTTCTGAAAAACAAAATGTTTCATGTCTCCGAAATGAAAAACAAAAACAAGACAGAAATCCGTTTCAGACATCAGGGAACAGTTTTGTTCCCATTTATGTCAAACATTTTTGCGAAACAACGTATCTTAAAAACCACTCATCTGATTATAATTAAATTCGGATTTTACGTATATTTTTAAGTTATATATATATATATATATATATATATATATATATATATATATATATATATATATATATATATATATATATATATATATATATATATATATATATATAAATATATATATATATATATATGAAGAGAGAGAGAGGAAGTGTTCTAAATGCATTAATTATATTCAAAAAATAATAATCAAAACAGGCTTTACATTTATAATATGTATTAATCTAAAAATGTTTTTTTAATAATCCTTATATTTAAGTGTATTTTATCGTAAGACTTTTAAATTTTTTTTTTATTTCTTGAGAAATAACACAACTAAATCGAATGACAATCGTAAAAAGAAACTGAATTGTACAAAAATAATAACAACTTTCTTCAACTAACTTAGTTTAATTGAGTGACTTGGGACTTTATAAAGTCACGCTGTACTGTAATAGTGATTTTCAACAACGAAATAAAAAAGTATAAAGCATATATATATATATATATATATATATATATATATATATATATATATATATATATATATATATATATATATATATAAAAAATTTATTAAAATGAAACAAAATGAATTAAGTTAAAACAATCTTATTATTTTTTCTTTAAAATCTAATAATATTAAATACGAAACAGGAAATATAAAAAATAAATGTTGAATTAAAATAAAAAAATATAAAAATGTTGAATTTCTTTTTAACAAAAAAATAAATAAAATAAATAATAATAATAATAATAATAATAATAATAATAATAATACACTATTTCATTGATAGCATGTCAATTACGCTTCGACAGTAGATACAACCTATTCCATTAAAAAATGTTTAATGGTTTCCTTTTAAATCCTGCACTTAAAATAAGCTTAATGATGCTACATTTTTATTTTTAAAATTAATATTTTTTATTAACATTAGGAAGGTACAATTAACAAGCACATGCATCTCATATTAATGTCAACGTTCTGCTCACATTTAATAAATAAAATAAAAAAATGTATAGTAAAATACACTATTTCTCCGACAGCATGTCCTATTACGCTTCGGCAGTAGCTATACAACCTATTCCATTAATAAAAAATGCTTAATGGTTTTCTTTTAATTAATGTACTTAAAATAAGTTTAATAAAGCTTTATTTTTACTACGTTTTTATTAGCTTGCATTCTTGTTTGTTTGTTTGTTTGTCCGGTACAAATCTGGCAATCGATTTCTAACTAACTTCCCGAATAGCTAGACATTTGAAACTTTTAGCATAGCTCAGAACACGATGACAATGCATTATTTTAATACTTTTAGCCATCTTTCAGCAGAATTTAATTGGTTTTCAGCAAATGTTGCTGAACGGAAAGTTAGTTCGGAAAAAATCCGCAAGTTATTTTATTTGTTTTGCCATATCCAATATTTACGCAATCTTCATTTAGACGGGTCTCGAATTTTTGATAGATAAACATTGAATGACAGCAAAACAGGAAATATTGATTATATTATTTATCGATTATATTATTTCAAATATATCGATGGCATGCTTTAGATTTGGTGTTGGGGAGATCCGTTGTACAAAGATTTATCCTTTTATAGGTTTAAGATTAGCTCTCTGGATGGTTGTCATTTATGTGAAGTAAATAAATTCGGAACTATTTTTTTTTTTCACTAACATTATATATTATATAACAATAACAATTATATTATCAACATTACATACGATTCAACAGAAAATTTAAAAACGTAGTATATAAAAAGTTCTTTTTATCTTGAAATTTTATTTTTAAAATTATTATTTTTTAGTAAAATTAATATGGTACGTCAAAATTAGTAAACGCACATCTCTTATGTCTCATATGTCCGGTTTCAATGAAATTTGGATGGTTTCATAGTAATTTCAATCTTCTGCTAACATTTTATATATATTAAAAATAATTACAAGATAAAAAGAACTTTTTATATACTACGTTTTTAAATTTTCTGTCATAAATCATAAATTTGAAAGCCAATATGGAAGTAAATATGGGATATGTCAAAACAAATAAAATAACTTGCGGATTTTTTCCGAACTAACTTTCATAAAGCAAAATTTGCTGAAAACAAATTAAATTCTGCTAAAAGATGGCTAAAAGTATTAAAATAATGCATTGTCATCTTGTTCTGAGCTGTTTTAAAAGTTTTAAATGTCTTAGCTATTCGGGAAGTTAGTTAGAAATCGATTGCAAGATTTGTACTGGACAAACAAACAAGCAAACAAGAAAGCAAGCTAAAAAAAACGTAGTAATAAATGTGACCCGGCTGGAAATTGAAACAGTACTAAACATCTACTATTCAATGTTTAATTTTTATGGAATTCTAAGTCACAATTATACTTTGAAACGATCATTCGTCTTAGTTAGGGAGAACGTTTAGTATAACTTTAATTGGCATGCGATTACATTTATTTGAAGCATTTGTAGAGCGATTTCAGCAATTGTAGTACGATTACAGTAATTGCAGTGCGATTATAGCAATTGTAGTTCATTCGCAGCAATTGTAGTGTAGTTGCAGCAAAGTAATTAATCATTTATATTTAAATATCCTGCCGAAAATTTGCTGAATTTGTAAATACATATTTAATTTCTACACTGTTTTTTTTCGTTCGTCTTAATAAATTAGTATAGGAAGTAACAAAGTGAACAAAATCATAAGAGCAAATAAAAGGGGTGAACAAAATCTGAATTTTAAATTCGCTTTTTGATAACAAATAAAGGATTAATTAAAATCAAGAAAGATTTTTTTTTTTTTTTTTTTTTAAAGTTAAAATATACAAATGAAAGTATAATAGGTCGAATTGCCCGTTTTGCACTCAACATCTTTTTAATTGCTTATCAGCAACTTTTGGACTAACGATTGACATAAAAGTTAATTATTCCCAATTTAAAACAACTTTTATTATCTTCCTTAAAAAAAAGATTTATTATATGAAATTCATTGCTGAAACCAAAATTAACAATAAGAAAATAAAAATACATAAATCATGAACCAAAAAGTGACAAATTAACAAGAGTTGGGAGATAAGTGGAAGTTTATATGGAGAACAAAATATAACAAAGAAAAGAAATTCGAAATAAATTGGTTACGTTTATTGAATATCAAAGTGTTTTATGTATTAATGCAGCGTTTTATACATAAACATATCGAAGAAACACAAACAAAAGGAATAAAAGGATATTATCTTAAAAGTCTGTCCAATCAATTAAAATTGCTTATATTATATCTCGAAGCAAAATGGAGGAATCAATTTAAGCTCTAATTTTAGAGAAAATATAAAATATAGTCCACCAATAAGTGTGGCACATAGAATAATAAAAATACACAGCACATAGCTCAAGATGCTAGGCATCTTATGGCACATAGCTTCCTCAAATCTTATTTCGTATACATACTTATTCGTATACTTACTTCAATGATTTATTACAACCTATTGTCAAATTTATTTCATTTTCCCCTATTGTTTAAATCTGCCAAAATTGTTTTGATTAGTTACATGAATTAATGTATCAATATAGCAAAATTTTAAGAGCGCATACAGTTGAAATTAATCTGAGGCTATCTGCAGGTTAAGTGCTTTCAATGACAAAAATCAATTAAAATATCACAACTTAATACTACCAATGGCTATACTTGGATTGAAATGATTTTTGTATTGCATAGAATTTTATACAGGGATAATCATGAACTACAGCGTAAATTGAATTGTTTAAAAAGTTTATTGATAAATCACACGAAAACTTTTAACATAATATATTGACCCTTCAGAACAGTAGATAAACAAACGATTCGACTTTGTTCATAATCTGACAGAACGCTTAGCGTGAGGGAAACCTAAATGCGTGCGGAGATCCGCTAGCTGTGAACCTACCTTTATTATCTAAATATAGATTACATCCTACAATTATTTCCTTCTTCTTCAAGTTACACGTAATAAGATAAAAATTATAATAATATATGTACCTACAATAATAGATCACCGGAGGACGAAGGATCCACATTATAGATTCTATTATATAGAGTTAGTAGTGTAAAATATGTCTCATTTTTCTTGGAATCGAACTATCGATACAATAGTGAATAATAACAAGTAAAGCGCGCTTCACGTAAGTACATGAGGATATAATTGCCATTTCTGTACGACTAACTTAAAATTATTAAGTGTGAAATTTTAATAGTTGCATATTCTTTTTCTACACTTTAAGACCTTTAAATTGATGTATAACATGTCACGGTGACTAAAAACTTTTTTTTAGTCACCCGCCATCTTGGAAATATTAAGTGGGAAAACTCCAAAAAGTGTACAGTTGTTACAAATGCCGAGATGCACCTGTGTGCCGAATTTCACGATCCTAGCTATAGTGTGAATAGCTAGCTATAGAATTGAAACATGCCAACGGACAGACAGACAGAGCAGTTATACATGGTTTCTTTTCGTACTACGTACAGAAATCTCAAACTGTCTCTCTGCTTAAATTTAAACTTTTTATTTGCCAAAGCAGCTTTTAGCCTTCATAACCCCATCATCGGTGCCGAAATGCGGAAGAAATAGAGTTACATTAGTAACAGGAAATATGAGAAAGTTGAGTTAACTTCATGTGAGGGATCGACATAAGAAATAATAAGTGATTAGTGAGTCTATTCCATGTGAGAGATCGACACATAATAAGCGATTAGTGAGTCTATTTCATGTGAGAGATCGTCACATAATAAGCGATTAGTGAGTCTATTTCATGTGAGGGATCGACACATAATAAGCGATTAGTGAGTCTATTTCATGTGAGAGATCGACACATAATAAGCGATTAGTGAGTCTATTTCATGGGAGAGATCGACACATAATAAGCGATTAGTGAGTCTATTTAATGTGAGAGATCGACTCATAATTAGCGAAAAGTGAGTCTATTTCATGACAGAGGTCGACAAAGAGTCTGATGTCGATCCCTGACATGAAGTAGACTCATCTTTCACTTATTTCCTGTTACTAATGTAATTCTATTTCTTTCCTCAATTCGGCACTGATGATGACCTTATGAAGGCTAAAAGTTACTTTGATTAATATAAAGTTTGAATTTACGTGGAGAGACAATTTAATTATTCATTAAGATTGAAACGCTTTTGTGGTTTCAAACGTAGTTCTAGGACTAATCTTTAAACCTATTGGAGTCACTGATTACTCTTCACTCGTAAGTGATAAATACATCATGAATCATCATGAATGTATAAGATATTAGTAGAGAAGAGTTTGTAGAGCTTGGTGTAGTTTTTATCCCTTTAAAAGCAAATAAGAGTCAGTTAGATGAAGATGTTAATAGCGTGAGTTGGTGAAGATGCGTAAATAGCAGTTCAAGGTATGAACGTTACAAGTGAAAGACAATTTGTGAGTCGGTGAGTTTCTAAGTGTGAAGGCGGACTCAACACGTTGGAACCCAGACAAGATACAGTACCAGACGGCACGGTGCCATCTCGTTTCCTCTTGTCTCCCCTACTGATAAGAAATAATTATAGTCTCGTTTTGTATAGTTGTTTAGGGTTTTTTTTTTCTCTGTTTGCTCTTGTCTAAACTGGAGTGGAAATGGAGTAGATGAGACAAATTAGGATCTACGGCTTGTTCTTTTTCTAACTTCTTCAACTATACTCAGTCTTACCAACTCTCATCTCTTATTATTTCTTCAGTGAATAATAACTGACACAACAATATCTTAGAACTCAGTTGAATAATGAAAAAAAAAAAAAACCCTAGAAATTACAACGAAAACACCCTAAAAGAAACTAACATTAACTAAACCAATAAACTAAAAATACACTTATATGACACCGGAAGAAAAAAAAACAACAACAACATAAAGCATTCCTTTTTTTTTTATCAATATCCAACATAAAAATAATTGTATTTTCTGAGATTTTGTGAACTAATAGCAAAATTGGTCGGCTTATTAAAACAAACAAACTAAAACGACTAACTACGACAGATCTTTCTCATGCACAATACGAGTATAAATGCAATAATGTCTAAATTAATTCATTCATAATTAAAACATTTTTTAAAAAAGTATTCAATACATGTGATTGTTCATTTATTCTTTCTCTCGTAAAATGAAATTTTCCCAGAGAAATGTATACAGTTAAATTATTTAAATTGTCTACAAACTAGAATTGTTTTAATCTTAATCGTGAGAAATGTTTTTTACACGTTTTTATTCAATTTCACTTGTTTTGTTTGTTTTTGTCTCCAAATCTTGTAACCTAAATACGACCCACTTCCCGGCTATCTAGAAAGCTGAAATTTACACAGAAATTTTGATGTCAATACCACAGTAAGTCATTAGTTATACAAAAATCTATTAAGAAATATAAATATAAAAATATGTAATTTACATTACATATAATTTAATTTTTAAGTTTTAGGTAGTATTCAGTATTCATACTGCGGAAAGTTTAAATTTTAATTTTAACCAAATTATAATTATTATTAACAAAGGGAGACAGACAGAGAAAAATAGACTCCAGCGCCGGGACCCGAACGACGGGCCTCTATATTTCTGGTATAGTACTCTGACCAACTCTGAGTCCCTATATTTCCGGTATATTGCTCTGACCAACTCTTAGTTGATTGTACAAGGTACAGGTACTTTATAATTGTAAGCTATATTTCTCGGTCTAGTTCTATTGTCGTAAATGTCGACTCCTAGACTTGTGGAAAATTGAAAGCTTAATTCGGGACTAGGTATCGTTACTGACAGATGAAATTATTCTTCAGTGTAACTTAGTTGGTCAGAGCACTATACTGGTAATATAGAGGCCAGTGGTTCGAATCACGGTGCTGGAGTCTATTTTTCTCTGTCTGTCTCCGTTTGTTAATAATAATTATAATTTGATTTAAATTACATGTAAATGTGAAGATGAAATTTACATCTTTAGAGAATAATTTTATTCCGTGATTTCTCAGTGGGCAACGCCAGTGTTTTTTAATGACTGCGCCCCCAAATTTAGAGCTAAATTTCATATTATCTGGATTATGTCTCGGGGTATGAATATGCTGAACAAGTACGTCAAATTTTAGTTCAGGCTATATGTAAAGAGTATTTTAGACTCCAGGTACTGCCCAGAACACAAATAGACATTTTTGAAAACCCACTCTTTTAGATTACGGGGACCAAACATGTAAATCTACTAAAATCGATTTTTTCACCGTCGCAATATTTTCTCTCTATACATGTTAACTAAGTTTAAACCAAAGCAGTTAATATTTAGTACAAACACAACAAACGTTGCTTGAAACAGACCACACAATCGTTGTTATCGTTGCACTCATCAGTGAACTGATGAGTAGCATACTAAAGTGGTTGAAACAACTCTGTATTAACCAATACATATGGTATTTTGATACAAATATGAGGTATTTTGACACAATTATGTGGTATTTCGACACAAATATGTGGTACTTTGA
This sequence comes from Gerris lacustris, assembly GCA_951217055.1. Classification (NCBI taxonomy): domain Eukaryota; kingdom Metazoa; phylum Arthropoda; class Insecta; order Hemiptera; family Gerridae; genus Gerris; species Gerris lacustris. Next base: position 57,626,496 of record OX578283.1, on the reverse strand, counting down.
CACAAATATGAGGTATTTTGACACAAATATGAGGTATTTTGACACAAATATGTGGTATTTTGACATATATATGATATTTTGACACAAATATGTGGTATTTTTTTTTTTTTTTTTTGGACAACTAACTGATCAATTTTACTGCATTGTTTGAAGTTTAAGAGAATCTATCTTCTAGAAAAGTTTGAGATTATTGATGCTGTCTCTCCTTGTAGTTTCCATAGGCTGAGCGCACATAAAGACGCAGGCTAGCACAGTTTTTTCAACCCCAGAAATATGCGAGACCATGTGAAGTGTCGAGTCGGCCACGTGAACTGCCCTGCTCTGGGTCTCAATACGTGCATGCGGTCTCGTATATTTCTGCAACTGAATAAAACTATATTGCCCTACGTACTATACGCTCCAATTTAAGCTTGAGTATATTCTGTAACTCTTTACCACATTTGAAGGATCTATTTACGGGTCAATCAACGGAATGAGAATACGTGAAGCTCTTAAATTTATAAAAATTCAATTCAATTTAACGTTGGACATTTAAACTTTAGCTGTCTCTTAAAATAGGTCATTTTATCAATATATATTTATCTCGAAGATACATAACAAAGAATAACGTAGATAAAAAAAACATCATGTTCTGATTTACATGGGAATTCAATTATGACTAATTATTAGGCCGAATGATGTAATCATCTAAGAATGAATATACTCTGTATTTAAATCTTACTTCATACAAAACTTACATTCACTAATACATATTCAAAAAGACATAAAATATGAATAATATATATGCTTTGATAAATAGGGGTGTAAATCATACCACATATATAGAGTTAGCTCCCCCTCTTAAATACGTAATGTAGTCTTTAACGTTCTATTGTTAAGGTTATGATTGTTGAATAAAGGGGATCCAACCCTCTCCTTTCAGTTATGAAAATATGTATTGATAATCCACCATGGTATTTATGATCCAAGTGTTAGAACCCTGTAATATAATAATACACTAAGGGGGAGAACACGAATGATCTTCTCAATGGAGTATTTGATACATCCCTGCGTCAAACTTTTCTTTGCCACAAGAATCATCTTTAAACCCTTTTAACATGGTCATTTTAAAGATTTAAGAAAAGGAAAATTACAAACCTTGTACTAGAAAATTAAATAATTATTTCATTTCTGACGAATAAAAATATATTCCGGGGTTGCGAATCGAACCAAGATCCATTACTTACCGTTTAAACTACTGACCATAATCGGAGGCATTACTTTCATTCAACGAAGTTTTTCTACAATATCTATTTAGCCGTTTTAAATACAGTGTTTTGATTAAACGATTGATAATGATATTTTAATGATAACAAACCATAATGATTGAAATAAAAACGATAGGTAATAATAACAAGCCATAATGATAGAAATTAAACGAATTGTAATGATAACAAATCATAATGATTGAAACTAAACGATTGATAAAAATAGTTTAATGATAACACACCATAATGATTGAAATTATACTATAGGTAATGATAACAAACAATAATGATTGAAACTAAACGATTGGTAATGATTAAAACTAAAAGATTGGTAATGATAACAAACCATAATGATTGAAACTAAACTATAGGTAATGATAACAAACCATTATGATTGAAACTAAACGATTGGTAATGACTAAAACTAAACAATTGGTAATGATAACAAATCATAATGATTGAAACTAAACGATTGGTAATGATTAAAACTAAAAGATTGGTAATGATAACAAACCATAATGATTGAAACTAAACGAATTGTAATGATAACAAACCATAATGATTGAAACTAAACGATTGGTAATGATTAAAACTAAACGATTGGTAATGATAACAAACCATAATGATTGAAACTAAACTATTGGTAATGATTAAAACTAAACGATTGGTAATGATAACAAACCATAATAATTGACTATTGGCGAAGGTAATTAAAAGGTTAACAAATCATTCAACGATAACAGACCATAATTATTTATCGATTGATGATGATAATTTAACTCTAAACCGAGAGGCATCTGGATCAATTCCTAGTTAAGATTTATTTTTTCATTTACCGTTCTTACTTTTTCTTCAATAAAAATTGCAGTTCAGTCACAGTAAATTTATTTTTAGTTTTGGCTATATTTCAAAAGTAGGCTACCCGCGACTGCACACACGACAGAAAGACATTTTTAATTTAATAATAATAATATTAATTATTTAAATCCCCATTCATATTTTGTCATTAATTTCGACTTTCTCGTTATCTGATTTATTTTATGATTATGTACTTAAATATTCTTTTTAAAAAATTATTATTTATAATGAACAATGAAGCTTACACATTTTTACCACATTTAATAGAATTTTAAAACCACAATACAGTTAAAGTGGTTCTAAGGTTTACATCAGTGAAATAAAATCTTTTACAGATGTTGTCAAAGGAAAAAAATATTTTACGTATGATTGGGATTTTGAGTGAACAAAAGGGAAAAATTGTACCAAGTGTTCAGTTCATCATATAAGGAGGTATTTCTTTATGAAAGATATGTCAGAAACATGTGCAGGTTGTGCTTTTCTACCTGCCTTCAGGGTTTAGTAGACATGAGCAGGTAACACAGATCTGACTGATATAAATGGTAAGATAAACTAAGGTAACAAAACGGAGCAGCTTGCATCGGCTAATGGGATTATAAACGCTAGCTTTAACACCTCACAGCTACAAGGATTTGGGGGAGAAGAAAAAACCCAACCAACTATGAAGAAAAAACATAATAAACAACTTATCCATTCTATTGTGTAAAACTTCAGAAATAAGTGTAACAGACAGGACGAAAATATGTAACAGTTTAAATAAATTTTAAACTAATATGAGAAATGAATCTTCAGCACCATAGATAATAGCAGAAATAATTGAAGTAATAATTATTATTAAAAATATTATTTCATCTTCAATTTATTGTTTCACTATCGGGGTCTAAACACATGAATTATGTTTTAGATGGAGGTCATAAAGATACCGTCTTTCCATTCGTCTTTGCTCGTTGGTGACCATCGCAACAACACTGGAATCGACCAGGAATTAGATTATCGATGGAGGTAATAAATCTTAAAGGATTTAAAGATAATATCTTTCCCTTCTTCTTTGCTCAGTTGTTTGTCCATCGCAATAACAACACAGTAATCTATTAAGAATTAGATCATCGATGATAATCTTCAAGGATTCAAAGATATTGTCTTTCCATTCGTCTTTGCTCAGCTGTCTGACCATCGCGGTCTAAACAAAGGAATTAGATCATTGATGGTAATCTTAAAGGATTCAAAGATATTGTCTTTCCACTCGTCTTTGCTCAGCTGTCTGACCATCGCGGTCTAAACAAAGGAATTAGATCATTGATGGTAATCTTAAAGGATTCAAAGATATTGTCTTTCCACTCGTCTTTGCTCAGTTGGTGACCATCACAGCGACAACACAGGAATCGACCAGGAATTAGATTATCGATGGAGGTAATCTTAACGGATTTAAAGATAATATCTTTCCCTTCTTCTTTGCTCAGTTGTTTCACCATCGGAGTAACAACACAGGAATACATCAGGAATTAGATCATCGATGGTAATCTTAAAGGATTCAAAGATATTGTCTTTCCATTAGTCTTTGCTCAGTTGTGTGACCATCGCGGTCTAAACACAGGAATTAGATCATCGATAGTAATCTTAAAGGATTCAAAGATATTGTCTTTCCATTCGTCTTTGCTCAGGTGTTTGACCATCGCGGTTTAAACACAGGAATTAGATTATCGATGGAGGTAATCTTAAAGGATTCAAAGATATTGTCTTTCCATTAGTCTTTGCTCAGTTGTTTAAAAATCGCCGTAACAACACAGGAATTAAATAATCGATTCAAAGATACTGTTCATCTTCTTTTTTTATTCTAAAATATACTTCGATCATTTTCTCACAGTTAATTTATCGATGTTAAAACTATAAATTAATATTAATTAGTAATTTTTCATACTTCAGATACAAAAACATGAGAAGAAAATAGCGGTATTTTTTCCCTCCATATTAATTTAATTTTCATGTTAATTAAATGAAAACATTATTAATGTTTCACCTGCTAACAATTACAGTATTAGTTCAATTAATCTTAAACTCCATGATAGTTAAAAAAAAATTAAGTTTTTCCTCTCAACTTATACTTAACAGATAATCATAGCTTCTATAAAAACACTTTGCGTCTTTTTTTTCAACTGAATATATATCTCTTGAGTTTGATAAAAAAAAGAGTAATAATAACAAAACTACAATAGCGCATATGTGTTAGCATCATATCTAAAACTATAGTAATATAATTTCACAGGTAGTTCAATTATTGTTTCCTTAAAAAAGTCTATAAAGACTTTAAAACATTATAAAGAAGCATGTCTCAAGAACTTCTCCTTGTTGTATTCCACCTATTTCTTTTTTTTTTATATATAACCCCCCTGTGTTAAAAAATGTGAAACCATCCGTTTCCGAGTTATAGTGCTGCGGTGCATCTGCATAATTACACCCTTTTATCTTTCTTAACCAGAAAACTTTCCTCGAAACCGGTCCTCAATTATTATAACGAAAGGCCAATTCAAAGTCTTTTAATAATTTAAGGAGAAGAGAAGAAAAAAAATATCCAAAACAAGAAGAGCTTGTCGAAAATCTATAAGATGTTGATTTGGGTTTAGTTTTTTTTTAAAAAAAATGATAATAAGATGAACCCGTTCAACATATATTTATATATTTGAAACGGCGTCAGTTTGAGATTTTTTTTTTCTGAATTTGTTTATTAAGGTTTTTTTTATATTCTCTCTGTTATTTATTATCGATCTCATAATCTGATCATGTTTATAATTAATGAGTTTAGATTTTTTTTTTTTTTTTTACCAATACTTATATATTATATTATTTGTTCGAATATATCTATTGTAAGAAACTAGAAATTAGTAACAATTAATGTTTAGAGATTTAAAGCATCTTCGCTGAAGCTGAATTTTTAGAATATTGAAGTAGGGTTTTCCGGCGACAGGTTGATTTCTATATATTTTCCCCTCCCTCTTTAAGGCCTAGGACACAATTGTTCGCGCCGTTTGACGGGCGTGTGTCGGACACCGCATGATGATCAAATTCGAATCAATTGGACAAATGAATACTGCTTTTCCCCACTTCATGGAAAAACAATGAAATGTCTATGTGTGGTTTCAATGCCCAAAAACATATCCATGATTCAATATTTTTACATGAAATTAAGAAAATTTGTATTTTTTATTTATTTTTTTATTTTATTTTATTTTATTTTTTTTTTTTTTTGTAATATAAATGATCTTGTTATAGTTGATGATTGACCAACTTAACCATTGTCTTTTTATATTCCACAACAAAACAAATATTGAGTTTTACTGTCTTACAAACATAAATAATTTATGAAGAAATATGTATATATTTTTTTCAAAAAATAAACAACATTTCACACAATAATATTATGAAATAATTGAACGAGAAACAAATGAGGTTACAAAACGGGATAAGTATTAAAAAAAATTATAACAATTTAAAAGCAAATACAAGTTTCAAATTATCTTATCATTATAATCGAAAATGAGGCAATGACTAATTATCTGGTAATATTTAGTTGTATTCTGAGTGAAGAGGTGATATTGGAGGGGGGGGGGGGTTTAAGTATGGGCTTTTGATAATTCAAACCACTTGAGAATTAAACTGGGTATCTCTTCAAAAAACAAACTAACTCAAAAATATTTCCGACTCTTTGATCTCTCAAAGCACGCTCGACAACAAATAAAAACCTTTTTTTTATACTTTCAATTTTTTTTTTTTATATCGTGCGAATAATAAAAAATGTCAAACAAATTATATCATCAAAATTATAAACAAAAAAAGAGAGTAAAATCTAATTTTAAAAGAAACAAATGTGTTTATCTCCAGTAGGGAGAAAAAGTTATGATTTTGAATTAGTTTAGAGGGGCTAAAGTAAGTCTTTTCATCCCTGAGCTCAAAAAGTAGGGAGAAAAAGTGAAAGTAGGGCGAAAAAGTAAAGTAGGGCAAAAAAGTAAAGATTGCAACTTAATTATTTTATCAATAGTAGCTTTTTTGACCATGTTTATCTTTGTTTATAACCTGCATCTAAATAACCTTCTATTTGAGTTTAATTCCAATTCTTATTGTTTTTAATATTGAATCTCTTATATCTGCTATTAAAAGTGCTAATAATTATTGTTATTTATTAAAATAATAAATAAAAACTGTGCAATGGACGAAAATGTGTATTTTCTTCCTACTGGAGATAAAATATTGTATGTACCTTGTAAGTAAAGCGCCATTATTCTCCTCGCGATAATTATCTCCCTCGGCTGCGCCTCGGGAATTAAAGAGTCTAATTTCCTCGGCTTCGCCTCGGGATTTAGGGACCATGGTTCCTTTGGCTTCGCCTCAAGAACCAACTTTTTCGCTCAGGGAATAATGGCTTACTTTACTCCCTAGGTGCATAAATAACTAATATATTGAAAAGGATACCTACTGAGGTGGTATATCGAAATGGATATTAGCTATAAATAACAAATTTCTCATAATTATAATAGGCTGTCAAATTATTTATATTTTGATTAATTGAATAAAGGAGTAATTTTAGAAAGAAAAATACAAATGAAAATTAACTATTGCCTTTTAAAAAACAAATGTGTTTATATCGAAAAGGATACTGAGACGGTTTATCGAAATGGATATTAGTATTAGTTGACACAGATAACTTAAACCTTATAATTTTCATAGGCTGTCAAAATAATAATATTATTATTAATATATTAAAGGAGTAATTTAAGGAAGAAAAATACAGATGGAAAATACACTATTGCCACTGGGAATCGAACGTGGATTCTTAGGTGTCACAAACTATAAAGCTTTAATTTTGAATACAGCTAAAGTAAAAGAATAAAAAAGTTAAAGAAGTTAAAGAATTTCAACTAACTTTTTAACACGATTTCATTTAAGGCCTTACTTGTGTGTAAATCATTAATGTAAAAATTATAATATAGGGTTTCAATTATGTTTTTTTTATTAACCCGCATTGCATAAACTTAGTTGTTAAAAATTAACTTAGGTTTTGGCTCTGTTCTAAGCTTACATCGTAATAAATTGTGCATTTTGTCTTGTGTATACACGTAAAGTTAAGTTCTTAGGTTCAAAAATCAACTCTGAATAGAGCTAAAGTTAAAGAATTTCAATTAATAAAACCCTTATTAACAAGATGTTATTTAAGATTTTACTTGTGTAAATCATTCATACAAGCATTACAATGTAGGACATCACTTATGTATTTTTATTAAACCCGCATTGCATAGACTTAATTGTTTAAAATGAACTTGGGTTTTGCTATGTTCTAAGCTTACATCGTAATTAAGAGTGCATTGCACTTGTATAGTACATCGTGGTTTAGACTTATGTTTCCTGTCTCAAACTTTTCTTTTATCAAAATATTACCTATTGTGTTGTTACAAAATCCTTGATATCTGTCAGAATCATAACAACAAGACGTTGCCAACCAATGTAAATTTTATGGATCAAATTAGGGTTCTTCTTTAGATTGTTACTCCCCTATGTTTCTTAGAAGATAAACTATTAAGACAAAGGGATGTTCAGTGCAATGTACTTTGGGAGAAAGGGATATCACACTTTTGTTTTCACACTTTGTTTCACTTTAGATTGTTACTCCCCTATGTTTCTTAGAATATAAACGACTTTGACTAAATAACTATTAAGACAAAGGAGAAACTTGGGAGAAAGGGATATCACACTTCTGGGATATCACACTGTTGTTAAACCACTATAGTAGTTAACTAGTACTTCCTACTAGACGGGTATGACGAACCACTTGTTCGAACCTCGCAATCAGGCCTACAGTGGACCCATTTTACTTCCCCGTGGTGGAGAGTTCCAGCTACTTCACACTCACACATCATACATTTGTACATTGTACCGCCGAAGCGAGTATGATGTGGTCATTAGTAAGCTATATGAGCGTGCGTCAAAATGTGGAGGAAGAGGACCCCTCAGGGGGTCCCCTCGCCCTACTCCGACCTCGAACCATAGATACAGATCACATTTCATGACACGGATCGAACCCACTAGACGACGTGGGGGAAGAGAACCCCTAAGGGGGTGTCCCTCGCCCTGCTCCGTCCGCGATTCATAGATGCATTCAGTGTATCACGGCCCGGGATCGAACCCACGACCTCGAGTTGCCTCGACTCAGTGATAGCTGCCCGGTGTCTTTGCGACCTCGGCCACCCTGGCTCCCCAAAACTCCCTGTTTTTATAAGAAGAGTAACAGTCTAAAGAAGATCTTTCCGTACACATTCTTTAGATTGTTACTCCCCTCTGTTTTTTTATAAGGGGAGTAACAATGTAAAAAAGTGCCCAAATTAGATATAAGCATCATTACATAATATTTTCTAGTTTCTTTTTAACAAAAAACAAATGTTGGTCATAACCAATCAACTATATTCTTATAGTTTATCTATTAAAACAAATGCTCGATGGCAGACAGTCATGTATACGAACAAAATGTTACTAACATATATATCATTTACCACATTAGACATAAGTGTTTACAATATTTTCTGGTTAAAAAAAAGTTAAATCGGTCCGAAAAATTCACCACCGTTCATAAAAATTTCATCAAAATAATCATAAAAATTACTTCTTCAAGACGGGGAATCGAACCCGGCCTCTCTCCGTCCGCGTATAAAGCTATTTTCTTGGCAACTAGATTCTTTCCGAAAAAAAACTGCTTATATCGTTAGATATCTATTTAAATGAACTACATTTTAGAATTTTTTAATCAAAATCGTCGGAACCATTTTCGAGAAATACTTTTTTTCCACGTTTTTTCAGAGTTTTTGGGGGGTAGCACCCCCAAATTTTGAGCTAAAATTAATTTCTCGATTTCGCCACGGAGTATGATTTTTCTGAACATTTATGCCAAATTTCGTCAAAATCGCCCCAGTAGTTAAGGCTCCACGCGTCTGCACAGAGGACAGACAGACATTTTTTTAAAAAACACTTTTTTGGACTCAGGGGAACTCAAAACGTGTAAATACATCAAAATTTCAAAATCCAATTTTCGTGCCATCACAATACTTTCTCTTTATATGAGAAATTGAAAAGAAAAAAAAGTGTATCTATCACAAATAAACTATACCAAATTCTTTTTTTCTTTGTGAGTGCAATGAACTTTTTTTTACGCATTTTTTTTCAGAGTCAGTGGACCCTTTAACAAGTAATTCTTAAGTTAATTTTGCCTAAAAAAAAAAAAAAATATGAATATAAAATTTATAAATTATTAGTAAACGGAAAATTTTAAAAGGGGAAAAAATTAATAATGAAGTTTTAAACCTCGTTGTCCTCTCATCTCTCTTTTCCCTTTTAATATATACATCACTCTTTTTATCCTATATCACCTAACCCACTCTCTATCTCACTTTCCCCCTGCTCCCTAAAATATAGTTTTATTTTATTTTCATTCTTGTAAACATCAAAGCAATGTTTTTTTATTCATATTTTTTTTTTTTTTATTCATTCGTCAAATAATAAAAAGCAGAAAGTTATATGAAATTATAATTATCCAGTTTATTTATTTATTTCATTAACAAAATCATATCAAAAAAATTGTTTAATCCTATTTTATTTTATTACATAATTATATTAAAACCTATTAAAGAAATTTTAACTAATTCTATTTATTAAAAAATGAATTGATAGATAAAAGCCTTTTTGAGTAGGTAATAGTAATAATATACGATTATACTAATAATATTATGTATTCAATTCATTTAACAAATAATTTGGATTCTACTACAGATAATTATTATCCTTCTAACATTAATTTTGTTACTGCTCGTAAATTAACGATTAAGAGAGATTAAAACTTTTTTTTTAAAATACTAATTTTCATGGAAATAAACATTGAATCATGGATATGTTTTTATCCATTGAATCCACATATATCGACATTTAATGTTTTTCCATGAAGTGGAGAAATCCAGTATAGATTTGTCTAATTGATACAGTAGATGGATCTTAAGCTGTGAAATTATGAAACATTAATCCATTTTGATTACTATTTGGTCCGCTAGGAGCTCTGATATCATTTTATATAAAATTTAGAAAGTATACTTCAGCACTTCTATCGGCAAAATACAGTACTACAATGGATACAAGTGAAAACCAATCTACCTCCTATTATATTCTTCTTTATTATATTATAACTTCCTATATACTCGTATTATAATTTCCTGGTATGATATTTAAGAGCGTCAAATTTTCCTGTCGTTTATTGAAACTTCAGCTCACCTTTCGTCAAAATATTGTACTATATTAAATGAAAACCTATCGACCTCCTGTAAAATCCTAACTTCCAAGCAGGATATTTAAGAGCGTCCCATTTTACATATCGTTTAATGAAACTTCAGCCTATCTATCGTCAAAATATCGTACTATTAAATGAAAACCTATCGACCTCCTGTAAAATTCAAACTTCCTAGTAGGATATAAAAGCGTCACATTTATCATGTCGTTTTTTGTGTGACGGAAATTTCTTCTGTCCCCTAAAGCTAAAACATATCCATGTTAAAATATTAATCTGCGACAAAAATCTCTAATCTTCATAGATCCGTTATCTTGCTTTAACTCATTAACTAATCAGCTGATTGTTATCAATTAAGTAAGTGATTAAAAAGAAAATTTTATCATTTTTACAAAGATAAGACTTATTATACTAAATTTTTTTAAGTGTTACTAGGAAAATACTGAAAGGGGGGGCCTTAGTAGTTCGGATAAGAAGACGTTGGCTAGCTTATCAATAAAGTTAAACAGTATCGTGCGTGGTCACCATTTGGATGGGTTACCGCAGAATCTGATTTCAATTCCCGAAAAGGGCCCCCTACCAGGTGTTCAACCAACATTGCCACATAAATGGGTAGCTGCTTATATGAAGTGGTGACTAACTGGTAATGAATGCCAATTATATGGTTTATGCAGCTTATGATTCACTAACCCCGTGTTATAAATAATATAAATAGGTTTATAAGCCCTTTAGCATCAGATCTAGGCCCTTCACGGACTGTTAGCCACGAAGTTAGTTAAGACTACGAAGAAAAAAATAAAATAATGGTAGTTACTTCTTTAGATTGTTACTCCCTTATGTTGTTTTAAAATATAAATACTTGAATAAATAACTATTAACACAGAGCGATGTTTAGTCCAATGTACTTTGGAACAAAGGAATATCACACTAACAATCTAAAGAATGTGTACGGAATGTTCTTCTTTAGATTGTTACTCCCCTACTAAACATCCCTTTTTCTTAATAGATATTTAGTCAAAGTATTTTTTATCCTAAAATAACTTAGGGGAGTAACAATCTAAAGAAGTACCTGTTTTTATCATACTTATATCATTCTTGTATATTATATTATTCTTGCCCGAGATTTACCTTTAAGTTGATTTGGAAGCAACGAAACAGTTTAGATCAATTTAATTTATCTTCTATAATGACTTCAAAGAATAATAATAATAGTTGTAGTAGTAGTAGCAAATAATATTTATTATACTACCCTTAGTGCTAGTTTGTTTGTATAACTTGTCAAATTTCAATTTACTTGTAAGTAATTCTGAGTCTGATTCAAACAATATCTATGTTTTCCCAGAGAATTGAAAACATTTTAACAACCTGATGAAAAATGTTTAAAACTAAGGTCAATACAGAATTTTCGGTACTTCTTTAGATTTTTACTCCCCTGTGTTATTTTAGATTATTAATGGATATAATTATTTATACATCCCAATAACTATTGAGAGAAAGGGATAATGTACTTTGGGACAAAGAAGTATCACTCTTTAGTTTTTATAAGGGAAATAACAGTCTAATAAAGAACATTCCGTACACCTTCTTTAGATTGTTACTCCCCTCTGGTTTTTTTATAAGGGGAGTAATAGTCTAAAGAAGAACATTCCAGTCTTCTTTATATTGTTACTCCCCTCTGTTTTTTTATAAAGAGAGTAACAGTCTAAAGAAGAACACTCCATACACCTTCTTTAGATTGTTACTCCCCTCTGTTTTTTTTTTTTGTTTTTTTATAAGGGGAGTAACAATCTAAAGAAGTGCCATAATAATATGATCTAGTAAAAAGCACACAACACATGTCTATAATTTTAAAGATGTTAAATATCCCATGCGATAGACTAATTTACCCTAAATGTTAGTATTTTGGTTCTAAATAGCATGTTTTCGTAGATTAGTTAAACATGCCTCGTGTCTTAAAGGGTATTAAGTCAACCAATCAAACTGAGACTAGAGGGTTTTTGAAAATCCAAAATCTAAAAATAATAAAAACAGTTTGGAAGCGGGGAAACCCTACATTTGAAGACATTACACTCGTTTATTCCTCGTCGTTTCCTGTCTTTTAGTTTTATACTGTACACAGGGGACAAACAAATCTTGTAACACGACAGCCCAATAGAATAAAGCGACTTTTAATTACCAGTTTAATAGTTACGCCTTACTTTAATAGTTATTGAACAGCTGATAAATAAACAATTTATATCAGCTACTTTTAGAATGGTTTCGTTACGTCACTACGGAAGATTACGAAACAGTAGTTGGCAGGAAATAATAATAATAATATTACAGCCTTAATATTTAAAAACATAAATTGTTTAATTTATTAAACCATCTAAGAAATTCTAATGACAAATATTGAGCCAGAGAAATTACATAATATTATGTAATTAACTTTCCTTATAAATTAAAGAAATAAGAAAAACAATCCATTAATCAGAATAATTTGAATGAAAATACCTCTCCGGCGTGAAATATTTGAAGTTAAAAGAAAACTCACCTGAAACAGAAAGAAAAAGAGAAATAATTAATAAACCAAATATTAAAATTATTATTATTTTTTCACTTAATAAAAATATATATAAAACAATATTACATATACAGTAAAACCTGCTGAAGTGACCACCCGTGTATATTGACCACCTGCGGTCAATGTGACCACTTCTTCATGGTCCCTTCAGATATTCAATACTTTCTGTACATTTTCTTCTGCTTATTGTGACCATCTGCATATTTTGACCAGTGACCACCTTTTTCTGGTCCCATGAAGGAAATTTATTTCGGTTAAAGTGACCAAAGTAAAAAAAAAGATAAGATAAAATAAGAAAATAAACAAATATTTTAGTGAGAATACCCATAATAATTTTAAAACATTTGGTTTTAGCGAATTTTCAAAGAAAATTACGCTATTGCAATGGCTTCAAAATGTTAGTAATGCGAATTTTTGAAAATTTTTTCCATGGAAATCCGTTTTAGACCATTCAGAATCGAATCCTAAAATTTAACACTTTTTTTATGTATGTATGTATATATGTATGTATATATGTATGTATATATGTATGTATATATGTATGTATATATGTATGTATATATGTATGTATATATGTATGTATATATGTATGTATATATGTATGTATATATGTGTCACTCCAGACGATATCTCCCCTTAGGATGCACTTAAAATTTTCAAACAAATTTTAAAATGTCAATAATCTCAAAAGAAAGGATGAGTTCGTTGGCCAGAATTTTTGGAGTCCATTTAGGGGTCAAATTTTGACCATTTAGGGTCAAAAAACGTGTTTTTTCCATGTTACCCCCCTTTTATGTGAAAATATGATAAAAGTGTACATAACAACAATTACTGAACTCTTAAAGAGCTTTCCAACGACATGCATCTTGAAGGGTAAATACGATTTTGACTTTTGTACCTCGTACCCCTGTGTACCAAATTTTTTTTTCACCCATGCAAACTCTAAACCAAAATTTTCCTATATTATCATAAGCCAATAATCAGATTTCTTTGAAAATTCGCTCATTAAGTCATAGTGCATGACTGGACTTTTAATTTATTTCTTAGAACTCATATACTAGTTGTTGCAATATGAATAAACCCCACTTTACTTTCTTTCTGTTTTATAAGAATTATTAAGATTCAAAGAAATTAGTAAAATGAAATAATTCTTGTTGATTCTTAAGAGTTAACCATAAAGAGTAGGTACATCATTTCTCTGTATTTTTTTTTCTTTTTCACTTCATTCTCATTTCTTTGGAATATCTTCTTCATTTCTGTTAGCAGATTTTATTTCTTGCTCAGTCGTTTGTTTGATTTAGAAGGGGAAAGGTGTAACTATTTTTAAAGATCGAGTTATTACGTGCATTGTGTATTTTGTGCTGATATTACCTCGAAACATTTTTAGATCTTACTGTTAAACGTAAGTACATGCAATCCATATTAATTCACTTTTTTTTCAACTTTTTATAAAAAATAATCGTTTTTGCCTAAATAGTAAAACAATAAGCTAATCATATTTCAGAAAGGTTTTAGTTTTTACTCTAATTACAAATGGTTTGACTCTTTTCTATAAACTTATGTGTAACATTATAGAAAAAACCTAAAATGAGCACTTTTTTTTAACTCATTTTGGCTATGTTGACCACCTGCCTAAGGTGACCACTTTTGGTCGGTCCCTTCGGTGGTCACTTTATCCAGGTTTTACTCTATGTATATATATATAAAAATTATAATAATTAAAGACGGGGATACATGAAATGGAACAAAGTAACTTCGGAATGATATTAGTTTGAATCTTGTGTACACACATTTTCAGGGTTCGTAAGCAAAACCAAGGACCCTTATATTTTCCTGCGTGTGTCTGTCTGTCTGTCCGTCCGTCCGTCTGTGCTCTCGCGGCTACACCTTTTGTTCGATAACCTTTAAATTTGGCGTATATGTGTATAGTGTGTAGTACAGTACTTACCCACACGTTTTAATAATGTAGCGACTTAAAAAAATTATTTTTCAAAATAATGAGGGTAAAAAATGAGGTTAACAGATTTACGAACAATTCGACTAACGAATACGTTTTTCAGAATCTTAAAGTAACCGTATATGTAAGTCAAAGAAATAGTATATAATGATATAATAACGAAATCGAATAAGAGTAGAAAAGAAATTAATATATATTTTCTTAAAGTAACAGTATATGTATTTATAGAAAAGTAATTATATTATACGTTAATGTAACCGTATATCTATAGAAAAGTAATAATATAAACATTAAAGTAACCGTATATTAATAGAAAAGTAATATATTATAAGTAATATAATACTTAAAGTAATCATATATTTATAACCGTACATGTACAGCAAAGTAGTTATATACGTATCATAAGGTGACCGTATACGTTTAGTAAATTTGTACATTAAAAAAAATATCCTTAACTAACCGTATCTTATTGACAAATGGGCATGAAAAATAAGTGTAATATATTTTTGTAATCTACTCTTCAATACCTTTCATTTGATACCCCACTCAAAATGTAACAAAAAAAAAATGCACGTGACATGAATAATCCGCCATTTAGGAATTGAACAGCTGATAATTTTGAGTTCGCTATATTTTTCTTGTTTGCGCGTCAAAACAATCTTTAATACTGCATGTTTGTATCATTTTTCATTCAAAAATTATAGAAACCTTATTGGACTGAAAACCTGCACAGTATCGTTTTATTAACTTTAGTTGTTTATTCAGTTAACTGATCAAATATTTTAGCTATTGTATTTTTTTTTACGATTAATAATAACGATAATATATCGCTGAATTTGTTGAAATAATAATACGAATATAATTTTATTTAAATAAATATATTTCATTATATGTATATATTTTTTTCAAATTAGGCCACTTAAGGATCACAAATAAATAACTATTTATTTTATTTATTTAAATATTTTCTCTAGAGCATAAAGTTCAGGTAACCGTGCATAATCATAACCAATTCTAACATTAATCTTAACCTGAAGTGATAAAAAAATGAGAGAAAAAAAGGATAGATGTAGTGATATAAACTACGCCTACTGGTAAAACTGGCGTGTTGAAGCTGCCACACAATAATTCACGTCCACGTAAAAAAAACACCTTCGTTTAATAAAAACTCAAACAAAACAAAAAATATATATATAAATCAAACAACGAAACGAAATATCTATCTATCTCTTTTAAATGTTTTATTTTTTATTTCCATTTTGCATCATTCAAAATTTTATAACAATAAACAAGACGACAATGAAAAAAAAAATATACATACATATATACAAGTATATACAGAGAACATTAACAGTAATATAACTTTTATTTACAGTTGTATGTACCGCGCACGCCTTCATTTTAAAAAAAAATAACATTCGTTCATTCATAACTGGAAAAAAAAACTTTACTTAATGAAATCATAATTTACTTTAGAAAAAAAAAATCCCCCATTCATTAAAATGATTAATCAGCAATTGTTTTTTGGATTTTTAATTTCATTCATTCCCCCCTCCACTTCGTTAACTAAATATGCACTAACACTAAAGTCCAAAAAGAAAAATATTGTTCATTATTGTCTGTCTGTTTTGAAAGATAAAAAAAACAACACTATTCGTAATTTAGTGTCCCCCCCCCCCCCCCTCATATTTATAATTAATGTCCTTTTGTTATCCTAAGTGTAAAATAGTGTGTTCAGTAAGAATACGTCGGGTCGTTTCAAAATTGTCTCTTAACGGAGGTGTTATATATTTTCTTTTTTTTTTCATATTTCTTTTAAAGTTGTCACATTTCATGGTACTATTTTTTTTCTAAGATGGGTTTTGAAAGAAAATAAAAAAAATACATTACTTTTTTGTGCTTTTGTCGTTGTCTGGTTTAAAAAATAAATGAAAATTTAAGCCCACACACTTAGTCAGGATGTCTTTGAAAGTTAATTTAAACATTAAAGTTCGTTTCTTCATTACAATTTATTTTTAAAATTGCCATCTATGATACATTTGTTTTAGTAGTCTTTTGTGAAGGATTAATGTGAGTTTATGATATTAATGAATAAATAGTGGAAAATGAAGAATTGCGAAAAAAAAAAAAAAAAAATGTAGTCAGCAAAATGCTCACTAGAAAAAAAATGTGAATAAATTTCCCTACAAAAAGTGATTAGGGAAAATCTTTATGTAAATTAAAGAGAAAAATTCATTAGCAAGTTAAAATTAATGTCAAAATTGATAATATTTTATAAATGATTAATCTAATAATAAAAAGAAACGGATAAACACAGATAAAAATATAGAAAAAAAAAATAATAATAATCAGTGCTGAGTGCAATTAACCAGGGAACATATTAAAAATTCTGAAGAGAAAATAGGTCTCAATTCTTATATCTTTTGTGTCTTCAGGGGTTTTTTTAAATTAAAATTAATAAAAAAGAAAGCTAACAATTTGCTTCTTTTTTAATATATTAATATTAATATCTCCTATTTGAGACATTTTCAAAACCTGAAAATTTACAATTTAAAATTACAATAGATCTTTTACAATTATTAGATACTTTAAACTATAATAAAAATAAAAATAAAAATTATCTATATAGAATTGAATTAAATATAAATTAAATTAAATTGGTCATGCTGAGTAATGAAGACCCCTGAAGACACAAAAGATAAGAATATATATATTAAAGGGGACAATTAATAAAAGAAAATAGGTCTCAATTGTTTCCAATATCTTTTTGCAAAAATCTAGAAAAATATTTTTTTTCCAAAAAAGTTATTCTATATACAATCAAAGATCAAAAACTTGTCTACTACAAAGAACCTTAAAATTTTCTTGATAACACTAATGCGGTTTTCTAGATATTTTAAATTAAAATCATGGTTTTTCCAAGGCCCACTACCAATATCTGTGGTTAAAAAATATTTAATTTTTAAATATGCAACATAAGACGTTATTGGGGATAGTTTTAGTTAAAGACTATTAGCTTTAAGGGCCCCATACACGGTCAAAATGTTTGGGCAAACATTTTGACCGTGTATGGGGCTTTTTGATGTTTGCGCAAACAACATGTATGACGTGTATGGCCTAAATTTGTCCTACATCAGGTTTGCGCAAAATGTTTGATCGTGTATGAGGGCCTTTAGAGGTGTTTAAAATGAGCATTTGGATAATAGGCATTCGACTACCTTAAGGATCTATGATCAGCTGGCTTAAGCATCAATGATCAGCTAGCTTAGGATCAAAGATAAGCTAGCTTAGGAACAATGATCAACTAGCTTAGGATCAATAATTAGGTAGCTTAAGGATAAATGATCAGCTTGAAATTTATACAATTTAAATCTCATTTAATACTTCGAAATACACCAATTGCAACTTCCAATTTCTTTGTAGATTATCATTGGTTTAATAATAAAATAGTCTGCCAATTAGTGTGGCACATAGCTTCCTTGCGTCCTATTTCCTATACTTTAATGATTTTATAACTAATTATTGTTGAATTTATTTAATTTTCTCCCGTTTTTAAATCTGTCAAAATTGTTTTGATTTTTTACATGAAATAAAGTATCAATTTAGCTGACGGTGAAATTAATCTGGGGCTATCTGCAGGCTACTTTTGACAAACTATTCAAATTTAATAAAAATTAGCAGAGTACTTTTGAAGATATAGGTGTAAACAAATGTAAGTTTGTGCCCGAGTGGAAGAGAACCCTTATGAAACTTATAAGGGACCAACAGAGGGCTAATTATGACCTACCATCCAAATTTCATTAAAATCGGACGAGTAGTTTTTATGATATGTTGGTTTGACAAAATTTGAGCGAAAGACAGACAGAAAAACACGAAATCAAAAATATTTCTTGATGTCTGAAACGTATTTCTGTTTTTGGATTTTTTTAAAAATCTGAGTCGTAAACATTTTTCGTATTCTTCAGAACGATCGCATAGCTTCCGTTACCTTCGGTAAGCTCGCGGAAGTAAAATAAAATTAAAACAATACTCGTTTAAAGTTTAAATAAATGTTGCTAATGGGATGATAAAGGTTAAAATAAAACCAAGAAGGAATGTAACTAAGATTAAAAGTAATCGATGTAGTCTTCTAAAAACATAAATCGTATTTAATCTTCTGTACAAAAAGGAGGTTTTATTTATTTTTGCGTAAGACAGTAGCCAGTTCATGACGGTGGTACATTCATAATCATTTCTTGTCGGGAATAACTAGCTTTGAAAGAATGTTTGCTTAAGGTCTATCTTATCTGACCTCAAACATCTTTCTGCAAAATTTGTCTTTAGTCTTTTTTCATATTTAAAGTCACTCTTTAGATTTCGTCTCTTTCTCTCTCGTTATATAACCAAATATATATATTTTTTTCTGTTATTTTAATAATATTCACGAAAAAACGAGGCCCATTATTATTAACTCTGCCAAGTCGTCATTATTATTAAATCTCCGTTATTATTAAGGAAAGGGTGGATTTCTTTTTCATCTCAATTCCTCCCCGTATTCTTCTTTTTCTTTTTTTTTGTAAGCAGTAAGAAGAGAAGCGCATTTTTGTGATGGGCGGAGTCCTGGAAAAGGATAGAAAAAGAAAAAAAAAAAAAATTATCAAGCAAGTTTTTGGGGGCTAAGAAGGACCTTCGTTAAGAGTGTCGTATTACACACCCGCACACCCACACTAATACTATTATAAAAACTAGTGTTTAACACACATCTATACACACACGAATCTTGACACACTAAGAAAATCCTACATTAAAAAAAAAAATCTTAGTTGACGACGCACGAGTTATGCAATACCGACAAGCCCAGGACCTCATGGGAGACCACACTGGACGAATGGCCTGGAATAAAAAAAAATAAAAAAATAAAGTTGAGGTCCTTAAGAACCCTAATTGTATTGGGTTCCTTTCAACATTCATCCTTACTATATTCCTCATGACCTAGTGCTCACTCCTAAAAAAACTTCTCATTCAGTTCGACGACTAAATACTCGTAAAGATGAAGAGTAGGTTAGTAGCCTCGATTAAGTAAAATTTAAGCCATTTTCAATTCTAATCCTGGTGAAAACTCAACGAGTAGGATTAATCAGTTTCTAGGAATATTAATCCGTTTCTAAAAGGATTAATCAGTTTCTAAGATTATTAAACAGTTTCTAAGATTATTAAACAATTTCTAAGAGGATTAATAAATTTCTAAGAGGATTAATCAGTTTTTAAGAGGATTAATAAGTTTCTAAGAGGATTAATAAGTTTCTAAGAATATTAATCAATTTCTAAGAGGATTAATGAGTTTCTAAGAGGAATAATAAGTTTCTAAGAAGATTAATCAGTTGATTCTAAAAAAAACCACAATAGCTAAAGTTCAATAAGTCAACTGATTATGACCCCTTAAAATAATCGAAATCGGTCTGTTATTGTTATTAAACATTAGCTTTAGCTAAACAAAAACTTACAATAATAATGGTGTTTCATTTCCACAAAATTAGCTATGGTCAATCATTACAAAATCATAAAATACTTTAATCTTAATAAACGTAAACAAAACGCAGTCTTCGTGAGATCTCTCAATAGCCTAATAATCTAATAATTTTGTTCTTTTAATTTAATTTGCTAAAAATAAAATAGGAATAAGAAAGCCCCTAAAGGTAACTTTAATTTTTAAAGTTGATACAAGTTGGATTTTATTCAATGTGGTTGAATAGAGATGATTATTTAATTGTTTGAATCCGCACATTAGCGTACAAATATGACCACATTGATTTACTTATGACCAATTTACGAGTATATGGTTTGAAATTGATGATTATTCAATTGTCAGACAACAATAGCGAATGTTTAAAATTCTAAATAGTTTGGACAATACTGGTCACATGATGAATTTTATACCCAACTGAAATAGACTAAAAGAGTTTCAAGATTATTAAATTGTCAGACAACAAGAGCGAATATTTCAAATTCTAAGCAGTTTCGACAAATTTCGATCACTCAATGAATTGTTGATGACCAACTGAAATAGACCAGAAGAGTTGATTATTCAATTGTCAGTCAAGAAGAGTGAATATTGAAAATTCTAAAGGAAAAACAATTGCAGTTATCCAGCCACCAAGGAATAGAGGTTAATAAATTGGAGGGAGCCTCACTCGAATATCACTCGACAAAGGGATATCACCTCTAAAATGTATTAATTATATAGGTATAATCTTTCAAATGTATAAATCTTAATAAACAGATCAAGTGTGTGCTAGTCAGCACACAGCGAGGGTCCGTAGGCCACACTATATAGTGTTTAACTGTAAAGTGTATAAACAGTGTTTTTTTAAAATGCTAAAAAGCTTACTTTGAACCATTTTAAGGGTCTGATATTCTCAAAACACACTCTGATAAAGTATTTGTTTGCCACTGAACCGGACTACAACCATATAAATACATCGAAAAGACCATAATTATAAAAAAAAAACGTATTTTGTCAATAAAAAATAAAATAATATTTTTTTCGAAATTTACAAAAAGTGGTATCTTTACTTTTAGTCGAAGAATGTTCGGGAATTTTTTCAGATTTTTTGCACTCCACATAAGCGAGACAGAGGGGGGGGGGGCACGTTTCACACCCACTTCAAACTTGCCTACGCTCGCCCTATCAAAGTTATATCCAAAGAATTATATATTTTTGTAATCAGCTCGACGTATCCTTTCATATGATACCCCTCCCGGTGTCGAAAAAAAATTAAAAAATTTTAACCCTTAAGTTTTTTTACCCTAATTTTTTTATTTTAAGTCGCTATATTTTTAAAATATGTGGGTAGGTACAAGACACATACATGCCAAATTTCAAAATGATCGGACGAAAGGTGTAGCCGTGAGAGCACGCGAGAGGACGGACGGACAGACACACGCAGGAAAATATAAGGGTCCTTGGTTTTGCCTACGGACCCTAAAAATGACTGTTTTTACAAAGAGACATAATCTCTTAAGTGTATAAATCAAGCGAAATTGTGGCGCCAAGCGATTCTCGGCAGTATGTATCATTCCAAATTAGCCATTCTAAACAGTTTCGACAATTTTGATCACACAATGAATTGCTGATGACCAACTGAAATAGACTGAAAGAGTTGAATATTCACTTGTCAGACAATACTAGCGAAACTTTTAAATTCCAAACAGTTTTGACATTTTTTATCAATGTGATGGGAAAATTATGTGTCCAAACTTATAGTATTAACATATCCACTAATGTAGAGGTTTACGGTAGCACATTGCCATCATCTGTGCTTTGGAAATTAGAGGTTACAAGTTTGATTCCCCGACTCCAACACGGGGCACCACGCTCAGACTTGGCTCATCTAGCGACCCAGCATCACGTTATAAACCGGTCGTTACTTTTGTAAAGAGACGTCCGTGATGATAATACGGTTCATACATCTGACAGAAGGACACGCCCCATGTATCTATTAGACATTATAGTGGTATAAACCTTTAGCAGGACTAAGACCTCGGGTTATTCCGTAAAGGATCGTTACCATTCATGGCCATCCCTAGGGGTTTAGGCGCCCGGGTCAAAGGTACCTTTGGCGCCCCCCCCCCTTATTGCCAAATTCACCTAGTACTTTAAGAAGGGGGCCTGGCGGTGCCCCCTAGACGTGGCGCCTGGGTCAGCTTGACCCGGTTGACCCCTTCTAGGGACGGCCCTGTTACCATTATTATATCCACTAATGTGGTTATTAATAAATAAACCGATTAACTAGTTTCTACGTTGAGTTTTAATCACTATAATAATTCTTGTATTTTTATATTACCTATATTCGATTAATAACAACATTATTTCTATAATATATGCTTTGTTACAATATAATATATACTTATACATACATAATATTTTATTTATAATAAAAAAGAATGAACAGAAGCGAGGTCATTGGTTGACATAAGTTAATGAGGACGTGGGCGGTTATATTCGACTCGGACATGTCCACTAGTGGACAAGTATCGATAGTCTTATATGAAATGATGTATCGAGTCTGTTCTTAGCTCTGAACACTCTATTGAGATAACGTAACACGACCTTATGGGATTTACTTTGGCTTTTTAACAAGCTACCAAACTCTATCGTTTCATAACAAAAATAACAATATTTATAAAAAGATAAATATAGATTTAAAATTGATTTGAAAATGATTTTTACGGTTGTAAACAAATAAATATGTCGTATATGGTACATATATTTAACAAGGGGATAAGTTAATATAAGAGAACCATGAACTCATGAACTATTGAATCAGTTATAATGCATCTGAAAATAATATTTATAACATACTAACGTCTAAGCATCATTATTTACTTAATATCTACTTATTAAAGCAAATATAGTAAGTTCCCACGGCCACAATCTACTAAATCCACATCTTACGTAGAAAACCGCGTCAGAGATTTTGTTAATCCCGACCATCCCGGTGAGTTCCGAACCCATCAAAGGGATCATTCACAGGATTTGTTCATGAAAAGAGTAATTCACAACCGACTCTCTTTATGGAGATCTAGATTTATCGTTATCTAGTAATTCACAACCGACTCTCTTTATGGAGATCTAGATTTATCGTTATCTAGTAATTCACAACCGACTCTCTTTATGGAGATCTAGATTTATCGTTAGCTAGTAATTCACAACCGACTCTCTTTATGGAGATTAGATTTATCGTTATCTAGTAATTCACAACCGAATCTAATCATAGAGATCTAGATTTATCGTTAGCTAGTAATTCACAACCGACTCTCTTTATGGAGATCTAGATTTATCGTTATCTAGTAATTCACAACCGACTCTCTTTATAGAGATCTAGATTTATCGTTATCTAGTAATTCACAACCGACTCTCTTTATGGAGATCTAGATTTATCGTTAGCTAGTAATTCACAACCGACTCTCTTTATGGAGATTAGATTTATCGTTATCTAGTAATTCACAACCGAATCTAATCATGGAGATCTAGATTTATCGTTAGCTAGTAATTCACAACCGACTCTCTTTATGGAGATCTAGATTTATCGTTATCTAGTAATTCACAACCGACTCTCTTTATGGAGATCTAGATTTATCGTTAGCTAGTAATTCACAACCGACTCTCTTTATGGAGATTAGATTTATCGTTATCTAGTAATTCACAACCGAATCTAATCATGGAGATCTAGATTTATCGTTAGCTAGTAATTCACAACCGACTCTCATCATGGAGATCTAGATTTATCGTTATCTAGTAATTCACAACCGACTCTCATCATGGAGATCTAGATTTATCGTTATCTAGTAATTCACAACCGACTCTCATCATGGAGATCTAGATTTATCGTTAGCTAGTAATTCACAACTGACTCTCATCATGGAGATCTAGATTTATCT
The DNA here is from genome assembly GCA_951217055.1 of Gerris lacustris. Taxonomy (NCBI): domain Eukaryota; kingdom Metazoa; phylum Arthropoda; class Insecta; order Hemiptera; family Gerridae; genus Gerris; species Gerris lacustris. Next base: position 57,602,140 of record OX578283.1, on the reverse strand, counting down.
TTATCTAGTAAGTCACAACTGACTCTCATCGTGGAGATATAGATTTATCATTATCTAGTAATTCACAACCGACTCTCTTTATGGAGATCTAGATTTATCGTTATCTAGTAATTCACAACTGACTCTCTTTATGGAGATCTAGATTTATCGTTCTCTAGTAATTCACAACCGACTCTCTTTATGGAGATCTAGATTTATCATTATCTAGTAATTCAAAACCGACTCTCTTTATGGAGATCTAGATTTATCATTATCTAGTAATTCAAAACCGACTCTCTTTATGGAGATCTAGATTTATCATTATCTAGTAATTCAAAACCGACTCTCTTTATGGAGATCTAGATTTATCGTTAGCTAGTTATTCAAAAGTTTAGATTGTTTTTTTAAAATATACTACATAGAACACAATAGCTGCTATCATTTATATAATCGAGTAATGTCCCGACGACGACGCACCTTAAAATGATTTGTAATTGCTAAGCTAAGGCAACCACATTAATTCCAATAAAAATAAACGGGTACTTCTTTAGGTGCATACTACCTTCTGTTTCTTTTTGGAATATAAATGACTTTGACTAAATAACTATTAAGACAAAGGGATATTTAGTTCAGTGTACACTTTGGCATAAAGGAATAACACACTGTCTTTAAAAGGGAAGTAACAATCTAAAGAAGTACCAATAAATGTTTGTTTTGATTGTTTGGTCTTCAAATAGATATAATAACTTATATAAATTAATTTACTTTTTTTCTAAATATAAAATTAAAAGGGCACGTTGATGCGTAGGCTTCCGCGGGTAGACTTGAAATAAAACGCTAGGGTATAAGAAGAAATACCCCTTCGCATGTGTTGCTTCAAGAAAACATCAAGATGCACCACATCCCTGAAGATGCTTCCAGTAGTGGAAGCGAAGCCAAGGACTTCAACCCCATATGTGACGCGGATTTCAACGGAAAACATAGCTGTTTATTAATATATATTATAGAGTTTGATTTCAATGTAAAGAAAAGATAAAATATAATTCGTTTAAGCTTCAGCATTTATAAATTAAGAGGTATTAACCGACGAACTTACTTATCACACAGGCTGATAAGCATATACGATACTTTTTAAGCTGAAAGAAAAAAATGTGTTTAAATAAGCATGACATGTAGACGTAAAATTGGCCATATTAATAAAAGATCCCGGCACAGGAGTGTATTTCTCACTGTCTGTTTCCCGTAGTAAATAATAATTATAATTTGATTTAAATTAAAATTTAACTTTCCGTAGTATGAAAACTACCAAAAACTTAAAAAATAGAAGATATTTTCTAACCCACAAAATATAAGCTTAAAGAAATTAACATAGTAATCTAGATGAAGACTTCCTATTCTATCAAAACACTCAAGAAATCACCTTGGGGGTTCAGGTATTTTTTTTATAAAAACAAGTGAGGTAACACTGTCTTATCAAGATGAACCAGGGTTGTTTTTTTTGGGTACATCTTTCAGTATAAAAAAGTTGTTTGTAAAAAATTAATTCCTTATCATCAACAATAATTGTGTTTTAATTATTTTTAGTTTTAACGCATTTTTTTTTAATCATAATACTACCTGCGTTCTCTTCATTTATCGCTTTTTCTTTTGGTTTGTTTATGCGAAATATTTCCAGTACAACAACTAACAAGATTTAATTAGGAATTAATTATATTATATAATTGTTCAGTACGAATCTCAAAAGGAAGAAGGAAATGAAGAAAAAAAAATAATTATGTGTAATCGTCAAGAAATTATAGGATTATATGTGTGTTTTTGTTTGTACCTCATATATTTAATAACTCCACATTAATTTTCTTCGTCTTTTTTAAATATATGTATATACTTTTTTTTTTTAAATATGTATGAAAATTTAAGAAGTTATTATCCTATATATGATTTGTACAACTTGGTTTTTAATGCATACATGGTTCAAAAAATTATAATTGAGAAAACAGCATTAGCTTAACGTGCCTTAGGGAAGTGGGGAGCCATGCAGTAAAGAAACCATGTTAGTTAATATTCTCTCACTCATTTTCTCTCAATAGGACAACATTGTATATACGTCCAGTAAAATATTTAATTTCTGCTCAAAATTTTTAATGAAACATAGCCTCTAACATGCACCACTTGTTAGGGCACGCCACTGTATAAAAATAAATATATTTCACTAAGGCAGTTTTGCACCTATAAAGTTAGCCGTGCGCTTAAACCAGATATATGGTCAGTTTTAAAAAGCATCCCTAATACATTTTGAAACACTAATCAATGTACAAATAAGACTGTAATTTCATATATATATATATATATATATATATATATATATATATATATATATATATATATATATATATATATATATATATATATATATATATAAATAGAGAGAGAGAGAGAGAGAGAGATAAAAAAATAAATTTTTAAGATGGCGCCGGCAGGAAAAGCACAATATAAGAGTTTTCACTACCACGGACACTAAATTCAATATTTTTAAAGCAGAAGTACGTGTAGTCGTTCAGTGTCTAAAATACATAGATATTTAAACGTTTAAATATTCTTCTATTAGGTTATGCAAAATTAATTACTTAAAATTAATAGGGGTAATTTTTTTGGCAGGTTTTAACATATCTAGCATATTACATAAAATACCTTATAATTTCGCTAGGATACTCGGCATCAATGGGGACATAAAATAAATTAATCAACGTTACTCCTTCTAAGAATTTGGTAAAATTATTTTTAAAAAATATATATAAATTGCTAGGTCGTTGACATGATAGAAATTACTTAAATATAAATTCATTATGAAAATTAGATTAAAAAAAAAAAAAAAAAAAAAAAAACCAGAACGATATTACATAAAATAATATTTCCACAAGTTATAATAAGCTGAGGGATAATTTCAAACGATTAGGCATGCTGTGTTTGGTACTAACCCAGTCAAAACCAAAGAGAAGAAAAATAATATATACACATATATTCTCTAAAGAAAATTAGGTTCTTTTTAAAAATATTTACGTTTCAGAGAAAAAAAAAATGAAAATAAAAGGCTTTGAAGTTTAGAATTTCTTTTTCTCAAAAAAAAAAAATCTATGTGTGCATAAAGAAAAAGGAGAAAGAAATCAGTGTGACGAGGTTTAAAAAACTCAAGTGATGTTATTTTGGAGCTGAAATCCAGATGAGAGAAGTCGTGGACGGGGCAGAGCCAGGCTGTCTAGCTGAGTATTTCTAGACTTGGTTTAGAGTCTCCCCTCCTTCCCATAAAGATACACACACCACTGTTAAGAATCGGAGAGGGGAACAACTATAAGCTTCCTTCAAGTCTCACAAATAGAACTGGAGAGTTTTAAGGCTGTGTAACGATATCAGCAAGTTTCAGATATTTAAGTATCCGAATGTTTTACAAGAAGTATGATTGTAATCTAACGCAGCAAGAGCTAGCTGCAATAAGACAATTCTACGCAATCAACGCTTCAAGATATTTACATCCTTCCAGAGAAAGGATAATGAAGAAGCTAAGAGTTAAGGTTAGAAGACAGGGAAGCTAAAGAAACCTATCTTTATTAAGATGAAAACGCTTGGTAGAAAGCTAAGTTGATCTTCATCTAGCTAAAAGAAGGTGGTAATAGCTATGTAATTGAAGAAGTAATCTACAAAAAAGCTGATAAGTTAGTAGCTCATTGGAAGGTAGGTAAAGAGATTATGTTAGCAAAATGTTGAAGAAGGACATCAGTAGTTCATTGAAAAGCGAAAGAGATTATATTAGCAAAAATTTGAGGAAGGAAGTTAGCAGCTCATTAAAAGGTAGCTAAAGCAATGAATGATATTAGCAAAAAGCTGAGGAAGGAAGTTAGTAGCTCATTGAAAAGCAAAAGAGATTATATTAGGAAACATCTGAGGAAGGAAGTTAGTAGCTTATTAGAAGGTAGCTAAAGAGATTATACTAGCAAAGAACTGATAAAGGAAGTCGTAGCTAATAAGTTAGCCACTCATATAAAGGTAGTTAAAGAGAATAAATAATCAAAAAGCTGATGAAGGCAGTTAGTAGCTGAACACTGATGAAGGAAGGAAGTTAGTAGTTCATTTAAAAGAGATTATATTAGCAAAAAGCTAAGGAAGGAAGTTATTAGCTCATAGGAAGGTAGCTAAAGATATTATACTAGCAAAAAGCAGGTAAAGGAAGTCGTAGCTGATAAGTAAGCCACTCATATAGAGGTAGTAAAAAAAGAATGTATTATCAAAAAGCTGATGAAGGCAGTTTGTAACTGAACACTGATGAAGGAAGTTGGTTAGAAGTTGTGTAGCTCAATTAAAGAAATTATATTGGCAAAAAGCTGAGGAAGGAAGTAAGTAGCTTATTAGAAGGTAGCTAAAGAGATTTTAGCAAAAAGCTAATAAAGGTCTTAGCTAATATGTTAGCTAGTCATATAGAGGTTGTTAAAGAGATGGTATGATCAGAAAGCTGATGAAGTCTAGCTTCAAAACTCTAGCATGAACTCTAGCTGAAAACTGATGAAGAAAGTTGGCTGCAGATGTAAAGGTAGCTAAACAAATTTTTAAATGAAAATGGATTAAAACAATGTATGCTAATAGGAGAGATTGTTCTAGAAAAAAAATCTAATAACATAAAACTAGTAGGTAGGTAGCTAATGAGTCTATTTAGCAAAAGGCAGATGAGTAAAAAGTTAAAAACAAAAATTGAATATTATACTGATGAAAACACTTTACATAGATTTAAGAATTGATAACAAGAACAAATAAAATTATGTACCTTAAAATATAGCAATAAAAATTAGCTATATTACTATCCGCTATCGATTTGTAAATTACATATTTATTCTTTACTAACTAAAATAAATAGTTGGTTTCCATTAGAAACTTTATTATAATATTATTATTTTTTCTATTCATATCAAATGGTTAGATATCATTCACACGAAGTAATAAAGAGCCTGGTTGGTCCAAGAAAAATTTAAAACATAAGGCGCCTAACTTGTCATTTAAAATTTTACACATTGACTGTTTTTATATACATATATAAATATACGGTTAAACAAAAAAAAGAAAAAAAATATAACGGCAGCAAAAGAAAATGATAGCCCATTTAAATTATACTAGGAATAGAAAATAAGCAGGTTCATAACATGCTAAACAACCTGAACCAATCACGCCAAATGTGATGAATACAAAAGAAAAAACAACCCAACATATGATTACATATTACCGATACACATAAAAAAAAACTCGTTTTCAAAATGTAACAACTAGAAAAAGATTTCTTGTAAAGCGAAATAATTCGTGAAGAAGCAACACAAAAAAAAAGGTCGAAAACAAGTTCGTGATTTAGTTACTTTGTTGATGTTGTTTTTTCTATACACATGAGAATTCGTGTTGATGTATTTGGTGAATGTGATTGTTAGTTAGGGTCCTTCTTCTTCTTTTAGAGTTAATGGCATATTTGGTGGGTTTTGAAGAAGGAAAAAAATTAGTTGTAAGTATAAGGCAAAGTAGAGGAAAATATATATATATATAGAATGAGTTAGAAAAGATAAAAATCTAGGGGGTGATGCTCTTTCACGAGAAAAAAAAAAAAAGAAAAATCATGTGGATTACTAATAATGTATAATGGTTTTATTGAACGCTAGAGAGGAATAAGGTGAGAAAGAGGAAAGGAGAGAAGGTGCGAGAAAAAAAACTAGTATGATAAAGAACGAAGCGTTAACGAAAAGGCAAAGAGGGGTTGTTTTGAAAATGTGTGTAAAAGAGGAGGGGAGGATGGGTTTGTTAGAACAAGTCTTCCCCTATAATTTAATATTTAATGATAGTGACAAGACAGGATATAGGATAAGGAGGGAAGAATCGGTTCGGAAAGGTATGGAAAGGAAGGAGGTGGTGGTTGGATCAGGTGTTTATTTAGTATAAGGAGATGAAGGAGCCGAACAAGAGGGACAAGGAACAGAACAGATGAGAGAAGAAGAAAGAAGTTAAGGGGAGACTACGGGATTCCGAGGAGGTTGAAGATTCAGGATTTATTAGTAGTGGTGGGGTAAGGACGAGGAGGTTTAGAAGTCCTTTCTTGTACCTGGAGCTGGAGGAAGGATAAAAAACACAGAGGATGCCTTTAAGTGGGGGTAGAGGCCAAGGACACCACTGAATCCTCATAACATAGCCATCGGTAGCCTTACCGGCTAACAACTAAACCTACCATTATTACTGACAAACCTAAAATAGTGTGACCGACCTCAACAACAAACACTCAAGTCTCTTTTTTTGATTGCACTTCTTTAGATTGTTACTCCCCTTATAAAAAAAGAGAGGAGTAACAGTCTAAAGAAAGTGTACGGAATGTTCTTCTTTAAACTGTTACTCCTCTTATGAAAACAGAAGTGTGATATCCCTTTATCCATGATAAGTTTATATCATCATTGCTTGGCATCGACGATCAGTTTACTGATGATAATTATCATTAGAGAGGTTAATAGAAAAGAACTCAACAATAATGCCACCACAATTTTATATTAATAATATTAACAAACGCGTTTTGACATTTTATAACTCCTTTTACTGTTAATTTTTAACACAGTAAGTGTAAAGATTCTATTCTTCTATTACTATTACCCTCTACAACTATAATTTTTAAAAAACTATAACAACGAATAACTTTTTAATGATGATAACGAACTAAAGTGGTCAACCCCGATCAGTTGATAAATTATAATCAACTGACGTCAAAACAATTAATTTCGATAATAATAAACAAATAAAGTGGTCAAACCTCGATCTGTTCATCAATGATAACCAACTAAAGTGGTCAAACCTCGATCTGTTCATCAATGATAACCAACTAAAGTGGTCAAACCTCGATCTGTTCATCAATGATAACCAACTAAAGTGGTCGAAACCGATAAGTTTGATAATAATAACCAACCAGTGGCGTAACTATGGGCCCGCATAGGCCTGCATTGCGGGGGCCCCACCGGCAGGGGGCCCCAAATCAACGACAAAGGGGCCCCCCAGTTCTAAACGCAAGAAGTTTTTTTTTTTTTTTTGCTCATACATTTTGTTTGGCGAAGGGCCCAAAATAATTCGTTTGGGGGGTCCCCCAATGCCCTAGCTACGCCACTGTAACCAACCAAGGTGGTCAAACCTCGATCTGTTCATAATGATAACCAACTAAAGTGGTCAAACCTCGATCTGTTCATAATGATAACCAACTGAAGTGGTCAAAACCGATAAGTTTGATAATAATTACCAACCAAAGTGGTCAAACCTCGATCTGTTCATAATGATAACCAACTGAAGTTGTCAAAACCGATAAGTTTGATAATAATAACCAACTAAGGTGGTCAAACCTCGATCTGTTCATAATGATAACCAACTGAAGTGTTCAAAACCGATAAGTTTGATAATAATAACCAACTAAGGTGGTCAAACCTCGATCTGTTCATAATGATAACCAACTGAAGTGTTCAAAACCGATAAGTTTGATAATAATAACCAACTAAGGTGGTCAAACCTCGATCTGTTCATAATGATAACCAACTGAAGTGTTCAAAACCGATAAGTTTGATAATAATAACCAACTAAGGTGGTCAAACCTCGATCTGTTCATAATGATAACCAACTGAAGTGTTCAAAACCGATAAGTTTGATAATAATAACCAACTAAGGTGGTCAAACCTCGATCTGTTCATAATGATAACCAACTGAAGTGGTCAAAACCGATAAGTTTGATAATAATAACCAACTAAGGTGGTCAAACCTCGATCTGTTCATAATGATAACCAACTGAAGTGTTCAAAACCGATAAGTTTGATAATAATTACCAACCAAAGTGGTCAAACCTCGATCTGTTCATAATGATAACCAACTGAAGTGTTCAAAACCGATAAGTTTGATAATAAAAAAACAACTAAAGTGGTCAAACTTCGATCTGTTCATCAATGATAACCAACTGAAGTGGTTAAAAATAATAAGTTTGATAATAATAACCAACCAAAGTGGTCAAACTTCGATCTGTTCATCAATGATAACGTTGTTCAAAACCGATAAGTTTGATAATAATAACTAACCAAAGTGATCAAACCTCGATCTGTTCATAATGATTACCAACTGAAGTGGTCAAAACCGATAAGTTTGATAATAATAACCAACTAAAGTGTTCAAGCTTCGATCTGTTCATCAATGATAACCAACTAAAGTGGTCAAAACCACAATAATAGCTAAGGTATTAAACAGTGCGGTTTTTGGTAATAAAGATAAATGATGCACTCTTTAAGCTTTTTATTAAACATGGGGGGTTAAAGAATCTGATCCTTCTCTGACCTGAAACTATTAATGTTAGAAATGTTAATAATAAAATACATTTAAATCCTTTTTCAGACCATTTTCAATTACTTTAATTGGCCATTATTAATCAATCTCTGATCTAATTCCTTCTCTAAATTACATATAGTTAAAACTACAATTTAGTCCGCTAATTACTACGGAGGTAGTAAATCAACCTCCTCAATTAAATGAAATAATTCAATTTCAAAAGTAATTTTATAACATTATATTTCATTCTATTACATACAGAGAGAGAAAAGAAAAAAATATTATATATAAATTACTGAAGTATTAAAAGATAAAAAATCATCTTGAAAAGTTAAGTTACTTAAACGCCAAAAAGCAATAAAAATTCCTTAGAGCCGGGTTTACTAAGATAAATACAATGCTGTAAATGTAAAGTTCATTCATTTCCAAGCAGTGAGGAAGTACCCGGCAATTAAATAAACCAGACATGGCTCCAAAACTTAATAGATAAAACCACAAACCTAAAAGGGATAACGTTCCAGGATCGAGTCCCACAAAACAAACTATCATTTTTATTACCCCCCATTTGTTTCACTTTTATTTTCTTTATATTTAATAGGTAATAAAAATTAAAAAAAAAGAAGTTATTTATTTTCTTAAAAGGTGTTTTTAGATTAAAAACAAATAATATAATAAACTAAATCAGATAATAGTTTATTTGTTTATACTATTGTATAATAGTTATGGTTTTCTGACATCTTTAATATAATATACTTGAAAAGTACTAATATAAACATTAAATTTGAATTATAGAAGGGAAGCAGATTATAAAAAAATACACCGCCGCTGCCGTGACCCGAACCACGGACCTTTATATACATTTCCAATGCTCTACCAACTAAGCCAAACCGGAAACGCATCCTGTTCGTAGAAACAGACTTCTTTATTGATAGCGAAATTATTTTTAATATTGTCTAGAAGTCTTGAATGTTAATATATATTGTAATTGTACTAAACGAGAAGATATTTTTGCTAAAATATAGCCCTCATGTGCAGATGATTTATTGCGAGACCCTCTAAAATATGAAAATAATTTTTCTATCAATGTGGAACTCTAGTCTTAAAGGACTCTACGTTCTCTAGTATATTGCTGATCCTACGTCAATTTGACATTTGACCTAGAATCATGTCCACTTATTGCTAAATTGATATTGAATTCGACCTACCAACATTTTCACGTATTGCGTTCCATAAGTAAAAATGCTTGACTGCTAATCTAACGTCAATTTGACCTACAATCATATTACGTATTGCTTAAATGATAATTTTATGTCTGTTTGACTTACAATAATTTCCACGTACTGCTTAGTTCCTAATCCTACGTCAATATTATCTTTTTCACGTAGTGCTCGACTGGTATTCCTAGGTCAATTTGAACTGCCAACATATTCACGAATTGCACTCCATACCTAAAAATGATTGACTGCTAATCCAATGTCAATTTGACCTATAATCTTTTTCATGTATTGCTAAATTGCTAATCATACGTAAATTTGACCTACAATATTTTTCATGTATTGCTAATTCTACGTAAATTTAACCAACAATCTTTTTCATGTATTGCTACATTGCTAATCCTACGTAAATTTGACGTACAATCTTTTACACGTATTCCTCTTCATATGTAAAAATGAATACCCCGAAGAAATTAAAGGTACTTTTGTGCTCCTAGTTATGAAAATAACTCAACAACTATAAACACAATTAACTCTTAATCCCCCCAGCGAGATATATAATAAATAGTATGTATATTATATCTTTAATAATAAATAAACATAATTCAATAAAACTATGTATAAGATAGGTTAGTTTGATCGTCTTAGATCGATTTGCAATATGATAATGAAGTGTGATTATGATAAATTGAGAAAAATGAATTATTCAGAATTAATAGGACATTAAAATATGAAACAAGAACTTAATTGAAAATCATTAAGCAAAAAAAAAAAAAACATCTTTAAGAGTAGAAAAAAATCTTTTACAATATTAATTTAAAAAAAAAAATAAAAATGTAAATTTATCGAAGAAGTAAACTTCAGAATATAAGAGTTAATTACAGTTTGCCTATTTCTTTAATATAAAAATGCCTCGAGGTTTTTAAGCTAACTTCAGCAAGTGCATTTTTTTAAGCTAGAAGATTGACATGATATAAATATTTACACTGGCGATGTAACTGTCACTAACATGTTTAGTTAGATTTGCGAGAGCAAGTGTCTAGATGAGATGAAAAAAAACAAAAAAAAAACTCACCTTTAGAAGCAAAAAAAAAAAAATAAATATTGACAGGTCGAAATTAATGTCTGGAAAAACTGGTTCTTTTTATACTGTCAGATACTCGTAAATATGAAGTTAACTTCATTTTTTTTTTCGTCTTTAAGCTTTTATTTTCTAGTAAACTGACAGGTATTTATATATTTATATTGCACTCACGAGTTATATCCTGATAATGTAACTTCACTTGCGTATCAATTAACAAACTTTTTTTTAAAAAAATGTTTTAATTTTTTTTTTTTTTTTTTTTTTTTTTTTCATTTAATATAATTAGTAAGAAAATAAAGCGAATAAAAATAGTTTTTGTAGAATAAGATCATGTGAAAACATGTGTAACATATGGTTAAAACTTAATTATAGTGAACAAAAATTTTAAGATGAAAAATGTATTTTTTTTTTATTGTCCAAACACCTCAATAGCTGATATACAAAAGGCGTACGTTAGAATTTTCATTATATTCTTTTTTTTAAGAAAAAACAACGAACGAATTAGGTGTTAAATATGTTCTCTTTCACGCTCGGCAATCAAATTATACAATTAATGGGGAGTCAAAGATCTGATCCCGTGTGAAGAAAAGGTGTTTGATTTAGAAAAACGATGTTAGAAATTAATAATAAAAAAAGAAGTTGAAAATCGTGTTAAGAAATAGCCAAACATCTCTTAGATATGAATTCTCAGAAGGGCCATTCCAGGTAGAGGGCCGAGATGGAAAAACTTTTTTTTTTGAAAAAAAAAAAACCATTAGCATTTCTCCGAACTTCTTCCCTTCCCTAAAGGGCTTTGCCTTCATCAAACAAAAGGGGTCAAACTCCTGGACAAAGTCAAAGCAGCCAACTTGCCCCAGTCGTCGGACACACGCGTGACAAAGTATAAAACAACCGGTAAATTACACTTACTTCCCAAGATTATCTTGTTTGTTTAGTTTGGTCCATTCTTAAAATCATTGTGACAATGTATAACTGTGTTTTAATTCTTAAAACTATTTTTGACAATTTAATAACAGCTTTTGCTTCCGAGCTTAACGATAGTAACGGAAGCTATGTGATCGTTCTTAAGAACGAACATATATTATGTCTCCTATTTCGAAAATTCCAAAACAAAAATCCGTTTTTCAGACATCAGGGAACATTTTTTGTTCCGTGTCTGTCAAAAGGTCGGTCCCTCAAATTTTGCGAACCAACACATCTTGAAAACTACATGTCCGATTTTAATGAAATTTGTATGGTGGTCATAATCAGCTCTTTGTTGATCCCATATAAGTTTCAACCTTCTGCGCTCATTTGTTTCTCTTCCACATGCGCACAAATATCCATTTATTTCCACCTATAGCTTCAAAAGTACCTACCTACTTATCTGATTTGCATGAAACTTTTATTTTATCGAAAGCAACCCGAAGATAGCCCCAGATTAACTTGAACCGTCTGCGCTCTTTAACATTTGCTAAATTGATACTTTAATTCATGTAAAAGATCAAATTCATTTTGACAGATTAAAAAACCAGGAGAAACAATTAAACAAATTAACAATAATAGCTTGTAAAAGCATAAAAGCAATAAAGTACGTGAAAGGATGCGAGGAAGCTATGTGCAACACTAATTGGCAGTCTATTTTTGAATGAAAAACTATTTTAGTTTACACTTTTATGATAAGGGAATAAAAAATCAGCCTGAAGAAGCCCAAGGTGTAGGGGAAAAATATTGCTGGAGATGAAATATCAAATTTGATAATTAATTAACCAACAAATTATATAATACCTATACATATATATATATATATATATATATATATATATATATATATATATATATATATATATATATATATATATATAAACCTAAAAGACATTAAACATATATAATTAATAGTGCGTTTGATTTTAATCATTTGTATATAAAATTCGATTTCCAGGTGGTAAAAAGTTTGAGAAATAATTGTTTTAAAAATAATAAACAATAATAATAATGGGATAATCCAAATCAAAATATTTAGAAGATTAAGTCAGTCGGTCCCGGACTAAAATGTTATATTTTTATAACTCACTCCATTTTTACATAAATAAAATATGTAAAAAAAATAAATAAGCAAGGGCATTGACAGTAAATAAATTGTAATATTTCGTTCCAGATGAATCTCGTTATGATGTTGATTATATTTTGGACAAAATCCAAACACCTGCGTAACCTAATATGAATAAATAAAATAAAGACGGGGATTCTTTTCACGGTAGTTAATCATGTCAAATATAAAATTCACTATCGTAATTATTTCGTTTTCTACATAGAAAACGAAGGGAACTAAAAACCATGTTAAAAACTAAAAAGAATTTAATTACAAGCTTATGGAAATTTATTACTTGTTATTATTGTTTTGCTTTTACTTTTATAAATTATTAATTAGAGTTTTTATTTTATTACACTCTTTATAAAATAAATTATTACATCCTACTTTAGGCTTATTCTAGTAAAACAGACAATGTTTTTTATTATTGTACTCTTGGTTGCATACGAATAACATGTAATTTATCACTAATTAACTACGTTTAGTGTAGACAAGGACAAAAGTACGTAGATTTATAGCCGCTTTAAGTTAGTTGTCTCTTCAACTAACTATAAAATGTCAATCTATGAGTCTTAGTAGAAACGCAGCAGCTGTAGTAGCTTAGGCAAGTAGTACAAGTAGACAAGTAGATAAGTACAAATCTAAATCTATGAACTCTTAAATTATTTTCTTCCTCAACTATAACTCACTGAGGTAATCTATGAGGATAATCAAAGCAGACGCATCAACTTGTGGATATAAGCATAGAGAACAAACATGTATTTACATAGATAAGTACAAAGTACCAACACTGAATCTATATACGGTCTAATTTAGTTGTTTCTATAACTAATCTATGAGGATAGTCATAGTTAACTCATAGCAACTGTGAAATAGGACTAGAAAACTTTCATATATATATGACATAGACAGTACAAAGTTGAATCTATATGTTTGCTTCTATAGCTAGTGTTCAACAAGTATAGTTCACGATTCAAATGTATAATAGAGGATGACATATAATTATGCCAACGCTAATAGCATCATCACTGACACGGCGAAGGACAAAAATGCACACGTAGTGCAGCGGTATGCGTGGTCCAACGTGATATGAACGTAGTGAAGGTTAATACAATATACAAGTGAAGCATTGCTAAGTACAAATTACATCTATGACCATAGCCAACATGACTAACATATTTGTGACATTATAAAGGACAATATTACATGAGCCTAGGCAATAATAACATAATAAAGATGTAAGATATATATTTAATATGCATATACAATATGTATGTAAGATGCATATGCAATAAAGCCAAAAATGTAACAGCTGTTACATAGCCAATCACAATGAACTACAACCTTAGTAGTAGTAGTAGTAATCTAGTACTTTCTACTAGAACGGGTAGGACGAACCACTTGTTCGAACCTTGCAATTAGGCTATCACTTAGGCCCTTTTTACGCCCCGCGGTACAGAGTTCCAGCCACTTCACACATCATACATAAGTACATTGTACCGCCGAAGCAAGTATGATGTAATCAATAGTGAGCCATATAAATCAGAGCGTCACGGCGAGGAATCGAACACCGTCTCGTTCCACTCATAATTCAGTGATGGCCGAGTAGACGTGGTTTAACCCACACGGCCACGCTAGCTCTCAACTACTACTTTAACTTAACAATTTAATTTCCCACGATCTCATTTAATTTCTTTAATGTTGATTTGACCAAACATTTGTTTAACTTACTCTAAACCTAAATTAACAATTTAACATAGGTTAAGTTTACTACATCATATAAAAAAAATGCGTCAGATGTTGGTTTCGAACATCTTACTTATGCTTTTATGATTTGTTTTAGCTCTGGGATGCAGAAGAAATTTCCGTCGCGCAAAAAATGACTTGAAAAATGTGACGCTTTTAAATATCGTGCCAGGAAGTCAGGATTTCACAGGAAGTCGATAGGTTTTCATTTAATAGTACAATATTTTGACAGTCGGTCGGCAGAAGTTGCAGTAAACTACATACAAAATGCGACGCTCTTAAAAATATCAGGAAGTTAGAATACAGTAGGAGGTAGATAACAACTTAATCTTGATACCTTAATTTTGTAAAATATAATGATCTATTCCAATTGGTCAAAACTCTTAATAAGTTTCTTTTTAAAATCTTAAATTTGTTAAACATTTTTCGAAAGCCTTTAAACAGGTGTTGAAATAAATTGTTTTCAAGTTTTTTTTCTCCGTTAAAGCAGGTGAGACAGAAGAAAGATAGAGTGACTTAAACTCACTGAATTATTTATGCATTACTTAATAACTCCCCTCATAATCTGCATATGTATGTTATGTATATTCAACAAGAATTTAACATATATATATATATATATATATATATATATATATATATATATATATATATATATATATATATATATATATATATCCCCTTATTTAAAATATGCGGGCAAGTAGTTTTCAAATTAAAAATCATTTTTAAAGCTTCTTTTTTATAATAACGTATATAAAGATTAGCGTTAAAAGTTTTTTTCTTTTAATTTTATAACATTTAATCACTATCCAATCAGTCTTACCTAATTGGATAGGTTAGTACCTCAGTGAACCATCTGACATATTTAATATAATCACAAAAGGGGGGGAAAAAATAGTAATTTTTTACTCTAATAAAAACATAAAAAAATTGTAATTGAACTATAAATTATTGTTATTCATTTTTAATTAAAATGAAAAAAAATAATATATATATATATATATATATATATATATATATATATATATATATATATATATATATATATATATATATAAATTATAATAAGAATGCCCATGAAATTAAAATAAATATTAAGTGTTCTTCTATTAATAGTAAATAATTATGACGTATTTAATATCTTAATAGTATCATACTAATATAATAAACGAGGTCAAAAAAAGTTCATTTTAATAATGATTTTTTACTGATTATAAATTCTCTAATTACTGAAAAGGACAGCTGAAAAGGAGGAATAAGAAATGTAAATATTTAAATTATTGTAAAAATAAATATATATATTAAAATATTATACGTATTACCTGTATAATAAACAAAGTAGTGAACAAATAAAGTTGGAAAATAAAAATATACTCCAAGTAAAAGCATTGCAATCCATAATGTAAAACAATTTTTAACTAGCCACCCATAAAAAAATTACCTAAAGGCAGTCAAACTTTACAAAAAAACTTCTACATTTAATATCAGCATTGCTATAGCTAGTTGTATTTAAATTTACCTGTGGTGCTCAGTACAAAACAGGGTCACAAACGGTGCAGCAATACAACAGTATTAGTCAAATGGTGTTGCAATATTAATATACTTGTTATATGGTGTTGCAATACTATTATACTTGTCAAATGCTGTTGCAATACTACTGTACTTGCCAAATGGTGTTGCAATACCAATAAACTTGTCAAATGGAGTTGTAATTCTATTATACTTGTCAAACGGTGTTGAAATACTACCATAATTGTCAAAACATGTAGCAAAACTAGTGAGGTGGAGTATAGTTTTTCTTTTAAAGTAACACCGTTGAATGAGTAACAAAGTCGCTTGTTTATTTTTTAGAACACCATATTCTCCTTTCTGATGATGATCCTATATGAACAGCGAGTGCGAAACGTCGACTTCAACTCTTATGGACGGAACGGGACCTCACCACAAAAGGACACCGAGGCTCTCTTGAAATTTATTTTCGTGAAAAATTGAGGTTATCGAGGATTAATCAAAAGTAAAAAATCAAAATTGGGGCTTTACCGACGTTTAGGGAAAATGAAAAGCTTTCTTAAACATCTATATGTTTCAAACTTAATTCTATTCGAGTCTTTCTAGGTAACGCACAACATATTTCATAAGCATCTCCGTTCAAGACGAACATTTAACAATATTCGTGACTCAGTAACATTATTAGGAATTCAGCAGATGCCCCTAAACAGAAAATAAAGGATATTTCCTCGAAAGAAGACTATTTCTAAACGGGGGGAGATTTCAGTAGAAGGGCAGAAACCTTTTCTTTAAGGGATATATTCGAAAAAAGAAGAAGGTAAGAAGTACAAAGATGCCTAAGGGCCCACCCTGGTCGTGAAGTTTCTAACATGTCATCCTAGAAGGTACAAACAAATGACTCCGGGGTTGCCTTCCCTGTCAAAGGAATAGAAATAGCCTTCTAGTACTTCTAGGCCTCTTTCCTTAATTGCTCATCGCAGAAGAGGATGTTGCAAGAAGTGGACAAAACTGCAACGAAACAAAGGAGATACACAAACCAAAAGAAGTACAAAAGACAAAAAAATAGACGTCAAAAATAAAAACACAAGATTCAAAGAGGCACATGTCGAAGACAACAATATCCTTAAGTGTTACATTTAAAAAAACAAAGAAACTAAGGGTTTTAGGGGTGAGTTTGAAAATATAAAACACACTACTGACACGAATTTTTCCTTCTTCTTTATAAAGAAAAACCTTAAAGGATGCGGGCAAGTGAAAGAAAAAACAAAACTATATTTCAATTGAAACACTTACATGGACATTTTCAATAGATAAATCCAAAAAGAGACAATAATTTGTGGACACGAGACAACCAGATAGAACAAATAACGTAGAACGTTACAATTTTGAATTGAAATAGTTTCTTGTTCTTTAAATAGGTAAAAATGTGGTTATAAGAAGGTTAAAAGGTCTATAAGACAATAATCTCACCCACATTAAAAATAAAAACAAACATCTGCAGAAGATTAAGCATAATTCTCCTCCGGTGTAGTTTAATTGGTAGTACGCTGGACTTCACTTACAAAGAGCTGTGGTTCTAATCCTGGTGAATGAGTATATTTTCTTAATCTAATGCCCTTTTATAAATAATTTATTCGAAGCTAAGGTTCATAAAAACTGGAAAATTATCTGATTACAAATTTATAGGAAGAATTATTTTAACAGTAGTACAATTCGTTAAAAGCTGACGTAGATTATCTTCTAATGATTTAATGATAGAATTATGCTAACAATAATATAATTCGTCAGCAACAACTGGTGGACTATTGCTATATCCGAATATTGCTAACAATGATGTATGTATTTCTTTACAAGCTAACTTTAAGGCCGCGCGGACAGTCCGCGTTCTGATTAAGACAAGGTGGCAATTTGTCCGCGGCAGAATGTCCGCTTTCTGATTGACCACCCCAGTCCACGACGGACTGAGGACAATCTGTCCGCGGCAGAATGTCCGCTTTCTGATTGACCACCCCAGTCCACGACGGACTGCGGACAATCTGTCCGCGGCAGAATCTCCGCTTTCTGATTGACCACCCCAATCCACGACGGACTGCGGACAATCTGTCCGCGGCAGAATGTCCGCTTTCTGATTGACCACCCCAGTCCACGACGGACTGCGGACAATCTGTCCAAGGCTGGCGAATTGTCCACGGCGAACGGCGAATTGTCTACGGTGGACTGTCCGCTTACTGTTTTACCATCCAAGTCCGCGACGGGATGGTAAAAAAAGTACGGAAAATCTGGCCACACAAATCGATATGCAAAAGATCATTTTTCCAGGTCAATTTTTAAATTTATTTTTAAATAAAAGATTTTATACTTAGGTAGGAGCAAATAAATTTAAAAACATCTATATAATATCGTAATACCGTAAAAAAAAAAAATCCAAATTGAAAATGTCAGATACAATATCACCATAAACACAAAACCATACAATGTCACCATAAATATTTTAACAATCCTCTTCTTTAACCAATTTGGGCAATAACGAATAAAAAAAAAAGAACTAGGTTTTTTTCCAGAGATAAATTTCAGAAAAAAAAAAAAAAAAATGAAAAGAAGGACAAAGAATTCTTTTGGGATCACATGCAAATATTTACAACGGCCTAAGAAAAAGAGAAAAAACAACATATAATAAGATAAAAAAGCAAATCTCAATGCCTATTTCTTTTTATAAAAAAAAATAAATAACCACATCAAAAAGAAAGAAAGAGACAAAAATTAAAACAGTAAAAGGGATAAAGAAATAAGAATGAGAAAGTAAAATGAACGGATCTTTAAAAAAAAAAATAAAGAAAGAAAGAAAAGGGGACGAAATTCCAGTGAAATACCCCTGTAGGTTCTTTGCTAGCCATGGCGTCCCCTTTGACTTCTTATTGGATTTTAAGACAGTAGTTTCTTTGATGAATTGCCCCTCTTCATCGAAGAAAATATTAGGATTTCCCTTCTACTAGATAAAATGATGATGATATATATATATATAATATATATATATGTGTGTGTGTGTGTGTATCATGAACATACGAAAAGGGGGTAATTCTTTGGCTTATTTTATGACTGAACATTCATATAAACATAGGTCCGATAACGTTTCGCAACTGATCTACAGGGTGTTGAAATTTTAAGATTTTTTAAACATTTTTTAGTTTGTTAGCTGCTGCAGTCTCTCCTGGCTGTTTGAAGTTTGAAAGAGTAAGGGAATCAATGAGAACAAGAACAGACGCAAGTAAAAGGGTTGGAGAAGGTCTCTTTAACAATTGTTGTAACGTGGTTTCCTTTTAATAGCAATTATTTAGGTTTTTTATAACAAAAACTACTAGCGAACATAATAACATCAAGCGAATTACAGAATTGGGTTGTTATTTTTAAAAAACAATCGAATATACGAAAATCTACAAGAAAACCAAAAAGTTTATTAACAAAATAGAAAATACATTTTGTATTTTAGAATCTACCAGCACTGCAAAAAAGTTCTGGGGGAGAAAAAGGAGGCAAGACCCATGAAAAAATATTTTCCTGTAGATTCTCACATCCATTTGGCATGCCCAATTATGTAAGCCTTACCTTACAACGTAACCTATCTTCAAAATTTGAGCCAAATATCTCAAAAACTGCTAACCCTGTAGATTGGTTACGAAGCGTTAGCGTATGCATTTTTAGTCATGAAATAAGCCAAAGATTTATCCCCTTCCATATGAACGTGATATCCAAGAACACCCTGTATATAATAAGAAAACATATAAATATCGACTTTATATAGGTAATGAAGAAATATAGTTTGTCATGTATCTTCAGTCTAATGCGTTATGATAGCTTTGGGACGAATTTCACATTATGATTTTAAAAAATAATCATTTTAATTAAGGCAAAAATCAAAAATTAAATTTTAAAAAATACAAATTTTCTCCATTTAATGGGAAAACATTGGATTCACGGAAAAGTTATTGGGCATTGAATCCACATATCGACATTTCAATGTTTTTCCATGAAGTGGAGAAAATCATGTCTAATTGATGAAGTAGATGAGTGTTAAGGAGTGAAATTATGAAACATTAATCCATTTTGATTATCATTTGATCCCCTAGGAGCTCTGATATCATTTTATATAAAATTTACACTTCTATTGGTGAAATATAGTACTATGAATGAATACAAGTGAAAACCAATCTACCTCATATTATATTCTAACTTCCTGGCACGATATTTAATGCATATTTTGCATGTCGTTTATTGAAACTTCGGCCCACCGATCGTCAAAATATTGTACTATGAATGAAAACCTATCGACCTCCTGTTAAATCCAAACTTCCAGGCACTATATTTAAAAGCGTCACATTTTTCATGTCTTTTTTGCGTGACGGAAATTTCTTCTGTACGCACCAGAGCTAACACATATCCCTGGTAAAACTCCGAGAATTAATTCACATCCGGGTGAAGATGAGGAGAAAATTAAACAATATTAATTCAGAAAAATTACAGCCCAGAATTAGACAAAACATTTGTAATCATTTTGTAAAATATATAATATCTGCACTGTGGTTGCAGAAAACTTATAAATAAGTTGATTTTATTCTTATATAAATAGGGGTAACCAAGTAAATATTTATTTTTACAATAGTAAATATTGTGGTAAAAAATATTCAATAAATACATTCTTTCATCCCATTTCTTAAAGTTACTTTTGACATAATGTATATTTTTAAGGGTCTTATACGCTCTGATTTAGATTTGACCCTTAAAGTTTACTATACGTACAATACCTACCTCTGTTGAAGTTTTCTTCATACAAATGATCCTAAGGATACTTAAGTCTAGACCCTCTTTAAGATACAATGAAACCATGAAATTCATACTAACAATTTTATTTGTAAATGGTTTATAATATATTACATTCTTCAGAATTCTTTTTTGGAGTAGAACCACCCACTGCTGTACCAAAAATATTTATTATATATATATATATATATATATATATATATATATATATATATATATATATATATATATATATATATATATATATATATATATATATATATATATATATGTATATATATAATTTTTTTTAAAAAATAACTTACTCTTTGAGTATGATTTATTGTTACTTATATTTTTTTTTATTAATATTTTCTTTCAGTTCTTGTTAGTCTATAATATATTTTTATACTTACATATTTTTTAATCCAATTTAAACTATTGTTAACTTTCTATTTAGTTTCTTTTAACAATTCTCATAAATCTATTTCTTTTTTTTCTTTTTTTTGTATGTTATATAAATAATAATATTACTTAAGTTGTTCGTTCTTGTTTGCTTTTTTACTGGTTTTCTGTACAAAAGAGTTTGTTACAACTTTTTTTTTTTTTTGGTTTTTTAAAAAATGAAGGTTGTAGTCCCCAGGCCACCATAAGAAGTGAGTCGCTGAATGATAAAGTTTTCTTACCTTATGGAATCGCTTATTTATACCGTGTCCACCGATGAATTGGGTATATGGCAACTGGGCGCTGGGCCATTTCTTTTTTGTTGACATGCCAAACTTGCCCTTCTGCAGGAACATTGAAAAGAGATAGATAAAGTTTTGATTTTCACAGGATCGTTTAATTAAATTATTTAAAAAAACAGTGGTAAAGGTGGCCACCGATATGAGTGGTCCGTTTTCTTTTTAACGTCCCCGCAGAGTGATATGTTTGGGGCGGTGGACACCCCAAACGGCCCACTCTTATCGGTGGCCACGTGTACCACTGTTTTTTAAATAATTTAATTAAACGATCCTATGAAAATCAAAACTTTATCTATCTCTTTTCAATGTTCCCGCAGAAGGGCATGTTTGGCATGTCAAAAAAAAAAGAAATGGTCCAGCGCCCAGTTGCCATATACCCAATTTATCGGTGGACAAGGCATAAATAAGCGATTCCATAAGGTAAGAAAACTTTATCAATCAGCGACTCACTTCTTATGGTGGCCTGTGGACTATTAAAAATATACAAATAAAATCTAAAAGAACTAAAATTGATTAATTAATTCATCAAATTATAATGAAAAATAATTTGTCTAAAAATGCTCTTAGTAGATTAGAAGTGGTTGGATTTAATTTCTTCATTTTTATCTTAATTTTCTCTTTACTTCTTTAATATTAATTAATTAATAATGCAAAGTTCGTCAAAAATAAATGGTATTAAGATGCATTAATATAAGAAACTAAAATTGAAAATAAAATATCAGTCTTAAAGCGAATGTAGTTTAAATTCAATAAAACCAAATTTAATTTATAAATATTTAATTAATTTATAATTAAACATATTTTAATCAGTTACATCAGTTACATTTAGCTTTTTGATTTTCAACTAAATCCAATTAGTTCACATCAATATCTCAGAAACTATATTTTTTCTGCCAATACGACATAATTATATGGTTAGATTTATATTTAAATGGACTACATTTTGGAGTTTTTCAGAGTTAAAATTTATTTAACTTCGGGGAAGGGTGTTTTTTACTCTTTTACGCACGGTCGTTAACAAATTGACTACCCTAAACCATAAAATTCAAAAAAATAAAGGGTAATGTTGGAAATAATAAAAAAAGGCCCTCAAAAAAACTTTATCAAAATATGCTTATTATTTTTAGGTTGTTACACAATAAATTAAGTTGGTAAACATTTTCTATTAGCTACTCTAGGGTTGAGACAATAATATTTATAAATGATTGGAATATATATGTATAAATATAGACATTTGTATATAGGTGGTAATATATTGTAAAGGGTGGTAAACATAGCTATCACCGTTCATCTAGGGAAACCTTATTTTTAAGGCAAGTGTTAAAGGGCTAAACATGAACGTGTGCCAAATTTCATCAAAATCCACCCAGCAGTTAGGCTGGTTGAACTGTTACGTAATAAACATGGTAGGGTTGATACGTAATAAACATGGTAGAGTTGATACGTAATAAACACGGTAGAGTTGATACGTAATAAACATGGTAGAGTTAATACGTAATAAACGTATCAACTCAAATCGAGCATTAACAATAATAAATAAAATAAAATCAAACTTACAATACAGAAGTAACGCGTATCTTTTGTTTAATTATATACAATTTCAGCATTCAGAATAACTCAGTCACTTACCTAAAACAAAATAAAAAATAAATAAATTCATAATCTAGCAATACTTAAGTAGTTATTTTATTTTAAATACTAAAATAGTTAAAACTGGAGACGTGCCGTGCGGTGCAATTATTTGCAGCGGATTAATTATTCTATTTTGCTTCCAAGCTTACCGATGGTAAATAAGGTAAGCTATGTGATCGTTCTGAAGAACGAAAATATTTTAAATTTTCGAGCTCAAACTTTAAGACAGAAATCTGTTTTAGACATCAGGGAACATTTTTGGTTCCGTGTCTGGCCCGGTATGTATATGGGTCTGTCTGTCTGTCTCTCAATTTTTGCGAACCAACTATCTTAAAAACTACTAATCCTATGTCAATGAAATTTGTATGGTAGGTCATAATTAGCCCATTGTTGATACCATATAAGTGTCAACCTTATGCGTCCATTTGTTTCTCTTCAACATGCGCACAAACATACATTTATTTACACCTATATGTTCAAAAATACTGATTTGATTTTTATGAAATTTGGATGGTTTGCCGAAAGTAGACAGATTAATTTCAACCGTCTACAGTCTTGATATTGCTATATTTATAATTAAATTAATATTAAAAATCAAAACAATTTTAAAAAATTCGGGGGGAAAATTAAATAAATTTGACAATAATGGACTGTATAAAGCACGTGGGAGGATGTTATGAACCACATTAAATTGGCAGTCTACTTTAAATATGTCGGTTTAATTCGAAGACTTCAAAAATATTGATCACTTAGCTTTCGTTACCTTTTTACTAAGCTAGGAAGCAAAAGCTTTAAAACGTTAACTAAAAAAAGCTAAAATGTAAGTCTCACTGGGAAAAAACAACAACATGGGAATAAATACTGAAAATCAGCCTCCACCGGAACTCTAAAATAGTCATCATAGCTAACTTAGTGACAAAATAAAAATCCTCAGATTGAACAACCGGAATTACACGAAACAATGCTTTTTCACACTTTACTGTTGAAAAACAGAAGGTAGAATATATATATATTCTACTTAAAAAACGCGAAAAAAGAGGGAGAGGTTGGGGGAAGAATAGAAAAACGAGATTTTTTTATAATGCATACAGTGCATTTTCCTTCTTAACAAACAAAGAATATAAGAAAGAGAGAGAAAATTGGAGTTGTTCTCCCCTTTCCCATTAAAATATTCTTCTACTCACCCCCCCCCCCCCCTCCCTACCATTAAAATATTCTCTTACATAAAAAGAGAGCGAAGAATGAAGGAGAGGAAAAGAAAAAGGTAATAAAATGTAGCTTGATGATTTTTAAGGAAAGTAACTGAAGTAGCACCCTCAATTTTTTAGTTGAGTATAATACAAGAAGGGGGGAAGGGGGGGTCTACAAAAAGTCCCCCCCCCCTCAGTACTGGAGGAAGCGAGGTATAAGAATATACGAGAGGGGTGGGCGTAAAAAATATTCAGCTCTCTCGAGGACCCCCTGGGTTGGGGCAAAGTGGCCTGGTAGTGGAAAGGGCTTTTGTCTGCTTCAGCAATTAGTACTCGTCAAACAATGGGGCCCCCTGGGCGGCCCCCCTTAAAAATTTTAAAGTGTGAGTAGCAAGAGGGGGGTTAGAGTTAGAGTGCTCAAAAAAAAAGAAAAAAAAATCAATAGGACCTGCAACCAAGCACCAAGGCGAATACATACGTGGCAAACAACTCAAAGATTCGCAGCGAAACAAATTTTCAACAAGTCAACAAAAAAAAAAAAAAAAAAAAAAAAAAAAAAGGAAGAGATTTTTTCATCTTTTAAAAGCTACGTGATAAAAAATAAAATAAAAAAAAAGTTTTAACTCTTATAAAACAAAAGCGGACGACAAGACTAGATTTTGTGTGTTTTTTTTTGTATTTTACATATATCTCTTTTTTGTCAGGACAAGAAAGTTTACATTGAGTTTTAGTCAAGCGAAGCTCCATACAAATTTAATTATGTACTATAAATATATTCATCCACGTCATATAAAAATAAAAAAATAAATTATTTAGTTTGAGCTATAAAATGTTTAAAATGATGCTGAAGAATAATAAAAAAAAAATCTAACAAGTCTTAGTTATTTTTTATTATGATTTAAACGTTTGTTTAGAGGCTTAAATATAAATGAAAGAATAAGAGGATTAGACAAGAAAGACATAACGTTACTAAATAAAAAAAAGATACAAGTTTTACATAAAATTTATAAAATAAAACAATCAAATCTATATAAGAATCTTCTTTAGTTACGCAAACAGTCTAAAAAATAATTAAAATTCAATTACCAATTCAAAAAATTGCCGTCTTTTTCTTCTTCATATAATCAATTTAATATTAAAATTTTAATGGTTATAGTTAATATAAAGTTAAAAGTTTGACGCAATTAAAAAATTATAAAAGTTAAAAGTTTGACGCAATTAAAAAGTTATAAAAGTTTGACGCAATTAAAAAGTTATAAAAGTTAAAAGAGAAAGGAAAGGTAAATATGATGTTGATTTGTTAGCTCACACAGAGAAAGTATTATTTATATTAAAATAACAAGTTAAGAAAAAATAAATAAAAAAAACATTTTTACAAGTTTTATAAATACATTAATCTTCATTTAAGCAGCATTTACCATAATAATTATGTCTATGATTTATATATGAGTGTGTATTATATATATATGATTTATACTGATACAAATAATATATACTAAGATTATATATTTAAGTTTTTTTCAGTTATAAACGCTTTACTTCATACAATAATATAGACAATAACTTTCTCTTATTTACTACAATGAAATATAAATTTAAATTTTAAATTTATATTTGAGATTAGAGACTTGTTTAATGGACTTGATGATCTAATACTGATATTTAGGTAATTTTAATAATAAAATAACTAGAAATTCTATTATATACTAGCTGGATTTCCGAGCTTCACTACGGAATGAGTTTTTTCTTTATGATTTTTTTTTTTAAATTTTATAAATTTATAGAATAACTTTATATGTTATTTTACTAAGCTAAAACATCCAGGTGCCACAATGTTTCCTGAATCCAATGTTATTTTACTAAGCTATAACATTCAAGTGCCACAATGTTTCCTAAATCTAATGCTATTTTACTAAGCTAAAACACTCAAGTGCCACAATGTTTCCTAAATCTAATGTTATTTTACTAAGCTATAACATCCAGGTGCCACAATGTTTCCTAAATCTAATGTTACTTTACTAAGCTATAACATCCAGGTGCCACAATGTTTCCTAAATCTAATGTTACTTTACTAAGCTATAACATTCAGGTGCCACAATGCTTCCAAAATCTAATGTTATTTTACAAAGCTAAAACACCCAGGTGCCACAATGTTTCCTAAATCTAATGTTAATTTACTAAGCTATAACATCCAGGTACCACAATGTTTCCTAAATCTAATGTTAATTTACTAAGCTATAACATCCAGGTACCACAATGTTTCCTAAATCTAATGTTAATTTACTAAGCTATAACATCCAGGTACCACAATGTTTTCTAAATCTAATGTTATTTCACTAAGCTATAACATCCAGGTGCCCCACAATGTTTCCTAAATCTAATGTTATTTTACTAATCTAAAACACCCAGGTGCCACAATGTTTCCTAAATCTAATGTTATTTTACTAATCTAAAACACCCAGGTGCGACAATGTTTCCTAATTCTATGTTACTTTACTAAACTAAAACATCCAGGTGCCACGATGTTTCCTAAATCACTCACCGCATAAGTATATAGATACATATACGTAACAACATTTATTTTATTTTTTTAACTTAAAGCTTCTTGCTTACATATTCAAGATTTTTTGTTAAAAAATAAATCTACTCCCACACACAAACATGTTTAACATAAAACAAGATTTGTCCTTTTTCAATCCAATATAAAAAACTAATGTCCAATTAGTATAGTTTTTTTTCAAGCCCAGAAACTTTTATCTGTTCAAAATAAAATTAAAATATTAAAAAAAAAACTTGTCCACATTTATTATTTTCATTTAGTAAATATTTAAATCGTGTATTATGAACGTAAAACATACAACTACAACAAAATATATAAAACATTTAAATATTAAAATAAAATAAAAAAAATTAACATTTAAATGACAATAAAAAAAATGTAATTTAAATATTATAAGACACAAAAACAAAGAATATATGTATAAAAAATATAAAATATATATAAAAAAATCAACTATTTAAAAAAAAAAAAAAAAAAAAAAAATATATGTATATATATATATATATATATATATATATATATATATATATATATATATATATATATAATAAAACTAAACAATAAAAGGAAGTGATACTAAAAGGTCAGGAAAACATAAAATGTAGCTATAATGATGTTGAATGCTCCAGAAAGATAATAAAGTAAAACAGAATCAAATCAAGTATGTAGGTTTAATGGATAATCCAGACTCGATGCGAAATTTACTTTATTTAATCATTATAAGGACTTAGTTGGGTTATTCAAGGTGATATATAAAACAAAAAATAATAATCATAAAGAGTTTTTCCATGTAAATATTTTACGAAAAATTTAAAGTTTTATTTTTATTATTGTTATCTTGTTAAAATAGACGAACTATAACATGAAAAAAATAACAAAATGATGTTTATTTACTTTACCTAAAGTACTACTACTATAAAGACCAAGTTGGGTTGATCATAGTGAAATGTTTATATATATATATATATATATATATATATATATATATATATATATATATATATATATATATATATATATATATATATATATAAACATTGAATTTACTTCAATAAAAATATATTTGTTAAATAAAATTCTGTAGTCTTGTTAAAATGTACGATAAAAATATATGAAAAATACGACTTTGTGTTAAGAATTCAACAATCAATTGAGTAATTATTTTCAGGAGGTAAGTGCATTCTATATAGATCCAATGGTTTATTATTTTATTTTATTTTTATTTACTTAACGTCCCAATTCACAGCATTAGGTTATTATAGGACGAGGGATCAACCACTAACATCTACTTGATGTGAATTAACAAGATCGAGTTATTACAGGACGAGAGATCGACCACATAACACGTCTACTTCATGTGAATTAATAACATTAGGTTATTAAAGGACAGAGATCGAGCATTTAACACACATCTACTAGATGTGAATTAACAGCGTTATGTTATTAGAGGAAGAGAGATCGACCCCATAGCACATCTTCTTCATGTGAATAAATTAACAACATAAGGTTATTACAGGACGAGAGATCGACCACTTAATATATCTACTTGATGTAAATTAACAACATAAGGTTATTACAGGACAAGAGATCGACCACTTAATATATCTACTTGATGTAAATTAACAACATAAGGTTATTACAAGACGAGAGATCGACCATTTAACACACATCTACTAGATGTGAATTAACAGCGTCATGTTATTAGAGGAAGAGAGATCGACCCCATAACACATCTTCTTCATGGGAATAATTAACAACATAAGGTTATTACAGGACAAGAGATCGACCACTTAATATATCTACTTAATGTAAATTAACAACACAAGATAAGGTTATTACAGGACGAGAGATCGACAACTTAATATATCTACTTGATGTAAATTAACAACATTATGTTATTACAGGACGAGAGATCGACCACTTAATACATCTACTTGATGGGTAACTAACCTCTCTAGTATTAGAACTCATGTTGTTAGTTAGACCTAGATTTCAGGTGAGTTATAAATATGCTAACCACAAAACTACGTCATTCGCTCATTAAATTTAATTGCCATGCATTGAACCTTCTTAAATTGATTTTATTTTAACTTTTTATTTTATATTAAATCAAACATTCAAGGTGGGCGGTTACTGAGGACTTCCACTGCAGATTGTTTGCAATTGCGAAATACTTGTTCTAGATTATTTTTAATCAGGAATCACTTGTTCTAGATCGTTAATAATCGCGAATCACGTGCTCTAGATTGTTTGCAATCGTGGATCACTTACTGTAGTTTTATTTATTTATTTTAATCGTTTATATATATAACACAAACCTGATATTTATTTATACAGGTAAAAGTATCTCATTTTTTTTTTACTTCTCAGTATATAAGGAGTCTAAAGGCAGGATAATTATTCTCTTTCCTGGCACTCAACCCTCCTGGCTACACTGATATGATTTATTAAGCAGCTATCATATTATCATATTGCCTTCTTTGGAACTATTTATTACAATGTTGTCTCTAACGCTGGTTCTTTACTCTTTAATTCCATGTCTGTTTACTCTATCTTATGTTCCATTATGTTCTTGTTATTTATATCATCCTTCTCTTTTTTTACTTGACTTTTTTTGTAGTTTTTGAGGCCGTAATGATTTTACTATTTTACATATTACATATTATATATATTTGATGTAAAACAATTTTAGTCAGTTTATTTTTTATCCTGGTGATTTACTCAAAATAATACAGACAACTTGCTTGCATGTTTTATTCTTGCAAAACATAAACTTTAGAACAATAGTTGTCCAAATCTTGATACAAATTTTAAGTTCACGAAAATCTTAAAAAATAATTTCATTACTGTTAATGCTTTTCATTCCATTCATTGCAATAAGACAACATCGGGAAGTTAATTTTGTTTATTAATCAATTTAGTAATTAATAATTTATTAATTGGTAAATCAATTAATTGAATGTTTTAATATTGGTCAAAATTTTAATTAATTAATTTAATAAAATATTTTTGTATTGATGCAGAGCCTATTTGCCTAGTGCCAAGTTTCAGTACGATTTAAAGACTAGAAGAAGGTTAATTAGGCAAAAACAAAATCGAAGTTAATATAAAGAAATTAAAAAGCCATAATAACAATAATGCTCTTTATACTAATAACTCTTAAGACAAAAATATATAAATAAAGAAAGAAGAAAAATAAAAGTACATATTAATAATAAACTGGGAACAAAATGGTAACCATTAAATTAAAAGAAAAAAAACATGTTAAGAGATATTATACAATTTATTATTCTAGGCGCCGTTGGAGAATGTTAAATGTGTGCATTAATTTGTTAATAAATTATATATGTGTACATATTATATAATTATATATATATATATATATATATATATATATATATATATATATATATATAAAATGTACGTGTAATATTGCTACTGTAAGAATTGCTAATGTAGTAGGGAAGGTTTTTTTTTATAACTCAAAAACCTTTACTAAGAACTAAAAATTATGAAGTCACTTGAAATTCATGTGGTGTGTAAAAAACGCACGCTTTATAATAGTTCGTACATAATAATCCGTGACGCATTTATTTCATTTGCCCCGAAACCAAGGTGTGTAATTATAATAGGGGGGTTGATTAATAGCATGTAATAAGGGAGGCAAGGTGGTGTGGGATGCGGTACTTAGCGCCCCAACTAAATATATATATATATATATATATATATATATATATATATATATATATATATATATATATATATATATATATATATATATATATATATACACATATATATATAATATAAGAGATAACACGAAATGCATTTAACGTGGAATTTATACCAAGAGCTTTATTTTTTCATTTTAAAAAAAAATGAAATACAGGACGACTGTCATAAAGTTGGAAATTTATAAATGAAAATTATATCTTTTTTACGTGAAGAGATGTGGTTAAAAGAAGTTTATAAGTGAACAAATTATACAGTAAGTCCAATAAAAGTGTAAATACAGAAGCTTTATTATTATTATGAAAAGAATTATTATGTATTATGAAAAAAACATATAAGTGACAGTGGGTTATTATTTTGTTAAATGTTATTTTTTTTATTTATTATGTAGTTTAACATTAATGTTTATTATGTGATTTATTTTATATTTTTATAATTGAGTTATGGTAAATGTAAAAACGTTTAAATAGGATTTATATTTGCTGTGATTTTATGGAAATTTTCTCCTAGTAAGGAAAAGAAAAAAAAAATAGTCTGCCAGTTAGTGTGGCACATAGCTTTGTGTCGCACATTGTTTCGTACACTATAATGATTTTATGCTTTTACTGCCCATGCCCATTATTGTCAAATATATTTAATTTTCCTTACGAATTTTTTAAAACTGTCAAAATTGTTTTGATTTTTTACATGAATTAAAGTATTAATTTAGTAATATTTAAAGAGCCCAAACAGTTGAAACTTATCAGGGGCTATCTGCGAGCTACTTTTGACAAACTATCCAAATTTCATAAAAATAATATGAGTACTTTTGAAGATATAGGTGTAAATAAATGTATGTTTGTACGCATGTGGAATGAAGAAGGTTGAAACTTATATGGGACCAACAATGGGCTAATTATGACCAACCATGTAAATTTCATTAAAATCAAAAGTGTAGTTTTTAAGATATTATGTTGGTTCGCAAAAAATGAGCGATAGAGTGACAGACAGACACGAAAACAAAAATGTTCCCTGATGACTAAAACGGATTTCTGTCATGGAATTTTTAAAATCAGAGGCATAAAAAAATATTTTTGTTCTTCAGAACGATCACATAGCTTTCGTTACATTCGGTAAGCTCGGAAGCAATATACAAAATGTGGGTTCTACTGGACCATAGAAAATTTAGAATTTCAATTTGATCTAATAAACTGGGAAGCAAAAATGGCGGATAATTCATGTTACGGAATATAGATTACAAATATATATAAACATTTTAAAACAATTTATTTTTTTATTGTATTTATAAGTCGAAATATACCAAAAAAGATGCAATTTGATCTGATTAACTGGGAATTCAATATGGCGGATAATTCATGCCACGCGTTTTTTTCCAATTTTTGAGTGAGTAATCAAATGAAAGGTAGTAAAGAGTAAATTAAAAAATATGTAACACTCGTGTAAATTGCTTAATTTTCCACGCCATTTTGTCAAAAAGCATTAACATTTGCGTCCTACGCTTCCAGTATAGGAAGTGAGCTTCGAACTTCACATCCTTGGAGACACAAGGTTTTCATCGGAAATTATATATTGCCATGAGGTTTTCACAAGATCTTATTTATCATATTTGTTGGTACATTTTCTATAAACTTTAAAAGCCCTATAATACTATTTTAATATTGACCGCGACACATTGTGAATACCTACTACTTATCGATTATATCCACGAAAAAATCTTCCGGTTGAAAGCAACTTCTTAATTTTATAAAAAGTACTAACCGATCGTGTAAAGTACGGTAGCTTTTTTCCACGACCACATCACTTTTTTTATCAAACCACAATTGATTAATTAAAAAGAAGTGTTATAACGATAAACAGTTGTTATCTTGGTCCAAATTTATCCGTTTTGATTTTTTGCTATTATGGTTTTAATATCATTATTAAGTAAATTAAAATTAGGGAATAATTGTATGACTAAAAACCTCAACGTCAAATGTTTAGTTCAATGACAACTTATGGTATAGTGGTTTTAGAAAATAAATTGATTATTATAAATTGTTAATTTATTATTATAAAAAATATTTATTATAAATTGATTGATAAAGTTTAGTCATTGAATTCGAGTCACTATAAATCATTCACTAATCACTGTAAATAATGACAATGTACTGATTAATTGATCTAGTAATAGTGATTTTTTATTTACTAACTGTAAATGTTTAACTTCATAATTATAAATTAGTGTAATAATTTGGAGATAATATATAATTTGGAGATAAAAACATCGATTATTGGCTTATCTTATAAGTCCTTTTGGGTGTTGTTATAAATTAGAATTTTCTAGCTAAATTTAAACAATTTTCTTAGGGGCCAAGATATAAATCATAAAAAAAATACGTGTGGTGTCGCGGGACACCCGATAGCAACGAAGATCGCCACCTTATATCAGTAAAAACGTTCTTTTCTCTATTTTAAACGTTTAGGCCAACTTTAATAGTTTTCGCGATCTTTAACACTTCATAGCAGTGTCGGTGTTGGTTTTACTAAAAAAAAATTGTTTTTCTCATTGAATAGATGAAGTAGGATTTTATCCTGTCCTAAAATTTCAATTTTACATTTGAAGCTTACGTTTACGCGAGCGTTGCGCGCGAACCCTTGTTCGGATAAAGTTGCCCAACGAACTCGTACTGGGCATTGGTAAAATGAACATGTGTATTAAATTTCAACAAAATCGGTGTTACTCAAGTTATCGTCATCGGTCGATTTCGTGACGGTTGGTTTAAAAACGCTCGGTTTTGTGACGGTCATTTTTTAGGGTTTCGTTGGTAAAACCAAAAAAAGAAACCCTTATAGTTTCGTTCATGTGTCTGTCTGTCACTCTGTACGGTTCCAATAACTTTTGAATAAACAGAGATAGAAACGTGAAACTTTCCAATATTAAAGATCGTTTTGACGCGCACAAAGGAAAAATATAGCGAACTCAATATTATTTTCAGATTCACTCCTGGGCTCCAGACGCTGTATACGTGCCAATAAGGAAGTTCGTTCCAATAAAACTCAATAAACATAATTTAACAGTTAGTTTATAACGGCAATGTTCTCTGCAAACTTTACGTTCGGGAGCCAGTCCTCCTAAACCACGCATAGTCGTTATACGACGCGTGCCCCGCTCCTACGTCACTGCCTCTTATTTTGTTTGGAGGCGTGTTGTTATGATAGTGTACAGAAATCAAAATTTTCTCTATTTAACTGATATGATAAGTAAGGTCCCCATGGAGCTGACTCACATTCCGGCGCCCCATTATCAGGAAATGGCGCCTCCACCTCCTCCTTCCTTTAACAATATATTCCGTGCAGGACATGAGCTGATCAGAATATTTCTAGTGACGTAAATAATACAGGATAACTCAGTGAGCGACGAACCACTCGATATTTGATATGCATACTGTTTCCCATTTTTTGACTCATTCCGGTATCTAATTTCAATACACTTCCTCTTTTTTTTTATAAAAAAAATATAAAATAAATAATTTATTCTTATTATCAAGCGATAACAGCAACTGCCAAACTTTTTTTTTATTATTATTTTAGGATGTATTATGATAATTGTAATTAATAAAGTAGACATATTAACTTCACATAAGCTACGTAATTTTAGAAGGATGAATTAATTGTAATTCCTAAGAATTGTTCAAACGATGTTGTGTCATATAAGTGTGTGGTATTTATTTCTCTAAGATACGTCTATATTATGTTTGATAACGTTTTCTACTTCATAAATTGAAAGTCAGATGTTACGAAAGAGTAGCTAAGATACTCGCAACTAATCGTAGATATGAAAACTTATCTAAATATATGTATTTTAAATATATATCTTAAGTCTTAATTTGTTCTTTGTTCAAAAATAACAGTTGTTCTAAATACAATAAAAGTCTAGAATAATTAAGATCCATAAAATCTCATCCATTTGCGATTATTAGAAAAATTAAGATCCATAAAATCTCATCCATTTGCGATTGCTGAGATAAAGTTAAGCATACAATAAAACAAAATCACCTGTAATCAACTAAATTACTGTAGTAATTTATTCTTATTATGAATACTATATATAAAATCTAAATTAACTTAAATCATAATTGTTTTCTTTCAACGAGATCCTAAGTAGCAGTTAACCACTAATTTGAACATTAAAGTAAATTACGAAGCGGCAAACTAAGGTAAGTAAGTGGGTAGCTGATAAAACTCAGCGAAGCGTTTACTTTACGCTGTTCATGGAACAGACTAACGATCTGGGAGAAGCAACCTCGATTCATAAGTGTGCTTTTTATAATTTAGATTTACCCCAGTTCGGTAAAGTTAGGTTGATATAGTAATTAGGTAGGGGGAATGGAGTGTCGCACCGCAAATCCCGCAGTGACCACATAGAACCTTGGAAGTGTCTACACTTTTGGTCAAAACTTTTGATACGTCAGGGAACTTACTTCTTTACCATGTCGAGGAAAAGGTGATAATTTCATATTTTCTTAATGTATAAACGTATTGCTTGCTATACCTAAAATCTTCAGGAGATTACCTCAAGAATAGATACATACGGACATTTTTAAAATTTTGGAGGAATTATTCTCAAAGAATAATTTGACGTTAATAGCGTAGTTTATACTAGGTATGTGTATAACGTATGTTTACTTCTTTGACCATAAATATAACCATGCTAGTATTGTTAAGCCATAATCAATAGACAATAGGTTTAAAATCCAACAATCGTAGATAAAGTACGGTACGCAACTAGTGCGAAAACGGCATTTTGCATTGCTCGTGTGGTTTTACTA
The DNA here is from genome assembly GCA_951217055.1 of Gerris lacustris. Classification (NCBI taxonomy): domain Eukaryota; kingdom Metazoa; phylum Arthropoda; class Insecta; order Hemiptera; family Gerridae; genus Gerris; species Gerris lacustris. The sequence continues at coordinate 57,566,720 of OX578283.1, read as the reverse complement.
CCCTCGCTGTCGCTCGAGTGCAAACTCCACACTCGCATGCAAAATGCTACTTTCCGCACTCGACGCGTAATGTACTATTACATTGAACAACTTTTTGTTTTAGTCAAGTGTTAATTTTCATAATTTTTGATCACCACAAAATATCGGTCAATACAACCAATTTTTTTAGAATAATAATTAGAAATTCTTTAAGGTTGTTTTCTTTATAGAAGAATAAAACTTTAAAAAAAAATAGTTTAATTTGTGACTAGGCTATAAAATTTCCAGGTGTTCATTTATTCAAATAAAGTTTAATTTTTAAAAAGCAGGTGCTATAGACCTGTTCACAGTTCACACCCATCATTAAGACGATAATCACAAGCACACGGAGCTAAATAACTGTATCTTAGGAATAATTTAGGCTTTGACGTATTAACCTATTAAAATAATACAGACATTATATGGTAAACGTATTATCAGTGCGTTTCCCATAAAAAGACGTCTCTTATCAGACTTATAAAACATTCAAACTCTACGAACAGACAAAGAGACATATAGTGATGCCGTGCGGTCGGTGTACGACAAATTCTTACCGCAATCACGATAATAAAAAAAAATAATCAAAGACTTCTGTGATCTACACTTGTAGTATTGCTATAGCCGCAGCATCCTTCTCGAAGTTTCGATTTGTTATCACTAAGTGCGGTTCATGCTTGGGATTGCCTTTTCCCCGTTTTATCTGCGTGAGAAGATGTAACCCTTTTTTTATACTATTGGAACCCAAGGGCGAATCATATATTTGTAATATTTTTCCTAGTGGCGGCAACCACTACCGGAGTTAACCTATTTATGGATTTTTTTTAACGTTTCTTTTAAAAACCACACAAAAAAATATTATTATATAAAGTTCTAGATGAGAACGGATACCGCACGATCTTCCTGATACATGATATCGTCTTCCTCTATTCTTGTGTTTTTTTTCTGCATAATATTGGCGATGTGGTTTCATTTTTCCCGCCAAACTCAATGTAAAAAGGGATTTATACATTTTTTGTAGATACTGATTTCTTTTTCTAAGCAAGTAGGATAAATGCCATTTTTTTTTATAAGAGAAATTAGTTAGTAAATTTTAGTTTAGATTTCTCTTGGACTAAATTGTTAAAGTAACACTGGAACTCTGTCAGTCTCAAAGTGTTCCTCGAGAGTGTTCAGCCGGCATTATAATTATTAATTCCTTTTTTTACTTCCTTCTATAAAGTATTGACGATTCCGCAAAAATTGATGTGGTGACGCGAAAATTCATTTTTTTATAGGTTTGGAGGATTTACACGTTTTGAGGTACCCTGAGTCCAAAAAAGTGTTTTTTTAAAAAGTCTGTCTGTCGTCTGTGCTGACGCGTAAAGTCTAATCTACTGGGCTTATTTTGACAAAATTTGGCAATCTTGAAATATATGTTTAGAAAATCACACCCCGAGGCGAAACCTCCTAATTTGGAGGCGCTACCCTCAAATACTCTGGAAAAACGTGAAAAAAAATTCTCGAAAACAGTTTTGATTACAAAATTCTAAAATATAGTCAGTCCATTTAAATTCGAATCTAACGATATTAAGCCGTTTTCCAGGAGAAATCTAGTTCCAGAGAAAATAGCTTTAAAACGTGGAAAGGGAGAGGCCTGGTTCGAATCCCCGCCGAGGAGAAATTATTTTTATGATAAATTTAGATGAAATATTCAATAATAATTAAATTTATCTACGAAAACTAATAAATAATAAATAAATAATAACTAAATAAATATAACTAATAAATTAAAAAAACTGGGCTAAGTAATTATGAACTCGTATGTGAGAAGGTTGGTCTCGATTTTGTTTCCTTTTTTTATTTTTTCAAAATGAAACGTATGCATGTTTGTTAGACGATTTGGAGATCTAGATTTAAACAACCTCTAGCCACGGAAACTATACTCGTATAAATTACGATAATATGTGCGCTTTTGATAAGACGGGTACGGCCTTGCATATATTATATCATGATAGATGCAATTAAATGGGTTATTTTAAAACTTTAAATCATATCTAATTTGATGAAGAAAACCGTCAAGTACTAATAAATTTCTCCAAATATTTATAATACTTTATAGATAATTAGCGTCTTTATTGAAATTGTACAGTTAGAATTTACTTGTTACTTTGATAAAATCTTCGAATTCATTAAGTTATAATTATGTTAAAGAAAGAAAAAAAAAATAATAAAACAGGATAATTTTTCCCAGAAACAACATCGGAAAACGACCTTAATAAAGAGCTAGCTGATTTGAAAATAAAGAAGAACCTTTACAGAACGGAATTATAATTTGGTTTTGGCTTGGGGGAAATATAGAGGCGGGTAACGTCTCATTAAAGCTGGCTTATTGAACTGGCAAATCCTTCATTTCAGCAGGCGGCAAGCTTACAAACTCTACCGAGACTCAAGTCTGTTAGATTCATGCCTCTACAATTAGACGAACCAAGCGCACGCGCACTACAACATCAAGATAATATCAAACAAACATAGCTCACTCATAGACAATTTAATGAAAATACTGCAAAAAAAATAAGTTGTATTTCAAACAAATTAAGAAGAATTATCACAAAATCAGTGTATAATGTCAACTCAGTGTTGCCTCTAGTTTGTTCAATATTATTTTCTCTCTTCCCTCCCATTTTAAAAGTTGTTGCCAACAGAATGTAATAATTATCTTAATATATCTTCATCCTTTATTTCTTTCTACCTAGTTTCTTCTCTTGATCTCTACGGAAAATAAATTATCCACGTCAAAAACGATTTTAATGAGTTCAAAACAAATGGAGGGATTTTAACCTCCTTCTAATGATTTTTATTTTTAAATTCATTTTTAATGAAAGGGAAATGAAAACAGAGAAGCATTCAATGGAAACGAGTGAGAGTGGAAAATCATTTAAGGCCAATTAAGTTAATCAAGATGGATGGATTTTTTTTTCTATGGTTCAAGTGATTAGGACAAAGTTCAAGGTATTTTTCAGATAGATTTGTAACCCCTTCTTTTAAAATCACGTATTTATTACAGGTTTTACTTTTTTTAAAAAATTACAAGATTAAATCAAGACCTATTTTCGGGTTTATAATAATAACTGTAATACACATACATATTATGTAGAAAAAGTGAAATTATTATGAAAAACTAAAGTGCTATAAAAAACTTGTAAAATAAAATTGACGTATTTTTCCAATGGTGGTTTTAAAATGTTTATATGAATTCTTTACTGGTACTTCTTTAGATTGTTACTCCCCTATGTTTTTTCAGTATATAAATGACTGATTAAATATTAAGACAAAGGGATTTTTAGTCCAATGTTCTTTCTGACAAAGGAATATCACACTTCTATTTATATAAGGGGAGTAACAGTGTAAAGAAGAACATCCCTGAACACCTTCTTTAGACTGTTACTCTCCTCTGTTTTTTTATAAGGGAAGTAACAATCTAAAGAAGTGCCTCTTTACTTTATTACGGATCCCGAATATGATTCTTAATCATATTCGGGATCCGTAATAAAGTAAAGAACCTCAATCTAAACATTTTTTAATTTTAATTTAATTTTTAAATTCTTAGATCTTCACCACTTGGTAAGAACCTATTGTCACAATTTTTTTGTTATTTCTGTTTGCATATTGCTGTTTTTAGGGTTTTGTAGATTCTTCTCAAAACCCTTATGCCGAGGGTGATGTGTCCGTCGCTCTTTGGTTCATAGGGCCCGAACCGTTTAAGCTAAAGAGCTGAAATTTGAAATACTGGTGTAACTTTTTGACCCAACCACAGGAAAAATATACAGAAGTTCAAAATTAAATATGCGCATGCGCCATTCGCAAAAATGTTGTAAACTCAAAAATTTATATTTTTTTTAATTTTCGAGTGGGGTATCAAATGAAAGCTGCTGAAGAGTAGGACGCAAATATATATAAGCTTTTGTAAATTTTGCATTCCTTATTGGGTAAAAAAATCAAAATATACCCCAAAAAAAATTTCCCCCCCCCCAACCACTATACTTCGGCTGGTCCTAAAATTTCGAAATAATTCATGCTAATGCCTTATTGTGGGGCGATGAAAATTCCGGGAGTTCATCCCAAATTTTAAAAAATTGCCAATTTTGGGCGTGAAAATTTGAAGAGCGCCAAAAATTTTATGTTTTTAAAATTTTGAGTTGGGTATCATATGAAAGCTGGTGAAGAGTAGGATTCAAATATATATTTGCTTTTTTAAATTTTTCATTCTTTATTAATTTTATAAGTCAAAATATACCCCCAACAATTTCCCCCCTCCCCAACCACTCTATAACGGGTGGTCCTAAAATTTCGAAATAATTCATGGTTATACTTTAAGGTAAAGCGATGGAAATGGTTTGAAAAAATGAATTTTTCTAGTCGTTATTACCGATGAAAAACATTGTGACCCCCCGGGGGATCGAACCCGGACCCTTGAGATCGAAGAATAAAATCTTAATTACATAACGGGCATGCTTAATCTTCTACAAAACCCTAAAAAGTACTTGGACGCAAGTACTTCCCTGTGATTTTTCTTAATTTATTGTCTATTTGTATATTTTTATCTATTATTTGTAGATTATCACTGAAGAAGCTCAGGTTCCCTGGGCGAAAGCTTTGATGTAATTAAAAAATCAATTTAAAAAGGACTTTTATTCCAAATAAATACCCTCTTCTGAGTTAGAAATTCGAAGTCCACTATACCTTTCAACAATTTGAATGATTCTTAATTCTCGAAATTTAAGCATGAATAACCTTGTTTATTCTGAAGCTAAAGAAACTATTAAATATCATGTTTATTATGTTGAAAAATGGGGTGAACTACACAGTTGGGTAAAGTTTTACTTTGTTACCCACCATAAAAGAAAAATATGGTGGGTAACAGTAACAAAGTAAAAGAGGCTCCTCCATACGCCTCTATTACTTTTTTAGCCATACCCACCTATTATTAACCATAAAATGTGGAAAAGAAGGATGGGTAACAAAGTTCATAACTATTAAGACAGAGGGATCTTTAGTCTATTACTTTGGTACAAACGAATATCACATTTTTGTATATTATACCTAATTTCAAAATAAAAAAAAAGGTGGGTAACGAAGTAAAAGAGTGCCCACAGGGGTAATGCAAAGATGACCAACAAAAGTGGTCAAAATCTATGGGAATACGGAATAAGTATATTATATCCTAATCTTAGGGTGCATTAAGTTTGTTATTAAATAGAAAATTAACATAAGATTAAATTAAAACTTTAGTAATTATATTGATAGTAGGTCAAATAAAATTATATTAACCTTTTGATTAATTTTAAACATATTAAGAATAAAATAAGTCATCTATAGACTAGAATAAAAGGGTCTTAAGAAAGCAATGCTTTACAGGTCTTGCGTTACTTTATACAAAGGAAAAGCTTTTTGAAACATTTCTATTTTTTTTTTGTTTCATATCGATATGTATTTCGTTGATTGCCCATATTCAAAGCGGGCTTCAGAGGTTCTTTTTTCAAAAAAAAGGTTGCATGCGCAGATTGGCTCTCTCAGTAGGTTTGTTAAAGGAAACGCGGAAGGGCCGGAGAAGCCCAATTATAAGTTAAGATGCGGTAAGGGGGGGGATGTGAAGTAGGTTGCCGGGTCCTGTTAACTTAGGGCTTCGTGTGAGTGCCTGTCTTACACGCTAAACCCTTGCATACAATTACACTCTCAGACCTTAATGTTGAACTTTCTTACGGTGTCTAAGTGCATCCACTGTACACACGTCTGTGTGAACCTTCTCTAAGAGGGAGTTGTCAGTATGAACATGTTCGCATATTTCATACTTCATGCATCGCGGTTCTTTCAGCCCAAAGAGATTCCTTTATATATATATACTACCATCTTACCACTAAGTGGTTTCTCCAACCACCTCCACAAGCCTCTATAACAAGTCACTTTTTTCCTTTTTATCCTTCCTCTCAAGTTCTCTTTTTTTGCGGTCAAATACATTCTGAGAGAGATTACTTCTTGTTGTTGAGTTGTAGTTAAGAATTGCTTCTTTTAGGTTCTCTTCGTTTGAACCCTTTATGCTTTTTTTGATCTAAAAATTGGCTTTTGAAAGGAAAAAGCATTTGTTGAAGCCTAAGTGAAGATGTAAAAACACGAGAGTTCTTTTTTTAGTGGCATTCTCCTGTCAGATTTGATGACGGGCTAATGAAGTTTTTAAAATATATATATATTATTTTTATGTAATTACGCTATCTTTTATTATCCTTAATATTCTTGAGATCATACTTCCTTTTATCATTCTTTAGACGATACTATCTTTTATCATCCTTAATATTCTTGATATCATACTACCTTTTATCATTATTGAGACGATACTATCTTTTATCATCCTTAATACTCTTGAGATCATACTACCTTTTATCATTCTTGAGACGATACTATCTTTTATCATCCTTAATACTCTTGAGATCATTCTACCTTTTATCATTATTGAGACGATACTATCTTTTATCATCCTTAATACTCTTGAGATCATACTACCTTTTATCATTCTTGAGACGATACTATCTTTTATCATCCTTAATATTCTTGATATCATACTACCTTTTATCATTCTTGAGACGATACTATTTTTTATCATCCTTAATACTCTTGAGATCATACTACCTTTTATCATTCTTTAGACGATACTACCTTTTATCATTCTTAATATTCTTGATATCATACTACCTTTTATCATTCTTGAGACGATACTATCTTTTATCATCCTTAATACTCTTGAGATCATACTACCTTTTACCACACTTGAAACGATACCATCTTTTATCATTCTTAATTTTCTTGCTATCATAATACCTTTTATTATTCTTGAGACAATACTATCTTTTATCATCCCAACGTTTTGGAAGTATGAGTAAGTCCACGTTGTCGCCTTTATTAGTGCAACACGTACAACGTACTCGTACACCTCTAAAAATTGCAAACAGCATTAGAGGAGGAATCTACAAAAATTGGTAGAAAATTGTAGATACTCAACACATCAGAATCTACAACACACGGATTCACGATCACCACCGGAAGATATCAATTTTTATAATGGCTCAAGTTTCAAACAGACGTGTACATGTAATATTAGTTGATCAGTACACTGAACAAGATTTGAGCTTTAATTTATGGATCATAAATAACTTATTAAATTATTAGTATTTAATGTTTATTAAAAAAAAACAATGTAGAGATATGTCACAGAATTAATAATTTAAGCACCTACTTTGAGTGATACAGTAAAACCATATAAGTTCCCAAAATTATAAACAATAAAAAAAAACTGGCCTACGAAGTCTTAAAAGTATTAAGTATTGATCGAGTAAATAAAGAAAGAAAAATTAAATAAGGAACCCAGATGTAGATTGTTATAGAGGTCGAAGTAGATTTGAACCCTGGTGACGTAGACTTGGGTGGGGATCACTCAACACATTAATTGCCTGTGTAAATTATGTGTGAAGACGTTGTGTTTAACAAGCAACTGTGTCTGTGTTTGTGTTCCAGTCGTGTCTTTGTCATATCCGTATATTTATGTTGATATGTGCGTGTGAGAGACGTGAGTTTCTAGATGGAGGTCTTTATCTTTTTGAGTGCGGTTTTTTATTTTTATAATAGAGGGCCTGTATTTAATGTTCAGTGAGTCACACATACTCTAGACGAGTTCACATCTCATAATATATTATTTTAAAAAGAATAAGACTCACTGCACTTTTTATTATAGATCGTATAACCCAAATCTATTTAAACAACGTTATTTTCTTTTCTATATTTCTTGATGGCCGAAAGCAATAGGTCATGACAGTAAAATTAATTTAGACTTGCTCTAAATTAATCTTAGTGTCTTTTACTCATCTACCCTAGCGATTATATAAATGCGTTATTAAAACAGAACATTCCACACTAAAAAATGAACTCAAAAGCAAACATATTTACACTAAGGTTCTAAACGAACGTCCAATATTTCTCGGACAATAACTCCCTATTATATTATATCTCAATTTCAATTAAGTATGTTACATTTAATTTAATGATAAAACGATTATCACCGTGTTAGAAAAACAAAGTGTTTCTGCTTAGATTAGATTACACTTTACTCATTTTAAATTCCAACTTTTTACGCAAAAATTTAGTTAATTTTAAATTATTTATTAAATGACAAAATAGTCTGTTAATTAATGTGGCACATACCTTTAACGAGTAATTATAAGTAAAATAATGGTGGATAAAAAAAAGTGTAGCTAATAACTCCCATAATGGACAACTAGTTGCTAATAACTCCCATAATGGACAACTAGTTGCTAATAATTCCCATAATGGACAACTAGTTGCTAATAACTCCCAACATGGACAAATAGTTGCTAATAACTCCCATCATGGACAAATGGTTGCTAATAACTCCCATCATTGACAACTAGTTGCTAATAACCCCAACTTTTAACGACTTATTTGCTACTGATGGTCACGCATAACCAACAGACTGTCATTGCAGCTATCCATTTAAACTCCCTGACTAAGTAATAACTCTTAACGTGGTTTTATTACTAAGTAAATAAATAAACACACATCTAACTAAGTAATCAGATTATTGTCTGACCACAAGAATATATACAATTATGTAATATCGGTTTCGACTATTGTATTAACTAAGAACGTCATTATGAGTTGGCTGATAATTTTACACTCAGAGTAAAATGTGTGAATGGTGAAATAAAGCCAACTCATGACGATATGGCTTAGTTAAAACTGAAGTCGAAAACGGTATTGCATAATTGTATATCTTCTTGTGGTGAGACAATAAACTGATTAATTCTTATATGTGTGTTTTATTATTTGCTTAGTAATAAAACCATGTTATTATCTAAATACCACAAAATATCCGTCAAAACTACTAATGAATAATAAATACTATTTGCTAACAACTTATTTGCAACTGATGGCCAACCATAACTGACGGACGCCAAAGTCACTGCAGCTACCCATTTAAACTCCCTGACTAACAAAACTGTTATCTGCTAACAACTTATTTGCAACTGATGGCCAACTATAACTGTCAGACGCCAAAGTCATTGCAGCTACCCATTTAAACTCCATGACTAACAAAACTGTTATCTGCTAACAACTTATTTGCAACTGATAGCCAACTACAACTGTCAGACGCCAAAGTCATTGCAGCTACCCATTTAAACTCCCTGACTAACAAAACTGTTATCTGCTAACAACTTATTTGCAACTGATGGCCAACTATAACTGTCAGACGCCAAAGTAATTGCAGCTACCCATTTTAACTCCATGGCTAACTAAAGACTGTTATTTGCTACTGATGGCCACCCATGGCCGACGCATCTTACTTGACTGTAGCAACCCATTCATTTCGCGATGCTTGATAACAAAACCTGAGTTATCAAGTCAGGTTATCAAGCCTAAAAATCAAACGTATAGGCGAAAACGGAACTAAGTAACTACCAGAAAGAAGCACTCTGTTAGGTTGCAATAGATTCACATGATTAAAGACATCGATGATTCCTTTGAGAGATCTACGACCGGGAGTCGTGGTAATTTCAGGCCCTGGTCTATTTGCTCATCGGCTCTAGGAACATCGAAAACTAACCCCCCTCCCCCCTTGACAAATTAAAAATTTAATTAAGGGCGTCTATAAGATCTTTGTCCAGGGTGCGGCGTATCTTAGATCGAGGCCTGGGGCAATTCAACATCGAATAAATTATATACCTCATAAATTTAATTGAAAATCAATTTTAAATGTAAGTGGGTATGACAAAAAAACGGTTTAACAATTTTGATAGCAAATCGTGCTTTAAGGCTTAAAGCAAGAATTTTTTTTCTCTCTTTTACTCCCAGTTTTACTTGTCTTTAAAATATCTTAAAAAGAATGTAAATAAAAAAAAAAATAAAAAGTGATGTTGCATTCACACTGCAACCCCTCCAATGGTTAGTTCGTGCCTCTGACTCACTCACTAGGATTCGTCATGGTCAACTTAGGAACAAACATTTCTTTTCAAAGAAAACAATTAAAAAAAAGAAGTAAAATACAACAAACATTAAGAGGGGCTCCTTCACCACAGTTCCACAAGGAAAAAAATAAAACCTTTTACAAAAAATGAACGACTTTAAAATAATAAAAAAAGTCAGTAGGGACAGAGTTAAAAAAGCATACATGCACCAAACAATAGCTAGAAACTCAGAGAACAGAAATAGGCTGTTAAAGTATAAAATAAAGAAGGAAAGAGAACAAATAGAATTAAGTCCCCTTTTGTCCCTTGTTCTAAAAGACCTTCGAAGCACAGCAGTATATAGTTTAGTTTAGTTTTTTTTTTTAAAAAAACAACCAATTTCTTATTTTTGTTTGGTGTGTAAGAATTCTGACATAGTTAAATGGTAGTTAAATTTTAGCTCCTGCACAAACAAAAAAGGTACTTAAGTTTTACAGTTGGTTTAATATTTGTTAAAAAAATACGCAAACTATCTCTTAACTGTTACTTTACGTAAGTGTTCAAACGAGATAAATTTAAAATTAAAACAGGAATAAGGATTTGATGCAATTGATCATCAAAGATATTTCAACGACAAAATGAACTAAGAAAAATATTTTAGTGAACAGTTCAATAATGAATGAACGACTTTGCCCACCTCAATTTTAAGGCGTTATTTTGGAAAAACTTAGTTTAAATACTTCTCGATAACGCTCAGATTCCCTCAAAGAGCAAAAACTCAAATAAAATACTAAATATTAACACTCAAATTATTATTAGATAAGACGAGTTGGCTCAAATTGACACTAGAACGAAATTGTAATATTTTCACGAATAAACTATAGCTACGTATATACGTATATTTCAGATATCATTTAAACTATTATAAACCAATAAAGGCATTCATTCAATTGATTTAGTTTAAATTATATCTGAAATATACGTAGCTATAGTTTATTCGCGTAAATATTACAATTTCGTTCTAGTTGATAAAAGTTTTATTTAACAGTCAGTTAAACTGTTAAACCAAATTAGCTTTTGCTAAGGAAAATGAACTATATAATTAATCATTTATTATTTACACAGAACCTACATTAAATAAAAAAGTAAAGTATAATTTTTATCCTATATGGAAAAAATTATCCATATAAAAATATATGGAATTTTGAAATGAATGTTGTTTCTTTATAATTAATATACATAAATAAAGTACTTTTAAGTAAAGATATTATTATTTATATAATCGAGTAGTGTCCCGACGACGACGCACTTCAAAAAGATTTGTTATTTCTAAGCTAAGTCAACCACATTTATTCCAATAAAAATAAATATTTCTTTTGATTTGTAGGTCTTTAAATAGATATAATAACTTATCTAAATATATTATCTAAATTAATCCACTTAATTTTGTTTTTTCTAAATATAAAATTAAGCCCGTTGCCACAGGAATATCGTTGCCCGTTGCTCGTTAAAATGTATGTGAATCAACCTCAAGAAAAAATGTTAAACATTTCAAAAATATTTATCATATTAATAAAAAAAAAACTCGCTACTAAAATATAGTAAATACCTGATGAAGTAGAATATTTTAAAGAATAATCAAACTCACCTGAAACAAAAAAAAAAGAAATATTTAATTAATTATACAGAATATTATAATAAATTAACATAAAAAAATTAATTTTATCCCTAATGACATTTTCTAAAAACGTATTTTCTTTTTTAAGGACATAAATATATATATAAGCATATAAATCTTTGTCGGCTTTTAATAAGTTTTTATTATTATTATTTTTCTTTTTATTTTGTTGGTACCTTAGAATGGGAGTTAGTAGATTGAATTATAGGGCTCTTCTTTTAAATTAAAAAGTTTATATATTACAAATATATTCCCTTCTTTAACTCCATAAGATTTCAATGAAATTTATGAAAATTTGTGGTTATTTAAAAACAAAATAAAAAATAGGTCACAACTTTCTCGTACACGAGTTAATAATTACTTAGCCCAGTGTTATTTCCCATAATCCATTTATTAGTTTTCAAGTTTTTGTAGCTACATTTAACTATTAATAAACATTATATCAAAACGTATCATAAAATAACAATTTATCATAAAAATAAGTTCTCCTCGGCAGGGAATCGAACCCGGCCTCTCTGCGTCCACGTTTAGCTATTATTTTATCAAGAACTAGATTTTATCCGAAGAAAAAAGAATTACATCGTTAGATTTATACATTTTTTGATTTTTGTTGAAGTTGGATTTAAATGGACTACATTTTAGACTTTTTGTAATAAAAATCGTCGGAACCGTTTTCAAGAAATAATTTTATGCGTCTTTTCAGTGTTTTTAGGAGGTAGCGTCCCCAAATTTGCAGCTAAAATTTATTTCTCGACTTTGCCTGGGGGAATGATTTTTCTTAATATGTATGCTAAATTTCGTCAAAATCGGCCCAGTAGTTTAGGCTCCATGCGTCTGCTCGGACGACAGACATTTTTTTAAAAAACAAAAAACACTTTTTTCTGACTCAGGTGATCTCAAAACGTGTAAATCTATCAAAATTGAATATATGAGCCATCACAGTACTTTCTCTTTATAAGAGAAAGTATAGATACTTTATTTTTAATAAATAAATTCAATTTTAAAATATTGTATTTATTTTTATTTTTTCTTTACATTATATAAGTTCACATGCAAGTTTAAGAAACAACAAATTTAAGATAGATCAAGCTTTATAGTTTTCTTTTCTTTTGTATCTTCAATAAGACAGATTTGGCGACTAGTTCAGTTAAGGTGCAGTGTTGATGAAATCCATATAGCTTAAGAAACGCCAAGAAGGTGGCGAGAAGTTAGCATTTTACCTGTGGCATGTTTAAAATCTACCCAGGTGTTAATTGGCATGTTAGAAGAAAAAAAAACTCTTAGGTAAAGAAAAAAAAAATCGGAAAAAAACAACACCTATCTAAACTACCTTCAACATTTGAACACCTAACTCATTCCAAAATCCATCTTCACATTTAAAAAGATAATTTTGAAACCAAGGATGAAGCTTATACTCGTAGAAAGATGGATTTTCTGATCTTTTAAACCAATCTTTGTTGGTATATCTTTTAGAAAATAAAAACAACTACAAATTGTTTGTGAACAATTATTCTTATGTCTAAAATACAAAAAGATAAAATAAAATAAAATTACACGCGATTCTCGAGGGTACACCTGTCATTTTAATAAGAAAGATAACACCCACATTTGCTTACGTAAAAAATTAGCTTTCTTGAAAAAAAAAAAAAAAAATAAAAAATAAAAAAAAAAAAAAAAATAAAAAATAAATATATATATATATATATATATATATATATATATATATATATATATATATATATATATATATATATATATATATATATATGTAATTTATTTTTATTATATATGAACCAAATGTAATTATTATTTAATATATATATATATATATATATATATAAATTTTTTTTAATTTTGTTAAAAACCGGTTAGGTGTCATTTTTATTTTTCTAGTTGAATTCTGCAGGATTGTAAATTTGTCTCTTAAATGCAAATGTGAAATGTTAATTTGATTGCAGTCTGACACTGATCCTGACAATAATCTTAAAGTTAAATCGACGGATGAGTATAAAAAAATAAAATTAAATAAATAAAAAGTTGTTCTGTAAAGTTTAAACCTTCTTTCTTCTTTAAGACCAATCTAAAGACCAGATTATGAAGTCAGAAGTTGTAAGTAATTCTTGGTTTGAATTCATGTAGAATTTGGATGGGTAAAAAAAATGTTGCATTTTAAATCAAAAGCAAAACATATTTGCGTTAATCAAATCATTTCTGTAACACTTTAGACAGATATTGACGTCCTTAAATTGTAAATTATATTGAAATAATCCTAAAATAAATAAGAAATTCATTTAAAACATTTTTTTTTATTAATATTTTTTTAACTCAGATAAATCATCTGTGAACGGTTGCTCATAGTTAAATTTGTTCTTTAGTCATAAAGGTATATGTTTCATATTTATTCTGAAATATGTATACAAATCTGCAATTTCGATTTTTTTTTAAACAATTATTTTTATTTTGCAGGTGCAGAACTATTGCTTAATTTGAATTGAATTAAAAAAAAGCAGAGCTGCTTGTCTTTCAAGCTACGTTGTTTGTTGTATTACAAAATCTACGTTATTGCTTTGGCAAATGCAGAACCATTGCTAAAATTAGAAGGCTATGATTGTTGTAAGAAAAAAGGCTGCAGAGTTGTTCCTAATATTATATAATTATATGCGTATAATCATCCGCCATTGGGTATCAAAATCAACGAATGCTTTATCTAGGTAAACTTAGAAGTTATCTGTAATAAATCGACAATGCAAAACTGCTGCTTATCGTAGAAGACCATAAACATCAAGAACTGTTGCTTCTATTTGTTTAGAAGACCATGACATTTGTTAAATAGCTGGAAGAAGAACAGTTGCTTCAATTAGATGAGAAGGCCATGACATTTTTAAAACCACTGGAAGAAGAACTGTTGCTTCAATTAGATTAGAAGGCCATGATATTTGTTAAATAGCTGGAAGAAGAACAGTTGCTTCAATTAGATGAGAAGGCCATGTCATTTTTAAAACCACTGGAAGAAGAACTGTTGCTTCAGTTAGATTAGAAGGCCATGATATTTGTTAAATAGCTGGAAGAAGAACAGTTGCTTCAATTAGATTAGAAGGCCATGATATTTGTTAAATAGCTGGAAGAAGAACAGTTGCTTCAATTAGATGAGAAGGCCATGACATTTTTAAAACCACAGGAAGAAGAACTGTTGCTTCAATTAGATTAGAAGACCATAATATTGGTTAAATCTCTGGAAGACGAACTTTATGGGTATGTAGTATTTTTAATAAAATAATTTCGAATACTGCATCACTCAACAAGCGCCTTTATATACATTTTTATGCCTATAATCTTAATTAAATCAATAGATTTTTTTTTTGTTTATTTGTTCTTTACAATAGCTAAAATAAGATTTATTTGAGCCAATTACTAAGTGCTTTACGACTTTATAAATAAGTCTTTAATAATGTGATTTTATAAGTGCGTACAATTGACTAATTCCTAAGTGTGAATTGCTAGAATAATGAACTTTGTTTAATCAGGTTATTAACACTGAAAGAAGAGAAACAAGCAAGTAGTTTCACACTTAATTTTTTTTTCGTCCTCTATAGTAAAGCTAATCTAAGCGGTTAATTTCGAAGCCATCAGCTGGAAGCTGATGAATAGTTTTTGAAAGCTCTGCCATTTCTCGGTGAGTAAAGAAGGCTTGAAGGAAGTATAAACATGATAAATGCTGTGCGACTAATCACCTTAACCCGCACCTGACTATTATACCGTCACTGCTTACACCTTACCATCCTTCTATTGGTGTTCGCAGCTCGTCTCGACTCCTGTCTAACATTCCTTAACAGGTAACGGTATTTAATGTTTTGTAAACTCCTTCATCAATGCACCTTCATATATATATATATATATATATATATATATATATATATATATATATATATATATATATATATATATATATATATATATATATATATATATATATATATATATATATATATATATATATATATATATATATATATATATATATATATATATATATATATATATATATATATATATATATATATGTGTGTGTGTGTATGTGTGTGTATGTGTGTGTGTGTGTGTGTGTGTATAAGTATAGACAAATCAGTCTATAACTTTACCTATATACATATATTTATATTTCATTTAAACACACCACATAACACATTTCCGTTAAATAAAGGTCTGAGACAACTCAGGACAAACTTTCTCATATACGAGTTCATAATTACTTAGTCCAGTGTTTTCCATTAATTATTTTTCGTGTTTTCGTAATCGTAAGTACATTTAATTATTATTGAACATTTCATCAACATTTATCATAAAAATAACTTCTCGGCAGGAAATCGAACCCGGCTTCCACGTTTAAACCTTTTTTTAAGGAACCAGATTTTTCCCCGGAAAGTGGTTTATATCGTTAGATTCGTATTTAAATGGACTACATTTTAGAATTTTTTAATCAAAATCGTCGGAACCATTTTCGAGAATTTTTTTTCCACGTTTTTCAGAGTTTTCGGGGGTAGCGCCCCTAAATTTGGAGCTAAAATTCATTTCTCGATTTTACCTAGTAATCATTTTTCTGAACATGTATGCCAAATTTTGTTAAAATCGGTCCAGTAGTAGAGGCTCCACGCGTCTGCACAGACGGCAGACAGACATTTTTTAAAAACCACTTTTTTGAACTCAGAGGACGTCAAAACATGTAAATCCATAAAAATCTCAATATCGATTTTATTTTTAGACTGCCACATAATTTTTTTGAGTATGTATAATTACACATATCAGTATATCACAACTGCAAAGTTTCAAACTATTGTGTAGAGTACTTTCGGAGGTTGAAGTGCGTTTAAATTTAAAATAGCTTCCCAAAGTGTGCTACATTCTGTAGTATATTTTATTATAATTATATGTAATTATGTTTCCTTGACATATTGCGTTTGCCTCATGTTCTATTATTTTATTTTAAGAGGTAGTCGTGATTTCAGT
Organism: Gerris lacustris; assembly: GCA_951217055.1. Lineage (NCBI taxonomy): Eukaryota > Metazoa > Arthropoda > Insecta > Hemiptera > Gerridae > Gerris > Gerris lacustris. The sequence continues at coordinate 57,550,034 of OX578283.1, read as the reverse complement.
ACCTTAATATACCTCAGGATCTCATGAAGTAAAAATAAAAATATAGGTTACAAAAATATTTGTAACTTCTTATCATTAGAAGATTTAAAACTTGCACACTACTACGTGTCATATCTAACTTTTAAGTTATAAAAAATTATCTCTTTTTCCTTCATGGCCACAAAAAAAAGGGTGAATTTGTCATAACATTTCAAGTAAAAAAAGGTATTTGCATTTTTAAAAAAATACGAAAACTAAAAATATCTTTTTATTTACACGAATCTCCTTCTTTTTTTTTACCTGCTTCCTTCAATTAAGAAACAGAAAAGAATTCAGGATAGGTAAAAAAAAAGTGTCAAGAGACTGCGTTAGTTTAAGAGTACAGAAAAAAAAGAGAACAAATATTAGTTCGACAAGAACTAAAACAAGCAAAGAATGAATTAGGATACTTGGGGTATCCCACATACTCAGAACATCCTAGATAAAAACTATGACAATATAATCTTTATCTACCTAAGAAACCTTTTTACATAGATCCTAGATATACAGTGAAGGTTAAAATGAAGGTATAACCTGCTAACTGTTACCTCTTGCTTACTGAACTTTGTTTGACTTAAGTGACAAATAGAGCAGGGGATACATCTTGTTTCAATTTACATAGGATTTTACACTAAACTAGAAAAAGAAAAATATTCAATACTGAAAAAAACAATTCTTGGAGTTGGGTACAATTTCAACATTTAATTTTACTCTTTAAACAATTAAATATCAAAAAGAATAAACTAATAACCAATTGGTAAATAGCATATTTGAAAATATAAGATAATTAAGGGGATAATGAAGTAAGAAATAAGATATAAAAAGTTATTTACTTCTGCGATGTATAAACATTCTTTTTTGTTTAAAAATTCAAGAAAGAAAGAAATTTTTTCGAATGTCAATATATCCACAATTTGTATTATACATTTTAATGGATTCTCAATTCACTGTCGATATCAGTAGTAATTGTGCAGTTCCCAATACCAATATGTATTCACTATGTAAGTTGCTTATTAATTAATAGCAAGTTTGGCTCACTAAAACTAAATCTCTCAGAAAAATCTCAATCACACAAGACCTCTGTACAAAGTAGACAGATCTTAAGGTATAAAATTATGAAACAATAATCCATTTTAATTACGATTTGGTCCGCTAGGAGCTCTGATATCATTTTATATAAAATGGAGCTCTATCATTTTATATAAAATTTAGAAAGTATACTTCAGCCCTTCTATCGGCAAAATATAGTACTACAATGGGACACAAGTGAAAACCAATCTACCTCACATTATATTCTAACTTCCTGACACGATATTTAAGAGCGCCAAATTTTGCACGTCGTTTATTGAAACTTCAGCCTACCTATCGTCAAAATATTGTACTATAAGAGTAAACTTTTCGACCTCCTGTTAAATACTAACTTTCTGGCATGATGTTTAAATGCGTCACATTTTTCATGAAGTTTTTTTTGCGTGGTGGAAATTACTTCTGTTCTCCAGAGTTAAAACATATCTATGTTAAAAAAGAAAAACTTTTTGAATGTTAAGAAAAAAAATACGTCTTTCAAAGGACAATACAAGAATGGTTATGTATCAATCTTATTTGCATAGTTATTAGTACATAAAATGACAAGAAAACAAGTAATTATTATTTTGACGTTCTTCACTTAATACTAAAGAATTTTCTTTCACATAATATGACAAATATTTTAATTATTTTTGCGACTTTAAGAAGGAGGTTAAGTTGCTAATCCGGTAACGCATGCCAAAATAACGAGAAATAAAAGAGAGATAAAAAAACAAGACTTCTCCCCTGTTTACCATTAAAACATTAGCCTCTGGACACTGGGCTCTTTTCATCCGGCCAGTACTTTGGAATTAAAATAAATTCTCAGCAAATTAAAATATGACATTTTAAAATATCTCCTGGGCTCAATCCACGATTATAAAATGTTCATATCTTATAATATATATATATATATATATATATATATATATATATATATATAAAGTATAAGTACATAAAATAAGTTAATGTATTATTTATGTTTTCAAAAACATGTTGATCCCCCTTAGATAATTGAATTAAAGTCAAAGATAAAGATGAGACTTTTTTTCTTACTTTTATATTACATTAAACGGATTGCACTAAGTTTAATTGGTTTGACAGTTGAGCAATTTAACTCGGATTTACTTCACATATATATATATATATATATATATATATATATATATATATATATATATATATATATATATATATATATATATATATATATATATATATTCTGTTATATGCTTTTTATTAAGAAAAATATAACAGGACTTTTTTTTGTATAAAATAAGGAATTTAATAAGGGTATTAAAAAAAAAAAATATTATACCATTACAATAACGATATTAAGGATTAAGTTGGTCGTCCCTCTAGAGATTTTATACAATTTATTAATAATTAGGAAAGCATGTATTTCTAAAATATGTAATTCAACAAATTTTGTTAAATAAATTTAGTTCCACAAGTTTAAAGCAAATAAAAAAACACTATTTAAAAAAAGTTTAACTCCCGTTTAAATAAAAAACAGTAAGGTTCCATTTAAACTTGTTATCTATAAAGGCAGAGAGAGGTTATCAGTTAACTATAAAATGATTTCTAAGTAATCATTTCAATAATTCTATCCACAGTTCTTTGATAACATTGAGAACGAAATCAACTGATTTCTCTTGTTAAATAGGCAACAGAACAGCTGATTTATTATATTAATAAATACTAAAGAAAACAGATAATTAAGAAGGCTGTGAAAAAAGTGTCATTCTTTAGTCAACAATTTTTTAATCAGTTTTTTGATAGTTTTAAAATATGTTAATCTTTCGATTAATTTATCGTCAGTATAATCTATTAAAAATAAAATAAAGAAAAAATATTCGACTTAAAAAAAAAATAAAAATGCTGCATTAGCAGAAAAAAATATATTAGGTTTTGTGCATAAAATATTATTTTAGTTTTGTCTTTAAACATACCAATGGCAAAGGAAAAATAATAATAACTATTATAAATTTGAACTATAATGTAAGGTTTAACACATCATTTTAATTATTAAATCTTAAATAATTAATTATAAGCTTTAAAATAACATAAAAAAGAAAAAGAGGTGTGTAAAAAAAAAAAAAAAAAAAAAAAAAAACATGGAATTATTAACTTTTAGAAATTAGATTTTCTTCATAAAAGTTTTTATATTTTCCCCAAACTCTTTTCGTAAGATGTTTCATTACGTTTTTTTCTATTTTTTCAAAAGAAATAGGGAAAAAAATAAAATAAAAATAAAAGTAGGAACACAGTGTCATAAATATAATCTATCCTATATTTAGTTTTTTGATATGTCTGCAGGAAGAGGGCGGAACATATTTGGCTACGAATCAAAATTGAGAAAATAAAAAAAAGTCAACTCGGTCGGAAAATTTCCAAAACAAAAATAAAAATATTTCTGAAAAGATTCATATGAGAGTGTAACGAGGAAACGCATCGATGCATTTGGGAATTGATGATAATTTTAATGCTTGTTTATTGACTGAGGAAATTGAAAATGTAGGGGACCCTGTTGGTTGGGCGCCAAAATAACCGTGACAAATGATTATATTTTAGTATATATTTATATTCTTTTAAATAAATAGAGAGTTTAAGTATTGTGATGACACGAAATTTCTATTTTTAGACGGATTTACCCGTTATAAGGTCCCCACAATTTAATAAAAAATTGTTTTTAGTCCAAGTGGGCTCGAACCAAGTAATTATTTATTTATTTCATACAATCGAGCCAATGCCCTTTATCACGAATAAATTAACTAAAACAAAAACATTAACCTTAAGATACAACTTTTGGTATATAATAAGCCATAATCTGGCGCCAAGTAGAAAATCCTAAAAACGATTCCAAAATAATTTTACGAAGTATATTTATATATTATTATTAAGTGCTAAATAATTATTAAATAGAAACTGCTACTATATCAAATGAAGAATGAAAATGCATTGTATAAATGCAATCGTTAAATACCAAGAGATTGTCTCCAACAGTCTGTCAGCAAAACGGCGCCTACCCAGTATAATCATAATCTAAGAAAAAACTATCGTTTAAATATAAATAATTATTGTTATAAATAAGAAATAGTTTAAACAAAGTGATAAGAACTACAATGGTTGTTTGTAGTGGTTTAGTTTGAATGAAAGTTGTTTTTATTAATCAAACGTTCAAACAAGTAAGAGTGACGAAGGAGCCGAGAAATATATAAACCGTTTAAAATTCTTATAAAATGTTTCACACTGCCCAATTTGGCCCTCTCAGAGATAAGACTTTAAATGTATATATAGTAGTAGTAAAAACAAGACAAAAAACACTACAATCCAGTTTACGTTATTTATAAGAAGGTTTTTAGATTATAACCGAGTAGAAGGTATTAAAAATAAAGGCATTTCATCGTCGAGATAATTTGAATCTAGTTAAGGGAAAGAGGCGAGGAATTTGAAGATTGCGTGGTGGCCCCGACCCGACCACCAAATCTTTTTTAACTACCATCCCCCCCTGTTTTTATATTTTATAATGCCCGAGTCGCATGTTTATAATAAGTCGAGAGGGTCTCTCGGACGGGGGGTCCCGTAGGTGGAAAAATAGCCGTAAAACCGTCTCGGTACGGGCGTACGGAGGGTCGGCTCCGAGACCGAGCCGTTTTAGAGGATTTATGGGTTGTGTTTAACTGGTACTGCTCGGCGAGGGGAGAAGGGATTATTAGATGTGAGTAGACGAGGACGGACTTCTTCCAACTCCCACCACCTCCTCCGCCGGACCTTTTTAATAAGTTCTCCGTGGCGAGGTGTTCCCGAAGAAAGTTTTTTAAGGCTCCGGGTACACTTGGAAGAAGGGACTTCGAAGCAACGAAAAGGAGGAGTTCTTCACGCCTTCTTCCTAAAGTGGTTTTTTTCTCTTCTGCTTCGGATCGTCATTAGTAAAGAAGAATTCTTCTTTCTTCTTGTTTCGGGAGGTACAAGAGAACTCCGGGGGTCCGGGCCGGGGGAAGATAAGGAAGAATATACAACAGTAAAGGTCCCTGTTCGGGCGCCAAACCTAACCTTTTTTCGAGAGTGACAAAGTTGGAAGAAAAAATAAGAGGAGATTGACTGGGGAGTTGTATCTGGTTCTAAGGAGGGCCGGAGTACAGTCCGGGAACCCCTCCAGTGCCTAACAAGATAAAAGCCAGGGACTGTACCCCGGGGTACACGGTACACTGTACACGGCACACAACAAACCTGCCTTGTGCCTCCCTTGCCTTGTGTTCACGTCTTTCCAGCCTTCTCCGCCTCACCAAATATCACACACCTCCACTAGTCCTTTTTGTCCCGCTATCTATCTCCCGGGCACTTTCTCAATAGGGCACATACAACCAACAACCAGAAGCAGCTTCTTGGCTTTTTTTCTTCTCTCTTCCACGTAAACTCTTCCATTGATCCAATTTCCTTCTTTTTTTTTTTAACCCGCAATTCAAAAAATACTTCAAGTTCAGGTCAAGTTGAAAAGGAATTTATAAAAGAGTAACGAAGTAAGTGGCGCATCACATTCCAGCTTGGAAACATCAAATAAAACTTCACTAATACTTTTTCCCCTTAACTCTTCCTCAAGCCTCGACGCAACTAATTAAATAGTAAGGACAAAATTTCTGTTTACAAAAAAAAAAATAATAAAAATCTATACATTTACAAACCTCTAATGGAAAACTAATTTAACAAACCACCGGGACATTATTAATAATAATAAAAAAGAAAGAAATCCCAAATCATTCAGTATATGGCTAATGACCAAGGGAAGCTAATACTTAATAATTAAAATACCTTTAGTAGGTCATCATCATCACTGGTGATAACCAGCTTTGAGTTAAGATAAAAAAAGTTAACCCTTAAACTAAGTTTTATTCATTAAACTAATTAGGTTTTTTTTTAATGAGTTTCATTCAGTGTCAGTACAGAAGGTAAAGACAAAAGATTTTTTTGTTTTGACTTCTTGACAGAAGTAAGTAATCTGAAATCCTAGGATTGACTTGTTTAAACGAGTAAAAGATTAAAGATCGTTGATAATACAAGCGCCGGCTCTTAACAAAGTGGTAAGCAAGCAGAGCTGAAAATAGAGCTAACCGGGGGTTCACGGTTTTACTAAGTATCTATTATTTTTCACCTTCTATTCAGGTGTTTTGGTTGGATTTTGTCTGAGAAGTCTTAACGCTCTGGCGCACCTGAATACGCGGAGGGGCGCTGTTATCTCTTAGCGGCTAGGTCTAAAGCTATTTAACGCCGAAGGAAACCCAAGAGCTGCAACAAGACCTGTTTTTCTGCTTCAATGCATCTGCTATAACTTAAGCGTTTATTACTTTTGTCGTATAAGCTTTATTTCCGTAATAACCTTTGTCAACGCTAAATCAGTTGTTCTCTTTCTCAATTCCTTTTTAACTTAATTTAACATTTATAAATGCATAAATATTGTCAACACGTCATATTTAACGATCTAAAATAACTCATTTATTTTACATGGTAACATATGGCAATTAATAATGAAAAAAAAGAGTAGAAATTTGAACTCAAACAACAATTAATCATTCATAAAAGAGTTAGTTGCTCATGAGTTACAAGCAACTGACAAAATGAGAAACAAAATCCCATGGGAATGATTCTTTTGTTGGGTTCAAAACTTCGAGATCCACACAAAAATTCCAAAAGAGACCACCTCAATCAAGGTCTAGAGTTATAATAATACAGGTATTACTTATTAATTCCAAACCATAACAATGATCCAAGGGAGTTGCTCATACTTTGAATGATTAGCAAACTGACATCATAAGAAACTTGGAGAAAAATTCTTTCATTTGATTTAAAACTCTTGAAGATTAAGATTTATAATAAGTATATTATTGATAAATATGTTCAACTTACAACTATAGAAAATATTTAATGTACAGCTGTTTTGTAATACGGTGTATTAATGATTTAATACTACAAAACAAAAACTAAGCATTATCAGCAAATTAATATCAAAACTAACTTAGTACTTAGAATGCAGACATGAAGCAAAAACTTAATTAAACACATTCTAATGCTGAAAATTAAACAGCACCGACAATCATTTAAAAGATATCTATCAAGATCAAATACCGTAAGTATGTTAGCTGTTAGCTTCCGCGGTTAGATTCATTAAATTTAAATTATGTCGAAACCACGTTGTATAAGCAATGCAAGATACTATCTATTTGAGTTTACCAACGTAAACGTCAAGGGCATTCGGACATTCTTCAAGAAAAAAAAACAATCGATGAAAGAAAACAAATGTAGAAAAAAGCAAATCGTGTTCTGTTTGCAATATATATATAATGTTATAAGTAGATTTTTAATTAAATTAGAGATATATCTATCAGAGAATATCTATCAGAGATATATTTTTCAAGTATTTGAAAAATACTTCTATGATTGTGGGATATGTGATCTCTAACTTTACTATTGACATTGTCTGCAGTGGGTTAAACATATAAATGAACACAATTTTTTAAATATTTCAGTTGATCTATGTAAGAGAAAATAATGTATTCGTACAGATTTCATTAAATTACTGCGAAACAAGCTGGAAAGACTTGAGTGGATATCATCTCAAGACTTAGACGAAGAATGAAATCCAAGGATCCACCGATTCTTCGAAGTTGTGCGAAGTGAATCGAATAAAAATCGTAAGGAAGGCGAAGGTGTAGAGAATTGCATTGTAGACAACGATGATGATCGGGAGACACCGGAGAATCCCAGGGAGAAACATGATGGCAACACCCTATTGTACCCGTCCATGCTTTCTATCCGTCCGCGGTCCATCCATCTAAAGCTGTATTGGATAGGGTCAACGGCCTTTCAATAACAAATAACAGGCCTTTCCTTATAAAACCAACTTGGACACACCAAGTACATTGGAATTTCAATAATTGAACTAAAGTTTATTGAGCTTCAACTAAGTGGAAAACCATCACAAAGACGCTTTATTAACAAAACTATTGTGGAATGTGTCATAAAGTTATCAATAGGCCATGAATTAATAAAAATTAACTAGGAAAATAAGTGAAGCTGAGCTCACAAAAAAGAACGATAAATCTTTACCTGTTTTGTTCCTTAATCAAACCAAATTACGTGATCAACAAAGTCTATGCGAAAATAGAAGAAAACAACCTAAGATATACTGTCATTAAAATAAGTAATGGCTTATTGTAAGCGTAAAATGAGAAACAAAATCCCATGGGAATGATTCTTTTGTTGGGTTCAAAACTTCGAGATCCATACAAAAATTCCAAAAGAGACCACCTCAATCAAGGTCTAGAGTTATAAGAAAATTGTAAGTGTATTTTCCAACATTAAAGACGAGATACTTGCAATAAGGTACGTGTTGCGTTTATTTGGGATAGAATGGTTTAAATTGTGGTGACATAAATTTGCTTTCGTCACGGTAACAATGAACTAAGTTGGTATGCCTGCAAAGGTTCAGACAATGTTGAGTTATGTTGTAGTAAAATAGCATTGATTTTGTTCCACTGAAATTGTCATGCTAACATAAGTGTAGACGAAGAGACCAACAGTTGCTCCACGCATCAATTTGCATGCTATGGCAAAGCATAAAGCAAATGCCACCCCACAAACCTTGGGAAATATTGAAGTTAAGTATCCCTTGATGTCTTTAAATATGGTCCAAACTCCAAACAGAGGAAACATGTGTTAACATAATAATGTAATGCTTCATCAATCAACTCATTCCGATGTATAATCATCAACTTCCCCAATCATTCCCTTAAAAACAGGCGTCATAAATCTTAAACACCAAGCTAGGAGTACTTGAGGGCAAAAAGTTGTTTTGGTTTCGATGTTTTTCTCTAATCAATAAAGTAGAAGTCATCCAAGTTCTGTCAAAGTCATGACATATCGCACACCCAATTCAGCAACGTGACAACTCTAAAATCTTAGTTTTGAGAAAAACGAGTTTAAAGTTTTTAGTAACTTTAAAGTTATCTCAAGGAAAGAGTAAACAATTAAAGACTAATTTGACCAGTCAAAATTGTAGTGCGTTTATCCGCTGATGATACTGACACCATATTTATACTTCCGCTTGTTAAAAATGGTCCATTTTCACGTTTTTGCAAAAACGTTTTGAATTGTCACTCTATCCATTTAACTTTCTCATGCATTTTTTTGCAATGTAACAGTACTTCACCTCCTTTTGTTAAAGGAATGTACTTGACAACTTCATACTATTGGCAATTACATCACATATTAAGTCATCCAATTGTATTTAAATAAATTATTTTCTATGGTAACCTTGTTTGTAGGTAAAATAAAGTTTTGTTTTCTCACGAGCTTAAGCTATAATTACAATTTGCAATCTCGGGCTTTAGTACATTATAAAAAGGAAACCCCGTGATAGTGAATCGTAACAATTAAATCATTTTATATTTGGCAGAATTATGACAAGCCTATTTAATAACAATAAAAAAAAGACAAAAAATAGGAAAGTTATCAAATACAGGAAAGAAATTGTTATTTATTTAAAAATTATGTAGACTACTAATCTTCTTCCAATTCGCTTGACGAACTCTTCCTCTTTCCTTTTGTCACCTTAGTGTTACAATTATTACATGATAAACGGTTATTGCTATTATGCTCTATTGTTTTGGTTCTTTTGGAAGTGGTTTTCAGTAGAAATTGAATTCTCATCATCTGAAGATGAATGAGAATTATCACATTCCGAATCGGAATCATCTATCTGGTTATTCGGTTTACAATGTAGTAAACAAAAGATGTAGTAGTCAGTTGATTCTGAAAATTCAACATTGTTTAAAAATTATTGCTGCCTTATCAGTAGTACTGTTAAGCATTGCTACGTCATCAGTAGTGCTGTCAAGTATTGCTACTTCATCAGTAGTACTATTAAGTTTTGGTACTGGAACAGTAGCACTTAGCAATGATAAGTATTTTTTACTTTTTTTTATTTGAAGTAGATAATATCGTCTATATTCTTTAAAACTCTCTTGGAGAGGAGTATTAATAAAATTGCTTTTTATAAGAATTAAATGCTTTTCAGTAATTTTATATAAAATTACTTTCACACTCAAAACTATTTTGTAGCCAATGTCATTAGTAATTACCCATTGCCAATATAAATATAAATATTGTTGGTACTTGTTTTGCATTTTCTTTTTATTTTATATTTTAGGATTTTAACCTTTATATCTGATTCAGTATAATGCTTGTCCTCCATGACTATTTTCACAATTTTCAATCCTTCCCTGCTCTACTTAGGTATTCCTATCGCTGTTCATATATAACTCTGAAAAATAATATAATGTATGGTTACTTAAGTTAAGAAATTACATAAAACAAACCGTCGGCCTTCTGGCCATTATTTATTTTTATCCGCGGTTGTTTTCATGGGTTATAGATAAACATACATTGTTTAGTCAAGAGTTATAATAATGAAATGGTATAAATAATTTGATAAATGATCATTTAAACTGCAAGTAATTTGATAAATTCTTATATATAAAATTACATACATTTGGTTAAGTTAAAAATTCGACAAAAATCACTGTACTGATTATTGATTTATTAGGGTAACTTCCAATAATACATGTTACAATTCAAAATCCTGATGTAAAGTAACGTAACAATTAAAAATTATACCATGGAGTAGTAAGTAAGGTAATAACTCAAAAATACTAGTATGAGAAGTGATGTTACAATCAAAAACAATAAATGAAATAATAGTTTGCAAAGTGATAACACGAAAAAAACACTATACTGAATTATTGGTTGACAAGGGTATTATAAGTAATAAGTGTTACAACTCAAAATTCAGATGGAAAGTAAAGTGACAATTCAAAATAATAAAATTAAATACTTAGCAAAGTGATAACTAATAAAAAAATCACTATACTGACTTATCAAACTGGTTAGCTGGTCAAAGGCGGTTTGAGACCTCTTGACTTGTCACACTACTGCCTAAATTTATTCGCTCCACACGTCAAAAGTAGCAGAGATACAACTGTTCTCACGTGGTGAATATTAGTACTAGAATAATCACGATACTACCTACTTGTAGCTTTCGACCCGCTCTATCGATCTACGGGGATAACTCAAAAACTGAATTTTTTGAGTTGTCACGTTGCTGAATTGGGTGTGCGATATTTGTTTTGTATTTTTTAATTTTTTAAAAAGTTAAAATAAATGTATTCTGTTTTAGCGCTTGCTAAAGAAAACGTAGTGTTATTTTAAATCCATTAAACACTACAATAGGTTATGGGCCCAGCACGCTTCCACTGCACGTTTTTTTGTTTGTTTGTGCTGTTTTTTGTGTGATTGGTTTCGATGTTTTCCTCTAATGAGTATTAACAATAAAATTATAGCGCAAAATTTAATTAACATTAAAACATATTATGTTGTTACCTCAAGCCTGATGAACTCATTATGCCTGTGTTACTAAGTTATATTTTAGCTAGCTGAATTAGCTTTTTGCCTCGTCAAAGGAACATCTTTTTAATAAAAGAAAAGCAAAACGGGTTAACGAAAATTAAATTAGTTATTATCTTTCGTTTGCATTATTTTTTCGTCTTTTGTAAAAGTTAATTGGATTTTTAAGTCAATGGCACATTGTTTATATTTCAATTTTTGTATTTTGTAAATAAAAAGATGTCATTTCAATGATAAAATACATATGCATTGTGTTTTTAAATCTAAAACAGTTTTTTCCCAGTTTCCGGTTTTAATAAACTAACTTTTGTATTGGAATATTTTCGGCTTGTTTTTTTACATTTGTATTTAAATGAAACACTCAAAAAAATAAAACGAATGATATAAATTAAGAATACGAAGCGAACATCTGCCTTCAAACAAGAGAAGAAAGAAGGAAGAAAAAGAAATGAGGATGTCCCATTTACTAAATTAACTTTTTCGATGCGGATGACATTTGTTCAATGTAGTAAAAAATAATTTGAATACCGTTACTTTAAAAAAAAAAGAAAGATAATATTGTTTATTTTATAACTAATGATAACGTTGCTCCTAAATTTAATCCCTTTAGTACAGCATTAATTAAATAACTGATCAATCCAGTATTGCTTCCGAGCTTACCGAAGGTAACGGCGATCGTTCTGAAAAACGAACAATTTTTTGGTCTCTGACTTCAAAAATTCCAAGACAGAAATCCGTTTCAGACATCAGGGAACATTTTTGGTTCCGTGTCTGTCTGTCGCTCAATTTTTGCGAACCATCATATCTTAAAAACTACATGTCCGATTTTAATGAAATTTGTATGGTATCATAACTAGCTCATTGCTGGTCCCATATATAAGTTTCAAACTTCTACGCTCATTTATTTCTCTTCTACATGCGCACAATTTTACATTTATTTACATCTATAGCTTCAAAAGTACCTACTTATCTAATTTGCATGAAACTTTTATAGTTTACCGAAAGAAAATAGTTTGTGTTTTTAACAGAGATTTTGTGGTACCACTTCATAATTATGGCTAGAGAGGTTAATAAAAGGAAACACAAGAATATTAATTTAAATCAAATTATAATTATCATTAACTACAGGAGACATACAGAGAAAAACAGTCCCCAACACCGGGACTTGAACCACAGGCCTCCTATATATCCGTTACAGGATCTCTAACCAACTGAGCTATACTGGAGAATGATTTTCTCTGTCGTTACCGATACCAAGTCCCGAATCCGAGCTTTCAATCTTTTCTACAAGTCTAGCAAGCCAATATTCACGGCAATAGAACTAGACCGATAATTAACGCTTATAATTACACATTTTTTTTTATAATTAAATAGGCGCGTTTCAACTTACAATGTCATTTTCAGTATGCGTGTTAACTTAGTAAGAGTGGCTGTACTACCGAAAGTAACCCGAAGATAGCTACAGATTAATTGGAACCGTTTGCGCTCTTTAACTTTAGCTAAATCAATTCTTTAATTCATGTAATAAATCAAAACAATTTTGATCAGATTAAAAAAACGAGGGAAATAATTAAACAAATTAGACAATAATAGCTAGTAAAAGCATAAAATCAATAAGGTACGTGATAGGTAGGATGCGAGGAGGCAATGTGCCACACCACTTGGCAGTCTATTTTTTTTATTCTGATCTTCTGATCAACACTTTTAGAACAATTTGAAGGCGAATACATTCTGCTGGAAGTAACCAAAAAGTGCAAAAAAGATATCATCTTACAAGAAATAGAAGCAGATGTGTAAGGGTCTACGGCATCAGTGATTTAGAGAGAATGCAATACCACTACGTTGATTCCCCAATGTTTTTGTTGGTATTTACTTACTCATATAAGTGGTGCTTCTTTAGATTGTTACTCCCCTATGTTGTTTTAGAATAAAAATGACTTTGACTAAACAACTATTAAGAAAAAGGAATGTTTAGTCCAATGTACTTTGGGACTAAGGAATATCACACTTCTGTTTAGATAAGAGCAGCAACAGTCTAAAGAAGAACATTCCGTACACCTTCTTTACATTGTTACTCTCCTTCGTTTTTTATAAGGGGAGTAACAATCTAAAGAAGTACCTTCTAAGTTATAAAGAGAGAAATTTTTGTTTCTTATCTTATCACTGTATTATCTCATTGACACACATTTTATTTGTAGTTTTTTTTTTGTAAAGGAAATAAAAACAAAAAAAAGTTTGATAAAAAAAAGTACGAATCAACAAGTGAATGGAAATAAGTTTAGAAACCTGTTGAAACATTCTTTCATGTTTTTAAAAGTTGGATATATATTATAGTATTTCATTTTATTTTTTATTTTTTTTATTTTTTTGGATAGACAGTTTGAAACAAAAAAAAATAAAAACAGGTGTAAACAGGTAAGATGTAACACAGTTTGGAGGGTAGGAAGTAGAAAAGCAAGGCTGGGGCTTAAGGGTAAACGTAGCTAAGGGTAATTACATTGCTGACAGGTTACAACTATAATAACATAGTACAACAACAACAACAACTAACAGAGGGGGTTTTGATTCCTTACCCTACTTCAGCTATTAAAACATATCTAATAGACTTCAGACTTTAGCTAACCAATATACTACACGCGAGACTTAATACAAACCTAAATCATACTTCTTATTACTTCCTCTATTAAAGAAATAAAAAAAATAATTATACAATTTAAAACTTGGTACTAAAATAGTTTAAAGTACTTCTACTTATGGTGAACTTATTCAGCTTAAGAAGAAATAATTAAAAAAATTAATAACTTCAAAACAAATCCATAACGAGAAGAGAGTAATTGAAATAATTATTAATGAAATAAATAAATAAATAATTCAATGATATTTTATACTTTATTTTTAAATCTATAGTTATTTCTTTAAGAATAATTACTTATTCATATCAATTTAATTATAAAAGTTATAAACATACACATATTATAAAGAATGTAGTTTTGTTTGTGTATTTTGAATACAAATCTAGTTTTATTTCGAACTTGATAAAATTAAAAATCTGTCCGAGACAACTCAGACAAACTTTCTCAAATATGAGTTCATAATTAACTTAGCCCAGTGTTTTGCATTTATTAGCTTTCGAGTATTCGTAGGTGCATTTATTTATTATTGAACATTTTACTAAAATTTATCATAAAAAAAACTTCTCCTCGGCGGGGAATTGAACCCGGCCTCTCTCCGTCCACGTTTAAAGCTATTTTCTGGAATTTTATCAAGGGAAAACGGCTTATATCGTTGTATTTGTATTTGAATGGACTACATTTTAGAATTTTTTAATCAACTTTTTTTTTCAGAGTTTTTGGGGAGACTAAATTTTTGATTTCGCCTCGGGGTATGATTTGGTTTTGAACATGTATGCCAAATTTCGTCAAAATCCACCCAATAGTTTAGGCTCTACCCGTCTGGACAGACGACAGACAGACAGACATTTTTTAAAAACAACTTTTTTGGACTTAAAAACGTGTAAATCCATCAAAATCTCAAAATAGAATTTTCGCGCCATCACAAAACTTCCTCACTATATGAGAAGGTAAAAAACTACAATTTACTACAAGTAATTAGGTACTTTACAACTACAACTGATAATTAAGTTTTCCACGATATATAGTTACCATCTGATAAAAAAAAAAAAAAAAAAAAATGACATGTCAAAACGCACTCATGTCACGCAAGCGAAAATAAAATGTCCGATATATTTGAAGATGAAGAATGTATAATCAGAGTTTTCAATCATGGATCAAAAGTGACCTAAACAATAACTATTACAGGAGGTAAAGTAATGGAGGAAACCAAGTCACATATTTTGTGAATCCTACAGTTTTAAACTTATTGCAGGAATCATTTTTAAATAAACAGGTCAAGTGTGTGCTAGTCAGCACAAAGCGAGGGTCCGTAGGCCACACTATATAGTGTTTAACTGAAAACTGTATAAACAGTGTTTTTTTTAAATGCTAAAAAGCTTACTTTGAACCATTCTAAAGGGTCTGATATTCTCAAAATCACTCTGATAAAGTATTTTTTTGCCACTGAACCGGACTACAACCATATAAATACATCGAAAAGACCATAGTTATAAAAAAACGTATTTTGTCAATAAAAAATAAAATAATATTTTTTTCGAAATTTCCAAAAAATTGTATCTTAACTTTTGGTCGAAGAATGTTCAGGATTATTTTCAGATTTTTTGCACTTCACATAAGCGAGATAGAGGGGGGGGGGGGGGGGGGGGGGGCACGTTTCACACCCACTTCAAACTTGCCTGCGCTCGCTCTATCAAAGTTATATCCAAAGAATTATATATTTTTGTAATCAGCTTGACGTACCCTTTCATATGATACCCCTCACGGTGTCGAAAAGAAATTAAAAAAATTTAACCCTTAAGTTTTTTTTACCCTAATTTTTTTGAGATTTTTTTTTTTTTTAAGTCGCTATAATTTTAAAATATGTGGGCAGGTACAAGCCACATACATGCCTAATTTGAAAGTGATCGGACGAAAGGTGTAGCCGTGAGAGCACGCGAGAGGACGGACGGACAGACACACGCAGGGAAATATAAGGGTCCTTGGTTTTACCTACGGACCCTAAAAAGTTGCTTACAACGATAGAGTCGCTTGTAAATAACTCAAGAAAACTAAAGCTAAACAAAGAGGTTCAAGTGCCACTTTGTGTGTAGATTATTGTAATTCTTCTTTAATATTTAAGATAATCTCAAGATGATATGTTCATTCATTAGTAGTTCATTAAAGTAATTTCTCCAAAAGAATTTGATAAAAATCTAAAATGTTGTAAATATAATATATATATATATATATATATATATATAAATATATATATATATATATATATATATATATATATATATATATATATATATATATATATATATATATACATATTCACACACAAAACCAGTTTAATAAACTTAACAAGATATAAATAAAAATGTTTAATAGGAGATTGGACTTTAATATTTATATAAATATGTCTATATATATATATATATATATATATATATATATATATATATATATATATATATATATATATATATATATATATATATATATATATATATATATATATATAGATATAAATTATACAGATTTTATATTTTATGCTATAAAGTAAACAAAAGTAATAATAAAAGGAACAGGAATAAACCTGAATTGCGCTGAATTCCATTTTTTATTACCCCCTTTAAAATTTCAATATAATTTTATTAAAGAACTGTCATACTGTGAAAAATAAATAAAATAATAATAATTATAATTTATTAAATTATAAAGGAGTCGTAAAATTATTTTTAGAAGTAATAAAAAGAAAAAAAATATATATATTTTAATTTAAATCCAATTATAATTACTATTTGCAACGGGAGGCGGACAGAGAAAAATAGACTTCAGCACCGGGATTCGAACCACTTTATTTCCAGTAAAAACGCTGTAGCCAACTAAGCTTTACTGAAGAATAATTTCCTCTATCGATACCGATACCAAGTAAATCAAATCAAGCTTAATCGAATTAAGCTTTCAAATTTTTTCCACAAGTCTAGAAGTCAACATTAACGACATTAGAACTAGACCGAGAAATAACGCTTGAAATTATAAAGTACCCAATTAGTACCTGTACCTGGTACAATCAATTAGAAATTCAATTTTTAAGTTTTTGGTAGTATTCATACTACGGAACGTTTAAGTTTTAATTTAAATCAAATTATAATTACTATTTAGTTGAAAATAGTAATTATAATTTGATTTAAATTAAAATTTAAACGTTCCGTAGTATGAATACTACCAAAAACTGAAAAATTGAATATATATACATATATATATAAACATATTCGTTTGAATAAGAGCTATCAAACAAACAATTCCAAGTGTAAAGACTAGAATATTATATTAATAAATAAAAAATAGGATAACTACATTATAATTATGCTATAAAATAAGAAGCAACATAAAAATGGTACATACCATAGAGACAGGTATTGAGGGAGGGGTGCCATTGTGGTATGGGTAGGGTGATACGAGGTAGCCCATGTTAAAGGCAGAACTATGCGGTGTTGGATCCGACTTGCCTGAAACACAAACACAACATTAGACTAACATGAAATAACATAGCTTATCAACATACTTCAACAAATAACATAGCTTATTAACATACTACGAGAAATAACATAGCTTATTAACATACTACAAGAAACCAAAGGAAACTAACACTGCTTTATTAACATAAATAACTAAAGGCCCGTCAACTTTATAACAATCGTGCATTGTTAATATTCAAATAATTTTTCTCTCTTTTTCTGAGACAGAAAGAGAGAAAAAAAACAAAAAACTAGGAACATTTATTGTGATTTATGAACATATCATATAAACTTTCATCAGTATAATATATGAACATCATTAAAAAGAACTTCGTTGCATATTCATACAGTAATTTAAACTTTTGTGGAATAATAATAATATAATGAATGTATTTTATAAAGATTTTAATGGGTCTTAATAATAAGAATTTATGACATCTCTGAGACCAATTTCTGTTAATTATGAGTTTATAAATAAACATTAAATATAATTTTGAAGATAAACTTTTTAAGTTTTGAAAACATTAAGGTCGTCCTTAATTATATACTAATAATTATTGTTCATTAACACTAAAGAAATACGTCTTTCCACTAAAAGTAACTTTATTAACAAAGCCGTTTTTCAAGCACTTGTGGTCATTGGTCATTCTGACTTAAAATGCGTAAGAGAAGGAATCAGTGTAGAAGTTGAGAGAGAGGTTGGAATCTGAACTCTTCCGCCACTGCAAATGATGACTAGTAGTCATATTCAATGTCGACGAGCTGAGTTTAAATGCGTAAGAGAAGGAATCAGTGTAGAAGTTGAGAAAGAGGTTGGAATATGAACTCTTCCGCCACTGAAAATGATGACTAGTGGTCATTTTCAATGTCGACGAGCTGAGTTTAAATGCGTAAGAGAAGGAATCAGTGTAGAAGTAGAGAGAGAGGTTGGAATCTGAAATCTACCAGCACTGAAAATTATGACTAGTGGTAATTTTCAATGTCGAAGAGCTGAGTTTAAATGCGTAAGAGAAGGAATCGGTGTAGAAGTTGAGACTGAGGTTGGAATCTGAACTCTTCCGGCACTGAAAATGATGACTAGTGGTAATTTTCTATGACGACGAGCTGAGTTGAAATGAGTAAGAGAAGGAATCATGGTAGAAGTTGAGACAGAGGTTGGAATCTGAACTCTTCCGCCACTGAAAATGATGACTAGTGGTCATTTACAATGTCGATGAGCTGAGTTGAAATGCGTAAGAGAAGGAATCATGGTAGAAGTTGAGACAGAGGTTGGAATCTGAACTCTTCCGCCACTGAAAATGATGACTAGTGGTCATTTTCTATGACGACGAGCTGAGTTGAAATGCGTAAGAGAAGGAATCATGGTAGAAGTTGAGACAGAGGTTGGAATCTGAACTCTTCCGCCACTGAAAATGATGACTAGTAGTCATTTTCAATGTCGACGCGCTGAGTTTAAATGCGAAAAGAAGGAATCAGTGTAGAAGTTGATATAGAGGTTGGAATCTCTACTCTACGAGCACTGAAAATGATCACTAGCGCTTGAAACTTACTTTTAGAGGTGAAGATAAGTCTTTCTTTATTCATAAAAACAGTTAAATTAGATCAGTCGTCAAACAATAGTTTATCAGGTTGGGGCTTTCGCTAAACTGAGATCATAAAATCAAGTTTATAAATCTATAAGGCGCTAAGCTGAAAGTTATTAAACAATTTAACGTTATAAAAAAATATTGAACCTTTAACATTAAATCACAAATTCAAATAGAATCTGCTGAAGCTAAAATGCCCATTTAAAGTCGCAATAATCACGTAACTAAAGGAAATAAATTACATTTTAACATTTAAAAAACAATAAAACACGAATAACATTAGCATTAAAATATAAAAGAAAACCCAAACGTCTTCATTATTACATATTTTTCACATTGTTAAAAACTAAAAATTAAAATATAATGTACATTAAAATGCGTAAGATACAAAAGGATAAGAAATTAAGAAGTTTTAAAAAACGAGTAATACTAAAATATATTTTGATTCATACTAATTCTTTTCGTACTTATTTTTTATTCTTACTCCTATCTATATAATTACTATTATTAATACTCGTAAAAATAAAAAAAAAAAACCACGTTACATAGTTATTTAATTGGACGTTAATTGTGGCGCTAAGAGGATTAAAACTTATAAAATATATACATATATATATTGTATACTAAAAAGGAACAGTGAAGAAAAGGGAAAAAATTGTAGCACAAACCGAAAATTGAGCGAAACAAAATTGCTTAATGACGAGCGACCATTAAAATTCGCTAAGGCTCAGCGAATCAACCGATTAAGCAATTATATTGGACAAAATGGAGTGTCTGTTAATTACAGGTCCTAATCACATGGTGCATAATAATTTTTATTTTTTTTTTACTTTTTATATTCTATATACTTATTATAATATATATATATATATATATATATATATATATATATATATATATATATATAATTAAATATGCATAGTTATTATTTTTTGTATAATATTAAGTCATTAAACCAATTAGGTATTTGTTGTTATTTTATTTTAAATTATACAGAAGTAAGCCGCTCTTATGTATTTAATAGTGTCTGGTTGTTACCACTTAGTATTATCTTTTTACATTTAAAATAAAATCAAGATGAGCTAGAAGAGTGAAAAAATAAATAATCAAATTAAATTAAGGTCTAGTCAATTAGAAATTAATGTTCCGAATTAGTATAGTACTCGTATAATTAAATATAAATAGTTTTATACATAAAAAAAATTCCTTAAGTTAAAGAAAAAAACCTTTAGGTTAAATACATTTGAATGGTAAAGATCTTGGTACTTCTTTAGATTGTTACTACCCTATGTTTTATTAATATATGAATGAATAAATAACAATCAAAACAAAGAATAAGTCCAAAGTCCTAGTATATTAGGACAAAAGAATATCACACTTCTGTTTTTATAAGCGGAGTAACAGTCTAAAAAAGAACATTCTGCACACCTTCTTTAGATTCTTACTTCCCCTGTGTTTTATTTATAAGGGGGGTAATAATCTAAAGAAGTGCCAAGGGTTTTTTTTATCTTTAAGCCATTTTTTAGTTTTTTTTAAAGGCATTTATTAGTTTTTAGTATTGTCAACTTTAGTAAGTTGTGGAAACTTAAAGAGTCCTTATCAATCATCGATTTGGTATGCCTGTCAGTAATAACTGAACAGTGTGCCGGAATCAGTGGCGTAGCTAGGGCATTGGGGGCCCTCCGCATGATTTTTTTGGGGGGCCTCTTGCCCAAACAAAATTGATGAGCAAAAAAAAAACCTCTTTGCGTTTAGAACTAGAGGCCCCCCTCGTCGTTGATTTGGGGACCCTCCCGCAATGCACCCCGTACGGCCCATAGTTACGCCACTTGCCGGAATATACATAGGCTCAGTTGAACTGCGTTTAGGCGGTTCAGTTTAAACTATAAGGCCTACCGATCGTGTGAATCCAACTTTAAATTATTCCTTCTAGTGTTTTAATTTTTTCGATTTCACATAAAAAGGCCGATAAAACAACCTTTATATGATGAAGTTAACAACTAAATAACTACATTATAAAAATTGAAGTATAATGTCACTTCGTGTAGTGTGTAATACGTTTAGCGTGTCTATTATTTCCACACCAAGTTAAGTCATTATGCGTCCATTACTTAATATTATGTTAAATTAGACATTTATTTCCACAATATACTTATAAACAACGACCTAAAAAAAAAAAATAATAATAACAGGTTAAACAGTTATGGCACGTGGAAGCGTGAAAATTCCAGGGTTTTAATACGGTCAAATCACAGTTACCAAAGTTACATAATATAAAGGAGAGAAAGGGGGGTGGGTTTTTGCCTACTTTATCCACCTTGTATCAGAATAGGTAAAAAGTTTAAAAAACCATTAGTAGCAATTATACCTTTAAGGGGTGAATAAATTTACTCCAGTGTAATAACTGGGTGAAGAAACGACACACCAAAATGAGCAATATATATATATATATATATATATATATATATATATATATATATATATATATATATATATATATATATATATATATATATATATATATATATAACTTATAACAGAAATTCTATGAAAATACAATTATTTTTTAAGAGTAGCAAAAGTGTAGCAAGTTAATATATAGCAAACGACACATTAACATACTATAAATTAATAAGTGTACTTTTAAATTTTTTTTAATTTAGTGCATCTGCAATTAAAAGAAATTTAAATAAAGAAACACTTTTTACCGTATTAAAAAGTGTGAGCACCTAATTAAAACCTCTTTCCTCCTCAGTGTCGGAATCAATTTTTGAAAATTAATATTTGAAAATTACATTTGGATCCAGAGTGAGAGATATAGAAATAAAGGAGGGAAACTTTCTGTGGTATCTAGATATTTTTTTCTTAGCAAAAGAATTTTAATGATACCTTATGATCGTTTTTTTTATAAACCTATCAAATTAAAAAAGTATATATATTTAAAATAACACACTCCTTAGCGAAGCACGGGATCCATCTAGTCATATATAATTTTATTAATATTATAGGTAATTATATTTCTAATAACATCATTAAAGAAAACAATAACATTATTAGACCCTCTTTGTTACTAAATGAACAGTTAAGTACATTGTCTTAATGACATACATTAGAGACATAAAGCTCGTGAACTCGACACAGCAATTAAACATATGTATCTTCTGGTCTCATATTCAGTCAGTCAGTCAGTGTGTCGGCCCGCTGCACATGTCATTACAAGTGAGTTAGTAAACCAACTAATTGGTACCTCGAGATAGTAGAGAAATAAACAGGATGTAACACTCCGGAACAGCTAACACCCGCGTTCATTTTATATTTTTTGATTTTTAATAAACAAGAGAAAATTGTATAAATGTACAACTAACTTATCTAATTAAACCCTGAAATATTTTAGCGAAATAAACACTTTTTTTTGTAAACAAAAAACCAATTGAAGCAACAAAAAATAAATAACATCTACCAACTTAAAAAAAAAACCTAAAAAATGTAAAGTTTAGAATGACATAAGAAAAAGAATAAGCAATTTTTTCAACCCCTCCAAAATTTAACGACAAAAAAAAGGAAGATAAAAAAACTTTATATTTTTTCTAATATTAAAAAATGTATTTTATTACACGGTTTTAGAAGTGGCGGGAAGAGGTAGTCTGTCTGTATGTTTTGAAGGATAGTGACAATGACAAGGGGTCTCCTGTTTCATAAAAATAGGGATGAGTAAAAAAAAAAAAAAAAATATTCTAGGAAAAAGGGTCGTAAAGCTATCCTAAATATCTTTGATTTTTTGATAATTCACTTATATCTCAAAATATAAAAATATATGGGTGGTCTTTATCTGTAGAAATGTACGAATGGGAAGGAAATAAAATATATAAATAAACGAAGAGACTAATAAAAGAAAACTGATAAATGCATAATTTACAAGAAATCATAATGAATCCGTTCACAGATAAACAAAAAAAGTCGTCGAAACGAGTTAACGTTTTTCAGCAGTTGACAATAAATGTTTAAATTATAAAACAACTGTTGAAGGTCCTCAAAAACCTCAGTCAGGATCGGTTGTTAGTTGTATGGTCAGTGGAGAAGCATGTGTACCGTTGTCGTAGTCGAAAAACAGATGTTTTGGTATTTTGTCCTTGAAATGAATGCCCTCACATTCTACAGAGGATATGATGTGACAAGAACGTAGTTATAACCAAGTTCTAACTACGTTCGATGCTGTTTAACTCTGTCTAGTGTATTTACCATAAAGAAAATAAAATTAAAAAGGATAAATTGATTTAGTTCAATCTTAAACAAGAATTTATCCAGACTCGAAAATCATAGGTATATATAGTATTTCTACAACTGGAACAATTTTTAAATGAAAATAACATTTCGACATTTATCTATTGAGCATAATTTTAATGATTTCAAAGTATCGTTGTTTTATCCTAAAGCAACATTTAAATCGATATATAATAGTTTCCGTAAAATTGTTCCATACGTTTAAGGGATAATTTGATCTTAACATATAATGAAAAGAGAAGATTCGTTGCATAAACTTTGGTATAGTAGGAACAATGAGGATATCGACTGTGAATTAAATATAAATTGAGGATATCGACTATGGATTAAATATAAATTGAGGATATCTACTATGTATTAAATATAAATTGAGGATATCGACTATGGATTAAATATAAATTGAGGATATCGACTGTGAATTAAATATAAATTGAGAATATCGACTATGGATTAAATATAAATTGAGGATATCTACTATGTATTAAATATAAATTGAGGATATCGACTATGGATTAAATATAAATTGAGGATATCGACTGTGAATTAAATATAAATTGAGGATATCGACTATGGATTAAATATAAATTGAGGATATCGACTATGGATTAAATATATAAATTGAGGATATCGACTGTGAATTAAATATAAATTGAGGATATCGACTATGGATTAAATATAAATTGAGGACATCGACTATGGATTAAATACAAATTGGGGATATCAACTGTGAACTAAATAGAAATTGAGGAATCAACTGTGAATGAAATAGAAATGAGGATATCGACTATAAATTGAATAGAAATTGAGGACATCAACAGTGTATTAAAGAGAAATTGAGGATATCAACTATGAATTAAAAAGTAATGAGTATATCAACTGTGAATTAAATAAAAATTGAGGATAACAAGGATCAGTCAAAAGTAAAAATCAAAGATGGGGTTTTACACCTTAAGTTATTTCCGAAATGTCGGTAAAAGAATAATTTTTACTTTTGATCGATCTTTGCTGTCCTCAATTTCTACAAAAAATAAAAATAAAAAATGTTCTTTTTTTTGTTATAATATTATTCTCGCAATCAATTTTTATTTATTTTTGTTATATTCTGGGATCTACACGTAGAATAGAAATATTTGAGTTGGGTGAAGAGATTAGATCATTATTGTTTTGAACACTTTCATAGATTATTATCAATTTACTAATAATCAATCATGTTTACTTTTTGACATTAATTTCCTATAAATTAGTTTTAGAAAATCTTTTTCTCCAAAAAAAATATTGTTTTTAAAAAAATCGAATTCCCCATCTTCTTTAAAATGAGATCAACAAAAATGATGGTTGATAGAAATAAGATGAACGATTAGTCTGAAAGGCAAAAATGCTTTAAGAGCATTAGGAACGACGCGGTGGTAAGAAGGTTTTTAAAAGGTTGTTGTTTTGTGGCGCCGCTAATCCGGCCAGACTGAGGGGACCTAGGAAATACCAGGGACTCAAATATCAGGCTAATAAGGTCCTAGCATCTAAACACCAGACATGACAGGCAGAGGTCAACGCAGGTAAACAGCACTTTTTTTTTAATCTTTTTACATCAGTCTTCAAACAACTGTAATTTCACAACAAAACTTTGTTATTTTCCTTTCCGCTGATTTTCTGAAAATACCTTTTTGACTAATTGGTCGGCTACTAAGCAAACAATCGTCCTTACTTTGTCGGAGTCATAGGTCAGTTTCTTTAAGAACGAACCAAGAAGGTACTTTGTCACAGTATGTTATTGCAATGAAATAAACTGTTCATTGTCGAAAAAGGTCAGAGTTTTCTTACGAACGACTCAATTGATATGCTAACACCAAAAGTAACTTAAATTTCTTTAAGAACGAACCATGAAGGTACTTTGTCACAGTATGTTATTTCAATGAAATGAACTGTTCATTGTCGAAAAATGTCAGTTTTTTTATACAAACGACTCAATTGATATGCTAACACCAAAAGTACATAGTAAACATTTAAACAAATTCTTATCTTGCCGATAATGTAACAGTGATTTTGGCGATACTCTTATTACTTATTCGCAAATTATTTTTGACAAATTATCATCTTAAAATCTAAGGTACCAAAGTCGAGCATGTTTGCGCAAATTTAGGATATACACGTTAAACATCATGTTTGCGTAAACATCAAACAGCCCCATACTAAGTCAAAATGAATTCATCAATTTTGACCTTGTATAGGGGTCTTAAGGTACCAAAGTCGGTACATCTTTAGATTTCTTACCCCCTTGTTCTTTTTTAGAATATAAATGACTTTGACTAAACAACTATTAAGACAAAAGGATGTTCAGTTCAGTCCAATTTACTTTGGGACAAAGGAATATCACACTTCTGTTTTTATAAGGGGAGTAACAGTCCAAAGAAGAACATTCCGTACACCTTCTTTAGATTGTTCCCCACTTATTTTTTTATAAGGGGAGTAACAATCTAAAGAAGTACCCCAAAGTCTAGTGTAGTAAGAATTAAGCTACTGTAACTATGTGCTAATTGATATTTTGTGGCACTACTTCATAATTTTGACTAGAGAGGTTGGTACAAAAGTAACACAACAATATTGTCACCATATGTAAATATGGACTGTGAATAAAATAGAATTTAAAGATACCGATAATATAAAACAAGAATGATCCATTAAACTAGAAGAAGAAAATATATTTACCGAAACGTCGGTAAATGTAAAATTTTGTTAAAAAGTTTGTTGTATTGACTGAGATTTTGTGGTAATTGAAAATAATGAATCGTTTTATCACTTGTTGAAAGAAATAAAATACTGTAATTATAAAATATAGTTTTTGGTCTATACCACAATTTTTAAGTTTATTATAAATCAGAACGGGTTTCAGCCTCTAAAATACTAGTCTAGAAAATATAAGTCACTGAAGATAGCTTAATAGTATTTTAGGGGCTAAAAACCGGTCTGATTTATAATAAATTTAAAACCAAGAAGAAGTTTCATCAAAATCACGATAAAAACAAAGAATTTTATAAAAATGAATTGATCACATTCAAATGCTTTTCCAGCACAAAAGGATAAAAAACTACATTAAAGAAATTAACTATTAATTATATATACAATTATAAATTTAACTATACATTACGTTATTACGTCCTGTAATAACCCTGGCAGTTGATCGGGACTAAAACCCAAAAGAAAAAAAAAAAAACAAAAAAAACTATACATTGATTATTATATAATAATATTATTAATAACTATGTGTATATATAAAAAATGTTATCAGGTCATAGATGAAAATTTGCAGTGAAAGTGATAAAAAATTGATATCATATTTATCAAACTCATGTATTAATTTTTCTTCTAAAATTAATAAACTCAAATCAATAAACTTCTAAATTAACATTTAATTTTGTTTAACCACTAAACAATAATACCATAATGTCTAAAAAATATTAAATCAGGACATAATTTGCTTTAATATTATAATTGGAAATATAGGTCAGAGAAAAAAAAAGTAGTTTATTTATCATTTGACAGCTGTCTTTCATCTCGAGAAAAAAATAAGTAAAAAACTTACTTTATCATCAAACTTCATCGTATCTATAAATGACAGATGATTTTAAACAACATGAAATAAATAGTAAAAAATAACATTTCTAACATAACAATAGTTCTTTTTTTAAAAATAAAACAACCTATATTCACTGTTAATACTAATTTTTCAAAAAAACAAATCCGTAACATCTGTAACATGTCCAAATCATGGACATGAAAAGAGTGGAAAGAAGTGGAACAGACAAGATGGGTTCATGGCGTCGACAAGGGAGTGAACCAAACCAGGCCTATGTAACAGCTTCCAGCATCTTCAAGGTCTAGAAGAACATTATCTCACCAGACACCCAGTGACATACCACTCTCACCCTAGCTCTAGCTTTTAGCTTTCTCACTCCTCAACTCTTTCTTACATTAAGCCAACAATCCTAAATAATATATCTATCTTCCTCTAGTTTTATGTCATAGTAAAAAGAAAGGATCACAATTTTCGCACTCTTTACCACCATATCAAAAATAATTTGGGGATATACCTAATATTTATTTTTTGGTACTTCTTTAGATTGTAACTCCCCTGTTATTTTTTTATATATATTAATGACTGACTGAACAACTATTAAGACAAAGGGATGTTTAGTCCAATGTACTTTAGGACAAAGGAATATCACACTTCTGTTTTTATAAAGGGAGTAACAATCTAAAGAAGTGCCTATTTATTTTTATTTTTAATATGAATCCTCTACAGTGTATAAACACCACAAGTGAGACACTCTAACAATACAGCATGATAGTACATTATAATAAATAGGAAGATGTAATACAGTTAACATAAATATCTAACAATTAAACAGTAATTAATAAAAATCAACCAATAAATATTATTTATAAAATCGAGTTTTTATTAGTGTCACGACGAGGCGACTATACTTACCTCGAAATGATTTGTTATTGCTAAGCTTAAGTCGACCACATTTACTCCGATAAAAAAAAGAAGTTTGTTTTGAGTTCTTGGTCTTTAAATAGATGTAATAACTTATCTAAATAGATATCTAAATTAATTAGTGTAGTAGTATTTGTTATCCTCTTATTAATAAAAGCTTTTATTAATATTATCACAGTACAACAAACTTAATAAAAGATATATACAAATTTTTATATAAACATTTTAAAAAGTTTCATCTTCCTAGGAAGACGCAAAAATTATTACAAAACTTGTACCACACAAACAAGAGAAGAAAATAAAAACTTGTAATAATAAATATCTCATATAGAATAATAATTATTTACGATATTTCAGACGAAATGTCCTCTTTAGCTGTGTCTTTATTGAAGTTAAAGTACAATAATTCTACCAGCAATAAAACAATATTAACCATCAACAGTTGTAGTAATAAAATATTTAATCTTAAAAAAAAAACGATAAAAATGTCATTAAGATATTAAAACGTTAATTATCTATTTTTTTAATTTAATTAAAGATAAGCATCTACTAGTTTATTACTAAGCTTGAATGATTCTTCATTTAGTACTAAAGATGCTATAACTGTTTTCTTATCTTTTTTTTTATAAATCATGAGTGAATTCGGCTCGGTTAGCCATTTTTAATAACTTATTACGTCATATCAGTTATGCTTTATTTTGAAGGAAATGAGGTATTTTTCAAAAAGACCTACTCCGGTTTGTCGTAGCACGCGACAACTCGAGACCCAAAAGACAAGGTTCTTCTGGAAATAAACAACCCAAGATTACACTTCCAGTTATAAAACCCCTGAAATCATCTTCTCTTTCTTCCTCTTCTTCTTCTTTATTCCTCCATCTTGTAATAACTTATGACGTAACATTACATCTTACCTCAATCGAAAAAACACAAAAAAACAAAAAACATCTACATCATTTATCTCATTAACTTCTACCCACCTCGAAAGAAAAACTTGTTTCCATTCCATAAACGAAAATAAAAATGACCTGTCAAGTGTCATTATTTTTCCCTGAAAAATCAGTAATTTTTTTGTTTTTATTTTTATTACAGTTCCTTCTGCATATTGATATTTATTTTTGTTTCTTTCTCTTTTACATATTTTAGTTTAAATATATATAAATATTATATATATATATATATATATATATATATATATATATATATATATATATATATATATATATATATATGTAAATAAATAAATTTTAAAAGTATTCCACACATTTACATTGGTTATTTTAACTCGTTCTTTCTCAATTGGGACCTTATCCAAAAAAAAGGAGAAAAAGAAGTTATTTTGATTTACAATTTAAGTATATAATAATATTTCATTGGTTTCTGCCCTCCCCCCCCCCCCCCCTCCAAAAAAAGAAGATATATAAGGAAGGAAACAGGTCTTGTGTAGAATAGGAGGGAGTTCGGAGAGTATTTTAATAATGTTAACCTTCCAACAGTAATATGTCTTAAAGTGGTAAAATTAAAAATTCCTGGACCCATAAATTTTATAACAACCATATATTAAAGGGGGTAAAGGAAAAATAAATTTAGTGCCTTTACCAAGACATTATTATCTAACCATCTTCTTCTATTTATATTTCCATCTCTTTCACTTCCTCTATCCTTCATCCTCTTTTCCTTTACTCTCATTTATCTCTGTCCTTTTTTTTATTTATTTATTTCTTTTATTATGTCATTTTTTACTTTTTCTTTTCCTTGTAAACATTTTCGTTTCTATTTGTATAAATGTAATGTCCTTTATTTCATCACTTACCTCATAGTAATTATTTATAAACTTGTAATCTTATTCAGTTAAGTAAATATTATTAGATACCAGTAGTATACCTAATTAATTTTTCTCTCTACATTATACTTTTATAAATAATATCACATATTAATATATATATATATATATATATATATATATATATATATATATATATATATATATATATATATATATATATATTCTTCTTCTTCTTCCGAGCTTGAAAAATTCCTTTGTCTCAAAATTAAATATTATAATTTCTAGACAGAAATCTTTTTCTTCAGCCATCAAGGAACATTTTTGGTCTCTGAAACTTTCCGTCAACATTTCAGCAAACAACAATATCTAAAAAAAAAATCTACTAGTCCGATTTTAATTGTTGGCATTATTAGCCCATTCATGATCACATAGTAATTTCAAACACATTCACACAAATTTAATATTTCCTATAAATAAGTGTGACCCCACTGGGAATCGAAACAGATTAAACTCTCATGTCACCATTCATCCAATAATAGTACACGAGAAAGCTATGTGCCACACTAATTAGCAATTTTTTCCTTGCTAAACTCAATTAAATTAATTTTATTTTTGCTTCCGAGCTTACCACAGGTAATACAGATATTTTAAATATTTCCTCACCGACTTGTATTCTAATAAATTCACACAGTTTTACATAAATCCCTGATATACTTAGTTAGGATTATCATATCTTCTTTTTTCTGTTTCCTTTAATTACTTCTCTTCTAATAGTTTCTCACCTCTCTTAATATCCTTTTATTTCTCTATTAATCTTATTTCTCTATACTATACAATACTTAACATAACTTTTTCCCTCAACTCCTTAATAGGAGGAAGAAATAATTGGAAGCGTAAAGAATAATTTATTTACACTTTCAAAACACAATTTTATTAAACAGGCAATTTCCTATATTAAAAAAAAAAAAATTGTACGTAACACAGTAACTAAAACAGCTATAAAATATTATTTTAATATATTATATATATTCAGGTGAATAATAATATTATAAATCTAAAAATATGAAAAAAACTAATTATTTTATTTAAAAAAATAATAATAAATTAACATAACTTCTCAAAAACCATTAAACAAAAGGTAAAATATAAAACATGTTAACCCATAACTTAATTGGATTATACTTGTTATGTTAAAATATTGTTGGGATAATACCTTTAAAAAAGTCAAAGAATGGGAACTTGTCTTTAATTTTCATTGCTGTAAACGTCATAAGAAATAAAACATGAAACCATCGACAAGTACGGTAACGTAATTACATTATGTTTATATTCATGCATATATATATATATATATATATATATATATATATATATATATATATATATATATATATATATGTTTGTGTATAGATTATTTAATATTATAATGAAGAACAAGGCGTGAAGAATTCTAATTGAAGGTAGAAGTGTTTTAGACTAAAGGCTGAACTAAAAGTCGAAGGTGTTGTGTTGTTTTATTAAAGAAATAGGACTGACTTAAACCTTATAATTACTAGCATCCTTTTTTGGATATATTAATGTACCTTTTTAAAAACTAACTATAAATAAACATACGCGATAAGTTTCACCTCTTTTTTTTTTTAAAACAATAAAATATTGTATGGTAATATACGAATAATAAGGTGATTAATACACACGATATAGACGAGAAGAAAAATGAAGGTGTAGATTAGAGAAATAATAAATGTTGGTTTAAGAACAAACTTTGGAGGATTTAAGAGCGATGTTTTATTGTATATTTTTAGTCTGTGAAAACCCTATGATCTTGATTCGTCATAAGATGGATTATAAACAATAAATAAAAATTAAGGATAACGAGGACCAGTCAAAAGAAATAAATCAAAATGTGAATTTATAAATATTTATACATACATATATTAAAAAAAAAATACATCTAAGTTTTTTAGTTTTGGCGAGTCTTCATTTAGTTTAATCTCTTTTCATATTTCTGTGTTATTTTATCTTTAACCGGGACGTTTGAACACAAATTCTCGGGTTTTAAACCTAAAGACGTACTAATTAGACCACACAGATTGAGCAAACTTGTTGAGGGGGGGGGATTAGCCACTTAACACATTATCTTGATAATATGATAATGTAAATCATCTTGATAATGTGATAATCTGGGTGAATCATACTTATAATATGATAATCAGTTTGAATCATATTGATAATCAGTGTGAATCATCTTGATAATATGATAATGTAAATCATTTTGATAATATGTAATATGACAATCAGTGTGAATCATCTTGATAATATGATAATCAATGTTAATCATCTTGATAATATGATAATCAGTGTAAATCATCTTGATAATATGATAATCAGTGTGAATCATCTTGATAATATGATAATCAGTGTTAATCATCTTGATAATATGATAACCAGTGTGAAGCATCTTGATAATATGATAAACAGTGTGAATCATCTTGATAATATGATTATATGATAAGCAGTGTGAAATATGTCTCACTGTATATATGTGTTTTGACCTTCAGGCGAGTACGCTAACTAATTGTACGTAAAATGTTGTTTTTTTCCGAAATTGTCAGTAAAATCATATTTTGATTTATTAATCAATTGCCGTCGATGTTCCACATAATATGTAGTTGTAGGTCTATTTGAATATTGCTACCTGACGGTTAGACCATCAAATCGTGCAAATACCGGTCTAAATTACCAACATATGAATACTTAACAAATTTTGTTTAATTATTATTCTCATTAATTGATTAATTATATTAAATTCAAATAATTAAAACAAAGTACATATTAAGTGTAACATCAACGAAACCCTTAATAAAAGAAAAAGAATATAACAACAACTATGTGTCTTGGAAATAAATAGTACTTAAACAGACAAATAGAATTGAAACAATAAATTAAATAAATAAAACTAAGGTATGGAGGAATGAGAAAGACCGGAAGTTCAGCAGTAAGGGCTGCAATAAAAAAACAAAAACAAAATAACAGATCATTTAGAATCAAGAATACCAACCTCACCTAACTAAAGTTCTAACTCAAAGATTCTCTACTAGTTTTATCATTTTTAACTAGCAACGTTTGAATGAATGAATGAATGAAAGCCTTTTATTGCCAGGTTTCTCTTTCGGTTCGTTATTTTCTTATTAGTGTTGGGTTACTATGGCAATTCGGCATATATATACCGAGGCGCCCCTAAGGGGTTGAAGTTAAAGTTAAAGTTTGGTTACTATTGAATTTATCTGAGATTGGATTGAGATGAATTTCCTTAATCAAGCCATTCTTTGATATAGACATCCTTCATTCTCTTCCACTCAGTCCGTTGCCTTGCTACTCTTGTCCATGTTTCTTCTCCACAGCACAGTTTCATTTCGTTGTCCCATGTCATTTCGGGTCTTCCTCTTTCTCTTTTTAAATCGTACGGGTACCATTGGATCATGTGTTTGGTCCATCTCTCGTCTTTAGTTCTGGCGATATGGCCGGCCCAGTTCCATTTTCTTTCGATAACACTTGCTGCGATGTCTTTTAATCCTGTTTGCATCCTTATCCACTCGTTTGATTTTCTATCCTTTCTATGTATTTTCAGCATACTTCTCTCCATGCTGCGCTGTGCAACTCTGATTTTCTGTATATTTTTCTTAGAGAGTACCCACACTTCGCAACTGTATATCATTATTGGGAAGACACATGTGTTCCACAGTTTACGTTTTAGTTTCATATCTACATTAGATCTGAATAAATGTCTATATTTGTTGTAGCAATGCCACGCTAATATAATTCTTCTTTCTATTTCTTTATTTTCATTTTCTTTATTTATTAGATGGCCTAGATAGATGAAACTGTTCACATTTTCTATTGTTTCTTCGCCTACGATTAGATCTTCGTTCTTTAAGTTAAATGTCATCACCTTTGTTTTCTCAAAATTTATTTCTAGCCCTACAGATTCTGCTTTTCCTCTCAGTTCTTTTATCATTTCTTTTGCTTCAGACAGGTTCTTCGCTATGATTCCGATATCATCTGCAAATGCTAAATAGTTGAGCCACATACCATTTACTTTTATGCCTTTTCCTTCCCAGTTTAGTTGGTTTTTTACTCTTTCAAGGACACTGATGAATATTTTAGCTGAAGGGACGTCCCCTTGTCGGGTTCCTCTTCTTATAGGTATAGAACGTTTATTATTTCTTATTTTTATCTCTAGTTTAGATCCTTCATAAATAAATTCAAAGAGTCTAACATAGTCCTCTTCCACTCCAGCTTCTCTCAATGTTTCAATTACTATCTTGGTTAGTATAGAGTCGAAGGCTTTTTTGAAGTCAATGAATACTATTGCTAAAGTAAAGTTGTACATGTTGGCCTTTCTTATTAGTTGTTTAATGGTGAAAATATTGTCGGCAGTAGAGAAGTTAGATCTGAATCCTGTTTGGTTTACACTGATGTTTTCTTCCAGCTTTTGTGTGATTCGTTTGGTAATTATTGACATAAATGTTTTATATACTGTTGATAGTAGGCTGATAGGGCGGTAGTTACTTACATTCAATTTATCACCTTTTTTGTACAATAGCAGAAGGTTTGCTTTTAGCCACTCAGGTGGAATTCTGCTTTCTTTTTGGCATTGGTTGAATATGATTTCTAGTGTTTTTTGTAGGGTAACTCCTCCTGCTTTTATTTCTTCGTTTGTAATGGCATCTGGTCCAGCAGCCTTTCCAGATTTTAATTTTTTAATTGCCCATTCAATTTCACTAATCAGGATTTTTTCTGGTTTGTCACCATTGTATATTATATTTGGTGTTGGCGAGCTGTTTTCATTGTTATCAGAATATAGTTCTGAGTAGTAGTTAGCTATAATATCTGCTATTTCTTCTGTTTGTCTTTTTACCTCTCCGTTCTTGTCTTTCATAGCTATCATAACGTTCTTACCTATACTTTGAGACTTCCAGTGCTTCCTTATGCTTGTTCCTTTGTCTAGAGTTTCACTTAGTTCTTTGATTCTCTTCTCCTGACTCCATATGTTTAGTTTTTTCCTTATGGTTTTTGATATTTCAACAAATTCAATTTTATGCGTACCTGACCTTTTCATTTTTCTTCTTTTTTCCATTAATTTCTTGATTTCTTTAGGTAATTTACTTTTTGTGTTATTAACATTTTTATCTGTAAGTGTGTTGGTTGTATCTTTAATTGCTGAGGTCACTAGATTTTCTTTTATTTCTAAACTTGTGGTATCCTTTCTAACTTCAGTTTCAATTTTTTCGAGGTTTATTTTCAATTCTTCTTCATAAGCGGCAGTTATATTTTTGAGTGTTTGTTGGTTTGTCTTATGTTTGAATTTTTTATTTTTATTAATTTTTCCAGTCGTTTCTAAATTTACCTTTGCCATCACAGGGCGGTGGTCACTGCCAATTGTGAACTGCTCATCAACATACACGTCAATGATCGGATCTTTTTTGTTTGATATGAAGTAGTCGATTTCGTTCCTTGTGACGCTGTCTGGGCTTTGCCAAGTCCATCTTTGGTCTATTGCCTTTTTGTAAAAGGAGTTCATGATAAACATATGGTTTCTTTGTATAAAGTTTACAAGTGTTTGACCTCTCTCATTCCTAGTTCCTAGGCCAAAGTTTCCTACGGCTTCACAGTCATTAAGACATCCTATTTTTGCGTTCAGATCTCCCATTATAAATGTATATCTGCAATTCCTATCTTCGTCTATAGCTTGTTGGAGATTGTCATAGAATGCTTCAATTTCGCGATCCTCGGCATTACTCGTGGGGGCATACACTTGTATAATTTTGGTTCTAGGCTTTCCTTCTAATATTATTTTTGAAATTCTATGTGAATAAGTTTTGAACACTTTGATTGTTTTACTATTTTTCTTTTTGACTAGAAATGCTGTGCCTCCGTGTTTTCCGTCCCCATTCACATAGAAATCAATATTTTTATCTGATAGAGTTATTAACGCTTCACCGTCTCTTTTGATTTCACTAAGTCCTATTATGTTCCACTGCACATTATCTAATTCTTCTAGTAGTTGTTCAAGTCTATGTTGATATCTAAGTGATTGACAATTATAAGTATACAGTATAGTTTTATTATCTAATTTTGGCTTACCGACCTTCTTTCTTTGCTATGCCTCTGATGGTTTTATTTTTCCTGATGTTTCTTGGCCTGTCTTTGCACTTAAAAGATCAGTGATTTTTGTTTGACTCATTGTTTGATTCTCAATTTTGCTGTTTTTTCTTTTCGGGGTAGGAACTTTATGGTTGTCTTTGTTTGGTGATGTTTCTAATAGTCTTTTGCTTCTCACTGCTGTTGAGTTTCCTTGTTGTCGAGAGACATTTAACTTTGGATGTTCTGAAGTTGAGGGTATTTCATTCCATACTTTCCCGTTGATGATAAGTTTGTTATATGATAGAACCGCATGTTTGCCTTCTGCTCTGGCTTTTCTTAATAACGGCATTAAATTCTTTCTTGTTTCTCTGGTTTCTTTGTCAAAATCTTCGAAGATGTAAATTTCCGTATCTTTAAGGTTCTTCCTGGCGGCTGCTAATATTTCCGATTTTTTCCGATAAGTTGTGAGACCTACACATATAACACCTGTATCTGCCGGTTTTTCATCTGTTCCTGTTTCCTCATTTCTGGTCAGGTTTCTAATAAAGTCGATGTCATAATCGTTGCATTCTACTCTCAGTGTACCGTTTATTGTTCTGAACAGCTTGTTTTCAGTTTCTCTCATAGATACCCACTGCCCTAAGCCTTGAACAATTATGTTTTTTCTCTTATCACCTGCTTTAAGTCTATTAACTTCTATTTTAACCTCTTCCAAATCTTTTGCGATCTTTTCCAAGTTTAGTTTACTTTCTAAACTATCTATTTTCTCATCAATTCATGAGAAAATAGCAACGTTTACCTTTAAAAAAAAAAAACTAACTTTAAAATGTAAATATATGATCTCCAATTAAATAAGGAGAATTAATTAGGAGATTTCGTTTCAAAACAAAATAAAAAAAAAAATATATTTCAAGACTTGTTTAACTTCTTAGAATTATTTGTCAGATAGTTTTGGACAAATCGACTTTCTCTTTTCTTTAACGAAAACAATAATTATAATTATTTAATTTTATATAAATAGTAATTGTGGTTAGAAAATATGGTAAGAGTAATAGATTTAATTAAATTAATACTTAATATTTGACTAATATATAACTTTTGTTGCTACGTACACTACACTAAAAGTTATGTACATAGCTATAAAGCTGCATTTTTAATGAAAATATTCAGAAATTTTTATTTTAATATTACTATAATGAATTAAGAAATTCTTGTCATTACACATTTTTTTTTTATTTTTTAAAAAAATGGAACGTTTCCCTTCCTTTTTAAAATATTGGTCGAAACATTACCTTTAATTTTTAAAACTAGTAGCTACACAAAGTCAAACATAGTATGCCCGATATTCACATCTTAACTGAACAGGCATTATTTCACGTTTTAATTTTAAAATAAACAATACGTAGCTATAAACAAGCACTCTTGTTATATTCTCATTTGAAAAGCCGTTTTTACGAGTGCGCGCCTGATTCGGAGTCTGAATCTGAATCGGAAACAGCAGCCAATCTGGCTGGACCCTACAGCTCATGTTAAGTCCATTCTTGTTCCTGAGATTCTGATCTCTATGTGCGCGCATGGAGTGATACTGTTTATAACCATTTTGATGGTTATAAACCACTATTGTCTACTTCGTTTCCTAAAACTGGTTTTGAAAACTATGTAGATGTAGGTATACATTTACGTGGAAAGGCGTTTTTCTTAAATATTTCGTTTCTATTGGATTTATAATTAACATAAAACATTTTTAATTATTCTAAATTATTTACGATCAACCAGGCTTTTTCATAAATCAAACTAAGCCCCAAATTAGCTTTCTAAAGTTGTTAATATTCCATAAAACCGGCGTAAATAATCATAATAAAAGTAAGAGGTATACGTATATAGTAATTTTATATCTATGAAAACAGTAAATACAATCCATAAGATAAACTTTGGAGTTAAAAATACATCTAATAATGAATTATGAATCGTTACGGATTAAAAACAGACCATTATCATAATTATTATTTTATTTAATTAACAAAATACCTAAAGTAGATTAAAATAGAGTAAGATAAAGTTAACTACTTACACATTTGAACAAATTAACCTCATTCTAGTCTAATTCTTAACGTATGAATACGTGATACGTGAACAGAATGAAAAAACAAATCACAATATGGCCGCCACGATACTGAAAACTTCATAACCTTAAACTGAATCACTTCTTACAACTCAAGTCACGTACTACCAACCCTCGAACAATAAATAATCTAGAATGGGAAATTAGTTATTTAAGTTATTTCTTTAGCATAATATCGTTATAAAATTATCTTAATTTATTACTTCTTTATTACCATACTTTTTCATATATTTATTTATTTAACAGTTAGTTTTTTTCTTTAATTAAAAATGAGATAAGAATCGATCTGAAATAAATTACTGATTTAAATCTATACGAAGATCAACCATATTAATTCCACAAATAAATCATCATAAAAATGTTTATTGATTTTAGATAGATTGTAATAAAGATTAACTTTTATTATCCAATGATTAATAGGTTAAATTTATGATGAATGCAGTAATAAAATCAGTTTATTTTGATTTTATGGCAAAAAAACCAGTTAGTGGCACCATCCAACCATAAAAATTAGAACCTTTTTTCTATCAGTAAAATTAAAACTTCCTCCCTAAAACTAATATTAATGAATTAAAATGAAATTAGTGTGATACAGTTTAATAAAAACAACATACAGGTAATTTTTAACCAAGTAGTTTCGTAAAATTTATTAACATCATCAGGGTATACCTGTTCTATGGGTTATAGACTACTACAATAATCTTACAATCTTAACATAAAGAAGTTTAAAATGGGTATCTTCAACTATATTATTTCAAACTTTACACCTGTTAGTGTGTAGTCTATAATCTATAGAATAAACCCTGATGATGTAAATAAATTTTATCTACGATTGATACGAAATATAAACATTGTATCTCTGTTTAGATGCGTAGGAAGTGATTATTTACTTACTTGTATTCATTGCACATGCGCGTCTCATAATTATAAAGAATTTCCTCAAGTGAAGGATTCTTCACCTTAACGTACGATTAGCGAGTTTGTTTACATATATAACAAAACTAATTTGCTGTTTGTTTATTAAAGTAACTGTTTATATCGAGTTTTTTGTGAAAAACAATGAGTGATTTAAATGATTATAACGAATATGAGGATTTTCTCCCGAAATAATTAATTCGGCACAAAATAAACTAATGAATTAATACCATCTTTGTCAAAAGAAAAATACGAACTTACATACAGTAAGTTTATTTTTTTCTGTATTTATTATTAGATCTAACGTATTATTAGATCGTAGATGAAGTACGGTACGCAACTCGTGCGAAAAATGCATTTTGCTTTGCTCGCTTGGTTTTACACGTCGCGTCGCTGCCGCTCGGGTGAAAACTCCACACTCGCATGCAAAATGCTACTTTCTGCACTAGACGGTTACAACTTCATACCTTACTAATATTAATATTAGAACTATTATATTTAAAATTTCAAATACAGTAAAACCTGTCCAAACTGGAATGCCACAGTTCCTGAAAACAAAACACCATAGCTCGTTTCCAGCGTAGAAAGGGTTGTTTAATGTACTACGTTCCAAGAAAAAGTTTCCACATTAGCAGGTCCTAGCTTATACAGGTTTTACTCTATGTATGTTAATCGAAGGAATACACCTAGCTCATTGTAACCTTCCAGGTGTTATCCATAAAATCATATTAGATAATAAATTTATTTGAAAAAGAATATAATCTTGTTTTTACCTTTCTCTTTCTAATAAACGTTTATTTTGTACGACACTACTTCATTGTTAAAACATAGAAATAGATCGAGCTTTGTTGTTTTTTTAACCAGTAGTTCATCAAGTTGTCTTTTTAGTTGTGAACTGCGAGAGAAAGAGAGAGAGATAAGGAAAAAAGAAGAATCTAAAATAGAGCCATCCAAAGTCTGTTGGCACTAGATCTCCCTCCTCGGGTGACATCTCAAGAATTCGAATAGACCTTGTTTCTTCTTCAGGTCGGTCGAGTTTGTAGCTTGATTCCTTCAGGTCGGAGAGTGTCGAGTGACGGACTGGGTCCACAGACCTCTGCTGCTTATGGCTTATTTTTCCTCGGCTATTCCTGAGCTGTGACGTCGCCTTCCAATCTCGCCTTCGAACCCGTTCCTTCTTCTTCCTCTTCTTCAGTGGACCAGTTTTTTTCTGTTATAGTCTAACAGCTATTCCATTCCACCTCACAATCCGTCTTCATCTGTCTAGTTTTCTATCGAAAGGTGATTTAAGATTGTGAAATTTTTTTTCAACTCTTTCTCTCGAAACCATCTCAGTCTTCCGATTTATTTATAACTTTATTTTCTAAATAGTGTTACACTTTTTTTCTAATTTGAAGTATTTTGCATCGTACTATGACTTTCATCGAAATTATAAAAGGACACAGGATAAAAATTATATTTCTATTAAAAAGTCTCCAAACCTAGACATCCTTAGAGGTGAGAAAAACTAACATTTTTTTCCTAGCTCCCAGCAATTTATAAAATCCAATCTAACCCTTATGATATATTATTTTTAAGCTATAAACTGTTGGGTCACGAAGAGGTAAAAAAGGTGCTGAGGATTATTATAGCATTAATTAAATTGGTTATTTCTACTCGACTCACCACATTTGAGCGATAACATAACTTTTATTGAGACGTAATTGGTATTTATTCCTAAAGATGGTTCATACACGTTAAGTTATACCTGAGAGGTAAACCTGTACTAATACACCGGAGCATGAATCTTATCACAACTACATAGTTATATTATAATTTGATAGCACCCCCGTTTAACTATAAGATTATACAACAAGTAATTACCTAAAAACTAATAATATTAATAAAACAAAAGATTGTTCTAATAACTCAGTATTATAGATTAAAAAACAGTTTGAAACATTTTAAGAAAAACCCTTTCTAAATAAGACTGCAATAAAATACGTAGCAAACGTCTTATCAACCAACATTTCCCTAGACTCGTTTCTTATCTTATAAAGCGACACTGAGAGACGTATTAAGTCAGAAGCAACACCTTAGTCAGCTTCATGATAAAGTCTGATAACAGCTGATAACGTATTATTTATACATAAAATAAGTGTATGTAATCAGTTTCATATATATATATAAATATATATATATATATATATATATATATATATATATATATATATATATATATATATATATATATATATATATATGTATAATTCATATAATATAATGAATGAGACGGAGCTCCTTCAATTTTATCCTAAATCAGCATTACTGTCGATTTTTACTAATAGCTCGATATTTTTTTCTCTATAATAGACCACATAGTAGTCATTCAATGGATTTATAAAACAAAAACATTTGAACATGGCAACAAACTTATACATATTAGTGGAATTCTCCATCTTCAGATTATAAATGACCGATTTAAACAGTTCAATTCGTATAAAAATATATTTTTAAAATAACATTTCATTTTTTTTTTTGACTTAAGAGTTTTATTTACTACGGATTAGAATGAGTTGTGCCTACTGAGATTTTGTTTAACAAACTGCGTAATTATTGTCACTCAAGAGTTTTATTTACTACTAACCTAAGGTGAGTTGTGTCTGCCGATATTTTGTAAAACAAACTGCGTAATTATTGTCACTCAAGAGTTTTTGTCACTACTAACCTAATGTGAGTTGTGTCTGCCGATATTTTGTAAAACAAACTGCGTAATTATTGTCACTCAAGAGTTTTATTTACTACTAACCTAAGGTGAGTTGTGTCTGCCGATATTTTGTAAAACAAACTACGTAATTATTGTCACTCAAGAGTTTTTGTCACTACTAACCTAATGTGAGTTGTGTCTGCCGATATTTTGTAAAACAAACTGTGTAATTATTGTCACTCAAGAGTTTTAGTCACTACTAACCTAATGTGAGTTGTGTCTGCCGATATTTTGTAAAACAAACTGTGTAATTATTGTCACTCAAGAGTTTTAGTCACTACTAACCTAATGTGAGTTGTGTCTGCCGATATTTTGTAAAACAAACTGCGTAATTATTGTCACTCAAGAGTTTTATTTACTACTAATCTAAGGTGAGTTGTGTCTGCCGATATTTTGTAAAACAAACTGCGTAATTATTGTCACTCAAGAGTTTTATTTACTACTAATCTAAGGTGAGTTGTGTCTTGTGTCTGCACAGATTTTGTAAAGCAAACTGCGTAATTATTGTCACTCAAGAATTTTATTCACTACTAATCTAAGGTGAGTTGTGCCTGCCGAGATGTTGTAAAACAAACTGCGTAATTATAGTGACTCAAGAGTTCTATTCACTACTAATCTAAGGTGAGTTGTGTCAGCCGAAATTTTGTAAAACAAACTGCGTAATTATTGTGAATCAAGAGTTCTATTCACTACTAACCTAAGGTGAGTTGTGTCTGCCAAGATTTTTGTAAAACAAACTGCATAATAATTATTTCTACCCAAGAGTTTTATTCACTAGTAACCTATAGAAACAAGAATATAGTTTATCATGATGAGTGTCATAGGTCATAGTTAAAGATGATAAGATGTGGTGTAGAGTTATAGAGTAAGGGAACTGGGTGAATTATTATTTTTTAATAAAAAAAAAAAACAATTTTGTGGACTCAGTGCACCATAAAGTCCATCAAAATCTTAAAATAGAATTTTCGGGTCATAATTTAAAAAGCGTTTTTCTGTCAGATTAAAAATTAAGAGTTACTTAATTCTTAATTAATTTTGTCGAAATCAAAAGTTCCTTTTTAAAAGAAAACAATACATTCAAAGTCAAGTTTATAATACTGATAATGATAATACATACAATTATTAATTTAACCCTTACACACACTCACACACCCAAAACAACATGGATAAAGAGATTACCCATAGTGTAAAAATAATAATTTTAAAAATATATATATAGATATAAAATATGGTTATAGAGTAATTACTAGTTAATAGGAAAGGCTGAAATCCAGATTAAAAACTTAGATTAATTATTGTGTTGAACTCCTAGCTGGGAGAAATAAATTGAAGGAGCGCCTGTGGGCAGAGAAATTAAACATAGAGGCCGAGTTCCTTTTTAATTCTTCCCTTGAGTCGCTGCTTTAATTGAAGTTTTAACTAATTAATATACAACACTCAGGAGTTTAGGGAACTTTATAGAAAGCTTCGGGCATCGATTAGTTCCTTAACTTGAGTATTAGGATTACGACCGGAGTGAAAAAAAATGCAATGGGAATTATCGGTGGGACGAGAAAAGAAAGGTTAGGGGTGGTTGAGAATGAAATAGAAGATGAAATAAAGTGAAAGCTTTAAATTAAATGATTTGAAAAAATAAAAACTCGCACTTGATTTTTATTTAGAATGAGTGACAATTAATAATTGAAAGATGACTAAACGATTTGGTTCTTCTAAAACACATGTGGGCAACCCCCGGCCCGCGGGCCAGATCCGGCCCGTGGCATGTTTTGATCCGGCCCGTGGACATGCAGAGTTTCTACCTTACCAAAACTCTATTAGTTACTTCAAAACATCGAAAGTGGCTGAGTTTTATCAAAGTTTCTTTTTTTTTAATGCCTAGTGAGTTTTAGAATAAAATTAGACAAAAAAACATCACTAGAATTTTTTGAAGAACACGTTTTTTGCTAATACAATTTAGTCCACTCCAACTGGATCTTTTTTTACTTTAAAAATTTGAATTTCTGGAATAATTTGAATGGTCACTCAAATATTTTCCTAAAAAAAAAAACTCTTGGAGGGTGTCAAATCTCACAAAATCTTTATCATTCAATATCCTTTCGAACGGTATAATCAACATTGCGATTCCAATTGATTTCATGGAGAAATTCAAGTTCGAATGCAAAAACAAAACGTCACCTACAATACTTTTAGTAGGTACGGTACCTAC
The DNA here is from genome assembly GCA_951217055.1 of Gerris lacustris. Lineage (NCBI taxonomy): Eukaryota > Metazoa > Arthropoda > Insecta > Hemiptera > Gerridae > Gerris > Gerris lacustris. Next base: position 57,506,079 of record OX578283.1, on the reverse strand, counting down.
CAAAATGCTTGGGTGGAACGAGAAAAATCCACAACAATTTTTTCAAATGGGAATTTAATACTTAAAACATTTCGATAGAAAACCACTTTTGGTTAAGAAAAATAGATATATCTATTATAATATTATGATAATGTATCAATGTATCACTTGTGTTTTTCTTTAAATGTATATAGTATTTCTATACTGTATATCACTTTTTTTTAATTCATATACTTACTACTCGAAATTCCAACTTTGTTTTATTTTAATAAATCCCAATCATAAAATCATTGAAAACAATGGCAATGAATTAAGACAAAGGATCTCACAGGAGAATTTTCTACTATTTTGAAAAATACTTATTCGTACTTTCGAGTTTCTTTTAAAAACCAGGTCATTTTAAAACGCTCATGACAATAAATATCTTATACTCAATTATGATATTCACCATTCATGCTTATTCAATATCTAGCGCATAGCTCACAGTAATTTTTTACATTTGTGTGTTCTACCCCCCCCCCCCCCCCCCCGGATTTCTTAATATAATTTTGATCCGGCCCGCGACTCGGAGGAACCGTGACAATCCAGCTCTAGACAAGACAAGGTTGCCCATGCCTGTTCTAAAACATGTGTAGAGTTTAGGTTATTGAAGATTAAACAATTAAATAAATAATAACAGAATGATAAGTATATTCAAAACAAATTATAAAAAAAAGCAATCACGTTCTTCCAAACATGTTTAGAGTTAAGGTGTAGATGATTGTAGGTTAAGAATGAATTGAATGATCAGTTAGGATTTAGAATGAGAATGGGTGACAAATAATATTTGAAAGATGACTTAATGATTTGGTTCTTCTAAATCACGTACAGAGTTTAGGTTAGGATTATTGAAGATAAGAAAATTAAATAAATAATAACAGAATGATAAAAGTCTATTCAAAACAATTATTGATAAAAAAAAAAGCGATCACGTTCTTCTAAATAATATTTAGTTGAGTTTAGTTGTAAATTATCGAAGTTTAGAAACGAACTGAATGATCAGTTAGGATTTAGAATGAGAATGGGTGACAAATAATATTTGAAAGATGACTTAATGATTTGGTTCTTCTAAATCAAGTATAGAGTTTAGGTTATAGGATTTTTGAAGGTAAAAACAATTATAACAGAATAATAAAAATCTATTCAAAACAACAATTGATAAAAATAAAGCGATCACGTTCTTCTAAACATGTTTAGAGTTTAGGTGCAGATGACTTAAGGTTAGGAAGAAACTGAATTATCAGTTAGTATTTAGACTGAGTGACAAATAATAATTGAATGATTCGTTTTATAATCTAAAACTAAAAAAACACGTGTAGAGTTTAGGTTAGGATTATTGAAGGTTATAAAATTGAATAAACAATAATAGAATGATTAAATCCCTATTCAAAACAATCTCGTTCTTCTAAACCTGCTTCTAAAAAACATTAATAAACTGAATGATCAGTTTAGTATATAGAATGAGTGACAAATATTTAACAGTTTTCTTCTAAACACGAAGAGATAAAGTTAAGATGATTAAAGGTTATATATAATTGAAAGAAGAGTGAACTAAGTTTATGCTTAGATTCAAAGACAAATAATTGAATAATAATCCAAACAATGAGTTGAAATATAAAAATAAAAAACTGAGTGATCAATAACTAGACAGACATCTGTTAACGCGATCAATGTAAACAGAGAGGCAGAAGATATGACCATTAAAATTTGAAGCGAAAAATTGAGTGATCAGTTTATAATTAGACTTTAACGATGATTAAAATGAAGTTAGTGAAAAAAAACTTAGTGGAACTGAATGATCAGTTAGATGACGAGTCTAAAATGAATGATTAGTATGTGTTAGTTCAACAGGAAAATTATGACAGATAAATTAGTAGTTTAACGGATAAAAAAACAGAGTGATTAGTTCTTTCTTCGACTAAACAAATAAACTAAATGATTAATTATGAATTTAAAAAAAAAATATATATTTTCAAATAAATATGTCTGAGTGGGCATTCGTAATACATATAAAGATTTGACTAAAAGAGGACGGTGATTAGTTTGTAGTCTAAACATTAGCTTTCGAAATATTATTATATATGTGAAATGAATGAATGGGACGTGTTTAGTACGTTGAGAAGAGATAGAAAAAAGCAAGAGAAATTACTATAAATGATTGCAATAAGAGGAGATAAAGCATTAGTGTGAAGCTTAGTCATTCATTTCAAGCAAGATGAATAACCTTGATCGTTAATGAGATTTTTCGATCAATCCTATTTCCTCAATTTAAAGGCTATAAATAGTGATTATTTTATAAGGTTCGTGAAAAAAAAAATTAGTGAAGAAGTTTTGAGTATTTTACTATTATTTACGAGTGAAGTGACTAATGTTGTCAAGTCGTAAAGATTAGTCTCAATAAGTATCGAAAAGGCAAGTCGGTGGTTTTTAACAGACTCGATCCCTTGATGTGTTTATAATTTGCATGAAGTTTTAACGGCGGGGGACCCACTAAGTTGGTCAGGTTTTTAAAACCTTTAGTCTTGTGGAAAGAGAGAGGGGAGTATGGTGAAGACAAAAGGTCTCCAGGTATAAAAAAGACAGAAAGGAGGTGTATAATATGAGGCGGTTTGAGCCGTGGAGCCTTCTAAGTAGGAGATGATTGGGACTGTTGTGTTGGGGGAGAGACCCAGGCGAAGAACTTCCTAACGAGGTAGAACTCGGGAGAAGTAGACGTGGTGGGGGTCTGCTAAGGGTAACGACACGACCTTCAGAGCGTAGTCTGTAGACCTTAGTCTGGGACTCTAGTGTAGGGGCCTCAGCTCCTCAGGAGTCTGTATTGTCTCGGATAAAGAACTTCGGCACCCACTACAACCCAGCTACAGCTTCTGTCAATTCTACGCCTATAAACCTCTGGATACCACTCGAGTTATATCTGTGTCCTCCAAGTCTAGACTCGTACAAGCTCTAAACCTTACTGATAACACACCAACTCTAGATACAAAAACTTATGTGGATTATATACGTATTTATACAATTAGTATTAACTTTTAACACTCAGATTGACCAACATATATGAGGAAAAAAATAAAGTCACTAAACCAGTGCGAGGGATGGAACCTACATTTTTATTTGCATAGTCCTTCTCAAATTCAAAATCCAGTGCTTTCATTGGCTCCCCTCCACATTTTTTCGATTTTCCCGCGCTGTCAAAAGTTAATACTACATAATTGTAAAAAGAGGCTAAAGACCTGTGAATTATTAATACAAATATAACTGAAGAAGCAACTTATTCGAAGATGATCAACTTCGAAAATGAACGTATGTAACATAACTTTGGAACCAAGAATATTATAAACTCATATATCTTAACGTACATTCTCAAATTCAAAATCCAGTGCTCTCATTGACTACTCCACATATTTGCTCTAACGACTGACTGTTATATTTGCTCTCACGACTGTTATATTTGCTCTAACGACTGTTATATTTGCGATGACTGTTATATTTGCTCCAACGACTGTTATATTTGCTCTAACGACTGCTATAGTTGCTCTAACGACTGTTATATTTGATATATAACAATAATTTAACAACCCAGCAAAAATAAAAAAAAATAAAAAGTGGCATATTAACAAGTACAGAATACTCATTTTCTCCATTTTATTGGAAAAACATCGAATCATGAATATGTTTTTGGGCATTGGAACCACATATCGACATATTATGCATTTCCATGGAATGGAGAAAATCATTATACATTTGACTAATTGATATAATAGATGGATCTTAAGGGGGCTACACACCTTACGATTATCTGCGCAGTTTATCAAGTGTGACGTCATGTCTGAGCGATGAACTAAGGTAACTGCGCAGTTTGGTCCGGTTTTCACGCCGATAAAAAGTCTGTGCATTCGGACCCTCTTTTGCAACAATTTTGTAGATTTATTTTATTAAAAAACACTGAGAACTTAGAACCAAGTGAAGATAAATCGGAAGGAATCCTACACACCTTCAGTTCAGATAATCGTACCGATTTTCACACACATATTTACGACAGATAACTGCGCAGATAATTTGTGAGGTGTGAAATTATGAAACAATAATTTCAGTTTGAATACCATTTGATCCGCTAGATGCTCTGATAACATTTTATAAATAAAAATAGAACTTCTATCGTCGAAAAATAGTACTACAATGGATACAAGTGAAAACCCAACTACCTCCTGTTAAATCTTAACTTCCAGGCACGGTATTTAAAAGCGTCACATTTTTCATGTCGTTTTTTGCGCGACGGAAATTTCTTCTGCCCCTCAGTGCTAAAACGTATTCATGTTCCATGTTAATAACAACATAGATATGTTAATAATATTATCATACACGGATTCAGCGTTTTATTGAACGAGTTTTTTTTTTCTAGGATAATATAAAGTGTTTGATCGAAGTACACTTCAAGTTTAGACTTCAAAAAGGGGAAGAACCCTCAACAATTTAGGGTTCCTTGGCCATTCACTGCCTTATCAACCTTATCTAACCAAGTCCTTAAGCATGTTAAGTATCATGCAACTGACAATGCTTTTATTATAAAAACTGAGATGCGTTAAGTATCAAGTGGGTCTGTATAAAAACCATCAGTAACATTCCGCATTAGTAACTTTAAGCGTGCTTTTAGGTTTCTGTACAAAGTACGAAAAGAAACCTTATATAATATATATAATGCCTGTCTGTCTGTCCGTTGGCATGTTTCAAATTTATAAACTACTATAGCTAGGAACATGAAATTCGGCACACAGGTGCATCTCAGAGCATTTGTGACAACTGTACACTGTTTGGAGTTTTCACACTTAATATTTACAAGATGGCGGCCAATATATACTAAAAACACTTTTTTAGTCACCATGACATGTTATCCATCAATTTAAAGGACTTGAAGTGTAGAAAAAGAATATGCAACGATTAAAACTTCACACATAATAATTTTAACTTAGTCGTACAGAAACCGGCGATTATCGCCTCACATACTTACGTGAAGCACGCCTTTACTTGTTTCTTTTCAGTCACACTAAATCCCTTCTGTTAAAGTGAAGATGTTAGGGATAAATTATGAAATGAAAGGGTCAAAACATTTTGATGAATTCTCGATCAGGGATGATTTTTCTAAATAATCTACAATAAAAAGAGCATTTGATTTCACTTATAGTCACAGAAAATCCCTTCTGATAAGTAATGATGTTAGGAATAACTTATAGAATGAAAAGTAGTGATCACAGTTAAAAAAATGTTTGATAAAATTTCAATCAGGAATGACTTCTAAATAAACTACAATAAAATGAGCATTTCATTGCAGTTATAATAAAAAAAAAAAATCCTTTTGATGAGTGATGATGTTAGGCCAGGGTGACCAAATCTTCAACAGGAAAAAACGGGACACCTCATTTTCGGGACACAATCTGGGGGTCAGGGGTATATGGAATACCCCCAGGATTGGGGGGGGGGGGTGTAACAGGAGCTGAGGGTGGTCCATCGCATTATAAATAATTATTTTAAATAATAATGCAAAAGGGCGTACGTCTATAAAAAGTTACAAAGTAGAGTAGTTAGTTATAAATAGCATTTATTAAACGTCAAATAAAAGATGGCTTTGAACATAGCTTTAATAAAGGATTTTTGACAATTTCTACCAAAACAGAACTGAATGCAGGGTCCTTGCTGGGGTGGTATTTCACAGAAAACCTCTACTTATTTTTATCTGCTATAGAAAGGTAGTAGTGGTTTGAAGTTCTAGTGTACTCAGCCGTTGCCCCAGCCATCTTTAAAACTTCCTTCCAAATAAGTTGTAAAAGTTACAACAGTCCATTTTGAAATTCCATACTTGAAAAATTGCAGAAAGTATCTCTACTCTCTTCCTGTTTCGTTCGTCTGTCCATTGAATGTTCATGAGCACATATTATCTTTATTCAGTATTGCCATTATGGGCAGGGATAGCACATATTGGCATATCTTTAATAATTATGCTCAAACAGAAAGGGTTTTTGGTAAGCAACGTAAATACGGGACATTTAGGCTTCCCGGGAGACTTTTTCGGGACACCGGGAATGTTAGTGAAAAAACGGGACAATACCGTTTTTACGGGACGGTTGGTCACCCTATTGTTAGGCATAACGTATGAAATGAAACATGGTAATTACAGACAAAACATTTTAATGAAGTCTCGATCAGGGATGATTCTAAAATATTCTACAGAAAAAATTAGCATTTGATTGCAGTTTAGCACTGCGTAAAAATTCAAATGAAAAAGACCTACAGTCTTCGCACAACTAGAATCGACGCGTTGACAGCGCGGGAAAAACTAGCAAAAGGGGGGACGAGCCAATGAGAGCTTGAGATTTTCCCGGACAAAAGGTCGGGCCAACTAGGCAAAGATAAATGTCTCTACAGGGTGGCCACTAATATAGCTTGACAAAATTCCCTGACTTTTCCCTGACATTTCCCTGACCTACTTCAGGTTTTCCCTGACCATTATCGATATTTAGTTTACAAAATTTACCTTTAAAAAGTTAAAGATCATCAAGCTAAAATAGAATACATATATACAAGTTGATAATTACTTAGCCCAATGTTTTTCATATATATTAGTTTTTATGTTTTCGTAGAAAAAATTAATTATTATTGAACATTTCATCAAAATGTGTCATAAAAATAACTTCGCCTCGGCGGGGAATCGGACCCGGGCTCTCTCCGTCCACGTTTAAAGCTATTTTTCCCATGAAAACGGCTTAAATTGTTAGATTTGTATTTATTATATGGACTACTTTTTTTTTTTTTAATCTAAACGATTTCGAGAAATAATTCTTTTTCACGTTTTTTCAGAGTTTTTTGGGGGGTAGCACCCCCAAATTTCAAGCTAAAAATCATTTCTCGACTCCGCCGTGGGGTATGATTTTTCTTATGTCTAGTATTTTGTCGGGTCCACACTGATTTTTCCTGTTAAGCATTTTCCTGTTCAACGCTAAAAAGTATAAACTAATCGTAACCTTTCCTTATTATCCTAGAAAGTAACAATTCACGTATTTTTACTTTCTCATGTAAAAGAGAAAGTATTGTGATGGCGCAAAAATTCGATTTGGATTTTATTTTTATTTTTGAGGTTCCCTGAGTTCAAAAAAAAAAAATGTCTGTCTGTGCAGACGCCTGGTTTAGGCTCCACGCGTCTGCTGGGCCGATTTTGACGAAATTTGGCACATGTTTAGAAAAATCATACGCCGAGGCGAAATCGAGAAATGAATTTTAGCTCTAAATTTACCCCCCAAAAACTCTGAAAAAGCGTGAAAACAAATTATTTCTCGAAAACGGTTCCGACGATTATGATAAAAAAAAAAAAATTAAAATGTAGTCCATTCAAATACCAATCTAACAATAACCGTTTTTCTGGGAAAAATCTAGTTCCTGAGAAAAAAGCATAACACGCGGACGGAGAGAGCCCGGGTTCGATTCCCTGCCCAGGAGAAGTTATTTTTATGATAAATTTTGATGAAATGTTCAATAATAATTAAATGCACATACGAAACCTATTAAATGGAAAAAACTGGGCTAAGTAATTATGAACTCGTTTATAAGAAAGTTTGTCTGAGTTGTCTCAGACCGATTTTTAGGGTTTCGAGGTCGCCCTAGAAACCCTTATGCTTTTGGTAGTTCGTCCGTCCGTCCGTCGCATCTTGGAGTATATCTCCTGACCTACTGAAGCTGTAGACTTGAAATTTGGTATACAAGTTAAACTTTTTTGCCCAAAAACAGAAAAACTATTGCGGACTTAAACACTCCAAATTTCTACGATCTGCGATCAATTGCGGTATATCGCAATATTTTATATTTTTTGAAATTTTCAAGTTGGGTATCATTTCAAAGGTATTGAAATGTAGATTAGAATTATATATCGCGTTTCCAAAATGGCGGCCATTTTACCCCCCAAAAAATTAGGACAATCACAAAATGTACCCCCCCTCCTGCACTACCCCATTAGGATAGGTCCTAAATAAGGGCAAAAACCCATAAATATATATCTCTGTGGTCCAATGAAATTTCCGGGAGTTAGAGTTCAACCCCCCCCCCCCAAAAAAATTAAAACAAAACGCAAAAAAATGTCTAAAAATATGCATCTTTGTAGTCCAATAATATTTCCGGGAGTTGATATAAAAAAGTCGTTTTAAATATTTTAGGGGGCCGTAACTCGGGAGCCCCAAAATTTTTGTCATTTGAAAATTCGAAGTTGGGTATCATTTTAAAGGTATTGAAATTTGGCTCACAAAAATATATCGTTTTTCAAAATGGCGGCCATTTTACCCCTAAAATAACTAAATTAGTTAAGGTTTCTGTGCTTTAAAATGATGAAATAAGGATTATAATTGCCAGTAGATTTTCCCTGACCTATGACAAAATTCCCTGACTTTTCCCTGACTATTCCCTGTTGGCCGAAATTCCCTGACTTTTCCCGGTATTCCCGGTTTTCCCGGTCTGTGGCCACCCTGCTCTAGTGGAGGGGAGAGGCCATCTGGATAACAGTATAAGAAGGCTTCGTAGTGGCTTTATTTTTTTCCCCAGAGAGGTTGGCCAATCTGTGTGTCACTCAATTTCCCGCGCTGTCAACGCGTCGATTCTAGTTGTACGAAGACTGTAGGAATAAATAGATTAAAAAATTAGCTATCGCGGGTATTGAAATTTTGTAGAATTTACTTATAGGAAGTGAAATACAAAAATAAAAAAAAAAAAAGATTTTTCTATAGCTCTTAATATTTTTTACTGACTTAACAAATCATTAAGTCTATATTAAAGCTATATAGATAGCTTTTTTAAAAAATGGAAAAAAATACCATTTATTTAATACTTCAGTTAACGTTATCTGCTTTTATCGAATAAATACAAGATTTTGCTCTAAGCTAAAATTGAAATAGAATAAAATAGAAAAATAAAAAAGCAGAAGAACTACTTTAAAACTAGAAGATACAAGGAAAATCATTAGGGTGACATTTGGCATGGAAATTTCTTACCTCTGAACTTCAAAACGTTTAGAAGTAATAGAAAAAAAATGTTTTCTAAAGTAAAGATTCCCAATCATAGAAAATATAAAAAAGATAATATATAATCTTATATTAAAGAAAAAAAAAAAATAAATAAAACAGTTAAAGTAGAAAATTCCAATCGTTCAAAAAGTAAAAAAGTTTGAGATTAATTGTTATTGGTTTTTGATTTATATAAAGAGAAAGAAAAAAAAACAATAAAAGGAAAATGAGGAGAAGAATATAAGATAGGAGATAATGATTAATAATACGTGTATAATGAATGCAGAAGAATCTAAAGTGTACGGAGGTATTAGTTAGAAAGACACGGTATATACAGAGGAGAATCTTATCCCTGTAATGGGAGTCTATTAACTCAGACCCAGAGTAAGTGGCGAATACTGGCTGACGGCATTTCTTCCCCGCGTACTTCTAAAGCACCTACTCACAAGGCTACTATTTATTAAGAAGAAGGCGAGAAGGTAAAAAGGAAGAAACCCTAACATGTGCTAATGTATCTTGGAGTACTTTTATTCCATTTTTGGGTTGGAGGTTGTCTGAATGTCTAGTGTCTATAGGTAGTGTCATCTTAAGAAGTGTGATGAGTAAGTAATGTATCATAATTTTTCATCTTCTTACACATTTATATTTTTTTTTCTAATAAGAGTAATTGGTTTTGGTTTTTTTAATGTTGAAATATGCAAGTTGGTAGCATTTGTTGTGACTACAGTTATTTTTTAACGATAATTTTTGAAAAGCACTTTTAATTTACAGAGGATATTGAGACAAAATGGTTTAACAGATTGGCGTAGATAGGGGGGTCTATAAGGGGTTTAGAAAACCCCACTAGGAAAAAAATTAGACCACTCAAGAGAAAATACAGTTTTAGTAGCAGTCGCGTTGAACGACAGGGATGAAAGACAGCCCCTAGAATATTTGCCACAATAATCACCAATGGTAAAACTTAATGTAATAGGCACTTCTTTAGATTGTTACTCCCCTTATAAAAACAAATCAGAGGAGAGTAACAATCTAAAGAAGATGTACTGAATGTTCTTCTTTAGAATGTTACTCCCCTTTTTTAAAAAAAACAGAGGAGAGTAACTAAATAAAGAAAGTGTACTGAATGTTCTTCTTTAGACTGTTATTCCCTTACAAAAAAAATCGGAGGAGAGTAACAATCTAAAGAAGGTGTACTGAATGTTCTTCTTTAGACTGTTACTCCCCTTATAAAACATAAGGGTGATATTCCTTTGACCTAAAGTACATTAGACTAAACATTCCTTTGTCTGAATAGTTATTTAGTCTAAGTCATTTATATTCTAAAAAAAACATAGGGGAGTAACAATCTAAAGAAGTACCATGTAATAATTATTTCCCTTAACATGTAAAGAACAATAATAATTGAATTATTTTAACTTATATTATTAATTTATTAAAATTTAAAAACACGCTTTGAAAATTATTATAACAATGCTTTTTTTTTTTACTTGTTGATTTTTTACAAAAAATATTATTATTTGTTAAAAAATAATGTAATTTTACTTTGTAAATATATACTTGAAAATGATAATAACATACATGGTTATCTGATATAAATAATCTGAGAAATGTTCAGCTTTATATGCATGTAGTTGGAAATTAAGAAAGTTGTTCCGACGGTTTTGATTAAAAAATTCTAAAATGTAGTCCATTTAAATACGAATATAACGATATAAGCCGTTTTCCCGGGAAAAATCTAGTTCCTGAGAAAATAGCTTTAAACGCTGACGAAGAGAGGCCGGGTTCGACTCCCCGCCGAGGAAAAGTTATTTTTATGATTCATTTTGATAAAATGTTCAATAATAATTAAATGTACCTACGAAAACTAACACGTGGAAAACACTTGTCTAAGTAATTATGAACACGTATACGAGAAATTTGTCTGAGTTGTCTCGCACCGATTTTTAAACGTATTTATAGTAAAAATAACTCAAACCTTATAACATCTCAGGCTTTTTAGACGTACAAATTCTTAATTCTTATAGAATCTCTTATAAATATTTTTAATAAAAATAAATAATCTTAGCATTAATTTTAATTTTAACCCCTTTATTTAATAAAACATAGCCAAACTTCTATTATATATATTTATATAATAAAGTATTTTAAATTTTTTGATATTTAAAATAAAAATGAAGTAATATTTTTATTTAATACCATTTTAGTTGATTTAAGGCAGTGGTTTCATTTATGTTAACACTGTCTGGACTAAAGCCAGCTTTGATTTGTTATAATGCCATTAAATTTAATAGACTGGAATAAAAATGGACAAGTATAAAAATTTATATAACATGAAGTATAAAAAAAAAAAAAAAAAAAAAAATACATTTTTATTTATTAGATCTCCAAAAACTTAATTATTAGTTATTTCGTCTGAAAATAACATTCATAATTTTTATTTTTATTTTTTTAATATAAAAAAAATTAAAATGCCATGAAATAAATTTTGGTTCCATTATATTTTTTATTTTTTTTTTCTTAAACCTACTTGGCCTGCCAATAAAATTCAGATTAATTCTGCCACTTAGCGACCCCATGTTTATATTAATATTTTATATGCAAATACAAAATATTAAGTAAGGTTGTTTATTAATAATTATGAATTTGTGGCTGGGTTAAAGCACCCAGGACCTCGGCTGTACCTCGTCATTCAACGAGATCCTATTTGCATGCTAAATGTTTCATCTTTGACAAAAATGATATGCATACATACATATATATATAATATACCAGCTTTTCTTTCCTTCTCAACGGAGTTTGTTTTTAAGATATTTTCTTTTTCTTTTGATTTGATGGGGTTATAAACTAACGTCAAGAAAGTTTAAAGTTTATTTACTAAGCGAGTATTTCTAGATGCCACAGTAAATGGGTGTGAAATCCACAAAACCTGGAAAATATAAATTAGACCTATCGGGTTAGGTACCACGATAGGTCTAATTTATATTTTATAAGATTAATCTTGAGAATATAAACAGACTTCAGAATATAAACAACCCCTATAATATAAACAAATTCCAGAATATTAACAAACATCAATACATAAACAACCACCAGAATATAAACAAACTCCAGAATATAAACAAACTCTTGAATATAAACAAACTCTAGAATATAAACAAACTCCAGAACATAAACAAACTTCAAAATATTAACAAACTCCAACAAATAAACAACCACCAGAATATAAACAAACTCCAGAATATAAACAAACTCTAGAATATAAACAAACTCCAGAATATAAACAAGCTCCAGAATATAAACAAACTTCAGAATATTAACAAACTCCAACAAATAAACAACCACCAGAATATAAACTAACTCCAGAATATAAACAAACTCTAGAATATAAACAAACTCCAGAATATAAACAAACTCCAGAATATAAACAAACTCTAGAATATAAACAACCTCTAGAATATAAACAAATACCAGATTAAAGTAAACCAACCTCAAGAATATAAACAATCACTAGAATATAAAAAAAAAACATTATAAAAGTTGAGTTTGTTTATAAAAAACAGAATAAACTTAACTACACCACTAAATCACGATTACTATTTTTATGATATAGGTAGTTCTATTATGTTCATTAAATATTTAATAACGTTTCACTTATTTATAATTTAGGTACAACTGTAATAGATTCGGAATTTATACAATCTCAAATAAAATATCTTTCGAAACATCAGAATAAAATATACCTTAACCACAGTAGCGGAAGTCTATTAATAAATAATTTTTATAAACCTATGCATGTTAACTCGAATTGAAATACCGATTACATATACGAGATTAACAACTGAAGACAAAGTTTACATAGAAACCTACATTATAATAGAGGTCAACAGTTCATTGCCTTCAACAACTATTTAATCTTTATTTAAGTTCAGAACAAGGATAAATAAAAAGGGCATTTAATTTAATACAATTTTAAAAACATGGTCGTATTTAACTAAGGCAATTACTCAACGCAGTTTTACTCAATGCCTTTCTTAACTTATCGTAAAGTTATTTTTTTCTTTTTTTAAGTCCCTTTTTTTAATAACCAAATTACTTGCAATAAACAACCGGTTTTTATGTGTTTTTTTCTTGTTTATGATTAATTTAAAAAACACAAAAAAAAAAATCTTCCTTGAGCATCTAAGATCATAAATCGTCGATAAACTGTCCGCCCTCAAGAATTTTTTTTTTTTAAAAACAGAAATAATTTGAAGTTGACTTCGTATAATATTATTTGTTGTATATAAAACGACTTCAACTTATTATTTTAGTGTTAAGGTTGCCTTTAAAAAAATAATAATAAAAAAAAAAAATTAATGTGTTTTAGGTCTAAGTTAAAGTCGATATGATGGTTGATAAGATAGGAAATGGGTTCAACTCAACGTTGAAGTTCAAACAGTGTGAAAGAAGAAGAAAGAGAGAAGCGTTGGAAGTTAATTTGCATTTCCCATTACTTATAGGAATAAGATGAGGTGCCCAGAGTTGAGCACGACGTGGCTACGTACCCTCACAGCTCGACAGCTCAAAACATCAACACTATTATCATTATTTGGACTTTTTTGGGGGGAAAATAATAAAAAACCAGTTACGAACTATAGTGGGGGGAAAAAATTGAATTTTTTTACTTAAGACTTACCTGTATATTGTATATATTATAATAATATTAAATAATGTACAGGTGAAAGAAAAGGATGTTTTATCCCGAGGATAAAGGATTTTTCGTTCATTTTGGCTAATCAGTTAAAAAATAAAAATAGTGAGCAACCAAACGAGTGTGACACATAGCTTCATCTCGTAATCTTTCGTATACATAAATGATTTTATGTTTTAAAAATCTATTTTTGTAACATTTACTTAATCCTCCCGCTTTATTAAATCTTTCAAAATTGTTTTGATATTTGCTTCCGAGCTTACCGAAGGTAACGGAAGCTATGTGATCGTACTAAAGAACAAAAAATTTTTAGGTCTCCGATTTTAAATATTCCAAGACAGAAATCCGTTTCAGACATCAGGGAACATTTTTGGTTCCTTGTCTGTCCGTCTGTCGGTCTGTCGCTCATTTTTTACGAACCAACATATCTTAAAAAATACTCGTCCTTTATTAATGAAATTTGAAAGGTAGAACTTAATTAGCCCATTGTTGGTCCCATATAAGTTTCAACTTACTGCGCCTATTTGTTTCTCTTCCACATGCGCACAAACATACATTTATTTACACCTATAGCTTCAAAAGTACTAATCTGATTTGAATGAAACTTTTATAATTTATCGAATGTAACCCGCAGATAGCCCCAGATTAATTTGAACCGTATACGCTCTTTAACTTTTGCTGAATTGATACTTTAATTTGTGTAAAAAATCAATACAATTTTGACACATTAAAAAAACGGGGGAAACAATTAAACCAATTAGACAATAATGGCTTGTAAAAGCATAAAATCAATAAAGTACGTGGATAGGATGCGAGGAAGCTATGTGCCACACCAATTGGCAGTCTATTTTACATGAATTAGAGTATCAACTAAGCGAAATGTAAAGAGCGAAGACAGTTAAAATTAATTTAGGGCTATCTGCGGGCAACTTTCGACAAACCATCCACATTTCAAAACATTGAGATGAGTACTTTTCAAGATATGGGTTTAAATAAATGTATGTTTGTGTTGTGCGCATGTTGAAAGAGAAAAAATGGGCGCAGAAGGTTGAAACTTATATGGGACCAACAATGGCTAATTAAGTTCTACCTTTCTAATTTCATTAATAAAGGACGAGTATTTTTTAAGATATGTTGGTTCGCAGAAATTGAGCGACAGACCAAAAATGTTCCCTTATGTCTGAAACGGATTTCTGTCTTGGAATTTTTGAAATAGGAGACCTAAAAATTTTATGTTCATCAAAACGATCACATACCTTCCGTTACCTTCGGTAAGCTCGGAAGCAATATTAAATTTTATTTAATAGAGTAATCTAATAAGAAAACAAGTTGATTCTGACCTCTTTATTTAACCCTTTTACAGGAATGTACATACTTTCTTTTTATTGTAACCTATAGTTAGGGACAAGTCTATACATATATACTAAAGTATCATCATAAAAGCTATTGAAAGAAAAAAAAGGGCTTATGAAGGGCATAAAGTTAATTTTTGTTGTTGTGACACTCACCTTCCTACGGTCATCTTACTTCCCCCTCAATATAAGGAGAAAGAAAATGTTTCTCCATTGGCAACAGGTTTTTGTCTCCATATCGAGGGTTGAAATGCCCCAACAAGTGGTCAATAGTTTTTGTAACGCCGGTGCAACAGTGTGGAATGTTTTCCAAAAACCCTCAAAACCATATGGAAGGTTCTAGTCACCCTTATAAGGTCCTGACCCTAGGGATTTCTAGGTACCTTTATGAATATCCTGCTCCTAACAGGTCCTAAGTCATAAGTTTCTTCCCTTCATCTTTACCTAACCTTTTTTTTTTTAACAAAGGTTCATCGACCACTATTTAGGACCTTAGCCAAAACACATAATTTTTTTTTTGTCCTAAAACTAAAAGTACATTACCCAGAAAGCGTCTATGTCTCCATCCCTTTTTAAGAAGGGGACAAGAAGACGCCCTTATTTGTACATGGAAAAATAAATAGAGGGAACTAACTAGAAACAAATATAATTATTGTAACCTTCTTACCTTCATTTTTAAAAAATTCTTTTGTTCCTTAATAATAAAGGTGTATGTTTCCCCATTTTTTTTAGATGTATGTTTCTCCAAACAAATAGAAATAGAACCATGACTAAAATTTCTGTCGCCACATTAATGTCAACCAATTGCATACTAAGTACATATAGCATATATAACTTTATTAAAACGCTAACCGAAAAATGAAGAGCGTATATGGAGTAGAAAATAAAACAAGCCTTATAGAACCGAATGTTATATGAGCAAATACAATTATTTAGGTTAGACCATGCAATCACACATACACACACACCCACTTATATTTTAATTACCGTAAATAAATTTTAAGACTAATTACAAATTTTTATGTAGAACATGCAAGTATATAAGTATGCAGTTTTAACCACATGATTAGAAATAAAGGAAGACATATCTACAACAAAACGGCTTTTAACCACTAGAGTTCATATGATAAGAAATAAAGGAAGACATATCTACAACAAAACGGCTTTTAACCACTAGAGTTCATATGATAAGAAATAAAGGAAGACATATCTACAACAAAACGGCTTTTAACCACTAGAGTTCATATGATAAGAAATAAAGGAAGACATATCTACAACAAAACGGCTTTTAACCACTAGAGTTCATATGATAAGAAATAAAGGAAGACATATCTACAACAAAACGGCTTTTAACCACTAGAGTTCATATGATAAGAAATAAAGGAAGACATATCTACAACAAAACGGCTTTTAACCACTAGAGTTCATATGATAAGAAATAAAGGAAGACATATCTACAACAAAACGGCTTTTAACCACTAGAGTTCATATGATAAGAAATAAAGGAAGACATATCTACAACAAAACGGCTTTTAACCACTAGAGTTCATATGATAAGAAATAAAGGAAGACATATCTACAACAAAACGGCTTTTAACCACTAGAGTTCATATGATAAGAAATAAAGGAAGACATATCTACAACAAAACGGCTTTTAACCACTAGAGTTCATATGATAAGAAATAAAGGAAGACATATCTACAACAAAACGGCTTTTAACCACTAGAGTTCATATGATAAGAAATAAAGGAAGACATATCTACAACAAAACGGCTTTTAACCACTAGAGTTCATATGATAAGAAATAAAGGAAGACATATCTACAACAAAACGGCTTTTAACCACTAGAGTTCATATGATAAGAAATAAAGGAAGACATATCTACAACAAAACGGCTTTTAACCACTAGAGTTCATATGATAAGAAATAAAGGAAGACATATCTACAACAAAACGGCTTTTAACCACTAGAGTTCATATGATAAGAAATAAAGGAAGACATATCTACAACAAAACGGCTTTTAACCACTAGAGTTCATATGATAAGAAATAAAGGAAGACATATCTACAACAAAACGGCTTTTAACCACTAGAGTTCATATGATAAGAAATAAAGGAAGACATATCTACAACAAAACGGCTTTTAACCACTAGAGTTCATATGATAAGAAATAAAGGAAGACATATCTACAACAAAACGGCTTTTAACCACTAGAGTTCATATGATAAGAAATAAAGGAAGACATATCTACAACAAAACGGCTTTTAACCACTAGAGTTCATATGATAAGAAATAAAGGAAGACATATCTACAACAAAACGGCTTTTAACCACTAGAGTTCATATGATAAGAAATAAAGGAAGACATATCTACAACAAAACGGCTTTTAACCACTAGAGTTCATATGATAAGAAATAAAGGAAGACATATCTACAACAAAACGGCTTTTAACCACTAGAGTTCATATGATAAGAAATAAAGGAAGACATATCTACAACAAAACGGCTTTTAACCACTAGAGTTCATATGATAAGAAATAAAGGAAGACATATCTACAACAAAACGGCTTTTAACCACTAGAGTTCATATGATAAGAAATAAAGGAAGACATATCTACAACAAAACGGCTTTTAACCACTAGAGTTCATATGATAAGAAATAAAGGAAGACATATCTACAACAAAACGGCTTTTAACCACTAGAGTTCATATGATAAGAAATAAAGGAAGACATATCTACAACAAAATCGCTTTTAACCACTAGTGTTCATATGATTAGAAATAAAGGAAGACATATCTACAACAAAATCGCTTTTAACCATTAGTGTTCATATGATTAGAAATAAACGAAGACATATCTACAACAAAACGGCTTTTAACCCCTAGTGGTCATATGATTAGAAATAAAATAAAGGAAGACCTTTAATACTGAAGAGACAGACTTAAAGAATGATTAAGAAGAGGTTTGAATTTGACTCAACAGAGATTAAAATTTGACTCAAACGAAAGAGGATTTTTCAATCTGACTCAACTAAAACAGAATTCAATCTCAGTCAGAATTAAACTTCTAGATTAACTCATTCTATTACATTTCTTCTCAACCATAACTAAAGTGTTTATCTTCAGCGCCGAAGAGAAAGAATTAAAGTAGGAGTTGTGATTGTGATAGAGGTTTAAAACAGACTCAACAGAGATTAAAATTTTGACTCAACTAAAAAAAGTTTTTTTTTAATCTGACTCAACTAAGAAAGGATTCTATCTCAATCAGAATTAAACTTCTGTCTCAACTTTTACATTAACTCATTCTATTTCATCTCTCCTCACCATAACTATACTAGACCATTTGTGGTTTTGGATATAAATAAACTAAAAACTATATCACAACTATATCATCTTATATAATCATTTAGTATTTTTTTTCTTTTAAAATTATAAGCAATGTAGTTAAAACATAGCTTTTAATGTATATCCCCATTATGACCATGTTTGTTCTCTTTAAATTCAATCAACTCAAGAGAAAAAAAAATCACTAAATAAGACAAATTATTTCGTATTTACATTACATTAAAATTGTTTTTATTCCCGAATCAATAAAAATAACTTGTTTTCCCCATTTAATTTATTCCCTTTAAAGTATTTTTTAAAAGAAAAAAAAATAAGACCAAATTTGGCATGTTGATTTTTCTCTTTATAAGGTTAAGTTAAATTTCAAATTGATTTTTGCAAGTAAACTTGTATATAAATTGTCTCATCTATAAGTTTTATCTTTATATTCGTGTACTTGATCTTGTATTTAATTTATTTTTTATATTTATTTTTTTACATCTTATTAACATAATAGATTGAGATGTAATAAAACTAAGGAAACAAAATAGATTTAAAAATTTGCATTATTTTTTTAAACTATATTAATAATGCTAGGTTTCTTAATCGCTTGTAATTTTATAATCATTATCATTAGTAATTTAATTTTTAATTCATATTTCCATTTTAATATGTATTACTTATTTTGATTATTTACCTGGTGTTAACCATATTTTATTATTAAAAAATGTTGAAAGAATAGTCTCTCCACGTAAAAAAAAATCCAAATTTATTTTTTAATACGATACCGTAAAGAGACTATTCTTTCAACATTTCATGTAAAAAATACAAATTTATTTTTTATTTTTTTTACGTGGAGAGACTATTTTTTTAACATTTCATAATGACCTCATGCACATGGCAACGGGCTTAATTTCATATTTATAAAAAACTAAAATTAAGTAAATTAATTTAGATAAGTTAGTTATATCTATTTGAAGACCAACAAATCAAAACAAACATTGATTTTTATAAGAATAAATGTGGTTGCCTTAGCTTAGCAATAACAAATGATTTGCGATGCGCCGTTGTCGGGACAATACTCGATTATATAAATTATGAGGTATTTAGCATAGGTATGAAAAACTGTAATTGAATTAATTTAGATCTCTATTTAGATAAGTTAAATTATATCTATTTGAAGATCAACAAATCAAAACAAACAATTATTTTTATTGGATTAAATGGAGTTGGCTTAGCTTAGCAATAACAAATCATAAAAATTTTATAAATGATACCACGGAGCTAAAAGTAACTTTTTTACATACAAATTTTCTCGGTTATCAATCACCAAAAAATTAGGTCATGATTCACTTTTTATTTATAAAGCGTCATCCCCTACTTTTCTTTTTTTTTATATATTCTCAAACTCTTTAAGTATCAAAGACCCAAGGAAAAAATTTGATGTAAGTGAAATAATTTTCCTTGGTTGCCCATCACCAAACAAAAGTGTAGCGTGTAATCAATTCAGTATCGGTTAATTGATGCCGACACTATATCCCGAGAACGGTTGATTTTACCGTGACTGAACCTTAAACATGGGTTTAGAGGAAAGTAACCTTCTTAGTAAAGTAGTTTTTTTCAAATAAGAAAAGGTTTAAACCGTCATAGTCCACGTCTTTTGGAAAATAGATTCTATTTTTTATATCATTAAATTTTTACCCTTTTCTTTTTTTTCTAGGGCAAGTTTTATATGGGATATTGTTTTTTTTTTTTTTATATTAAAGGTAGTTTTACAGGTAAATCAATTTTTAGGACAGTATGGAAACTAGGGAAAATTCTTGGTTTAATTTTCCAAGGGTACTTATTTACCTGGTGTTATCCTTATTTTAGGTCATACAAACTACTTTGAAATTGTTTGATTCTACATAATTTTTCCTTCTTTACTACTAATTGTCCGATTTACTTAAATTTATTGAAAATATAAAATCTATTCACATAGATTTTAATGTTTGTAGATGTTTAATTGTGGTAGACTTTAATTTTTATGATTGTAGATTTCTAATTGTTGTAGATTAGATTTTAAAGTTTCTAGATGTTTAATTATTGTTCATTTAGATTTTAATGTTTCTGCTCTTTAGGTTTTGTGGAACTAGGTATCTTAAATTGATTATAATATGAGAAAGTAGTAAAAAAAACAACAGAAAACTTCAATAATGCTAATAGAAATAAATATTTTTTAAAAAAGTTAGAAGTTAGAGACATAGTTCTAAGATGTTTTTAAGCTAAAAGTGGAAATATAATTAACTTGAAACTTTGGTGACGTTTTACAACGCTTTCTCCAACAATTTTTTGACCAAATATATAAAGATAGGCGTTAGAGAGTGGCCTAAAACAACTTCTTATTCAATACCGGAAGCTACAAAGTTACACGTTGAGGTTAGATAAAATAATTAAGTTTTAAAAAATGAAGATAAAAATTTTAACAATAAAAAAAAAAAGATTTTTGCATTGTCTTTAATTTGAAATGCTTCAAATACATTATCCTATAACTTATTAATAATGAATATAGCTTTAAGAGGTAATTTTTTTTAAATAAAAACCAAAATTGTTAAAACTAAAAATGGAAAAGTATGACTTCAGTTCGTTATAATTATAATATTATTAAACGAATATTATATTATTCATTATAAATTCGAATTTTTAAGTTTTAGGTAGTATTCATACTACGGAAAGATTAAATTTTAATTTAAATCAAATTATAATTATCATTAACTACAGGAGACATACAGAGAAAAATAGACTCCAGCACCGGGACTTGAACCACGGGCCTCCTATACATCCTTTACAGGTGCTCTAACCTGGCTAGTTAATGAAAATTATAATTTAATTTAAATTATTCATTATATTAAACGAAGTAACATTTTAATTTGTATTTTATTGATTCTGATCGTACCAAAGGTAAGCGTCGTTAAAGTACGCGATAGAGCGCGGGAAAGCTACATAATATGTACCACACTAATTGGCAGTTTTTTTTTTTATCATTAATATAATGTAAGTTATCACGCATTTAAGTCATAACGCAATTAATGCATTTACTGTAACAGAAAAATTAACTTTAAACTAATAATACAACTAAATTAGGACTTACAATAGATTAATAATTTAAGTTATGATGCTTAATGGATATATTTGATTATGCAAGAGAAACACGATAATGCAATATTGTTTATTGTCATAGTTGATATGGCTGTTAGTTCAAACACAGCTGTTGGTTCTGTCAAATTCCATTTAAAGTCAAAACATTCAAATGGTCTAATTTAACGTTAATAGACATTTAAAGGTTCCTTTTTACGGGAGAGCGTTTCAAATTTCCTTAAATATCTACGTTATAAACGGCCCTTTTTCACTTCTATTTGGTAGACTAGGTGACGTGTTTAGAGTAGATTGATCTTTTGATGTGTTTTTTTTCTTTTGGGTAGTCCCGGATGTTTATTGTTTACATTTAAAGATCCAAAGGGAAATGTAAGGGAGATAAGAAAACGTCTTGGGGATCATTCAAACCAGTCCGACTTCTTGATTTCAAATGTAAACATTGCGACCTGGTAGGCTTTCTTTTTTTTTAAACATGTCTCGTCTCTATCTCTTCTAAAAACTGTGTGAGTTCGGTCCAAAGTATTTTGATTACGAATTATTATATTTTAAGGAAAATTCGATTCGTCATTCCACATAATAGTCCAGGAGATAGCGTGCAAAAAAGTGTCTGACTAACATCAAGCTAGAATTTTGAATACAAGTTATTTTAGTGCTTTTTAAGAATATGAGGTCGGCTAAGTTCGTCTGCGGGACATGGCTTGGCAATAGGAATTAGAAAAAAACAAAATGGTCAAGAGCGACTATGTCCCACCAATTATGGTGGACTATGTGATTTTTATGATCCTGACAATAGTATAATTTAGTAGACCCAAAATCAAGTTGATATTTGTATGTCCCTTAATAGGTGGCCACTTCTATTTGGAGTTATTTGAATAACTAACCTACCAAGACACAAACTTCCATCAACTTGATATTCGGTCTACTAACTAATTTTGTACTCAGAATCATGAAAAACACATTGTCCACCACACAATTGGAAGGGCCATAGCCGCTCTCCACCAATTTGTTTTTTCCCAAATGCCTATTGCCAAGCTATGTCCCGCAGACGAACTTAACCAACCATATATTCTTAAAAGACACTAAAAGATTAAATTCTACACAAAATTCTAGCTTGATGTTAGTCAGACACTATTTTGAAAGCTATCTCCTGGACTATTAGTAATAATCCTTAAATTAATCAATGAATTCGATTATGACTAATGACTTAATGACTAACTAAAATTATTGAAATTGGTCTTATGAAATGTTAGTCCATGTGATTTTGGTTCGTACATTTTTTCAACAACTTTTGTTGGTAATATTCGGTGATCTAATGACCTTTTGACCATTAATAAGAAATCAAATTAATTTTTTTCTTCAAGTAAAACAGATTTTGTTAATTTCAAATCAAGCTTTCAGTCTCAATAAGGGCATCATCAGTCTTGAATTAGTCTCTGAACATAATGCAGATTCAAATTTATCCTATCAGATTTATATTTCTTCTAAAAACGAACACTGATGGTGTCCTTATAAAGGCGAATGCAGAAAAATCTCTTCAAAATATCGATTTAGCTAATAGAAAGAAAACCCCGGCAGATGCTAGATATCTTTATGTAAACATTTTTTACATTTTTTTTTTTTAATGTAGATACATTTATCTTCTTGACTTATATTGACTATCACGGGTATAATTATAACTGAAATTGATAACTAACAGTATCTGACAAGTTAAAGAGTACAGCTTACTCAGTTTTGAGTTTCATACATTGTTTACAAATATTTGTATTTTGACGCTGTAAATTAAAGAGTTAAATCTTGTTTCTCGATCTAGGCAACGTTACGTCTAATACTAGAGAAATTTAAAAACCCTCTTTCAAATAAGCCATATTAGCTTGGGTTTGCCGTTTGCCTGTCTATGTTATTATTTATTTTAACAATTAGATTTATTATAATGTTTCAGCAATATAACTTATTATTTATTATCAAATAAAAAAAAAAAAATTAAAAACTCACCAAATACGGGACTGAGATCAGATCGGGACACATTTTTTCCGGAAGAATAGCTGTGTCCTGAAGCCTTCTCCTGAAAAAAACAATAAACAAATATAAAAAATATTCAATTTTTTTAAATCAAGTTTACAAATTTAAAAAACACGGTCCGAGAAAACCCAGACAAACTATCCCATTCACGAGTAAATAATTAGGAACTGAGTCCAGTTTTCTTCCATTAAATCGTTGTTGCGAGTTTTAGTAGTCAGGTATACACTTAATTATTATTAAATAATTTATTAAAATGTATCATAAAAATAATGTCTACCCAGCGGGAATCGAACCCGGAATCTTACCATCCGCTTTCAAAGCTACTTTCTCAGGAACTTGATTTTTTTTCAATCAAAATCGTCAAAACAGTTTTTGAGATATACATCTTTTGTAAGTTTTTAGAGGGTGACATCCCCAAATTTAAAAGTAAATTTTATTTCTCTATTTTTGCTCTGAGTGATATTTTTTAGCCAAATTGTATCAATATCGGCCCGCTGGTTTAATCTCAATGCGGTTGCAAAGAAAACATAGGTACCGGCATTGGAACAAGTAAAAGGTATTATTTAATCTAATAAAGTTTTAATTAAGGACCTTCAAGTATACAAATATATTATTTTCGATGGATTTTTTCCCCTATAAAAACTAAGGAACAAAATAAATCATTCTTTCTATCATAATTATTAATGATTTCCATTATTATAATAAATCTTTATAATCCCGCCAGAACCAACATCATAAAAAAACTTTATAAATTTTGGATGTAAAACAGTCGATATTTACTCAAAGTCTTCGAATTTTACCGCAAATATCTAATCTGATATTTAAAACAATCAATCAGTTTTTTTTTGTTTTTTTTTTTGGATATGATACAATACGAATACGAGATATGATAGACCACCATAATGACCTATTACTCTTGACTGTAGGTCTTGATTCCTTTCTAAGGGTTAATTCATCCACAGTAAAAAAATTCCAACAATACACATTCTTTCATTCAACTTTAAAGCTTTGCTTCCAAGCTTACTGAAGGAAACGGAAGCTATGTGATCATTCTGAAGAACGAAATTTTTTTATGTCTCCGATTAAAAAAAAATCCAAGACAGAAATACATTTCAGACATCAGCGAAGTTTTGGTTTCGTGCCTGCATGTCTGTATTTCAATGTTTGCGAACCAACAATCTTAAAAACTATTTGGTCGATTTAAATAGTAGAAATTAATTAGCCCATCGTAACTGCATTCAGTTTTATCTCTTGCACGTGCATACAAACATACGTTTATTTACATCTACATCTTCAAAAGTTCTCATCGTATTGTTTATGAAATTTGGATGGTTTGTCGAAAGTATATAGCTTGCAGGTCTCCAGATTAATTTTCAACCGCCTCCTCTCCTTAAAATTCTTCTAAATTCATACTACAGTAGAACCTCGTTTACACTTTACACGACCCTCAATAACACGACAACCTCAATTACAAGTATATTTTTTAAATTCCCTTGAGATTGCCATAACACATAATGTTAAATTAACCTCTATAACGCGAATATTATTATCCTAACAACCTCAATAACAAGGATTTTTTTTCAATTCACAGCGTAAATCAGAACCTCTATAACAAGTCGTTATGAGAAGTCAACCTCTAAACGCGACTCTATACAGGAATGGGTGGACCTTGAACAAGTCTAGACTTAAAAACCCCGCACCACCCCGCTCCCAACTTACCCTTAACCTCTATAACACTCTACCTCTATAACACTAACCTCTATAACACGACTGATAGCCAAAATAACCTTGATAACACGACCCTCTACATAAAGAGCACCTCGATAACAAGACTGTTTCCCTAATCCCCTTGAGACACTTCTTATCGAGGTTCTACTGTATTTAAAAAATCAAAACAATATTGACAGTTTTTAAAAAAAGAAGGGGGGGGGGGAGAATTAAATATTTAATAAGTTGTAAAATCATAAAATAATTTAAGTATATGTAATAGGACGCGAGGAAGCTATGTGGCAGACTAATTGGCAAATTATTTTAATTAACTCTAGTTAACGATAGAAAATAACATATAAAAATAAAAATAAAAACATGGAATAAGAGGGAAAAAAGGAAGCGGATTATAAGGCAATAATTCTTGTGTGTACAAAAAAAAAAAAAAAAAAAAAAAAAAAAAAAAACATTTTAAAAAAATGCACGAGAGAAGAGAGAGATTTGAATATTGTGGGCGTTATTTGGTTCAAGATGGAAGATATGAAACCTGGTCATCTGGACAGTCTTCTAGACTCTAGACCAGGCATAGAATTATAATCCAACTGTCAAGCAACAGCGGGACTCATGCCAGCAAAACCTGATTATATACTCTCTGGACAAAACACACAGGTGGTGAGGAAATAATTCCATAATGAGACAGAGCAGAACAACTTACTGATACATAATAACTATATATGGTGCATAATCATAGCTACAGAGACATTGCACCTAATATCTTACTATTAATATCATTTAATCCAATTATATTCACTGATTTTATAAGTATATAGTACATAAGATATAATGTTCCCCAGCTTTAGCTCAATTAGCATAATTATGAAGCAAAATATACAGTACATAATAGATAAATAAATACATATATATTAAAGAAACACTTTCTAATATAGGTATTGCTGCTGTGAATGTTCCCAATTTTATCTTTGTGTAATTTTTAAATTAGATTTTTCACAGGAAAATATAAAACTAAGTTGGATTCGGGGAATTTGTATCGGTAACGACAGAGAAAAATCATTCTCCCGTATAGCTCAGTTGGTAAGAGCACCTGTAACGGATTAATAGGAGGACCCGTGGTTCAAGTCCCGGTGCGGGGGTCTATTTTTCTCTGTATGTTTCCCGTAGTTATTGATAATTATAATTTGATTTAAAGTAAAATATAAAACTAAGTGTGGGCTAATTCATATATATTCTATATATAGGTGGTTAGAGGTGGCTCTAAATCTCGGCCTGAAACGTACAATATGAATTTACCAAAGTGTGTATTTATGTCTTTCCGAAGTCTTTAGAGGCCGCCTCTAAAATTGAAACTTGTCGCACAAACTTAACTTCACACAAAGTAGGTACTTAGTAAGGTTTAAGGAAGGGACTTTAGTTCTGCCACAAGTTTTTAAAAGAAAACATTCCTTAAACCTTATTATTGAGTTCTACAAAAAGAACATTAGAACTTTAAGAAAACTATTGGACAGGTACTTAGTCTAAGGCAATTGATTGCACACAAACGTAAACAATTTGTACTGTACTTTTTTTTGTTTGATTAATATTACTTTAGATAATCGTTTGTTATTAAGTTCTTTTTAAAATTACTGTTCGACTAAGAATTTATATAATCGAGTTTAGTGTCCCGACGACGGCGACGATTCGCCTAGAAATGATTTGTTATAGCTAAGCTAAGGCAACCACATTTATTCCAATAAAAATACATGTTTGTTTTGATTCGTTGTTCTTCAAATATATATAATAACTTATCTAAATTATTATAGTTCTTGTTTTAAAAATATTGTTCAGTTAATTATAAATAAAACACGCGGAGATCTAAAATGGCGGTAATTTTCGAATGTTCAAAATAATTTTTAAAAAAATGAGTGCAATTTTTTATCAGATTAATTTTTACAGAGTTAATTTTATTCTTCATTACTTTTAAGTGCTCAATTTATTCACACCTCAAAAAAAAAATTATCTATTACTCATCATAACTCTATATAAAGTTGTGATCGAAAAAGAGAGAAAAATAAATCGTAATAATTTTCTTTTAAAAAGTTATTAAATTTTAATAAGTAAAGAAAGATCTAAAAAAAAATCCAATTTTAAACTTTTTTTTCGAACCTAGGAGATTTCTTAGAAGTAATATTTCATAAAATATATACATATATATTTTTAGATCCTTATAACACGTTTGGGTGAAGATCAATTTGAATAATATATATATATATATATATATATATATATATATATATATATATATATATATATATATATATATATATATACACACACTTTGTTTTTTTATAAACCACTAGAGGTTTAGGAAATTACCGAAACACCGTTTATCGATTATTAACGAGGCAGGGAAGAGGCGAAGGACTCAAAACTGTTTTTCTTAAAAAAAAAGTGTTTTTTTTATATAGGTTGTTCCTCTGGGGATCGAAACCGGGATCAGAGCGTTTAAAGTTTATTGCTCTTATGTTAGATATGTGTTTGTATTAGTACGTAGGTGTGTATAATATTAATATAGTATTGGTGTGAGTTTAACAGATACCCTAAGGGGCAAGGTTAAGCCTGTTACTCGTCTATTTACATGTAATTGTTTACAGCCTTTAGACATTTATTTTTTTATTTTTTTTAATATATTTTTTATTGTTATTGTTTTTTCGACGTATTTTATATCTTGGTTTAAATGAACAACCAAAAAATATTTTGTTTTCCCTTTTTTCTTTATTTTAGCTTATATATTGATTTTGTTGGAATTTAACTTGCCTCACTTGTGGGCTTCAGCCGTTGAGGACTCTTTAAAACTATTTAATAAATAAATAAACAAAAACTTCGCGTGAAATCAAAGATGGAAAAAAGAGGGATCAATCAAAAACCAATTTGTCTTTGATTTTTTTGAGTGGGAAATCCGAAACACAATGAATGAACTTCAAAAAACAAATTATTTTTGGTTCAATAACACGTTAAAAAAAAAAAAACTATAATAACTACTGACTTCATACTTCGATTCTTATCTTAGCCATTGTTTTATAAATTGATATACGTATAAGATTGAAGAAGTTATAGACAGAAATAGAAATAATAATAAAAATATGGGAATCAATCATAAAATCATTTGTTAAGTTAAGAGTATTTTAAATTACTAATAATCATTTGCTTGGTTATTTTCCTGTGCCGACATTTTCTACTTAGATTACTAGTAAATGAGAAAATTCATTTTTTTTAATTGATAATAAGCTGTAACTTAGTAAACAACTTTTATAATATGATCAGAACAAAGCAATTACTCCTATTAACCCAAGCTTTATGAAGAATGCTGTTTTGACGAAAATGTTATAGAATTAACTTATGAAGAGTAATATTGATATGACCAGTGACGTAAGATTTAACTCTTGATAATGGGAGGGGAGGCTCAGCCTCTTGGGACCAAGACAACGAAAAGAGGGGAGGGGGGGACTAGAATTTCAACATAACTACTTTTATCACCGTTCATATGAACAAGTTTACTAAGATTTTTATGTCCCTAATCTAATATTAAAAAGTATTAACATAAAAGAATAGCGAGAAAGTTAAAAAAAAAAACATATTTTCCAATTTATGGAGAAACATTGGCTTATTTATGTATTACACGTGCCAGAGAAATTTCCTAAAGGGTGGTTAGAGGTTGTTTGAGGTTTTTAGAGGTGGTTAGAGGTTGTTAGAGGTGGTCAGAGGTTGTTAGAGGTGGTTAGAAGTGGTTAGAGGTGGTTAGAAGTGGTTTGAGGTGGCTCTAAATCTCGGCCTGGCACGTTCAATATGAATTTACAAAAATTGAATCATGGATATGTTTTTGGCCATTGAATCCATTTATCGACATTACAATGTTTTTCCATAAGTGTGGAAATCATTATACGTTTGTCTAATTGATAAAGTAGATAGATAGATCTTAAGGTGTGAAATAATGAAACTCCATTTTGATTACAATTTTGTCCGCTAGAAGCTCTGATATAATTTTATATAAAATTTATAGATCACTTCTATCGGCGAAATAAAGTACTACGGATGAATACAAGTAAAACCAATCTATAACCTATCATATTTTAACTTCCTAGCACAATATTTAAAAGCGTCAAATTTTGCAGGTCGTTTATTGAAACTTCAAGTCCACCTATCGTCAAAATATTGAACTATTAATGAAAACCTATCGACCTCCAGTTAAATCCTACTTCCTGGCCCGGTATTAAAAAGCGTCACATTTTTTATGTCGTTTTTGAGTGACGGTAATTTCTTCTGTCCCTCAGAATCTCTCAGAGTAATTTCTTCAAAATATGGTAAGCCTTAAACGAGTTAAGCTAAACACAATTTGCAGTTTGACACGATTTGCGAGACCTGACACTGATAAGAATAAAAGGAGTTGGAGAAGATAGATAAGAGAAGTCTTCTTATCTAGCCTTTTCTTTATTTTACTGCGTCTAGTAGAGTGGTTCAAACTAACACCTTTCTAACCCCACCATTTCTTTTATTTTGATTAAATTAGTTTATGCATGTCATGTTGATCCAGATGACATAATTTTATCAGCCTTCCTAACTGGGTAACTTTTAATTATCTTATCACTAAACGCAAAAATTCTTTGTAATTTGAATTATTTTTTTTTTTTTATTAATTTTTAGCCTTCACAAATGTGACGGGGGCTCGAGCCCGGAAATATCTCCACCTATCCCTACGCCACTGAGTATAAATCATAAGAAGTAAAACTTTTTTTACGTGGAGATACTTTTTCTTGTACCTTTAACCTCCACAAACGCTCCACATTATTATCTCGTATATGAAATAGTTCATTAAAAACCCACATTCATTATTAATTAACTATAATATATTATTTTTTAAATCATGTTTCATTTTAGAAAATAAGATACAAACTACATAATATCAAAAAAGCTATATATAAATTAATGGTTATTATTTATTATAATAACCAATTTAGATATATGTTTTATAATTTTTTCTCATTATAAGTAACTTCACTATTCGTATAGCTATTACAAAATGTGGACTTCACAACCAAATAATGCTAAATAAAAAAAAGTAAAAAATAAAAATGATATAATTCCCACTAATTTTTCTACAATTGATTCATAGAGAAAGTTCAAACTTTTAACCCTTTTCTGTGTAATTTGAATTTTTCTTAGTAACACCAAAAAAAGTGTTACCTGCCAATAGATTTTTTTCCCCATTAAGCAGGACCTGAAAACTGCTAAAGAAAGGACGTTTATACCTGCTGCTTACCTGCTCAAGAGTTCTGACAAATATAAAAACCATTGTGTATCTCTTCCCTATCATAACCTCTTTAAACAACAATTTTTTTTAACTACCAAAAACCCAACACCCAAAAACTATCCTTAAAAAAAAAGTTATGAAATTTGTATTTTATTAGCCTATAAATTATATTCTAAATTTTTTTCCTTTTCTAACTCTCAGCAACTCTCCTTCTATATATTTTTTTCAATAAAAACATCGTAAATTATCTGTTAGAACTTCGTACGATTCCTTACGGTATTTTTCTCCCCACGAAAATATGACCCTTTGCTCGACAAAAAAAAAAAAAAAAAAAAAAAAAAAAAAAAAAAAAAAAAAAAAAAAAAAAAAAAAAAAAAAAAAAAAAAAAAAAAAAAAAAAAAAAAAAAAAAAAAAAAAAATGGAAATAATAAAATACGGTACCCATATACATATCAGAAGAGGTTGGATTTTTTCTGTATACATTTAAAGGAAATGGTACAATAATAAGAAGGTAAACATAATTATTTATTAGTGAATTATTAAGTAGAAATTGATTATGGGATATCTAGTAATTTATAATGTATTTTAGCAGATTAGCTATACAAAAAGGCGTACAATCATTCCATCCAAAAGTAAGTTCCTTGTGCAAATAAATACTGATTTTCTCAAGTTCACGGAAAAATATTTAAATGTCGATAGTAGATCATTGCCCAAAAACAAAATTCGCTACCTCAGAGCAAGACAACTCAAAAAATATCGAAATCTTACTAAACTCAGAATTAGAATGGAAATATGGTATATTTTTTTGTAAAAGAATGTCACAATTGTAACTTTTAATGATGACCACCAGAGAACAAATGTGTCGGTCTTCCATTGTACAAAAATGTTAAGCATTTTTTCTCAATACTGTCACATTGTAGAAGTGACTTTTTGCCTCAGTGCCTCAGTGATTGAAATGGCTTCATGCTGTTTTTCGGTACCACTGTCTAAACGTGGTGATTGCATGCTGTTTGTTTTTTGGTGAAACTGACACATTTCAAATTATGCCACTCTTGTCTCAAAAACGTGGTGATTGCATGCTGTTTGTTTTGGTGAAACTGGCACATTTCATTGGAACTTGAATAAACTGTGTATTTTAGAACTTCAATAAAAATAAATGTTAAAATTAAAGCCTCTTTGTGTGTTTTTAGAGCATACCATTTTCTCCAATACTATCACAACTCAAAACATGGATCAAAAGTTTTTAAGAAAAACCGACAAAAGTCAAAGCCCTTAAGGGGTTTAATGGGTGTTATGATGGGGGGAGCTAAGAAAAATTTACTTAAAGGTAAATTGTAATAACCGTGTAAAAGCTTGTTACGCTATCAGTTTTCTATATAATCAAAAGTGAAGAGCCATTGACTATCAGTGACTTTAAAACATGATTTCCCAAAACTCACATTTTTTGAGTTGTGACAGTCTTGCTCCGAGAAGCGTTATGCATGGTTCAATGTTTCTCTATGAAATGGAGGAAATGAGTTTTTGTTTCCGAGCTTACCGAAGCTACCGGAAGCTATGTGATCGTTCTGGCGAATGAAAAATGTGACTAAGTCAAAGCAGCCAACTTGCCCCAGTCCTCGGACACACGCGTGACAAAGTATAAAAACAACCGGTAAATTACACTTACTTCCCAAGATTATCTTGTTTGTTTAGTTTGGTCCATTCTTAAAATCACTGTGACAATGTGTAAAATTTTCATTCTTAAAACTATTTTTGACAATTTAGTAAGATCTTTTGCTTCCTGGCTAACCGAAGGTAACGAAAGCTATGTGATCGTTCTGATGTGATGTGTTCGTTTTATGTCTCCGATTTCAAAAATTCCAAGACAAGAACATCCGTTTCAGATATCAGGGAATATTTTTGGTTTCGTGTCTGTCTGTAGGTCTGTCGCTCTATTTTTTAAGCATAAAATCAATAAAGTACGTGATAGGATGCGAGGAAGCTATGTGCCACATCAATTGGCAGTATATTTTTTTCCAACTTACTTGTTGCTGAATAAACTTAAAAAACAAACATGATTAATTTTCTGTATAAATAGATAATCAGAAAAATATCAGTATTATTTAGTTTAGACAAATAAAAGTGGTTAAAACATATCAGTATTAAGCATTTTGCTAAAGCGTTGCTACATTTGGTCAATTTTTTTACATTAAATTGGTCAATTTTAAAATACACTAGTCAATTTTACAATAAATGGATCACTTTAACAATTTGATAAGTAGCAAAAGCTCCTTTAAAAGAAATATTAGTATCAAGAACTACGGGAGACATACAGAGAAAAATAGACCCCCGCACCGCACCGGGACTTGAAACAGAGAGATTTTTCCCGTATAGCTCAGTTAGTAGGAGCACCTGTAACGAATTAATAGGAGGACCCATGGTTCAAGTCCCGGTGCAGGGGTCTATTTATCTCTGTATGTCTCCCGTAGTGTAGTTATTGATAATTATAATTTGATTTAAAGTAAAATTTAATCTTTCCGTAGAATGAATACTACCAAAAACTTAAAAAAAAGAAATATTAGGTGTACAAAGCCAGTTTTCAAATAGCAGTAGTAATTTCAAGTGCCTAACAACAATTTTTAAAAATAAAATATCTTATTTTGTTTCAATTAAGAAAATATTTACAATCTTTCAATCTATATATTAAAACAAACAACTATTATTAATAAATTGATTAAATCAATGTAAATTGAAATCGTACTTTTCACGGTAGAGTATTTCAATTTAGAAGTGAATAACAAAGTTGCAGTAAAATTAACAAATAGAGCCTTAAAAATTACCCTTCTACATCTCTACCCTACCACAACTACGTATAATTTCCTTTCAACGATAAAGGGTCACTCATCTAGAACTAAATTAATTAAAAAATAATAATTATATTAAAAAAAAAAAAAAAAAAAAAAAAAGAAGTAATTAAAAACATGGGTTTAACAAAGATAATGATAAGTTATATTGGGGTAAAACTAAAATAAAATAAAAAAAATAAACTCGATGTAGTAGAATAATAGTGCTATGAAGGTCGATAAGGATTTAAAATGCAATTATATCAAGTAACGAAAGCCTTTAATGATCTATAAAAACCAACTAAGCATTAAGAAGCCCCAATGCCTAAGGGGCTTTAATTTTTAAATCAAGTAACTAACTTGTTTCCTTTTTATATATCCATTAAAAATAAATATAAATCATTTTATGTATCCCCTTAAGTCAAATAATGTAAATAAAAAAAAGGAACTTAACTTCAACTAATAAGGGAATTAAAGTAGAGAAATAACGTAATTAAAATGTATCTTATAGAAGATTTGAGTTACAAAATTATCAATTATAAAGAGTAATTAAACTTAATGATCATGTAAATAAATGTATAATATGAATATAAAACTATTAATTTAACATAATAAATAAAACACTAGGACTATAAAATTTTATTTATTTTATAATTATACATAATAACATCATAACATTTCTAGGGTAAAAAGAATCCCCTATGATTTTTTAGAATTTAAATGACTGACTAAATAACTATTAAGACAAAGGAATGTTTAGTCCAATGTACTTAGGGACAAAGGAGTATCACACTTTTGTTTTTATAAGGGGAGTAACTATCTAAAGAAGTACATTCCGTGCACCTTCTTTAGATTTTAGATTGTAACCCCCCCCCCCCCTTGTTTTGTTTATAAGGGGAGTAACAGAGTTTAGAAATTTAAAGTCCGACGTTTCGATTCTACAGCAGGAAACAACCTTTTTAATTTTATTGGAGAACAAAAAACGGGGAAACAAATCGGCTCAAGAAAAAACTTTGTCATAGACATATTTTTGTTTATTATCCCCCTTTTAAAGCTTTCTTTTAAATCAAAATGTTTTCTATTGTATTTATTATGGTTATTGTATGATTATGGACGTCAATATCCCACAAAAAAAGATTTTCCCTAAAAGGCTGATTATGGTTTTATCATTGGTAATAATGTAGACTTTAATTTACAATTATTTTTTAATCATTTTCTCTAAGAATAACAATTTTACCACGATTTTATTTTTTGCTACTTTGGGCAGAGAAGGCAACACCCTTAAGTTAAGGTATTAAATTAATTTCTTTGCCTAGAAAAAATTTTAATAAGTTCGGTTTGGTACAGTTTGTTCCAAATTAGTCTTAGTGCGTTGACAGCGCGGGAAAGTGAAGAAAATTAGAGGGAAACTGGCTAATGAGAGCTCAAAATTTTAAATCCTTTGCTCTCATTGGCTTCCCCCCAGTTTTTAGACTTTCCCGCGCGCCAACGCTCAAAACTCATTTATCGTTTAGTTTAGGCACAAGAAATCTGCGCTGTAATAGAATTCAGGGAGGTTAAAACTTGTTAAGAAATGTTTTCTTAGGAGGGACTCAAAAGTAGTTCAGAGCGACTATTGCAGACGACGCTCTTCCAAATTTGCGTGTTAAGGTACGTTTTCCTAGGAGCGACTAAAGCGATTGTTATGGGCGACTATCGCAGGAGTCACGTCTACGAAAACGTATATACTTTTCATCCACGTATATCTGAAAATCGCGTTTAGGCCCAATCATATTAATTACTGTCTATATAACTTCGAATATATGAGAGTAAAAAAGAAGAAAGACCATTCAAACGTTAACCTAAAATAGTCAGATCTAAATATATATATATATATATATATATATATATATATATATATATATATATATATATATATATATATATAAACAAAACAATTATCACTATAACAACTAAGATATAGATGTTCAAAGAAAGCCAATAATTGTTTGGAAATTCCTTCTCTTTTTTATTTTTAGCTTGTCCGGATAATCCAAAAAATATGAAAGGGATTTAAGATAACGTACAGGTAAGGTTCAAAGAATGATGAAAGCCTTTCGGTAAAAGGGTACAGGTACCGTTAGGTACAGGGAACTCAAGGATTAGTACACTCTACCGGACTATATAAGGTACCAAACATCTACAAGACTCAACCTATAAGTATCTTTATGAGTATTCCTGGACCATAAGGTACCTGAAAATTATCCGCTACATATGGATTGGTCACACTATTAAAACACAGACATATATATATATATATATATATATATATATATATATATATATATATATATATATATATATATATATATATATATATATATATATATATATATATATATATATATATATATATATACGCATATCCCACACATCAAAACTTTGTGTTCCTCCACTTTTTCATTTTTACCTTGTGGCCTATAAGTAGGCAGAAAATTACTTCTTTTTTCATCGGAGCTTAACGCTTCCTTTATTTAACTCACATGAAAGCAAAATTGGTCAAAGAAAAACCCCCTCTTATCAAAAGAAATAGTAAAAAAAAAATTGACCGTGGATATGTTACCTTAAAAAGTGAAGAGGACATGTTTTGACCGTTTCCTTCACGCTAAATTTACTTTTTTCTTAAAGAAAAGAAAAGAAAAAAAAAAAATCTATAAGACTCAAGACGGTAATGTTCAGGATAAACAAGACCTCAAGTTTCTGTAGCAAATAGGATCAAGATAAAAATGGGGTTTTCTATTGTAATACTTTTTTCTTGTAAAAAATAAAAGAATGTATGTGTGTAAATAAAAATCATAGGAAATTTTAGTTTAAATACAACATGAGTAAAGAGAAAATTATTCACGCAAAATCAGGAAAAGTATTGTTAAAGAAAGTAAGTATCGTTTACCAGGTTTGAATCGACTTCTTTGTGTTCAAATACTGTTAAAACTTATTATGGTCTGTAACACTTCGAGTGTTCAACGATAAGATAGATAACAATTTTTGGTATAATCTAATGAACTGGATTGATTATACATCCTTATTATAAATAGATATCTACTACTGCTATGTGTAGCATATATATATATATATATATATATATATATATATATATATATATATATATATATATATATATATATATATATATATATATAACTACTGATAAATCTAGTACTTCAGTAGTAGGTATTATATTATATAGTTATATATCGATATACTACTTCTAACTATAGAATTATCATTTCAATGTTCATCTAGCTGATTATTATTGAAGCTGCTGAACGCAGCTAACCATCAAAATTACCAATAACTCTCGCCAAGAGCAAATTATAATGAATGATCCTTCCTATTATTCAATAAAAAGGATTTAATATACCAATATTGGAACCTTTGATCATTATTCCCCTTGCGCTAATTATCTCCCTCAGCTGCACCTCGGGAATTAAAGAGTCTAATTCCCTCGGCTTCGCCTCGGAATTTAGGGACCATGGTTCCTTCGGCTTCGCCTCAAGAACCAACTTTTTCGCTCAGGGAATAATGGCTTACTTTACTCCCTAGGTGCATAAATAAATAACTATTAACTATTAGATAGTGATCTATGATAAAGAATAAGACCATTTGAGACATTTGAATTCCGTCAAATATTTCGGGCAGATAAAAACAATCCTACATATGTAACGATATTAAGAGCGATCGAAAACCAAAAGATTATTATTCGATTCCTGGCAATAGTATTAATTTTTTTATCTGTCTTCCCCTTTTATTATTTGTTAATGTAAATAACTTTGTTTTAGATTCTTATTGAAAGATATAATTTAACACTTAATATCTACCTTAATAGCTTATGATTATTAAAAAAATATTAAAATATGATTGTCTTCTTTGAACTTTGACTTTACAAGCTATAGAGAATTTAAATAATACGAAGACTATAACATTGTTAAAATGAAGATAAAAACATTAAATCTAAGTTTGTAAGTGTTAAGTAATAAGAAAACAATTTATTTTCTATAATTTTTCTTTGACACCACACACCTATTACATTCTCTGCGCCTTATCGAATATGTAGCTTGAATATCTTATTAGCCGTATATACATGATGCCTTTTGGTATATTGATTGTTATTTTATGCATTCCTCATATCGTGTTCTGGTAAAAAGTCCGTGACTTATGTTTCCCTCACTAAGTTCTATTTGGCATTTATACCTTATTGTGTGGTATATAGTGGTATTATAAGGTAAGTGTGGTAGAGACACTATCTTCACGTCTGTACGTCTGTTTGTCGGCGACTGTCGGGCCAGTTTCCTGCGCTACTGTTTTGAATTCCAATTGTTTGGAGTTCTATCTCCAAGATATATATATATTCTTTTTTCTATTCTTTAGAAAAAATTCCACAATAAGGAATCCATGTGAAGGATTTTATAGTAGTATACTACAGTTGAAAATAAAAGTATTTTTTTCTAAAAAAAAAAAATCATTTTATTGATTATACTTTTTGTTAATAGTACATATTTTTTATTTCAAACCTTTATCATCTTTAATCTGCACTAATACCATAGTAAACCCATAGTTAATTCTATACATTTAATGAATGAAAATTAACTTTTTAAATAAATTTCATTCAAATCGGTCTAAATCAAAGTCTAGCTATATATACGACTAGATCCTACAAGGAGTATCCTGCTGCAAGGAGTATCCTGGTGCAAGGAGTATCCTGCTGCATGGAGTATCCTGCTGCAAGGAGTATCCTGGTGCAAGGAGTATCCTGCTGCATGGAGTATCCTGCTGCAAGGAGTATCCTGGTGCAAGGAGTATCCTGCTGCATGGAGTATCCTGCTGCAAGGAGTATCCTGGTGCAAGGAGTATCCTGCTGCATGGAGTATCCTGCTGCAAGGAGTATCCTACTGCAAGGAGTATGTAAATTTCGGTTTTAGAGATATAGTCGATTACTTAGTGTGGCACATAGCTTCCTCGCATCCTATTTTGTGCAATTATAAATTATTTAATACTTTTACAACCAATTATTGTCAAATTTATTTAATTTTCCCCCTTAGTTTATCGAATCTGTCAAAATTGTTTTGACTTTTTACATGAATTAAGTTAAAAAGCGTGGATGGTTGAAATTAATCTGGGGCTATCTGAAAGCAACTATCAACAAACCATCCAAATTTCATAAAAATCAGTTGAGTACTTTTGAAGATATATATATTTATATATATATAAAAGTATGAATTAAAGTATGCTTGTGCGCATGTTCAAGAAAAACATAAGTGCGCAGAAGGTTGAAACTTATATGCGATAACAAGGGGCTAATTATGACCTACAGTCCACATTTCATTAAAATTGGTCGTGTAGTTTTTAAAATATGTTGGTTCGCAAAAAATACCACAAATGTCAGAAAAAATGTTTCTTAATGTTCGAATTTCTGTCTTGGATTTTTTAAAATCGGAGACATACAAAATTTAAAATTTTCTTTTTTCAGAATAACATACATAGCTTCCGTTACCTTCGCTCGGTATTAAATTTCACATATTTTGTTTCGAACAACAAAACACAAATAAGGAAAAAAAAAAGATATAATAAGATAAAATAGTTTGTAGCAAGTATCGCTACTACTACTAGGTAAAACTAACATAGTTTAACTCTTTGTTGATTTGAATTAAGATATATATATACTCACAACCTACGCTAGAAAACGACATTTTTTAAAAGATTTATATCATCTTAGAATTGAACACGGAACTTATAGTAGTTTAAAACACCAAACAGAGAATAAAGTACAAGAAATATTCCCTCCATATAATTAAATGCAGTTAGAACTAGAATAATTAGATATTTAACAAGATATTTAAATTCACTCATTACCAATTTATATCTTAAGTGAATAAATTATTTGAGCTCGATAATTGTATAGTTCATTATTTTTCATCCAGTTAGAAAATAATTGAAGAAATTCAAGAGGTAACTAGACTATTTGGCAGTATACCAAGGACCTGTCACGACCACAAGGGATGCAGGCAAGCACTCAGCCAAACTTCTAATAATGTTCTATGCACACAAACAATTTATCAAATGAATTTGATTTTTTTTTTTTTTTTTTTAAATTTATTATTTGTTTATAGTTGTAATTATAATCGTGATCAAATTTAAAAAGGAAAAACACTACTGGTAACAATTTATTCTGAGTTTATACAATTTAAGACAATGATATATTAGTGGTTAATGTCTGGATATATGGGAATAGAAATTTAGAATATCGTATGTGCTACAATAGAAATTGAGTTCTGGAGTAGTTGGGTCTATTAGGTAATTAAAAAGCGCACTTTTGCAATATTTCGATCCCTCCTTGGGTCATTCTCAGTAATGATAACAGGGGAGAAGGCAGAAGGGGGGGGGGGGGGGGGTAAATAAATGTTTAAATATTTATAGCAAGTTAAATATATTCTAAAAAGGTACATATATATGAATCACAAGTGAAATGACCAATGGCCATTACCTGACTCAGATCAAATGTCGAGAGTGAAAAACATTCAAATAAAATATTTCAAGAATATAACCAGTTTAATGTAAAACTTCTAGTCAATCAGCTTGAGAATGACCCAAGAAGGGGTCGAAATATTGAAAAAGTGAGCTTTTTAATTCCTTAATAGACCCCACTACTTCAGTACTTTTGGATACTATAACGAACTATTTCTAATTTATTAGAAATTGATGATATTAACTATGAATTAAATAGAAATTAAGGATATCGACTGTGAATTAAACAGAAATTAAGGATATCGACTGTGAATCAAATAAAAATTAAGGATATCGACTGTGAATCAAATAGAAATTGAGGATATCGAATGTGAATTAAATAGAAATTGAGGATATCGACTGTGAATCAATTAGAAATTGAGGATATCGACTGTGAATCAAATAGAAATTGAGGATATCGACTGTGAATCAAATAGAAATTGAGGATATCGACTGTGAATTAAATAGATATTGAGGATATCTAATGTGAATTAATTAGAAATTGAGGATATCGACTGGGAATTAAATAGAAATTGAGGATATCTACTGTGAATTAAATAATAATTAAAAATAAAAAGTTGTCGATTTACCGACGTTTCAGAAAAAAAAATCCTTTTTCAAGGTATAGAGGTGATAGCCATTCTTATTTATATCTTGAAGAAGGAAATAAGTAATTTCTTTCCGAAACGCCGGTAAATCAACAACTTTGATTGTCACTTCTGACTCATCCTCTTTTTATTTTGTATTCTATTATTATTTACACAAAATAAATTGATTTTATTAATTGACTGTTAAAAGAAATGTTTAATTTCGACAGAAAATTATGTAAATCACTTTTAAATTGACCAATAAAAAAAAGGAGAAGCAAATTAGGTGCTGAAACAATAGTGTACAAGTGACCACTGCCAATGAGACGTAATGAGTTTCGAAAGTAATAAAACGATAAAATGAAAGCCCTCAATGTATACTGCATAATAAGTACGACAATTGTATAGTTGTATATTCTAATACGTAATAAAGTGCATTACCTATTAAGTTTTATTTTTTATGTAAGTAAACTTGTAGAGGAATAATTAATTATAGATAAGTTAAATTACCTGTTCAAAAGGCAAGTATTTTAAAACATAAATTTTTAATAAATGTAAATTAAAATTAATTAAATCTTTAAACTTAATCAAAATAATCAGACTTTCTTTGATTGAGTTTCTCACTTAATGTTCCTAAAGTTGTTCTCTTAAATTCGGTAATATTTAAGAAATGGTTACTTAAGGTCTGATATTACTTAACACTTATATTAAGCGGCCAAAATGAAAGCATGATACTTAAAACAGCAAGTAAAAGGGTACAGTAACAATATAAGTCTATTTCCATGATTGTACCTGCTAAACCTTAAGTTGTACCATTAAAGCAGGTAAAAGTGGTCGGATTTTACTGTAATTTGATTTTCTAGTTGTATAGTGATCTTCAGACGACAGACGGCTTAAATAATTCTTAAGCTACTAAAGGTCACTAGACAGACAAACCAACGGTCAAAGAAGATTCTTGACCTGGGATAAACCCAACAATACCTTTTTAGTCGACGCCACTGAGTGGACCTATATTAACTTCTTAGTCATATCCGTTTTTACAGTCATAAGTGGCGAACAAAGTTAAAAAATAAAATTGCTGCAAAACTAATCGTACAACTTAACTGGTATCTAACTTTTCTTTTAGATTTCTGTACGAAGTACGAAAAGAAACCTTATATAACGGCTCTGTCTGTCCGTTGAGATGTTTCAATTCATAAACTACTATAGCAAGGAACATGAAATACAGCACACCAGTGCATCATGACAATTGTGACAACTGTACACTTTTTGGAGTTTTCACAATAATATTTCCAGATGGCGGCCAATATGGCGGGCGACTAAAAAATGTTTTTGATGACATGTTATACATCAATTTAAAGGTCTTGAAGTGGTGAAAAAGAATATACAACTATTAAAATTTTACACTTAATAAATTTCATTTAATCGTACAGAAACCGGCGATTATCGCCTAACGCGCTTCACTTGTTTTTTTTGTTTTTTTTATCTTAATTTATTTTATACAGTTTTGCAATTTTTTTTGTCAAGCTCTGAATATGAAGATGTCCACTAGGGCACTAGCGAATTGAAATCTGGCTTTGTACAATAAAGATACATTTATAGTGCAGACCCTAATCTTTCTTTATTTCTATCTTAAATAATCTTTCTCAGTATAAATAATTAGTCGTAGGGTTTTCTTTTTAGTTATATACTACTAATATACCTATAATTAGGGTTACCATACGTCCGGATTTCGTCCGGACTGTCCGGATTTGAAACATGTGTCCAGATTGGAGAAATGTCCGGATTTTACTAAGATGAACGGAAAACGCAGCAAAAGCAGGAACATTTTATTCTGTCCAAATTCTAATAAAACAGATAGCTAAATGGGCTTCCCTACCAAAAGAAGAAACCCCAAAAACTCATGATATATGGAAAGAAATATAGAAGCATCGTCTTCTTTTTGAATATATTTAAAATAGTAGAATTCGCCATGTGTCTGCCTGGTTCTTCGGCTCCCGCTAAACGTATTTTTTCAATGATGAGGTTTATTTGGACGCCTGAAATAGAAATATTATCCCTACCTATAATAGTAACAGAACATACTATTTTCCTTGGTATCTTCAGGGGTGATATTATAATAAAAAAACAAAAGGAAAATACCTAGTATAAATATATTAAAGGGGGCAACACAGTAAAAATGGGCAACAGAACATTTTATCAATATCTGTAATAATATAATCCTACGTTTTGAACTTAAGGGACAATAAAAATGACGATTTTTGATGAATTCATCAAAATCTTTAAAACAAACTATCTATAATTATTATTAGTATAGTAGCCACTCGCTATGCTAACATTTACACTGAAGATGATATAAACCTCGAAACTTATAGGTTTAAATATATAAAATTGTGATGACAATATTCCTATGTTACGTTTTATTAACCTCTCTAGTCATAATTATGAAGTGGAACCACAAAATCTCAGTCAAAACAACCAATTATTTTTTAAAATAATCTATTACGATGAGTATTAAACAAACTAATTGGCTTTTCTGCAGTTATCAATACAGTTAAGAATCACTTGGTGGCATAATTTTGCTTCATTTGTAACTTAGAGATTATACCCCTTTGCCAAATAGTACATTTCTTGTAAGATTTAATACTTTTGAGAGATTTTTTTCATTTAAAAGATTATATCCCTTTATCAATACAATACATTCGAGTGAGACCACCAAACTTAACCTAACCTTCTCTCCCAAGTGGTTGGATAACTGCAGTTTTATCCGAATATTAGAAAAAAAGTACATGAAGTTTATTAATTAATTTAAACTCAGGGCCGGCGCAAGAGGTTTTGGCGCCCTAGGCAAAACTATTATATGAAAAAAACTATCTTCCTGATTCATTGTGAAATGCCTTCACAACTGAGCATATGCTTAAAACCAACAACCATTAAAGTATTCAAATAAACAAACACCATTATGTATTGAATAGTTTAATGTTTGTATCCCACATAAACATGTTAGTGGGAATCCCAGTTTTAAATGAGAATATCAACTGGACTATTGCTCCATAAACAATAATCATTTATTAGCAAAATAATAATATTATTAGTTTTAAATGGGTATGATAAATAATAAAATATAAGAAATGTTCAACCTTATTAATTTTATTCAATTGATATTTTTTCGTTGTTATAGTTGAGGGGGGGGGGGATTTCCCCCCTCCCCCATGGATTCGCCCCTGAGATCTCTCCTAATTTAAGTTATTTATCTATATTTCTTTGTAAAACATTGACTTCTTGGTGGGCAAGTATTTTGCGGCGCCCCTCAGGCCCTAGCGCCCTAGGCGGTCGCCTAATTCGCCTATACGGTCGCGCCGGCCCTGTTTAAACTTCTTAAACACTTCTTAGAAAAGTATCACTCCCTGAAAAAAATATCGCAATTTATCTGTTTAAACCAGCGTTATAATCATATTAACACAAGCTAACACTGAACAAAAAAAAAATAATATGAAGATATTCAAAGTATAAAACCATGAGATTCCTTGAAAAAAAAAAAGGATAAATATTAATCTCAGTTGGAGAAGCAGGATAAGAAGGAATACCTCATTGGTTTAATACCTTCTCAAAATATCTTCAAAACTAAGATATCTAACTCCATATCAGAGATTATAAAAAAAAATAATAACAAATGATTTATTAGAGACCTAATCAAATATAATTTATGAAGGGGATGAAGTAGTTAAACAGGTTTTTCAGAAAGGATTAAGAAAAAACGAAAGATTAACTTCATGTTTTTATAATAAA
Organism: Gerris lacustris; assembly: GCA_951217055.1. Classification (NCBI taxonomy): domain Eukaryota; kingdom Metazoa; phylum Arthropoda; class Insecta; order Hemiptera; family Gerridae; genus Gerris; species Gerris lacustris. The sequence goes on along the minus strand of OX578283.1, from coordinate 57,461,760 downwards.
ATACCCCAATATTGATATCCCATCTTTTTTTAATAAATTAAGATAGAATTTGAAAAAAAATCGAAACAAGTTTGTATTTAAGATAATTAATTACATGTGTTATAATCAACCGTAAAATCTGTCCTTTTTTATGATTAGTGTAACAATTTATTTAAGAAATATTTTAAGTCATGTTCATGTTATTCTATAAGTAAGATTTTTAATAGAGGATTTGGAATTTGAAAAAAATAGAATGCCAATTAGTGTGGGATATAGCTTCCTCGCATCATATTACGTACTTAATTTGATTTTATGCTTTTACAAGCCATTATTGTCTAATTTATTTAATTGTTGCCCCATTTTTAAATATGTCAAAATTGTTTTGATTTTTATACATGAATTAATGTATAAATTAAGCAAAAGTTAAAGAGCGTGGACGGTTGAAATTAATCTGGTGCTATCTGCGATCTACTTGTAACAAACCATCCAAATTTCACATGAAAATCAGATGAGTACTTTTGAAGATATAGATGTAAATAAATGTATGTTTGTGCGCATGTTGAAGAGAAACAAATGGGCGCAGAAGGTTGAAACTAGTATAAGACCACATTATTTTCTAAATTCAAACTTTTTCTCAACATAAATGTCTTTCAGGTACCCGGAAACATATTTGGTCCTTCGGTCTTTCATCAACATTTTTGCGTCCGGTCATACTTCGTACTGGACCGAATAAATTAAATTTTTATGGTGTACATCAAAGTTAGACCAGAGATAATCCCATATTAATTTTCGACACTATGTAATCGTTGTAATCATATTGTGCAAGCAGTAAAATGGATTTTCAGCAAGTACCATTTCAAATTTTTCAGTAAGTAGATATTTACGTCCTGAGTAATTAGTATTTTACGTTCTCAGTAAGTAGAAGTTACAGTTCTCAGTAAGTAGTATTTTACGTTCTCAGTAAGTAGATGTTTACGTTCTCAGTAAGTAGTATTGCGTTCTCAGTAAATATGTTTACGTTCTCAGTAAGTAGTATAACGTTCTCAGTAAGTAGATGCTTACGTTCTCAGTAAGTAGTATTTTAAAGTTTGTCAGTTAGGTTAATTTAAATGGAATAGAAAAGTGCCACATTATGAATTTCTATACTATATATGCACATAAACGTTACAAAATAAAATACATAAAGTTATTCTGTAAACTACAATCCTAACAACAGCCCAGCACAAATATTAAACACGTAATCGTTTTCTATTTTGTTAAATCAAAACAGCATTAAAGGTTTCATTCAAATGAATAAATATTATTTAGAATATAAATGCTAAATATAATCAACGAGATCTAAATTAATTTAGTTTACATTAACTGATAAAAAGAGTTCAAAGTTTCCGTGATAAGGATTCTCTGTAAATTAATTCATAATTCACTAATATAGCGGAGTTATAAATATATAATACATACACACACACCTATATATATATATATATATATATATATATATATATATATATATATATATATATATATATATATATATATATATATATATATATATATGTGTGTGTAAATTAACAATGCTTTCTCGTAGAAAAACTAAAAGGCATTCTGATCACCTCATAGTTCTGTCCTATCAGAAAACTGATAACTTATACATAGAGAGATTATTCGTAGAACATAGAAGTGACATTATAAAAGAAACTTAAAAACTTGAAATTACTTAAAAATCCTACAATTCCTTTTTTTTTTAGTAAATACGAGTACACATAATTCATAATTTACACAAGTTAAACCCTCTATAAAGTGACCAACAACAAAAGTGGTCCACCTTAGGCAGGCGTCCTCCTTAAATTATGTTAGGAAATAAGAACTCTTCCACAAGGACCATAGAAAAGTGGTCACCATTTAAAGGCGATCACATTAGCAGGTGGTAACATTTTTGTGTGTATATAATATACTCGTATTTAATAATTTTTAAATAATAAAACAAAAGACGTGAGTATATGATTGGTTTAATACATAAGGTCATTGGCTCCGTCTTATCTATAATCTCTTAATTATTGTTTTTATTTTTTTATTTATTTATTAACTCTGAGGTTTATTAATTGACTATGGAGTGTCTTCATAATATATAAATCGCGATTTGAGGACCTGCAATTAATTCTATTAAATGTTAAATCCGACGTATGTAGATATATTAATAAGATGTTTCTACGGGTTTTCTTAAAAACTTACTTGGATTGATCGGTTTAAAATCGGTTGAAAGGTCCAAATAAAATGAGTAAACTTAAAAGCAGTTAATAATTGATTAATTGAGCATGATAAGACATTGAATTCTAAATTTTACTTTAAAAAAAAAAAAATACTGCAAAACTTCAAAAAATTAGTTCGTAAGAATACAAATAACTTCAAATAAAATTAACATTAGGTCGTTATAGAGTACAAATAAACTGAATATAAGGTTGTAAGACTACAAATAAACTGACTATAAGGTTGTAAGACTACAAATAAACTAAACATTAGGTCGGTAAAGAGTACAAATAAACTGAATATAAGGTTGTAAGACTACAAATAAACTGATTATAAGGTTGTAAGACTACAAATAAACTGAATATAAGGTTGTAAGACTTCAAATAAACTAAACATTAGGTCGTAAAGTTGATTAAACTACCCTAAACATTAATTGATCATAACTTAATTTTCCTAATTAAATTAAGAAATCTATAATAAAAAAACCAAACAAAAAAAACATTTCAAACACATCGTTTTTATTCGAATATATATATATATATAAATATTAAAATAAATTAACTAAAAATAGACTTTTATACAAATAAAAAATTATTCGAGTTTAAAAACTATGTAATTACATTTCGTTTATTTACTGTATTTCATACATAAAATGTATTTCACCTTTTATCTCTTTTATTTAGTTAGAGACTTTATCGTTTGTTTATTCATATTAAAGAATACAAAGAAGTAGGAGATCAAAAGCAATTTATTTTTTATCTCATTGAAATTCGTTTATAAAATTAAATAGAAATATAATGCAGTTTTGTAGTTCATAAGATGATTATTATTTAATTTTTTATTTACATTTAATAAGTTTTTTTTAATATTTTTATTTTATTTTTACTTATTAAGTACTTTAAAAATGTAAGTTAATACTTTAATAAAAAAAAACTGAACAATTTGAATTTTTCTTATTTTTATTTATGTAAAACCCCCGATGAATGTATGTCACAAATTAAATTGGAATAAAAAGCCAGCCTTTATTGGAACTTAAAGCCAGAGTTATAATTATCTATTAGATCAATAAGTTGTTTTCATTGTTAGTTCAATGTTAAATTTATATATGTACTTTATTTAAATTATATTTTACATAAATATTTATATATATTTTGTTTAAACTATAAATAAATTTGTTTCTAATCTTCTAGTACTACAAAGGTCATTGAATTCAGCTTTACAAATAAATACTAATATTTACTCAATTAGCTTTTGCCAGATATTAGCTTTAGCAAAACAGATTTATTTATGTACTTACCATTTCATTGACTCATCGGATATTCTTACTTTGCGTAGTGAAATGTTTTTTTAAAATTAATAATACTATATTGTACATTTAATATTTTTACATTCTTAAATACGGATTATAATATATCGAGATACTGTATTGTGATGGCGCGAAAATTTGATCTTGGTGTATTTACACATTTTACAGTACCTTGAGTTCAAAAAAGTTGAATTCAAAAAATATCTGTGCAAAAGCGTAAGGTTCTAAACTACCTGAACGATTTCGACGACATTTGGACATACAGGTTTTGAAAAAGCATATCCCCAAAGCGACGGGAAATGAATTATATCACTATATTTGGGGGTTCAACCTCCCTAAAAATAATAATAAAACACGAAAAGAATAATTTCTCCGAAACATTTCCGACGATTAAATAATTCTAAAAAAATGCAATCTATTCAAAAACGAATCTAACTATATAACTAGTTATCCCAGAAAAATCTTGTTTGTTGATAAAATAGCGATGCAATTGCAAAGGGTAAGATGTCGGGTTAAATTCCCCGCCGGAGAGGAATTATTTTTATGGTTAAATCTTCATAAAATAAACTAACTTATTGGTTTAATAGCCTGTTAAGGGCCTAGATCTACATAAGGGCTTGTATAACTATTTATATACTGCATGACAGAGGGGTTAGTGAATCGCTTTATAAGGTGCCTTAAATTTTGATAAAATGTTCAATAAAACTCGAAAGAACTAATAAATGTACAACACTGGATGAAGTAATTAATTATCTGCTCATATGAGAAAGTTATAGAAGAAGTTTTATAGAACTGATTATTTTTTCTAGTTCATCCAATAGTTTTTGCTAGACTTTAATTAGTATATTTGTTTTAAAAGAATAAATAATACTTTAATAAAAAGTTAAAATTTACCTTTAACTTATAATCAGTAATTTTATTTAGTATGGTTACTCTTACTTGCAGCCTATTTTTTTTTTAAACCGATATATTATTCAATAAATTAATTCGTACAAAGCATTTTTTAAATTTCCTTACAAAACGAAATTATACTTTACCATTCTTAATCTTATTTATTTGAATTCTTTATCAGGTCATTATTTCTATTCTTATTAATTCATTCATAAAATATATATAAATAATTATTTATTTGTAATTAATATTTTTAAAGCAAGTTTAATTATTTAATACCCATAACTTGATAGTTGTATTTATTCACAATTTAATAGAGTTACATTAAGATTTTGCACAAATATACTTAAAATGTATTTATATTTTCGAAGTGAAACTTCTTTGGCGGCGGTAGAGTGAATTTTTTCATATAGTCAAATCGTGTAACGAAGTTTGCGATTCGAGACTCGTCCAAGATTAACATTTTTACAGATTAATTGTATTATATCTATTTAAAGACCAGCAAATCAAAACAAACATTTATTTTTATTGGAATTATATGTGGTTGCCTTAGCGTAGCAATATTTTTTTATTTTTTTTTTCAATTAAATTTCTCATAACCATTTCTTAATCCTGAAATAATAAATTCGTCAAAATTTGAAAGAGAGCAATGCATTCTAGAACTTAAGTTTCACTTCTAATGCGTGAGAGCCTCACACATATTTTTCTTTTTTTTAAACTTAAATTTATCTAATCTACTTTTTAAATCTATTTATTTCATGGATTTAAAGTTGGTCTTATTTTAGTTCGTATTATACCTTTAGTTTTATTAAAGACATAATGTACTTGGTTTCTACTTATGTATTAATAAAATATAAAAATGATTGCTTATTTTTAGATTCAGTCGTATACCATCTAACTATGTATAGTAAACAATATAAAAATGTTCTTTAACTCCATTTCAATGATATTTATGTAATTATACAATCTCGAAATAACAAATATACTGCAATTTTTTGTGCCTTAATAACTGATAAAGATTATTTGTTTTGTTGTTGTTGTTTTTTTTACCTGTAGTACGTATTTTAATAACGTATATTGATACAATAGTTCATAAAAATCTTTATTGGTAACATCTTAAATTATGTTTACTACTCTAACATACTTGTTGTTTACTTTATATAATTACGAAATGACGCAACACAATTTATTTTTACCCATAAAAAAATAAATCATTGGGTTTATTTTAAATCTCATTACCTGTAATCTGTAGTACGTGACATTTTTTTATTTTTAGAGTCGACAAAATTGTTTATTTTTAGTAATCTTATTTGTTTGTTATATCTTGAATTGTGTCTACTACATTCAAATAAATTATAATGTTTAATACACTCTTAATATGTATTTTATTTTTGCATATATTAGTATTATGGACATGTGCATCATTAAGTATAAATATATATAAACTAAATTAATTACTATATAAATAGTTGGGTCAATATGGGTATAAAAATACGAAGATACACTGCATAAAAAAAGCAATATTTCACCCTATTCATGCCTAAATTAATTACTACTGTTTTATCTCAAGTAAAATATACTTAATACATTTGAAAGCTTATATCTATATAATTAATACATTATAGAGGAGATATCCCTTTGTCTAAATAAAGACATTCGAGTGAGGCCCCCCTAATTTTCTAATCTCTTTTCCTAAGGTGGCCTGATAACTGCAGTTTTACCAATATTGAATATTTGTATAATAAAAATAAAATTATTCTTATGACTAGCATTCTATTAATTTCACAAAAAAAGAAGAATAATAATGCATAGTTTAATTTATTAATTAAAGTATGTTCAGCTACTCATTTAATAATACAACAAATAATGATTAAAATATTAATTCGAACGAAGAGTCTAGATATTGTTTATTTTTAAACAAAGACCTTTTTTTTTTTTAATGACGCGACGTACAGACTGTTTTTACGTGCATTTTAAAATTAATAATTATTACAAATAATAATAATTTAATGTTTATTGTATTTTATTATCTAAATAAAGATAGTGGAATAAAGTAGTAAGAAGTTTGTTCGATTGTTTTTATTTGTTTTGTTTACGTTATCACTAGACGTGTGTTATCTATTATCTAATACTATTTTAAATAAATATATTTTCGTACCTCGGACTCGGTGAGGTCGATGAGACTGGATTTATCCTCGTTAAGGTTTTCCGATGAACGTTTCTCATCTTCACCTTCATCTTTGAACACCTTGACTTCGTCTGTAGAGCCGAGATCGTCGCCTCCCGTGCCGCTGCTCACATGGGGCATTTTCAATTCGCACATATGATGGGCGAATTATTCGATGGACGAAAAACAAGCGGGGGACGATCTTAGAACGGTAACGGGGGACACTTCACTTAGCTCGGTACAAGGAAGCAGTGGCCAAAGTAGCCTACGGCCACCTTATCACCGTCCATTCTCGATTCTATATAACAGTATCTTTCTTATCGTAAAAAAATAAACCTTTTTTTTTAAATAAAAAAAAAAGGTAATACTTAATTAAGAAATATAAACTTAAGGTACCACCGCATTATGGTACATTAATAAAATAACACAAAAAAAAAATATAGTAGGCTCTTTAATATAATCCAAAAAATCCTCAATAAATTTCTTTATAATCGTAAAAAACGTAGTCACAACGAATATTATTGTCCTTATCCCGGTAAAGTTTTCTAACAAATTCACATCACTCTAAAAAAAAATAGTTACAATTTAAAAAAATAAATATTAAACGATTCTTTCTCTAAAAAAAATAATAAATTTCCGTTTAAAAATATTGTCGTTTTCTTTTTTTAAAAAATAATTAAATCGCGTTGATCACTCGAATAATTAAAAAACAAATTTAACAATATCGTGGATTATTACGAGCAAAAACAATGGATTTAGTTTGTTCAAGTGTATAAAAATGATTGTTTTAGAAACACGGTGAAGCGAGTTAACCGGTTCGCAACGATACGGATACGCCGTGGCACCACAGGCAAGACTAAACCAACTCCTTGCACCTACCGACCAATCCGCGTCTAGGCTCCTCCCCCACCCCCACCCCCACTCGAGCTAATGGCAGCCCGATCTAGTACGACCCCTGACGGAAACACACGAACCCCTCACTCGCCACTAGATCGCACTACTGTACTCTGTCTTTCGCGCCTACCGGTAATGGTTTTTCAAAAAAATTAAAAAAAAAAACAACAACAACGGATAATCAACCTCGGCGAATTGTATTTATGATAAGCATTTTTTTTGTTGTTTTAGTATTAGGCAAGCCCTCTCTGACAGGCAATCCATATATTATTATTTATTTTATTTATTAGTTAATTGTAATATAATTTAACAAATACTTATTATCAAATAAATAAAAAACATAAATGTAAAAGAATAATTATTATTTATTTATTTTGATATTTTATTTTTTTTATTTTGATATTTTATTTATTTATATAAATTTCTATGAATAAATAAAACATAAAAAAATATATTTTATTTATTTTTTTACTTCTTTATATATTTTATTATAGTAACTAAAATAGTGTTGACAGCATTATATTAATTTTAATTTATTTTATTTTTAATTCATTTATCTTAATTTATTAATACAAATGATTTATTCTTTAATATTGTCTTCTTAATACTTTGTTTCTTTTTATGTTACTTTTAGTTATGTCATTGGTAAACTAAAATTAAATGTTTCTATATGTGCGATGAAAATGTTTATTTTATGAAAGGAAAAACTAAAAAAATTAAAAAATATTTAGAAATATAAAATAAAAATTCACAATATTAAAAAATATAATTATTATAATGTTAAAAAAAAGATAAAATGACCATGAATTTTATTTAAATTTGCATTTTTAATGCTAACAAAGAGGGTCAAAAATGGTATCGCAATATTTTTGTGGGTGTATAGATACATGCATGCATACATACATATAAATATTATATATATATATATATATATATATATATATATATATATATATATATATATATATATATATATATATATATATATATATATATATATATAATTTATTTATATAAAATGATTAGACGTATTGTTAAAAAATACGTATTATTGGAACCAAAATAAAATTATCTGAATTTCAGTTAATTTACACTTGCTTATTTTGCAGCGGATTAAAAAAAAAATACTAAATTCAATCCCATTTATGTACAGATTATACTGATTAATCAGTGTTGTAATAATAAAATAATATATCCTTATACATATATTTTATACCTTATTAGTGTTTACATTATGCGGTAATTAATTATTTACTATTGTTGTATATATATCTTAGCAATATATATTATTAGACACCTTGATTTGTATTAATTTATTATACGTTAGACTATATACTATATACACATCATTAATTGTTATAATATTGAAAACGGACTCGATGAATTACCATTAAGACATATCATTAATATCTTTTAATGAATTATAATATGCACAGTTAAAACATTAAAAATTATAACAATATTAAATTTTGAAATTTCTTGACATATATACTGAGAAATTGTAAGGAGCTATTCAAACAATAAGCTGTGTATTTTAATAGAATAGATAAAGGCGTTGAGAATAATTAATAAGCAATCAAACTAAAATAAATTTTAAAATTGGAACGGGAATTTTATTGCAGTTCAGTTTTATTAGTCTTTGTTTCAATATATAACTGTATATCAATATATATAACTATATATAACTACTTCTATATATAACAATACATATTGTTTGAGTGACTAAATTATGTTTTAATATGGATATGTTTCAGCTCTGCCAAAAAGTTAGGTTTAACAGGAGGTCGATAGGTTTTTATTTATAGTTCAATATTTTGACGATAGGCGGGCTGAAGTTTGAATAAACGACATGAAAAATGTGACGCTTTTAAATACCGTGCCAGGATGTTAGAATGGCACAGGAGGTAGATTGGTTGTTATTCATTTTAGCACTAAATTTCGCCGATAGAAGTTTATAAATTTGATATAAAATGATATCAGAGCTCCTAGCGGACCAAATGGCAATCAAAATGGATTAATATTTTATAATTTCACACCTTAAGATCCATCTACAATACCAATTAGACAAATGTTTACTGGTTTTCTCCTCCCTTTACGGAAAAGCATTGAAATGTCGATATGTGAAGCATTAAAATGTCTATATGTGGATTCAATGCCCAACTCGTATCCATGCTTCAATGTTTTTCATGAAAAAGATTAAATGAGTTTTTTTTTTTAAATTATCAAATTATTCATCACCTGATCAATAATTATTAATTTTTCTTATCACCATCAACAATTAAATGTCTAAAAAGTGAAAAATATTATATTATACCAAGAAAGTAAATTTGCTTATCGTGGTAATAACGATAATAATAATAACTTTTCCGAATTTATTTTGAAGGAAAAGCCTTCCTTTATAAGGGGTTGTTGTTTAGAGGTATCATTTCAAGTACTAGCTACTCCTACAGTACAGCTACTTAGTACTTAGTAGTACAGCTAATACTTATAGAACTAAGTAGTACTGCTACTTAGTACTTAGAAGTACAGCTACTTAGTACTTAGTAGTATTATACAGCCACTTAGTACTTAGTACAGCTACTCCTTTTTTCCAGCTTTGCCAGTCCATAGCTGTTTTATGCCAAAGCTTCCCTATTCTCTCCACAAACTAGTCAAACCATACGCTTGCTGGGCTTCCTCTACTTCCACATGGGCCCCATACTATGGAGTCCACGCAGATCCGTCTTTTTCAGCATGTACACATGCCCAGGCCAGTTCCACTTTGCTTTATGTCTGTTTAATCATGTTTCTTGCTATTAACTTTCTGTTTCTTACTCTTTTTTTCCTGTTTATTCCAAATATTGCCCTAATTATCTGACTGATGTGCTGAAACCAATCTCTGGTCTAAACCTCTGCGTGGACCCACGTTTGGCATCTAAGTAGCTCCACACTACCATATCCGTGGGGAAAATCCAACTTAGCACAGCAACGTTTTAATGTTTATTTTGTCTGAAATACAGTCTTATGGTGTTAATAAAGTGTTCTTTTAGACCGCAATGGTTTTAAATTTGCATTAAACTGCAAATGAAGATGATTCCAGTAGTGGAAGCGAAACGTCGGACTTCAACCTCTTCGTGACGTGGATTTCTCCGGAAAACCAAGCTGTTTATTACGAGTCTAATCCCTGTTTATTACGAGTCTAAGCCCACGGAAGCCTACTCACCAAGTATTGTATTTGTTTATCTAAGATATCGTCTGTAATTTTAGACAGTATTTTACTTAATGCTCATCTAAGATATCATCTATAATTGTTTAGACAGTATTTTACTTGCTTATCGAATATTGCGTCTATAATTATAAACTAAATTTTACTTACTTGTTTATTATTTAGACAGTATTTTACTTGTTAATCTAATATTTAGTCTATAATTTAAACTGTATTTTACTTGCTTGTTTATCATTTAGACAGTATTTTACTTGTTAATCTAATATGTAGTCTATAATTTAAACTGTATTTTACTTGCTTGTTTATCATTTAGACAGTATTTTACTTGTTAATCTAATATTTAGTCTATAATTTAAACTGTGTTTTACTTGCTTGTTTATCATTTAGACAGTATTTTACTTGTTAATCTAATATTTAGTCTATAATTTAAACTGTATTTTACTTGCTTGTTTATCATTAAGACAGTATTTTACTTGTTAATCCAATATTTAGTCTATACTGTAGACTGTATTTTACTTGCTTGTTTAATATTGCATATATAATTTATTTTGACAGTATACCCGCTTACCTAATACTGTGTCTATTATTTATTTAGACAGTATAATACTTGCTTATCTAATAATACGTATATAATTTAAACTGTATTTTACTTATTTATCTAAGATTACGTTTATATAAGGTGCATCTATAATTTAGACAGTATTTTACTTTCTAATCTAAAATTAAATTTAACTCAAAATTTAAAATTGAAATCATAATTTTTACTTTACAGATTATATTGAAAATGTTTGGGGAACACAATGTCAGTGTTTGTTTCATGAAATAAGCTTGTGAGTACTCCCGGGGGCCATTGGATCGCCCCCTTTCCATCTATTATTGTAAAAGAAACTTTTATAAAAACGGCCGTCATATTTCTCTGGCACGAGTCCAGTTTAGAAACGGAACAGATCTTCGTTTGTCGGGTTACGTCTTTTTTTTCTGTGTGTCGCTAACCCATAACGCACTCTTTCTTCATCTTCTACCCGACAGTCTCAACCCTATTTATAGACTTTTATAAAATAGTCAAATAATAATTGGTGCATTATTTATAGTGGACCAGGCGGATTTTTGAAAAAAAAAAAATCTAAAATTTCCTTTTTTCTTTTTTTCTTTTAAAAAGTCATAAAGGGCTTTTATTCTCTGATTATCTTTCATCTATAGACACAGAAAATAACAACTGTATTGTTTAATACATTTATATTTGTGGGTGTTTTTTTTTCAAATATTTGTCTACTCCCTTTATTTGTGAAAGATCAAAGAAGGAAAAAAGAAGAATTAAAATATTGTTATGAATAGTCTAGAAGTTAAAAGAAAAGAAACACAAAATATGATAAAACAATAAATATTTCATCTAAAGAAAATATTAAAGCTAATGAATCGAATAACATCTCATTTGTCATATTTTTTCTTACTTTCAAAAACCAGTAAACTTCTGAGACATTTTTATTTTTTTAAATACTGAAATTTGAAATTGTTATTAATATGATATTTGTTTAGTTATATATCAGGATTTTTAGGCATTTCTTTAGATTGTTAATCCCCTTATTAAAAAAAATATAGGGGAGTAACAATCTAAAGAATGTGTATGGAAAGTTCTTCTTTAGACTGTTGCCCTTGTAAAATTCTATACCTAACAGGTAAACCTGTACAGGTGAGCCGGTGTGGTTGTGCTATCATAATCATAACTGTGCTGCTATGTCATAATTTGATAGCACACACGCTCTGATTTACCTGTGCAGATTTACCGTAACGTGTATGGCCGGTTTATACAAGACGGGTGCGAATCAGTCACTTCACTCTTCACACACCTACTTTATACGATCATCAGTGTGAAACATATCTTACCTCACTGGGATTCGAACCATCTCCAAGTATAACTGATAAAGACCTTGGTTTCAGTCGAGAGTTTTGTGAGTATGCTAATTGTACGTCATCAACAATCCCTTTAACTTAATCGCAAGTGAATAAATAAAAGCCCGGTCAAACAGGAAGCAGACTCTGTGCATTGTCGTATGGCATCATCCTGGTCAAACTGAAGGTGGCTGTCCGCGGCGGACTGAGAGATTTTCCACAGGGTTCGCGGCGGACTGGAAGCAACTTGACCGATGAATGTACTGATCAAATGATTGATCTTGTCTGAAGTAAGTTTTGCTGTATGATATGTGTCACCCAGACTATTTAATTTTTTCCCCCTTCTCTGTTTCGAAATGTTAGGTTCTAGCAGAGTATGTAACTTCTGAAAATGATCTTTAGACATTTAAAAATATGAGAATAACCAGTCTTCAAATGAACACAATTCACCATCTGTCACCAAACTCCTTTCTTTTTTAATTTATTTCATGCACCCATTTTCTTGTTGGTGTTGCTTGCCACAAAATGAACAGAGAAAGTAATTCTTCAGAGGAGGAGGAACTGCTAGACTTGCTGATAACAAAACAAAAAAGAAATCATGCTGCATCTTATCCACGTTTTGTTTGATTACCTCAGCCCTTGGCGGACAGTCCGCTTTCTGTTTGACCACCCAGTCCGCCGTGGATAGTCCGCTTTCTGTTTGACCACCCAGTCCACCACGGAGCCACGGACAATCCGCTTTCTGTTTGACCGGTCCTTAAAGCTTAAGAAGTGATATTTGATAATAGTACAGTTTTGAGAAAAGCATGCTCAAAGTTTAGATCAAAATATAATTATTATAATGAACTATGACCAATTTTTTCTCTCTTTTCCACTTATCCTTTGTATTCTCAGCCTTTCATTTGTAAGGCTGCACATTTGTTTTTGTTTTTTTAAGAATAATTTTGATTTTCTTCAGAGGTAGTGAACATATAGGTCAGAGGTAGTGAACCCTTAAAATGGTGACAAGAAAGGATTTTAAGAAGGGTAAAGTTAAAGCTGGTGAATAATTAAAAACGCAATGAGGGAAGTTACTAACGAATTAGGGGGAACAATTAGGACGAAACTGGAACTGAACGATATTACCATAAAGGATGCAGGGCTGTAATTTTAAGGGGTATAAAAGATGTGTCCATAAGAGGAGAGTTTTCGGGTATTTAAGGAAAAACGAGGGAATTTTTGAACCCCAATTAGAGGATAAGGGGAAAGTTTGCTTTTAAAAAGCGATTATTTTATGAACATAGGCTTTAATAATTTGGAAATCATACTTAGTCACTTTTGTGGATGATTTACTTTCCTGAATAAGTTACTTGACCCAATGTTTTGTCACTAAAAGAAATTTTTTTATAATTATTTAATGACTAGAGTCCCCTTGTGGCTGGTGTAGATGGGAACTGGCTGTAAATCGGGTGTTTGATTAGAGACCAGTATAATATGTGTGAGTTATTTTCATTTGCAGGGAATATACGTAACTTAAAACTTGAAGACAGAGGTGTATTTGAGCCGGAACGCCGTTCCGGTACTGCTGATTACTTGAATGAAAAATTACTTTTTTTGCGTAAAATGTGCTCCCAAAACTTACAGAATTCTAGAATGTTTTTTACTTTTTACTTGATATTTCAATGTAATTGAAATATCAGGAATATTTAAAGATCGTAAAAATCCCTTAGTTCTCGGAAGTATTTTTCCATACCGATAAAAAGTAAGAAACAAAAACAATTAAAACACAAGCAATACAAATAAAGTAAAACAGACCTTTGCGGTAATTGAGGCGCACAAGTGAGATAACCCTAGATAAGAGGCGAAACGAGGGTTGGGTAAAGGTGGATTGACTGTTGGCCCTTCACACTATCGGTCCGGTCCCTGTTTCCTCAGGTCAGGCACGGATCTGGATCGCTCGGATAGCAACCTGAACAAGACCGAGACCTGAGCGTGATCGGACCTGGATCGAAGATGTGAATTCTCCCATTTTAAAACATTGACCTTTATTGCCGAATGACCAGGCGGGTGGCGAGGTGAATGTGTAGTCGGTTCATTCGCAGGCCCGTTTTAGACGTTCGCTGCGCCCTGGGCACCCCGTCACGATGCGCCCTCCCCCCTCTGATCATCTTGCCTTGTCTTAAGGCAGATCCGCTCATACGATTTATGAGCTACATTTATGTTAAAATCATGCTTGCTCTATGAAAACACCTAATATGTTTGGCAAATTTTATATAACATATTTTTTTTTAAATAAATATAGCCCAGTAAAATTAGACCAAACCAAAGCCGTGCCTCTGATTAATTGGGACAAAGCTGTAAATAATTTTAATCCACTTACACTTAGGGCATCCCAAATAAGAGTATTATAAGTTTGCGACGGTTTCTGAGGTGAGCTAAACTTTCGGGAGCCAAAAACTGCGTACTTTTTGCACTTATAATTTTTGCACTCAGTTTTTCACTAATAACATCTTAAGGATGCATCGAAAAGAAAATTATGTCCTTACAAAAATTAAAGAACAATAAATTGTGCGTCCAATGATCCCCTAAAACATTGAATTTGGTACAGCAGTTTGGTCAGAATCAGCAGTCGAAAATAGGCAAATTTTACGATTTTGTCTGAAAAGTGTGTTATGCTCAGTTTCATACACTTGTAACACAAAATCTGTTATTCCAAATGAAAAATGTCATTTAGTACAGCGGTTTGGTTAGAATCGGAAGTCAAAAATAGGCCAATTTTTTCCATTTTGCCTGAAATGTGTGTTATGCTCAGTTTTATACGCCTGTAACTCAAAAATGGTTATTCCAAGTGAAGAATGTCATATAACTAAAGTTGAAGAGCATTTAATTATGCGTTTAGAACACTCCTATCTTTTAGCTTTTGGCTCCAAAAATTTTCACCTCAGAAACCTTCGCAAACTTATATTTGATGCCCTAAGCGGATTAAAGCTATTTTTCAGCTTATATTTATATGTATAACTATATTATAAATAAGTAATATTTTTAATAAATCAATTTATAAAGTATTAGCCTAATAAAATTAGATTTTTGGTGTAGATTCATTGAGACAAAGCTGGAAATAATAATTAACATAGGACTTTTCTAGGATAAGGAATATTTAGTTTACTTTAAAAATATTCCCATTTATATTTGTCCCTTACAAAGTTTAGCCATGCCTCCTCTAACATTTTGAGTTGCGCCCCAAACCTCTTGCGCCCCTGGGCACGTGCCCATCGTGCCCCTATAGTTAAATCGGCCCTGTTCATTCGTCCTTTACCTTGTCAATTGCATCGCCGCTCGTGACGCTCGCGCTGGGAACGGATTTTTGGGACAGTCAGTTCGCGTTGTGCGGATGAACGGACGAATGCCACTCGCGAGTGCAAGCGAGTCACGAACGCGAATGTGTAGATGCGGTATAAAGTATTATGAAGGAGGTGGTGACCCTTGAAGTAAACATTGTAGGGGTGATTAGAACTGAAGGGAGAGCAGTGACGTCACTGAAGGGTTGGTAACACCTGGTTCAGAAACTCTTGATATCACTTGATGCAGTAACTCCCATTGTCACCGGCTGAATTAACTCTTGGAGTTATCCAGTACCAGTAGTGAAACTTCTAGTCACCCGGTTCAGTAACTCATGCTGACACCGGCTATATTAACTATTTGAGTTATCTAGTAGTAAAACTGCTAGTCGCCCGGTTTGGTAACTCATACTGACACCGATTGGTGACAATATTGTTGAGTTACTTACTATTAACCTCTCTAGTCATAATTATAATAACTATTTACGATGAGACACCATCATCGTCTTAAGTCAATCAGTATATTCCAACTACCATCTTTAATTTCTTATTTGTGGTTGATTTCAACCCTGCCTAATTTTTTTTTTATATTTAATATTATTCTTTTTCTACTTGATCTAATCTAAATATTGGCTTCAAATGAGATTTAGTTAAATTTAAAAAAAAATATATATACTCGTATATATATTCTAAATAATAGGTATAAAGTGAATTCAATCTTCAACAAACTCTTAAAATAAGAAATTTTATCTTTTTTTTTTTTTTTTTTTGCTTCCGAGCTTACCGAAGGTAACGTAAGCTAAATTTTTAGGTCTCCAATTTTAAAAAATCTAAGACAGAAATCCGTTTCAGACATCAGGGCTCATTTTTGGTTCCATGTCTATCTGTCGGTCTGTCGTTCAATTTTTGCGAACCAATGTATCTTAAAAACTACACGTCCAATTTTAATGCAATTTGGGTGGTAGGTCATGAGTAGCCCATTGTTGGTCCCATATAAGTTTCAACTTTCTACGCTCAGTTGTTTCTCTTCCTCATGCGCACAAACATACATTAATTTACACCTATAGCTTCAAAAGTACTTATCTGATTTGTATGAAACTTTTATAGTTTATCGAAAGTAGCCCGCAGATAGCCCCAGATAACTTTGAACCGTCTGCGCTCTTTAACTTTTGCTTAATTAATACTTTAATTCAAGTAAAAAATCAAAACATTTTTGACAGATTAAAACAGGGGAAACAATTAAACAAATTAGACAATAATGGCTAGTAAAAGCATAAAATCAAAAATTAAGTGATAGCATGCGAGGAAGCTATGTGCCACACCAATTGGCAGTCTATTTTTTAATGTTTCAACATAAGAACAACATTGTTCAATTAATCATTAGTAGGCTAAGGTTAATTAATCCTTATTGTTCTTTAAAAGGCTTGTTGAGAAATATTAATAAATAACTAATATCAACATTTAAGAAGGGAGACATATAAAAAAAATGCATCTCACTACTTAGTAACTTTTCTCTGTTATTTAGTAATTGAACACATAACAGGGATTAATCCCAGTGTCCTAACCTCTGTTCTTCTGATAAGGAATGATTTTTATGAAAGGAGAAAATACATACTAATTTGTAGTGTCGGTCACGAATAGAAACAACATTAACGACTTAGGCTAACCCAACAACACGTGGAAGTGTTACAAAGTTACCTGTTCAGAAAATGTAAGGTTAGAGACTGAAATAAGAGGGTTGAGAATGTGCAAGTAAATGCAGCGTACTTGAAAGCTTTATTGTACATGTACAATGTTTCAGTGGCGTATCCAGCGGTTAGGTCTGGAGGGGGCACATTCTAAGTCAGGGCACGTGCCCCCCCCCTGGATACGCCACTGCAATGTTTGGAATTGCTTGATCGAAGTCATTCGGTTAAGGTAGCGTATCTGGGGCATCATGTATAGAAATGAAAAAAACTGGCACATATAATTAAAGTCTTTACTGTAGATTGATAAAAAAAAAAAATGCACCAATTATGGATTCTTCTTCATTTCATAAGTTTTCTCTTAATAGATTTTCCATATTAAGTCCTCTATTTTAAGACACAGCTTTATTTGCGAATCCTGGGCGTATGTATCTGTCGTAGATTAACTGGGCTTCGATGTAGCGTATCTGGGTTTTTCGAGAGAGTATAAAATGAAAAAATATCCATAAATAATGCAATTTTTATCAATATACAGGAAACACTTTAATTATATATGCCTTATATTTGTCAGTTTTTCCATTTCTATAAGTGATGCCCCAGATATGCTACATCAACCAAAATAATTCTATGAAATGAAAAGGTGTTGTACTTGCTGAGATTATACTTGTATAGACAGACGTTCGTGTTACCTCAGAGACTTTAAATGCCGTGACATATATTCTTTGCATAATATTAAAATAACAACATGTATAGAAGGTTTTAAATTGATGTATGTTCTAATAAATAGTTAAAATTATTGAAAGGGTCTTCATCAAACATATAGAAGAAGAGGGATAGACTCGAGGGTCATCCATACGTCGAGATAAGGGTGCTCTGGACTTTGCGGGGCCCTTAGAATGTGAAATTATTAATTATGGACCAAAGGGAAGTGGGAAGGGGGTATGGATTAGGGACGAGTAGGTATGAGGTCCCCTGTTTATATGGGTTACACGGTGTGGATTCAACGTCCGTTGTGTAGAGTCTAGAGCCTGTGACGCTACAGATTGCCCTACTCTTTCTTTCAATATATATGTTTATATATACCTACCAAGGGCTCCCAGAGGGACTGAAGGGGGTCTGCGAAAACATCAAAGAGAAAACCCCCCACTCCTCCCTTCCGACTGAAAATCAGACGAAGATAGAACCACTCTGAAGGGCCTAGCAAGAGAGTGCTGAGTGCAACTAAGACAAAGAAACACCGAGGCAGCCAGTAAGTAGGAGTGAGTTGGAGAAGATAATACGTAGGTTCTCCTACGTCGTAGGGAATAGCCCCTTGAGCCCGGAGCCTGAAAATGGGAGGCTCAAGGCACAGGGATGCCAAGCTATTTAAATTGCAGAACAACCCTCCCCCCGAAGGGCAGAAGGGATGAGGCTCATGTTAAAACATTGATCTGAAATTGGATCCAGTTTACCCTCCCCCTTCCCCTTTTTTCCCCATCCCTTCTCTTTTCTGAAAAACACCCCTTTCTTTTCCTTTTTCTTCCTATACCTGAAAAAAATAAATTTGGTACATTATTTAAAAAAAAAAAAAAAAATCTTTTGTTTAATCATAACAAAGGAATTCAAAGAATCCCGAGTAATCATAATTCAAAAAATGAATTTTTAATAAAAAATAAATTAATTTTTAGAGACCATACGACATATTTTATTCCTTTGTATTATTAAGGATGTAGATGGACAAGGTGAACATATTTTACACTCAACTCTTTTGAGGAAACCATATAAATATCCAATATCCAGCCTTCAGACAACGATTCTTTTAAAAATTCACAAGCAAAACAAACTATGGAGATAATAAAAATCATATCAATTAGTTCTCACTAAGTTTTTGATATTTACGATGTGTTAGTGAGTTTTATTTTGCTTTTTCGTTTATAATATATAGTATGGAAAAAGTGTTCATCCGTGTTGTGCACAGATTCAGACTTTACCCCTTCTTGGAGTGAAAAAGAATAGAATTGAGTAAATCTAGAAGCTAGTATACCTTTTAAATTTTAATACTTATTAATAACAATATTCTGTTGCTAATACGATGGTGCTTTAATTTAAAATATTTCTAGGGGTTTAGGATTATCTTCAGTGGTGGTTTTCAGATATAGATGAAAGGTTTGGAACTCTTGCTATGTGTATAAATGGTTTCTCTAAATAAATTACATCTGGGACGAGACAATGTGGAGTATTAGAACGCTTCAAGATTCTTATCAAAAGGGAATGACGTTCTGTAATTCCTTGAAGGGTCCAACTGTCCGAATCTCACAGTTGCTGACCACACACCTGCGGCTCTATTCGCCTCATTACACTCGATTAATTTCTTCGGCCCGAGAAATTTCGACCGTAATAATAATTCCTGTAATATCTCGCTTCGGCGCTTTTCTCCAAATATCTAAATCTGATGGAGAGGAAAACGCCCGCCTCTTCTGCAAAGAGCCCCTTCTGGAATTTTCTGGAAAATATGTTTAGATACGTGTAAAGATATCTTAGAAAAGGGGTTCTGATAGCGAGGGCTACGATGAGTAATGTGTTCGCTTGACCGTTTCCCTCCCCTACATCGTGAATTTTCCAATAATATAAGCGGTGTGTTTCCTTTCCGAGCCGCTACCCTTCGGCTATCTCTTGTAAACCTTCGAATTGATATTAATATCTTTCTCTTGTGTGCAAAATAACATTTTAAACATCTTCAGATATTCAAGCGTATATATTTAACCCGGTTTCTCTTTCGGTCGTCGAATTTTCACAACGTTGCTTCCCTGCAGAGGAAATCTGTTCTTATATAATACCGATAGATTTACAGTATAAGGTTTTTCTGGGATTTTCTAACAACAAGGGTTTACATTCCTGTATTAGAGTCTCTCCATAGCAGGACCAAATGCCCCGTGAAAATTTCGTTTCTAGCGTGTTTCTTCAGACGTAATACATTTTGCCCGTCCCTTCAGGATCACACCCCCTGGACAAGGGACCGGCTTTTCCCGAGGGACAATATTAACGCTTCGATAAACTTTTCTTTCCAAATATCTCGTATAAGATTCCACGGGATAAGAAGAAAAGACTAAGCAACCTTTCACCAAATATTTTCCCACCTCTAAAAAAATTATCGGAAGGCTTTTTCCAGATGACAAAAATTCTCAACTGATTTTGAGTATTCCTTTTAAATTACATGCCATTGCGGAGAAATAGTACATTACGCGTCGAGTGCGGAAAGTAGCATTTTGCATGCGAGTGTGGAGTTTGCACCCGAGCGACAGCGAGGGTTGTAAAACCACACGAGCAATGCAAAATGCCGTTTTCGCACGAGTTGCGTACCGTACTTTATCTACGATTGTTAGATTTAAATTATAAATACAGAAAAAATAAACTTGCTTTATGTAAGTTCGTATCTCTCTCTTGATAAAGATGGGATTAATTCTTGAGTTGTATTTTTTGCCGAATTAATTATTTCTGGAGGAGTATTATTCTCCACATTTTCGTCAAAGTCACTTGATTCACTTATTGTTTTTCACTAAAAACTCGATATAAACAGTTATTTTAATAAAAGAACTGCAAATTAGTTTTGTTAAATGTAAACAAACTTGCTAATCGTGCGTAAAGCTGAAGAATTCCTCTTCTTTACCGCACACTGTGTGGTAAAGAAGAGGAATTGTTCAGTTCTATGAGACGCGCATGCGCAATGAATGCAAGTACGTAAATAATCACTTTCTACGCATCTAAACAAAGATATAATGTTTATATTTCTTATCAATCGTAGATAAACAATATTGCACAAGGCGAGTATTTTCATCGCATAAAATATTTTTGATATTTTACCTAAGTAAATATAAATATATATATATATATATATATATATATATATATATATATATATATATATATATATATATATATATATATATATATACCAAATTTATAAATTTTTCTTTTATATTAATTTATGAATCTAGTTTATATGAAAGTTTATAAAATAAGGAAGAAATCAGGAATTAATCATTTTTTTTTAAAGTGAAACTTTCTTTAGCCGTGCTAAAGTAAATTTGCTTGGATGAAACGACACCGTGAAACGAAGTTAGCGTTTCGAGACTCGTCCAAGTGAAATATTTTTGAAGTGAAATTAACGAAATTGCAAGTTTTTGATTTAAGACTCGCATGTAATAGATATTTTAATCGACTGCCGACTTAGGCCGGCAGTTTTTTTTTTTTGAGAAGTTATCTGACTGTGGTGGCTTTGTAAACGCTTATTCATAAATATGTATATGTTGCATTTAATAAATGATTTATAGAATATGTTTTACTTAAATAAGGTTTATTGTGCTATTTCATACACATATTTCATATGTTTATTCTGTTTCTAGAACTTAAATTTCACTTCTAATTCCTGAGAGTCTCATACATATGTTTTTTCCTACATGAAAAGTCGTTCCAAAAATTTGGTTTATATTGTCAGTAGGTTTTGTTTTTTGAAATTAAAACTCCCAGCCCCAGCCGAAAGGAATAGTCACTGGACTATTACCTTTCTCACGCTACTCATTGCCAAAAAAACATTTAACCTCTGTAACACTTATAACATAAAATTATGTAGTTGTGTTAAACAATAAAGGGAAAAAAAAAAAAAAAAAAAAAAAAAAAAAATGTTTTTTGTCGAATTGTAACTTGCTGAATTGAAAAGTTATATTATATTTATTTGTATTCAAGAAAATTTAGCCATATTAAGACAAGACCAGAGAAAAAATATTTTAAATAAATATCTTCCTGGTACCATATAATTGTTTAAAAAACATCCAGAACGTCAAAATTTGTGTCTTTTTTTCTTGGCTTTTTTGCCGGACAGAAAATTTCGTCTGACCCAGTATTAAAACAGTATTGTTTTACGTTTACTCGCAGTCTCTCCCTTGGCATCTTTGTATATTTTTCGTTTTCTTTTATTTCTTCATTTCTACGAACGTGTTACATAGAAATAATGGGTAGATATCCTATGCGTATTATTTCCTAGCTTTTAACATTGTAAAACTTTATCTGTGCAATTCAAAATGACAGTCAATTCGTATTTACAATTTAGACTACCATGACATTATTTTCATATTTATTTTATCTGAAAGCATTATTTTATTATGTTTATTATTTTACCACTTATTTATAGGGAGAGAGAAAAACTGGGTTAATTTCATTAGAAACTTATTATAAAAGCAGAGTAAATCAAATTTTTAATACATTTATGTTTATAAATTGTTAATTTAATTCGAAATTAATGAACAGGAGGTTTAAAATTTCAAATCACGGTATTGTTTCAACATTAACGTTCAAAGGAAACCAAAATTTAAATTGGATAATGTTTTAAACAGGCATTGTTACGTTGAACACAAGGGGGGGGGGAGGGTCAAACCAAAACCCTCCAGTGTTTCAGACAACAATGGATGAAAGAAGAGTTCGAGAGTTGGAGAGGGGAGGGCAACACAAAAATCGCCCCAGGGCGGCAACAAAACATTAAGGGTACGCTCCTTTTTGAAAATTGAACTATACAGTACATTTTCGAACCTTATTTTTGCTTATTTAGTTTGAAATTCGATCAGAAAATTGTTGTAATGTCACCGCATTGAGGCCACATAGGGAGGATATTGGTAAAAAGGTTTTGGTACAATTGAACTCTTAAACAAACTCGGATTATTGAGTACAAACAGGAGGGGGGTTAAAGGCTATAAAAGTCTGATATGGAGAGCCTTGTTTTGTACACTTCTGTACTTGTTGAGTCGCAACCTATTTTGCCCGAAAGGTATTTTCAATTTTCGCGAAAATTTTCAAAGAATTCCGACTAAACCATCCCCATAGTCCTCTTTGGTCTTAAAAGGGCCCTTAAAATCCAGTGGTGTGCTTTTGATTTAACGTAAAGGCCCTTTTTTTCTTTCTTTTTTTAAAAAAAAAAGTGGGAAAATTTAGGGAAAAAGCGAGAAACTGGAAACGTTGGTTTAAAATACTTAAAAACTTTTGCGTTTGATACATTTTATACATTATATAGTAGTTTGTACGTCTGTGTTAGTGTATTGTGAGTTAAATAATTAGCAAATGAATTCGAATGAGTGGTAGAAAAAGGGGGGAGGGGGTATTTTTAAATATTTTGGTCGAGAATGTGAGGAAATCGAGGTCCCCCCTTCCGAATGTTTTGAAAATGCGCAGCGGTTTGTGAGGTTTTCCAAAAAACCACAACACACAAAATACCCTTACGGGTTTGTTTTTTTCCACCCGGGAAGTGTTTTAGGTTTTTGAATGCAGTGAATTCCAAAGGTAGGTGGAAGTGGGAGTGGATTTTCAGACGCATGACTATTAAGCAGGAAATTCTTTTTGAATATATGAGCCTTTAAAAAAAGGTAAAAAACAGTGGAAATTTCAACGTGGTATATAAAGTAAATATTTAGGTGGTTTGTCTATATGGCTACTTACATTCTGTGGTTGTTTGATTGTTCGACAAATTCTTTGAAGTCGTGTAACATGATTTATTTAATGTTAATAGACCAATAAAACGGAAATCAAATTAAAATGCATCTAATATATTCTTAATAAATACAATTCGTAATGCAGTGTATTATGTAATGATAACTTTTCCAATAGTAATATAATAAACTAGCCGGATCGGTGTGCTTCACGCACCTTATCCGTCTAGAAGTTGGCGCTGTGTGTAAATAATAATTAAAACAATATAATTAATATATCTTTATTGTTACATAATTTCATATTTTAGTAAACGTAGGTTTATATTTTTTTTTTGTGCATTTACATTTATTCTATTTTTTACTACCTTCAATTTTCAATTTTAGTTACAATGAGTCTATGTAACAAATTTAAGATCTTTAAATCCACTGGAAGCTAAGATAATATTATCAGATTAAATCCAAGATGGCGGCCATATGTTGAAGTGGAAGTACCTTTAATTTTCTCCTTTAGCTACCATAGGTCTATGTACCAAATTTCAGATCTCTAGGTCCCCTAGAAGCTGAGATAATAGAGTTTTATTAAATTCAAGATGGCGGTTATAATTCAATACAGTGGCCATTTGTTGAAGTGAAAGTGTCTTTTTTTTCTTTTTAGCAACCATAAGTTTATGCACCAAATTTCAGATCTCTAGGTCCTCTTGAAGCTGAGATAATAGAATGTGAATAAATCCAAGATGGCGGCCATATATATATCGAAATCAAAATGGTCGCACATTTCTATTTATGGTACACTCTATCTATGTACCAAATTTCAAACCTCTATGTCAATGGGAAGTAGGAGAATTACTGATGAATAAATCCAAGATGGTGGCTATAATTAAATATGGCGGACATATATTGAAATCAAAATGGCCGCACTTTTCTATATCTGGTACACTCTATCTATGTACCAAATTTCAAATCTCTATGTCAATGGGAAGTAGTAGAATTTTTGATCAGTCAGTCACTGTCACTCTTGTTTTTATATATATATATAGATTAACCAATAAAGAATGTATTATTAGTATTTAATTATGTATTATTAGTATTTATTTATGTATATTAGTATTTTTGTATTATTATGAACAATAATGACAAAATTATAAGAATTATCAGTATTGAACATATAATTTTGTGGTTCTGTATTCTGTGTTAAAGTGGTAAATTATTCTCTTTAGATTAATTAAAAATTTAATTAGTAGTAAACTTAGGTCCAATACATAAGTGTATTGTTTACATAGCATCTTACAGTTATTAATCGGGACTAAGAAGAAGAAAAGAAGAAACAATATCAAATAAAAAATGGTTGTGCTTGAAGTCTCACATAATAATTAATATAAAAATGCCATTTTTCAAAACTGGTCTTATTTTCAACTTTTTTTTTTTTTTTTTTTTTTGGTTTCTGTATTCTTCACCGTAGTTGTATCTATGTGCACAAAATTTGGGGAAGATTAAATGACGGGAAGTGGTTCAAAATTGGGGTTATAGGTGTGCGATGAAACTTAGAAAGCAAAAAAATTTGACGCCATTTCTTTTTTTTTTTTTTTTGGTTTCTGTATTCTTCACCTTAGTTGTTTCTCTGTGCAAATTGGGGAAGATTGGATCACGGGAAGTGGTTCAAAATTGGGGAAACGGAAATGTGCGATGAAATTTACAAAGGTAAGTAATATAAGACCAGTTAAAAGGGTTTTGTTAGTGTTGTGAACATGAAATTAGTGAGAATAAGGGGGGGGGGGCACGCAAACGTTAATGCTTTTTGACAAAATGACGTGGAAATTAAACAATTTACAAAAGTGTTATACATTTTTGTAATCTACTCTTTAATTACAATATAAAATTTCAAAAATAAAAAAATCTCGTGTTATAAATTATCTACCATATTGGATGCCCAGTTAATTAGGTCGCAATTCATATTTTTTCTATGGCCCAGCAGAGGACATATTTTGCATATTTCTAGTACCAGCAGAAAAATTAAAATATTTCCAAAATGTTTTTTTTATTAAAGATAAATTAAATTTTTTCCGAATATACTCATCGGCTTACCAAAAGGTATTAGCATTAGCGCGAATTATTCAACAATTTAGGAATAGCAGTTATAGGTAGAGTTACCATACGTCCGGATTTCGTCCGGATAGTCCGAATTTGTAACCTCTGTTCGGTTTAGCGTCCGGATTTGAGAAATGTCCAGATTTGAGAAATGTCCGGATTTTACAAAGATGAGCGGAAAACGCAGCAAAAGCGATGATGGGGTCTAATTCGAAACCTGAAAGAGAAAGATTATCTCTGTGAGTTGTAAATGAGCTTCTTAATATTAAAGCAAATTCTATTATGACATGATGCTCAGAATTCCACGACAAAATCAAAAATGACAAACCTTTTCTAAGGAAAATTAGTTCATCTGAAAAGTATGAAGCAGGAACTAATGAAGAACCCATCTCTGGACCCAGCAGAGACTAGCAAAAGTTAAATATGATATTAATAAATATATAACTTAATTATATATTTGTTTCCCAATTTCACAAAAAAAAAAAATTATATAGGTAGGTATATACAAATTATAAAAAATCACAGGGAAGTACTTGCGTCCAAGTACTTTTTAGGGTTTTGTAGATGATTAAGCATACCCGTTATGAAATAATGATTTGTTTTTCTTCGATCTCAAGGGTCCGGGTTCGATCCCCCGGGGAGTCACAATGTTTTTTATCAGTAATAACGACTAGATAAATTACATTTTTTCAGAACATTTTCATCGCTCCACCATAAGGTATAGCCATGAATTATTTTGAAATTTTAGGACCAGCCAATATATAGTGTTGGGGGGGGGGAATGTTTTTTGGGGTATATTTTGACTTATGAAACCAATAAAGAATAAAAAATTTAAAAAAGCAAATATATATTTGTATCCTACACTTCAGCAGCTTTCATTTGATACCCACTCAAAATTTTAAAAAAATAAAATTTTGGGCGCACTTCAAATTTTTGCGCACAATATTGGTAATTTTTAAAAACTAGAAATGAACTCCCGAAAATATCATCGCCCCACAATAAGGAATTAGCATGAATTATTTCGAAATTTTAGGACCAGCCGTTATATAGTGTTTGGGGGGGGGGGACATTTTTTTGGGGTATATTTTGATTTTTTCTTAACCAATAAAGAATAAAAAATTTAAAAATGCAAATATATATTTGTATCCTACACTTCAGCAGCTTTCATTTGATACCCACTCAAAATTTTAAAAAAATAAAATTTTGGGCGCACTTCAAATTTTTGCGCACAATATTGGTAATTTTTAAAAACTAAAAATGAACTCCCGAAAATATCATCGCCCCACAATAAGGAATTAGCATGAATTATTTCGAAATTTTAGGACCAGCCGTTATATAGTGTTTGGGGGGGGGGGGGACATTTTTTTGGGGTATATTTTGATTTTTTCTTACCCAATAAGGAATGCAAAATTTAAAAAAGCATATATATATTTGTGTCCTACTCTTCAGCAGCTTTCATTTGATACCCAACTCAAAATTTTAAAAAAATAAAATTTTGGGCGCACTTCAAATTTTCGCGCCCAAAATTGGAAATTTTTGAAAATTTGATATGCCCTCCCGGAATTTTCATCGCCCCTCAATAAGGCATTAGCATGAATTATTTCGAAATTTTGGTATATTTTTTGGGTATATTTTGATTTTTTTACCCAACAAGGAATGCAAAATTTAAGAAAGCATATATATATATATATATATATATATATATATATATATATATATATATATATATATATATATATATATATATATATATATATATATATATATATATATATATATATATATATATATATATATATATATATATATATATATATATATATATATATATATATATGCGTCCTACTCTTCAGCAGCTTTTATTTGATACCCCACTCGAAAGTTAAAAAAAATATAAATTTTTGAGTTTACTACATTTTTGCGAATTGCGCATGCGCATATTACATTTTTAACTTCTGTATATTTTTTCTGTGGTTGGGGTAAAAAGTTGCACCAGTGTTTCAAATTTCATCACTTTAGCTTAAACGGTTCGGGCCCTATGAACCAAAGAGCGACGGACGGACGGACACATCACCCTCGGTATAAGGGTTTTGAGAAGTATCTACAAAACCCTAAAAATTATATAGGTGTATACAGGGTGGCTGGTGATATATGTGAAAAATGAAGTAGGTTGTTCTACGCCTCAAGGGCTACAAAAAACGCTATATGAACCATGGGTCAAATCTTAACCGTTCTCCAGTTCTCCCACAAGTTCAAATTTTATGATTTTGTTAAGATCGCAAGCCTTTGCTCATAAAAACACAAATTGCTCTGAAAGTATAAAAGCTAGAACAAATTTTTTGGTTTTGTTGAAAAGCTGACAAAATTACATACAAGAAAAGTGTAATTTTAATTTCCATGCCCTCAAATTACATGACAAAAAATGTATACAAATTTTACTGTTAATAAAAAAATTAAAAAATATTTTTTCTTTGTGGTTCCATAACTTGGTATTGAACTGAGCTTAAACTGTTCAGACTTCAGAAAAAACTTCCTGCTTTAGTAACGTTTCGATTAATATTAATATTATTACCCATTCATAAGATGGAAATTTTTGTAAACTTCGTTTAAAGTAAAAATGAAATATGTTTATTATTGTTTTTGTTGACATTTATACATAGTTGAGTATACTAAACCAATCTTACTTTTTTAATTTTTACTCACCTGTAAGTCAACAATAGCAATAATAAACATGTTTCTTTTTAGGGTTTCGAGGTCGTCCTAGAAACCCTTTATACTTTAGCACCCCCCTTGGTTCTAAACAATAGTCTGCCCTACAAAAGTTTCAAAGGAATGTGTTTTTGTCTCCCCAAGACATTGAGACTCCTGGGGCCTGGGGCAGTTTTATATTTAATATCCCTTTATCTTAATAATTGATTAGACTAAGGGATATGATCACAATTATGTACACAAGTGTGATATTCCTTTGTCCCAAGCTACATTGGAATAAATATCCCTTCATCTTAATAGTAATTTAGACTAAGGAATATATGCAACTCTGTATATGTTCCTTTGTCTAAATAACTATTAGCACAAAGAGATATAGGGGGGGTGCTAAAGTAAAAAAGTACTAAACTTTTTTTTACAAATTTTGTTAAAAAAAAAAAAAAAAAAAAAAAAAAAAAATATAATGTATTTATGAATTCTTATGACTATGACCGAAGAAACCCTTTTGTAACTTGCTGGCATGTACTTGACGGTATTTTTACTTTTCCTCACTACCTATAGTGGACAGCATGATGTCTGTATGTATGTATGTGTGTGTTATCATCGTAGCCCCCAAGGTATTTAATCTAGAGAGTTGAAACTTGGCAGAAAAATCAGTCCTTACCTGTAGTGGTGCCACCCGGAAAATTAAATTTTTCCGCCATCTTGAACCCAGTTTGTTGAGTCAGCAAAAATTATTAAAAAATCGTAATAAATCGACAATGGTCCTGATCGAGTTGAAATTTGGCACAAATATACCTCTCTGCATGACAAACAAGCCCACCAAACTTCATTTTGATATTGGCCGCCATTTTGAAGTTATCAATTTTAGATTTTTTAAACTTTGACGTTTAATAATACCGAAAGTATAAATAGGTTTTTGTCGTATAGCAAATCGTTGGAACCGGAAAAACTTAAGGAACAAATTTAAAAAACCCCGTTTACCATTAATTAGTTTAAATGTTATAAGCGAATATAATTATTTATTAGTGCGATAATTTTGATGACGTCAAAGTTTTTTTACATCTGTCAAAATACCGTCAAACTTCAAATAATTGACTAAAATATAGGTACTAAAAATAAGGTGTTTTTTTAAGAATGATAATAAGGTGGATTCACACCTACGGTCACGGACAGGGCTGATCACGGTCGGGTCAGATCAGATCAAGATCCCTTTCTATGTTTTTATATAGAAGCATTCCCACCTTCGGCACGGTCCGGTCACGCACAGGGCACGGTCCGATCAGGGTTGCTTGCCGAGCGATCTAGACCAGAGCTTGCCCTGTGCGTACCGTGATCAGACCGACAGTGTGAGAGCCCTACAGACAGTCAACCCTCAGTTCGCCTCCTATCTACGGGTTTTTATTGCCAATGCCATAGTGTTTTTACTAAATTAATTTCGTGTATTCTTCAACTTATCCCTTTGATTATAATTTCTTCTCTATTTTAAAAAAAAACTATTTTTTTAATTATAATATTTTTCAAAGCTATATTTCGCCCAAACCTGGGCATCTTCAGGCCTAAAAATAACAATAACATATATATAACATTTATTTAAACAATTTGTAGTTATTACTAATATCCTTAAGTTTAAATTACTAACACAAAAACAATGTCAAACTATCTAAAAAGGTGGGTTCATAGCTAGCGGATCCGTAATTGCAGAGGCACGGAGGGATTCATCTATGGCAACTCTTTTACGGTGCCGCCGAAAGTTGGTTCCAAACCATCTTTTTTGCGGTGCCGCTTTAAAACCTGTATGAAACCTTCAATTAGTCCTCTTCTTATTTCCTATTTGTTTTTATATTACAATTGTTTATTATATTATATTGTGTATCTGAATTTGTTCCTACATTATTTTTATTATAATCTGTATTGCATCTGTGTTTAATATAAGTTTTTTATCAGTGTTTTATCTTCATCTGTGTATTATGTCCGTGTTTTTTTTATATCTGTGCTTATCATATCTGTTCCTTCATTATTTTGATTATATACCTATTTCTTATTTATATAATAATAAAATTACTAATCTATAATCTTAATTATATAAGTTTTTTTAAGCAAGAGAACTAAATTCAAGTTGAAAAAACGATGTTATAATTGGCTTTGTTTATAACCTGACCGACCGAAACTCGAGGGGAGGGAAACAACGACTCCGTCCTCTGCCTCGGCGGTTCTCCGAAGAATATATTGTTATCTATATAGCCCTCCGCAAATAAGTATCCGCTAGCTGTGAACCCACCTTAATTCAAATATATTCATTATTTTTTACTTTCTCATATAAAGAGAAAGTATTGTGATGGCGCGAAAATTCGATTTTGAGATTTTGATGGATTTACACGTTTTGAGGTCCCCTGAGTCCAAAAAAGTGGTTTTTAAAAAATGTCTGTCTGTCGTCTGTCTGTCGTCTGTCTGTCGTCTGTCGTCTGTCTGTCGTCTGTCGTCTGTCTGTCGTCTGTGCAGACGCCTGGAGCCCAAACTACTGGGCCGATTTTGACGAAATTTGGCATACATGTTCAGAAAAATCATACCCCGAGGCGAAATCGAGAAATGAATTTTAGCTTTAAATTTGGGGGCGCTACCCCCCAAAAACTCTGAAAAAAACATGAAAAAAAATTATTTCTCGAAAACGGTTCCGACGATTTTGATTAAAAAATTCTAAAATATATACGAATACATTAAATACGAATCCTACGATATAAGCCGTTTCCCCGGGAAAAATCTAGTTCCTGAGAAAAGAGCTGAAAACGCGGACCGAGAGAGCCCGGGTTAGATTCCCCGCCCAGGAGAAGTTATTTTTATGAAAAATTTTAATGAAATGCTCAATAATAATTAAATTTACACTACGAAAACTAATAAATGGAAAACACTGGGCTAAATAATTATGAACTCGTATATGAGAAAGTTTGTCTGAGTTGTCTCGGACCGATTTGTTAATATTATGTTTAAGAAAATAAACAAAATAGTAACGATTAAACATGAAGTAGTGGGTTTTGTAATGGCTGATTCCTAGAAGACAATAAATCTCTACATTGTAATGTTTCAACCTCTTTATTTTTTTTACTAGAGAATCGTGAACAACGATATTTTAATTAAGTAAAGTGTCTGTTTTTGTTTTTTTTATCTTTGCTTTTCTGAAATCCTTTCATTTCTCAGAAAAACGTATAAAAGTGGGAAGGAGGAACCAGGTGGGGGTACAGATGTGTTTTCTTCAAAACAAGCTAATAGACAAGACTTAAGACTTTAGTCTTCCGTGGATTTTATCAGTGAAAAGATCGTTTTAACGCTTCCGGTTGTAGTTTTATTATAATTTTTAGGGTCCGTAGGCAAAACCAAGGACCCTTATATTTTCCTGCGTGTGTCTGTCCGTCCGTCCTCTCGCGTGCTCTCACGGCTACACCTTTCGTCCGATCACTTTGAAATTTGGCATGTATGTGTCTTGTACCTGCCCACATATTTTAAAAATATAGCGACTTAAAAAAAATATTTTTCAAAAAAATTAGGGTAAAAACTTAAGGGTTAAAATTTTTTTATTTTTTTTTCGACACCATAAGGGGTATCATATGAAAGGGTACGTCGAGCTGATTACAAAAATATATAATTCTTTGGATATAACTTTGATAGGGCGAGCGTAGGCAAGTTTGAAGTGGATGTAAAACTTGCCCCCCCCCCCCTCTATCTCGCTTATGTGAAGTGCAAAAAATCTGAAAAAATTCCTGAACAAAAACATTCTTAACATAAAAACATTCTCCGACCAAAAGTAAAGATACCACTTTTTGGAAATTTTATTTTTTATTGACAAAATACGTTTTTTTATACTTATGGTCTTTTCGATGTATTTATATGGTTGTAGTCCGGTTCAGTGGCAAAAAAATACTTTATCAGAGTGTGTTTTGAGAATATCAGACCCTTAGAATGGTTCAAAGTAAGCTTTTTAGCATTTTAAAGAAACACTGTTTATACACTTTACAGTTTAACACTATATAGTGTGGCCTACGGACCCTCGCTGTGTGCTGACTAGCACACACTTGACCTGTTTATTCTTTTGTTAAATCTTTATTCTCGTGTTAAAAAGGGAATATTCTAGACTAGAGTATAATTAGAAGTCTTATTTATTTCTTGATATAATGTTTATATTTCGTATCAATCGTAGATAAAAATATTTATATATCTCTCTGTAATGAAAATTATTCTTAATCAACGATTTTGTTGGGAATAGCGCAAATAAGTGCTTGAATCAAAGTTGAGAATGTTATGATTTAGAGTTCATAACTCAAGTTTTTTTTACTAGTTTTATTATTTTTACTAATATTATGTTATACTTGCGGATTATTATTAGTTTTACTTTCTTATATATGATTTATATATATACAGGGTGTATATATTTCAGTTTCATTATTGGAGCAAAAAAGGTTGGTACAAGCTTATAAGTTCAGAAAAATCATAATAAATAATATGATTGAATAATCAATTTTAGCTCCAAATTCCAATTTATTGACGTGACTCCCAAAATACGTTAAAACAAATTATTTTTCGAAAAAGGTTCCGACAATTTTGATTAAGAGCTTATAAGAAGAAATAGATTATAGAAAAAAAGAATGTAGATTATAGTTGTAAGTCATTTTCCCGATAAACATCTAGTTTTCGAGATATTTATAAAAATAATTCATATAAAAATGCCATTTTTCAAAACTGGTCTAATTTTCAACTTTTTTTTTTTTTTTTTTTTTTGGTTTCTGTATTCTTTATCTTAGTTGTATCTATGCGCAAAATTTGGGGAAGATTAAATGACGGGAAATGATTCAAAATTGGGGTAATAGGTGTGCGATGAAAGTTAAAAAGCAAATAAATTTGAAGCCTTTTTTTTTTTGGTTTCTGTATTCTTCACCTTAGTTGTATCTATGCGCAAAATTTGGGGAAGATTGAATGACGGTAAGTGGTTCAAAATTGGGGTAATAGGTGTGCGATGAAACTTACAAAGCAAAGTAATATACGACCAGTAATAAATATGATTTTGTTGAAAGTTGAAAATATATATTTGACATATCAATTAAAAGATTTTATAGGATTTAAGTATAGAATCAATATACAATTGAGTGTAATATATGTTTGATTTTTTACAATTGGCTACTCTACAAAACAACCCCTATAAAAGTGAGCAGCACTGAGTCAGCTGTTTAAAACTCATTTGAAGTTAATATGTTAGGAAAATTCAATATTTAAAGAAAGGTTTAAAGCACATTGGATAAATTTAAATTTGACAAATGGATATTTCTCTCTCACGTTTTTAACTTCATGAAAATAGTTTTGTTTTTTTAATTTAAACCCATTTTTTAATTTAACTTACTATCTTTCAATAAGAGTACTATCTTTTAAATCGATTCACGAAGTACCTACCTAAAAACCAAAGCTTATTAAAAAATATAATATAAGAATATAAGATTTACCGATATTAAGTTTATTATTGTTATCATAATATCATTAAATAGCTATGTAAACAAATGAAAAATTAATAATTTAAGAAAAGAAATGTATATCTGCGTTTAGAACTAATAAAAAACCAATAATATCAATTCTATTTCGTTCGTTTACTAAATAAAAATCAGGTTGTAAATTTATAAAGATTTTTTAAAGAGTTTAAATTTACTATTCAAAAGTTGGTAGTAGTGGCTAGGTCCGTTGAAACGTTGAGGTTCAAGGTCAGTTCTACGCGATGTCCTTCCGCAGCCATGTTTGATTTTCTTCTTCAGCGTTTTCCTTAAAACTAAGGTAAATTATCTAATTTATATTCAAATTAGAATTATATTATGTCAAGTATTGTCAGTCTTTTAAAATATTACATATAATGTGACCATTAAGTGTTAATATAATGTTGAATTGTTGCGATTAAGGTTCGACGAAAGTGAACCTGAAATAGATTCAAACAAAACTACGTGATAAAGTTGTTTTAACTATTAGACAAGAAATCGTATTTAATTTCTTATCCTTTGTACCTTATTACTGTTTTATTCGACATTTTCTGTTTATTATATTTAAATTGTGATTACCGATAGCGCTTTTTCACTAACTTTAAGATATTATTGCTTATTTGGTAAGTTAAAACGTAGAGACTTTGACTCCGAGTTTTTTTCCGTTCAAGTGGCGGCCATATTTGATATTTTTAACCCTTTCAAATTATTAAAAAACTTAGTGATTTTTTATTTTAACCTGTATTTTTATCTTCTATACTCTTTTAACTGACTAGTTGTTTAATTATTATACCTTATACTTATTACCATCATCAGTATCATCAGTATCATTATTATTATCTCCAATTAATTTTATTTTCTGTTATCTTATTTAAATCTCACTTTACTTTTGTAATGATTTATAACAATTAATATGATATTTATATTTTATTAATATTATATTTATTATATAATATTATACTAGCTTTCACCCCGCGCTCTACGCGGGGCTCATGCTAGGTATTAGTGGCAATGTTTCCTGTAATCATGAAGGCCTAGCAAATAAATTAAATTCCTAAATAGTTTTGTTTCCAAAGCCTTCTAGGAATAAAATCAGGACTATATTACATATCATTAATTCCATTACTAAGAATATAATACTCTCCAAATCGTAGTTTGGAGTCTATCTATGAATTTTAAAAATTGCCAATAGCAACTAAGTTATACTATATTAATAACTAATAATGCTAAAAAAAAAAAAAAAAAAAAAAAAAAAAATAAGAAAATAAACGTAGACAAAACCAATTAGACTGGGAAGTCATTGAACAATCATCAACCATGATGGTGCATTAATTTAATTACCAGCCTCTTCTCTCAATACGGCAGTTTCACCAGTATATAATAACTCTAGTTATAGGACAAATTAGTAAAATAATAAATACTTGATTTAAAGAGCATTAGTTTGAGGTTTAAGCACTCCAATCAGAAATTAAATCGATCAACAATTCCGGACGCCATATAGTCCAGTCAAATGGTGCATGAAAAGAGCTCAAAGTGGAAAGTTCTGGTGTAATTGTTGTTAGTGGCTTACTTTATGTTTTTTGGGGTGCTGAACACGAATCTGAAGTTGTCCAACAAAATTTCCCTCGGCAAATATGAGAAATCATCGAAAAACCACAAGAAAAAATGTTTTTTATTGGTTTCCAGCTTATAACTTGCAAAGCAATCTACTCACGCAAAAAGTGGTCTAGTAGTAAAATAAAAAGGAGTAAATAATCTACAATTTATGTCTATAACATTTATTTGTACGTCGTATGGTTTTCACGCAAATGGGAGTTGAAATATTGGGAA
Organism: Gerris lacustris; assembly: GCA_951217055.1. Taxonomy (NCBI): domain Eukaryota; kingdom Metazoa; phylum Arthropoda; class Insecta; order Hemiptera; family Gerridae; genus Gerris; species Gerris lacustris. Next base: position 57,425,602 of record OX578283.1, on the reverse strand, counting down.
GAGGTGGCGGGTGGAGGGTACAGGCTGAAGGGTAAACGGTTGGTGGCCAGACTGCGCTGGCAGTTAATTTTATGTTTTTGGGTGTGCTGAACACGAATCTAAAGTTGTCCAACAAAAATTTTACACGAAAATATGAGAAATCATCATAAAACCACTTTTTACTTTTATTTTTTTAGTGGATTTCGCCTTATAACTTACAAAGCAAGCTATTTACGCAAAAAATGGAAGAGTAGTAAAATAAAGAAGAGAAAATAACCTACAAATTATATCTTTACCATTTTTTTGTAAGTCGAATGGTTTCTATGCAAAAGAGGGGTTGAAATAACCGGGAAATCAGTAATTTTTGAAAAACAACAAGTAACACTATTAATATTTATTCTTTATTTCATGTAGGTAAACACTGTAGTTTTCAACCCCTCTTTGTTTGTTGGGAAATTTTGTTGGACAACTTCAGATTCGTGTTCAGCACCCCAAAAAACATAAAGTAAGCCACTAACAACAATTACACCAGAACTTTCCACTTCAAACTACCATTTGACTGGACTAATAAGCGCTCAAAGTGAAATTACTTTTAAAATAAATAAATTTAGCTTGTAGTTGAAGTTGTAGTTGATAGTGGGTCAAAAGGGATGTATAAAAAAATCACAGGGACGTACTTGCGTCCAAGTACTTTTTAGGGTTTTGTAGATGATTAAGCATACCCGTTATGAAATAATGATTTTCTTTCTTAGATCTCAAAGGTCCCGGGTTCGATCCCCCGGGGGGTCACAATGTTTTTTATCAGTAATAACGACTAGATAAATTACATTTTTTCAGAAAATTTTCATCGCTTCACCATAAGGTATAGCCATGAATTATTTTGAAATTTTAGCACCAGCCGTTATATAGTGTTGGGGGGGGGGGGGGGGAGAATTGTGATTGGGGTATATTTTGACTTATAAAACCAATAAAGAATGAAAAATTTAAAAAAGCAAATATATATTTGTATCCTACTCTTCAGCAGCTTTCATTTGATACCCCACTCAAATTTTTAAAAAAATAAAATTTTGGGCCGACTTCAAATTTTTGCGCACAAAATTGGTATTTTTTAAAAACTAGAAATGAACTCCCGGAAATATCATCGCCCCACAATATGGAATTAGCATGAATTATTTCGAAATTTTAGGACCAGCCGTTATATAGTGGTTGGGGGGGGGGGGGATTTTTTTTTGGGTATATTTTTTTTTTTTTTCCCAATAAAGAACGCAAAATTTAAAAAAGCATATATATATTTTTGTCCTACTCTTCAGCAGCTTTCATTTGATACCCAACCTAAAATTTAAAAAAAAAAAAATTTTGGGCGCACTTACCATTTTCGCGCCCTTAATTGGCAATTTTTAAAATTTTGATATACACTCCCGGAATTTTCATCGCCCCACAATAAGGCATTAGCATGAATTATTTCGAAATTTTAGGACCAGCCGTTGTATAGTTGTTGGGGGGGGGGATTTTTTTTGGGTATATTTTGATTTTTTTACCCAACAAGGAATGCAAAATTTAAAAAAAGGATATATATATATATGCGTTCTACTCTTTAGCTGCTTTCATTTGATACCCGCTCGAAAATTTAAAAAATATTAATTTTTGAGTTTACCACATTTTTGCGAATTGCGCATGCACATATTAAATTTTGAACTTCTGTATATTTTTCCTGTGGTTGGTTAGAAAAGTTGCACCTGTGTTTCAAATTTCATCCATTTCGCTTAAACGGTTCGGGCCCTATGAACCAAAGAGCGACGGACGGACGGACACATCACCCTCGGTGTAAGGGTTTTGAGAAGTATCTACAAAACCCTAAAAACAAACTCTCCTATCTCATATTCGTATTGAATTACCCTTTAATCTAATTTATTCTTCAGTCTTCCTTAGGTCTATAGGGCATTAATAAAGTTTATTACTAGTCCATGTCTGGCTATATTTCACCTCCTTTGAGGCATCCTCAGGCCTAAAAGAAGATTTTAAATTTATTTATCCACATCATCATTCACATTAACAAATATTTACATAAAAACTTTGTATTATTACTTCAATCCAACATAATTTAACATATAATTTTGTGATTTAACTTATACCATAATTATATGTATAACTATACACTAACCTTTATTAATCCTTCTATTATATTTCATATACATTTTTCTTTGAAAATCTAACAGCCAGTTATTAAACCGTGCGTCAAACGTCTACCTACAATTACATTAATTTGTCTGTTAAAATTTTTTCAATATTGAACTATAATTAAAAAAGTATTTACCTTTTCATTTATTCCAATTTATCTTCTAAAACATGGTAACTTACACATTTCCTCTTTTCATATCCACTGTTCTTTATTTAATGTAATTTTTAATTATAAAATTATTAACTCTCCTATCTCATTTTCCTTGCTATATTTCGTCTCTTAGTTGAGTCATTATCAAGCATCTATAACACAAAAAAACCACAACAATATCAACCATTGTATTTATCTGAGTAATCTCTATACTACTCTTTTCGATTAATAATGATAATCAATCATGGGCGCCGACTTTTAAAAATTATTGAGGGGGCCCACGAAGGAGTAGAGAATACTCCCTTAGAAAGGGGGGTACGGGGGTCCTCCCCCGGAAAATTTTTAAAAACTAGGTGGCAAAAACTGCTATATTTGAAGCTTTCTGGAGAATTTTTATAGCAATGTTAAAGAAAGTTTCATACCAATAAAACGTGTTTTCTTCTTTTCAACTAAAAAACCAAACTTTTCTATGCATTAAAATATTTTTTGGCCATAACAGAGGAAAATTTACTTAACGTTGGTAATCACTTAACCGTTGTTATACACATAATGTTATCTAAATATATGAAATTAATGTTTTGTATACATTGGTAAGAATTGAATTTTTTTGGATACTTTTTAATTTTATCCATTCCAAAAACCGAATCCGGCCATACATTTTTCCGTGTATGTATGTGTGTCTGTCACCACGAGTTCGACTTTATAAGCGCAAAACTGGCTTAACGAAATCGATTAATTTTTTTTCAGAGGTGAGTGCAAACGTGTTGCGCATCTTGTAGGCTTGGTTTCATCTAAAAATATTGAGTAGAACCAAAGTTATTTAAAAGTTTAGAAAAAAAAAAAAAAAAAAAAAAAAAAAAAATGTTTAAAAATAACAACCTAAAAAAATTAGGTTGGCCCACCATAACCAAAACCCACAGACTAGCTAATCAAAATGTTTGGGTGTTTCTAGATTCTAGATCACTTAGGCCCTCCTTACACGGAGCAACTCAAAACAAACTGATTACAAACTCAAATCTGTTGATATTCATGAGTTGATGAATGAGTTTCAACCTGTGTAATTGAATGGGACACCGCACACGGAGCAACTCATAACAAACTGGGACTGCTTTCTGTCAACCCAAAAATGACTGGAGTTTCCAGTTAAGTTTGTTTTGAGTTGCTCCGTGTGTGGAGGGCCTTAGACTCGTTTTTTGCGTTTGATCTAAAATTTTGGGCCAAAACCGACTGGAAAAAAAAGAAGTTTTTTTTTTTAAATGTTTATTCCCCTTAAAAAATTAGAGATGGCGGACATAACTATTGAAGATTTTTTTTGGAGGCTTATTGTGGATAAACGGTAAATCGTATCGAAAAGCATATTGCACCAGGGTCCTGCTATTATTTTTTGTCATACCTCCATCAGTTCTACCTTAAATAGATTAAATTTGATTTTTTTTAATTTTAGATCTTTGAGCTCTTATGGCGTCCGCAATTTGTAGATAGATTTAATTTTTAATTGGGGTTTTTAAACCTCACACTAATGCTCTTTTAATCGAGTATTTATTATTTTATTTTGATTTTTTTGACTAAGTTTATTTTCTTAATTATTATATGCATAATCTCATTTATAATATACATTACCTTTTTTTTGTTATTTATTACTATATTACTTAGTTTAAATTGGCTATTTTTTAAATACATATATAGATAGACTCCAAACTACGAATGAATGATGTATAGTGTAGTCCTGATATTATTCCTAGAAGACTTTGGAAACAAAACTATTTAGGTATTTCATTTAATTGCTAGGCCTACATGTTAATAGGAATCATATAGCATGAGCCCCGAGAGGAGTTAAGGCAGTAATCAATCAAATAAAAAATACAAACCATCAACTACCTAATCTGTATCATCAGGTAGTCTCTATACCAATTAAGGGTATATTGTTCGTATGCACACAAAATATGCCATTAATTCTTTAATAATAAAGAATATTACAAGCTAACAATAATATTCAAAGAATGAGACCGAAAAAAAAGTTGCCCCCCCCCCACCCCAAATTTTGGAATGTGGGCGGGCGGCCAAGAACTTCTCTTTCTTACTGCTACTACTATGCCATCACACTGCTTGCCACAAAAAATAAACTTGATCACCACACCTGGGCTTACATATTTAAAATTTACTAACATTATTTTTAATTATAATTAATATAATTACGAATATTATTTTTTAATATTTCAATAATAAATATTGCCTTTCCTGTCACCCCCTCTCGATGGAGCTCTGGCCATTGATGCTGAAAGCCATAATGAAGCTGTTCAATGTGTATTTCAGTTTCACTTAGTTAATGTAACCATCCTCCATTGTAGAAATATTTATTGTTTGAATACATTTTTTTTTTTTTTTTTGCTTCCGAGCTTACCGAAGGTAACGGAAGCATTGTGTTCACTTTTGAGAACGAAAAACTTTTATGCCTCCGATTTCAAAAATTCCAAGAGAGAAATCCGTATCAGACATCAGGGAACATTTTTGGTCTCGTGTCTGTCTGTCTGTCTGTCTGTCTGTGTGTCCGCGAATTATGAAACGTGCGACGATAACTTGAGTAAATGTCGACCGATTTTTTTGAAATTTGGTAGACATGTTCATTTTACCAATGCCCAGGACGAGTTCGTTGGACAGCGTTATCCGTCCAAGCGTTCACGAGCAACGCTCACGTAAACGTGAACTTTAAATTTAAAATTGGAATTTTAGGTCGGGGAAAAAATCTAACTTCATCTATTCAATACGACAAACATTTTTTACAAATACAATTTTTTAGTAAAACCAACTGCAACACCGCTATGAATGGGGGGGGGGCTCAGCCCCCTAGACTCAACATTGGGGGGGCTCGAGCCCCTTGGGCTCTTAGGAGTCGGCGCCAGTGTAATCAATTGGAAAACATTTGAGAAAATCACAACTCTTACCATTTACATTGCAAATTTTGCAAAGAACTACTCATTTTGTTTTGAAACAAAAACGTCAATTTTAAAGTGCTTTTGCACCCAAGTCTCCTAAACCTATCCATCCTGTGAAGGACAATCTCCCAAGTCCAAACATAAAAATACAATCATAGAGATCTGTTTCATTCTAATCATTACATACACATAAAATTTTTTTTATACAACCATGCTTTATCTATGTATACTTACTACTTACATTAATATCAGCCTAATTCTGTATTGCACAGACATAAATAACTTATCTATCATTAAAATAAATAAACACTTTTTCTTTCTAAACATTCAACTAAATTACAAAAACAATCAACAAAATTTAACAAAGAAACAATTAAAAAAATACTTTAAATAAAATAATAATAGCTAAATAAATAATAATAACTAATAATAATAAGCTTAAATAAATAATATCTTAAATATAGCTAAAATTTAGCTCTATTTAAGGTAGAACCGATGGAATTTGAATAATGATGATGATGAGAGGTTCACTCTAAACTCTAAAAGAAGTGTCATTTGGGAAATAAGGAACCCCTAGATTCTAGATTATGAAGTTTGTTAACTTCATTACTCATTAATTTAATTAAATCATAAATGATTTGACTATTTCATATAATTTTGTATTATTTTATTAAAAATAATTCAGATTAAACATTTATATCATTCTGATTAGATTTCCTTATTTTATGAAAGACTTTCTATTTAATATAAAAGGCACCTCCTTGTTTAAAAGTTCAAAATGAGCTATTTCCTTTTTTTTTTTTTGTAAAAAAAAGAAGAAAGCTCAATACACTGGAGTAAAACTGGTTTAGTCTACTCTTTATAAATTCAGGCGGAAAAATGGAACTTGTTGAAGTATTGTTTAAATAGTTCAAAAGGAAAGTCAATTTGCCCTAGTTAAGGCTCTCAAGTTGTATAAGTGCGTAGACGATTTTCTGAAAACTTCTTAGCTTTGGCTTTAGAGGCCTTCTAAATTGATTTGTTGGCTATTTTACCCACCCACTAGTAAACCCCTTGGCTTCTCTTCTCTTAGAAGGCATGCGCATTTCGGACTAGCAACCTCCCCCCCCCCTGCTGGCTGTAGCCCCCCCTCCCTGTAGAATAATTACGCCTGTCCCTTTATATAGCGGGGAAATACTTGGCCCTAAGGGGGTAGGAAAGGGAGGGGGGCACCTGTTCTTGGCAGCATCTCTCTTCCACTCACCCCCCCCCCTCTCCTACTCCTAAAGCTTCAACTTAGAAAAACCGATTTTGAGTTAATTTTCTCAAGAGGAAAGCAGTAATGCTTGGATTTACCACCCTTCCTCTTTTATTTTTTTAAAAAGAGGATCTATCAATAAAAGAATAGATGAAAGTAAAAAAAAAATCCTTGCCATGTAAACCAATCTTTTTAATAAAAATACTTTTATTAATGTTTATATTTATATATTTTGTTTTTCTATTAGCGAATTTTCGAAGAAAATAAAGCTATTGCAATGGCTTTAAAATTTTTGTAATGCGAATTTTTGAAATTTTTTTTCCACAGAAATCCGGGTTGGAGTAGCCTATATGGGGCATCATGTATAGAAATGCAAAATCTAACAAATATAATGCCTACATAATTAAAGTGTTTCCTGTATATTGATATAAATTGCATTATTTATGTATTCTTTTTCATTTCATACTCTCTTGAAAAACCAGATACGCTACATTGAAGCCCAGGTAATCTACAACAGGTACATACGCCCAAGATTCCCAAAATCGACCAGTATACAGCTGTGTCTCAAAATAGAGGACTGAAGATGGAAATTTTATTAAAAGAAAACTTATGAAATGAAGAAGAGTCCATAATTGGTGAATTTTTTATCAATATATTGAAAAGACTTTAATTATATGTTCCAGTGTTTTTGCATTTCTATACACGATGCCCCATATAGGGTAGTTCAACCTCACTCCAGACGATATCTCCCCTTAGGATGGACTTAAAAATTTCAAACAAATTTTAAAATGTCAATAATATCAAAAGAAAGGATGAGTTCGTTGGCCAGAATTTTTGGAGTTCATTTAGGGGTCAAATTTTGACAATTTAGGGTCAAAAACATTTTTTTTTTTCATTTTACCCCCCCCCCTTCTCTTATATGAAAATATGCCAAAATTGTACATAACAACAATTACTGTACTCTTAAAGAGCTTTCCAATGACATCCATCTTGAAGGGTAAATACTATTTTGACTGTGTACCATTTTTTTTTTTTTTCACCCATCCAAATCCTAAACCAAAATTTTCCTATATTATTATAAGCCAATAATACGCAGCTTTCTTTGAAAATTCGCTCATTAAGTTATGGTGCATGACTGGACTTTTTTAAGATTAGTTTCAAAATAGCAATTAATTTTAATTTTAATCTTAAAATTAAAAATCAGTTTATTTATAATGTAATTACATATAACTAAGATGTGTATTCCATCTCTAATATCCCCCCCCCCTCTCTTATTGTGGCATAAACGTAGGGAACAGAGGTTTGATTCCTTATGCTTGATTGCAGGTACCTGATGTGTGAAGAGAGATATTAAGTGTCCGAATTTTAAACTGAGTGCTCTAATAAGGAAAAACATAATATGTAACTCACTGTTATATTAACAAAAACGTAATATGTAACTGACTGTTATCAACAAAAACATAACATGTAACTGACTGTTATCAACAAAAACATAACATGTAACTGACTGTTATTAACAATAACATAATATTTAACTGTCTTAACACAAAAATATAATTTGTAACTCTGTCTTCCATAAAAGTAAGGTGTAACTCGTAACTCATGTTGTCATCCACAAAAAGGGAAATCAAATTAAACAATAGAAGAAGAATTAGAAAATAATTGTATATTTAATATAGTAAAATATCTTTTTCGTCATTAAAGAGGACATAAGATTTTATTAATTATTAGTTTTAAAAAAAGGTAAAAACAAAAAGTAAGTGGAAATATAATGATATGATAATGTATTATTCTTCATTTCTTATACACGTAGCTTTCAGCGCCACCACGTCCAAAACCTGAAACATAAGTTACAAATGATTATAATGTTGGGAGTATTATAAAACTATAAGGGTTTTCATGAGAGTTTTATAAGGTTATGCTGTGTTTTAGTGCGTGTAATCCATAAAGTCGTATTTATTTTGGTTATACTACAAGGTCTTATGCAGCAATTTGTGGTGCAGTGATGCAGTTTAGAAGTACATAGTTAGTTCATATAACTTGTTATTGCTTTGAGTTAACATCATGATGCTCCACACCCCTGAAGATGCTCCTAATAGCGGAAGCGAAACGTCGGACTTCAAAACCCTTCGTGATTTCACCGCAAAACCAAGCTTTTCATTACGGTTAGAAGTAGTTATGGGTGTAAACATATTTACTATTTCAACCCCCTCTTCAATTCCAGAAACTGAAAATTTTCTCAGGTTCGCTGGGCGAAAGCTTTGATGTAATTAAAAAATCTATTTAAAAAGGACTTTTATTCCAAATAAATACCCTCTTCTGAGTTAGAAATTCGAAGTCCACTATACCTTCCAACAATTTTAAAGCAATGATTTTCATGAAAGTAAGATAATGTAGTAGTAGTATGTTGTGACAGATTGCCAATTAGATTAAAAATTTTAAGTTAATAAACAATTAATTTGTTTAAACACTTTAGGGAATTGAAACAAGGAAGACGTGAATAAGCAAGCCGACATATCTAACAGCTTTATGTAAATCGCGCTGAAAGATGTTGACTTAAATTGTGTAAGTCGTCCAATTTAATGTAAGTTTCCTATTTGAAATATCGTATTGAGAGATAAGATGCAAATATTGACAAACAACAAGGTAACCAGTAAAATATCTTCATAAATATACATCCCAGGTGTTTTTACAGCAGGGATTTTACCTGGCATGAATATTGTGTTTTCCGATAAAGCAGACGTGGTATAGAATAGATTCTTCGCCTAACATTAAAATAACATGTTTTGCATTTATATTTGTTCAATTAAATAGTTTAAATTAAAGATAAACATTTAAACATAATTCACACTTATAGAAGAATAAATAAAGAGTCGAAGGTCCATATACTATAGTTACGACGGAAAAATGATGTTCACCTCTTAGAATAAGTTAGTCACCTAAGATTAGAACAAGAATAAGACCAAAATTGTCAATTTTTATATGTTATCATTATTGTATGTTGTTTGCATTAATGATTGAGCTCAGAGTTTTAATTTTATTTCATTGCTATTTACTGAAAGTATATCTTCATTTTAATCAAAACGTGAAATGAAAACTTATATTATTACACATTTGAAACCTGTAGGCTCCCCCTAGACTCCACAAGGAAATATGCAGACTTAAGAAAATAATATTTACTTATACGAAATACTCATAAGAAAAACGATTGGTGGTATTGTTCAATACTTACTAGTTATAAAATAAAACAAAAGTTACGTTTTTAAAAAAGTCAGATAAGTACTTTTTAGAAAGGTGATAACTTTTAGGTATAGGTGATAATAAAAAATACTTGCGATAGTGGAAGAGAAAAAAAAGGGCGCAAAATGCTGAAACTTATAAGGAACCAACAATGGACAAATTATCACCTACCACCCAAATTTCATAAAAATTGTACGAGTAATTTTTAAGCAATTTATTTTGTAATTTTTAATGTATGTATGTAATTTTTAAGACATCAAAAACTGAACGACAGACAAACAGACCGATAGACAGACAAGGGACCAACATTTTTCCCTGATGCGTGAAACGGATTTCTGTTTTGGAATTTTTGACAGTGGAGATTTAAAAATGTTTTGTTCTTTAGAACGATCACATATCTTCCGTTACCTTTGTATAAATAATTAGTAAATTAATAGTAAAATAATTAGTAAAGAAGAAGATTCCTAGTGTTGTTATAAAGATATTTAGGAATTAAACCAAAGTAATATTTAATAATAAAATAATTTGTTTATATTTGTTAATTCTGTTAAATAAGTTCAATGAATAGTAGATCTTTAATTAAAAATAGTGGAGTCACTGGCTACACTGCAGCTTCATGTAAACATCAAACATCCAACATTCAGATTATTATTATTAAAGTCATTCTAGATTAGACTAGCTACTTTTCTTGATGTATCCTAGTTACTTTTTTTATTGTAAGAAATAGAAGATATCTTTAATACTTTTAGTATTTTTTTTAGTAAAAATATAATAAATAAATACATTCAGAAGTTTTGTGCGTTATAATATAAACGTGTGTTTTGTATTTTGTTGTTATAGATTCAGTTTGCTATTCACTTATTGGTAATATTCCAAACCTTATTTGATTTCTTTATGAACATTAATTTTAGTTAATACTTATGTAATTATCTTATTAATATAACATAGTAATTAACTATGTTATATTAATAAAGATGGTATGTTAGCAGTTTCATTTTTCTGCCGCCGGTAGATAAAATATTGTATGCAACAAGGCAGCAAAGGAAACATTTCTGCCTCGTTTATTCATTGCCTAATTATAATAATTATAATAATTAGCCTCGGCTTCGCCTCGGCAGTTAATTATCATAGCCTGTCCTCGCCTTCGGCTCGGCGGCTAATCTAATCACTCGTCAGTAAAATTCCATTTTGCTGCCTAGTTACATAAATAACTATTTTTAACTTTAATAAGTTGGAAAAGAAATCAGTATTTTTTTTTTTTTTTTTTTTTTTTTTGTTATTTTAAGCTTATATTTGATTTTTGTTATTTTAAGAATTATAATTTGTAATAACAATTATGTATATTGAAATCTTTCATTAATTTAATTTAATAGTTTATTTCTTTTTATTTTTTCACAGGTGATTTGTCAGTGGGTTAAATTGTTCTCGGAAACTTTGTTTAATTCGCGTCCGTGTCCGTAGCCAACTATGCCTGATTATGACATCGCATTTATATTTCTTCGAAAAAAAAACAGGTATGAGACTATATATATTATTCTATATTTAGTAGTTAAAATGTACTTTAGAAAAGTCTTTTGAAAGAAAGAAAAGTGTTTGATGTAATCTGAGATAAGATTATAAATATCTATCGTTGTTATTCCATTCTTAGTTTAAACAGTGTTTCTGTTTAAAATTTTCATTAATCTTGGTATTTAACTTAATTACCAAGATAAGATATGACGAACTACGACTTAAATGTACAATGTGCAACATTACCTATTCATTTTAGCGTTATCAAGAATGATAGGACAAGATTCTCCATCACAAAAAGATACAGACAGTCGATAGCTAAATACGTTAACTCCTAGTTCTATCTGGGTACGGGGCACGGGGTACAGCCAGATTGCCTGCTTATTCCGATTTTGATTCCGAAAACAGGTGAAAGCATTTGGCAGAGTAGTTAAAGCGGGGTGACTAGTTGAAGCAGACAGCTGAATGAACTCGCAGCTTTCGGAGTCAGATACTTTACCGGAATATTTTGGCGGATCTAGCTTCTGATTCATGTTGATATAAATCGGTGCACGCCGATGTCAACAGGGCTGTAGGTATATAGAATCTTTTGATCTCTTCGGCTTCACAGTGGCACTGATCTTATCACTTCGGCTTTACAGTAGCCCCGATCTTATCACTTTGGGTTTACAGTAGCCCCAGTCTTATCACTTCGGCTTTACAGTAGCCCCAATCGTATCACTTCGGCTTCACAGTGGCACAGATCATATCACTTCGGCTTTACAGTAGCCACAATCTTATCACTTCGGCTTTACAGTAGCCCCAATCTTATCACTTCGGCTTTACACTGGCACAGGTATTATTACTTTGGCTTTACAGTAACCTCGGTCTCATCACTTCGGCTTCACAGTGGAACTGGTCTTATCACTTCGGCTTTACACTGGCATTGGTATTATCACTTTGGCTTTACAGTAACCTCGGTCTCATCACTTCGGCTTCACAGTGGCACTGGTCTTATCACTTGGGCTTTACACTGGCACTGGTATTATCCCTTTGGCTTTACATTTGCCCCGGTCTATCACTTCGGCTTCACAAAGGCACTGGTCCTATCACTTCGGCTTTACAGTTCGGGGTCTTATAATTTCAGCTTTAAGGTAGCCTAGGTCTTATTATTGACACTATTAACAAATTAAAAGGTTGTTTAAAGTAATAGAAATTATCACTTATCACTGCTAGTCACAGAAGAGATTATATTTATTTGTCTAAACAACTGTTAGAGTTAGACAAAGGGCCATCATCCCTACTGTTTAAATAAGTGACAATATCTAAACAGTTTATTTATCAACTCCAGCTACTGAAATTTAACGATACTAGACGGCACCCGTCAAATCGATATTTACCGATACAATAGGTACAACACTAAAACTTAATAATTATTAAACGTTATAACACTCATTATCGACTACAAACAATAATTAGTCTCTTACGTTTTACCGTACCCTTCTTATTTGAATAACAGATCCCTAATATTAATCATCTATTTATTAAATTAAGTTGGATTTTATAACGGACCAGTAACTTTAACACATTATTTGGTCTGATGTTTATTTTAATTTTAGATTTCTTTTGTTTTAATTCGCTGGAAAACGTAAATAAAAACAGTGAATAATCGTTATTGTTTATTTGCATAATGATGGAACATATTTGATTAAGAGAATTGTGGTGAGCTCAGTATTTGTTTTAGTTTCTGTTGTAACGTGCATCTAGTTTGCTTTTATAGTTTGTTCAAATTCAAATTCAAGGCTATTTTCAATATTGTTTTCTTTTTTGTTCCTTCTAAACCGAATATTATGCACTAACTCGGCTGTAGCTTATCCCTTGAATCCTATTTATTACTACGTTTTTAGGATTAAAGCAAAGTCCCTCTCTACCAAAATTAGCCTTTATTGAAGAAGGTCTGTTTTAAAAACTCCAGTTGTCATGTTGAGTCTTCAGTGCCGTCTAGACGAGTAGAAATAAACAAGAAATAAAGAGACTTGTCAGATTAAAACCTCTGACTCAACTCTTACAGTGATTCTTTTCTTTTTAAGTTGCTACTCGTCTTAACAGCACTAAAGAAGGCCTACTTGTGGTTGAAAGGAGACTTTGAACAGTAAACTTACTTCTAGAGGAGATACGTCTTCCTTTAATCAAGTGACTTCGCTACTCATCTATAGAATCTATGTTTTGTTTAACTATATTTATAACTTCCGAGCTTACCCAAGGTGACGAAAGCTATGTGATCGTCATGTCTCCGATTTAAAAAAAAAAAATCCAAGACAGAAATCCGTTTCAGATATCAGGGAACATTTTTTTAGTTCCGTGTTTGCCTGTTGCTCTATTTTTTCGAACCTACGTATAAAAACCACTCGTCCAATTTTATTAAAATTTGGATGGTAGGTCATAATTAGCCTATTGTTGGGTCTCATAAGGTTTGTTCCAACCCCGCTTTTTGTACTGTCCTTTGTATCGTCCAATCGTCCCTGCGCTAACATTGTACTGTAATAAAATCATGACAGGTTGGAACGGGTTTAGGACTATAATTCGCACTGTATTAAAAACATTAAAGGAAACCTAACAGTTAGGGAACCTTCCTGTTGATATTTGTGACTATTGACATAACTGCGCATGTCATACAAACCAGTACATGGTATTGTCAGAGGATCGTTGGGACCGTACAGAGAACGGTTCGCAAACAATCCCTGCCCGGGTTGGAACAGTTTTGTAGACGGTACGAAACACTGTCACAAGTCGGCTTGGAACGGCTTTTATCCATTGCGTATGCCCGTGACGATGCCGCGGACGGTACAATGCTCGGTTGGAACAAACCTATATAAATTCGACAATAATAGGTTATAAAATCATAAAATCATTGAAGTATACGAAATAAGACGCGAGGAAGCTTTGAGCCACACTATTTGGCTGACTATTATTTATGTTCTTCTACAATGAAGATCCGAGGGGTAGTGAGTGGATAGCGTACACATCTCGGCAGAAACCAAGACGCAATCGGCAATCACTGATTTATCCGGGCATTTTTCGAATCCTAAAAAGGTAGAAAATGTTTTGCACTGATGATCTCATCGAATAAACGGAGAATGTAGCAGATTTCCCATCCTAGGATAACTTGACGGATAAAAGAAGTTCGTATTAAATCTTAGACTTTATCTCTGTTCAAAACTTATCTTCTCGTTCCACTGTTTACCTCTACAGATATTTTATCTCATAAACATTTATTTAATAAATATTTTTATTTAATAGAGTTGCCGCCAAATGAGATTAGAGGAAGAATGTAAAATTTTACCTCAGATTAAGAACCATTGATTGAATTGTAATATAATTATTATTGAAGCATTGTGGTATCTTTACTATTTAACGTCATGTAGTAGGTAAAGATCTTAGGTTCTGAGTAGTTCTTAGGTGATAAGGTTGTTTGTGTGAGTAAAGAGCGCTGAGCAGACCAAACATTGGGTTGTACCTTGCCTGACTTTCTGCGGCAGAGTGGGCTCTTTTCTTTGGTCATATTGGGAATTTGCCACTTGTCCAGTACTAGTATAAAATTATATCTACCCATTTTGATTGGAGACCTAGAGGCCAATAAACCCTATTATAAATGAGTAATGATTGAGATTTGAGGAGTGTTCACACAAGTTAACTCGTTTGGACATCTGGACTAGGTTTATGAGATGTTCTGCTAGAGATAAGTATCACCTAATATGACTAAATCTCTTATCTGAACAACACATATGTTGGTTTCTTTTAATTTGACAATCTTAAAGCATTTATTAAAATAATACTATATTTATAATTATGAATACTATTGCTTCCAAGCAAACCGAAAGTTATAGATGCTAAGTTCCGAAGATTGACAATTTTTTATCTGCGGGCTTTTTTATCAAGAATTTTGCTTCCCTAGCTTACCGAAGGTATCGGAAGCTTTATGATCTTTCTGAAGATGAAAAAGTTTGTTTCCGATACCGATTTTAAAAATTCCAAGACAGAAATCCGTTTCAGATATCAGGGAACATTTTGGTTCCGTTTTTGCCTATCGGTCTGGCGGATTGTCTAAAGTAGACCACAGATAGCCCCAGATTAATTTCAACCACCCTTCCCTCTTTGAATTTTACTAAATTGATACTTTTATTCATATAAAAAATCAAAACAATTTTGTCAGATTTAAAGTAAAAGAAGGGAAAAAATTATCTAAACTATACAATAGTGGTTTGTAATATAATTCAAGTCCGTGATAGAAGCTATGTCCAACTCTAATTGGCAGACTATTTTTTGTTTACCACTACATTAAACACAGAAATATTGGTCTCAAAAATTGAATATGGGAAATCAGGTCATAATCATTATTAAAATAAAATGAGGGATCAACTACTTTCCGCATGTAAGGTTTGGTCTGTCTTTTAATCATTTTAAGTCATTAACACTAAATACAAAGAGATTTGGTTTATGAATATATAGATTATTCTAACTCTCTGGAACTCTAAACCCAGCTAATTGTGTAGATTCTAGGAAGAAAGACTTTATGTTGTTGAACCCACTGATTTTCTTGGGAACCTTATTACATAATCCAATAATCCTCTTTAGAATTTGGCATTTTAAGGGTTATTTGGTTTTATTTAATTGGTATTTCAGCAGTACAGGAAGGATTCAAGAAAATGTATGTGGATATTTGTGGTTTCCCGATATTTTACTCATGTGGACAATTTAATTTGATTGATATTTTTTTATTAATTAACTGATAACTGCAGATAACTGGTATTTTTTAGTATTAACTTATGTTAAGGGGATAGTTACAAGGTATTTATGATAATATATAATATTGTTTATTTTTATTGTGTAATGGATTGCTGTATGGATTTATAGATGTTATATATTAGACAAACTGTTAATTTTTATTGTCTATTTATGTTATATATTATACAAACAATTTTAATTTTACTACGTTTTTATTAGCTTGCTTTCTTGTTTGTTTGTTTGTTTGTCCGGTACGGTAGCTAGACATTTGAAACTTTTAGCATAGCTCAGAACACGATGACAATGCATTATTTTAATACTTTTAGCCATATTTCAGCAGAATTTAATTGGTTTTCAGCAAATTTTGCTGTATGGAAAGTTATTTCGGAAAAAATCCGCAAGTTATTTTATTTGTTTTGCCATGTCCCATATTTATACAATCTTCATTTTGACGGGTTTCAAATTTGTGATTTTATAAAAAAGATATAAACATTGAATGACAGCAAACAGGAAATATATCGATTATATTATTTATCATTTACATTATTTCAAATATATCGATGGCACGGTTTAGATTTGGTGTTGGGGAGATCCGCTGTACAAAGATTTGTCCTTTTATAGGTTTAAGATCAGCTCTCAAGATTCTAGATGGTTGTCATTTACTAAGATTATATATTATATAACAATAACAATTATATTATGAATATTACATACGATTCAACAGAAAATTTAAAAACGTAGTATATATAAAAAGTTCTTTTTATCTGGAAATTATTTAATATTAAAGTTAATGTTATAGTTAATGATAAAGTAGTAGCAATTTGTTTTAATATTGTTAATGTTGTAGCCCGAAGAAGCCTGAAAGTGTAGGTTGAAATATAGCTTTTAAAAAAGAGAGATTTTTTAATCAATAATAAAACCAAATAATCCTTCAAAGACCAAATTCTAAGAGGACAATTTACAAAACTACAAAAAAGGGTTCAAATTCAAAATGAAGATAAGAAAACTTATTAAATAGTATATTATTTAAAATAATACTTGTCGTTTTTCAACCGCTTACCTCACCGAATTCCTTCATTCTTTAGTATTATCTTTTGCTCCTGAGCTTACCGAAGGTAACGGAAGCAGTCTGAAATTTTTTAGGTCTCCGATTTAATTAAAAATTCCAAGACAAAAATCCGTTTCAAACATCAGGGAACATTTTTGGTTCCGTGGCTGTGTGTCGGTCTGTCTGTCTTTCTGTCAGTATCTCTGCCTGTCTGTCTGTCGCTCAATTTTGGCTAACCAACATATCTTAACAATTTGGACAGTTTTAAAAAACGGGGGAAAATTAAATAAATTTGACAATAATAGTATAAAAATCAATAAAGTATACAAAATAGAACGCGAGGAAGCTATGTGCCACACTAATTGGCAGAGTATTTTTATAAATTATATTATCAGTTAAGACATTATCGTTTGTATAAATTAATTGCCATTAAGAAAAAAATGGTTATTTTACTGAGATTATTAATACCCTTTTTGAAAATGTGTGGATGTCGAACGATGAAATAAGGATGTGTAATCAGAGAGGTGTGGATGCTTTAAATCTTTGGCACTGCTTTATTTTTTGGGCGGTATAGTCTTAAACGTGAGGAAACAGAAAATACATTTTTAATTGATACATTGAATACTTAAGAAAGACTGAAGGATATTTTTTGGATGAATAATAGATTTCTAAATTTGCTTCTGCTTCATATATTAAAGAATTTTAGGTTGTTAGGTACAAGACCGTTTTGTAGGGCAAGAAATTGGAAAATTCGAAGACAATTATTATTAGAATGCTTTTTAGGCCAACAAAATGGAGTTTTTGAAGACAGTCCTTATTAGAATGCTTCCTAGGACATTGAATTGGAGTATAGTTGTGATTGGAAAAAATCATGAATCATCCCGTTTTACGTCGTCATACATTGCCATAAATTCTTAATACTTCTTAGTACTGAAGGATATTTTTTGGATGAATAATAGATTTCTGAATTCGCTTCATTGATTAAAGAATTTTAGGTTGTTAGGTGCTAGACCGTTTTGCAGGCCAATGAATTGGAGAATTCGAAGACAATTATTATTAAAACGTTTCTTAGGTCAACGAATTGGAGTTCTTGAAGACATTCCTTAATAGAATGCTTCGTAAGTCAATGAATTGGAGGATAGTTGTGATTGGAACAATTAATAAATGATCTTTTTTTCCGTCGTCATACATTGTTAGTATTCAATGTGGACTGTAGGGTATTTTTTGGATGAATAATATATTTTTAAATTCGCTTCGTCGATTAAAGAATTTCAGGTTGTTACTAGACAGTTTTTTAGGCCAACGAATTGGAGAATTCGAAGACAGTCCTTATTAGAATGCTTCGTGGGTCAACTAATTGAAGGATTTGAAGAAAGTTTTTATATGAACGCTTCTTAGGGCAAAGAATTGGAGTCCTTGAATACAGTCCATATTAGGATTAAACTAGGGATAAGAGACTGGACTAGGGGATTAATGCTTCGTAGGTCAATGAATTGGATGAAAGTTGTGATTGGAACAATTCACAAATAATTTCGTTTCCCATATGGTATAAAAAATTGTATAAAAAATGGCTGGGAAGATTGCTTTTCAGCAATCTCTTTCTTTCGAAAGAGGCTTTGAACCGCTAATAAAAATGAATTGACCAAATGAGTCATATCCTTATATATACTCGTAGTGTTTGCAGGATTCAAATATTATAATCATTGGAACATATAAGAAGAGATTTCTAAGTGAGTCATACTCTTATAGAAGGTGGAGAGGCGGTTACGAAATACTCGGGTATGAAAGCCGGCCTCAGTCACTAACCGAATCTTTTAACTTAATATGGAAACTTAACACAGGTAGT
Source organism: Gerris lacustris (assembly GCA_951217055.1). Lineage (NCBI taxonomy): Eukaryota > Metazoa > Arthropoda > Insecta > Hemiptera > Gerridae > Gerris > Gerris lacustris. The sequence goes on along the minus strand of OX578283.1, from coordinate 57,406,717 downwards.
TCAACCTGTGACTTTTACTTAACCGCATTATTACTACCTTACCTATGTAACTTAACTTTAATACTATTACCTTGACATAAAAATACTTGATTTCATTCTATAATCTTATAGAAACAAGTTATTATTGGCTATTTGTAGTCTTGTATGTAACAGGATTTAGGAATTAAACGCCTACAAACTAGCAATGCAGCTCCTTGTTTGTTTAGTCGTTCGATTCCAAAATCAGTTGCAATCAACATCACAAAACGTTTTGGATTAAATTTTATTATTTTTTAGCTGTATCTCTTTTAATCTGTGGTCCACTTTTCTGTCTGTCAGTTTGTCCAAATAAGAACTATAGCTTGATTGGATTTGCATCCTACTATCCTACTTACAAATAATTACTTATAAATAAACTTACAATTACTTATATTACTAGTGGTTAGACGTGTAGGACGAACCACTTGTTGGAACCTAGCAATCAGGCCACATTGGGCCAATTTAACCTCGTGGTGGAAAGTTCCAGTTACTTCCCACATCATACCTGTACATTGTACTGCCGAAGTGGGTATGTTGTAGTCATTAATGAGCTATTTTAATCAGAGCATAAATATAGATTTCAAGATTAAAAGTTTGTCCGACACAACTCAGACAAATTTTCTCGAAAAAGATTATCAATGTGTTGTGTAAAAGTCATTCCATTAAACAACTTTTACTTTCTTCCCTCGTTATTAGGCATTGTATGGTTATGGTAGACCTGATAATTATCGGCTTAAGAATAACCCAAGGTGGTGGAGGTCAAATGATCAAAGTATGTTTTAGGGTCCGTAGGCAAAACCAAGAACCCTTATATTTTCCTGCTTGTATCTGTCTGTCCAAAATACGTTATTTTATGACAAAATACGTTATTTTATAATTATGGTCTTTTCGATGTATTTATATGGTTGTAGTCCGATTCAGTGGCAAAAAATACTTTATCAGAAGTTTGTTTATGTGTTTTGAGAATATCAGACCCATAGGATAGTTCAAAGTAAGCTTTTCAGCATTTTAAAAACACCATCAACAGGGTATACTACTTAAACTATACAGTGTGGCCTACGGACCCTCGCTGTGTGCTGACTAGTTCCCACTTGACCTGTTTATTTAACTGTATTTACCCCCAAAATTCAATGACACATATTTTAAAAGAAGTTACCTCCAGGTCCAAAGAGAGCCGAGTAACAAGGGTTGTTACAGTAGGGCTTTCCTTCGTGTTCAGCGTGACTTCCTGGAGCCAGGGTCTTGTTACACTTTTCACATTTCAAGCAAGCACCGTGCCAGTCCTTTCCTAAAGATGTCTTCCTCTCAGCTGGAACATAGCAAATACATGAGAAATTAGACGTTGAATACTTGCAAGGTGGTGCAGTTGTTAAAATCAGTCTCTATCCGGACTTAACTTAACGTGCAACCTGAGAGCTTGATGATTAAGAGTGGACGTTGGATAATGAATGGACGAATTTACTTGATTAAAGTTAGGACCGATGAGGCTGACGAACAAATTACATTTTTTACTTCAATTAATAAATATTATTCTTTTTTTTTTTATAATTCTCTCGCTTTTTCCCCATTTTAATTTAATAATCCAAAATTTAGGTGGTGGAGGTCAAATGATCAAAGTGTGTTTTTTAACTGTATTTACTCCCCAAATCTAAGAACACAGGTTAAAAAAAATTCCCTCCAGGTCCAAAGAGAGCTGAGTTTTTTTTAAGTGTGTCGTTTGTCGTACAGATTTTATTTGTTATATTAACTTTTTTGTAGTATAAAAAATTGATTTCTCAATAAATTTTATTAAAAATGTTTAACAATTATTTAAATCGTGAACACTTAAAAGGAAGTACAATATTAAAATTGAGTGGGCTGAAAATTTGAACAGTGTAAGAACAAGAAAATGGGCATAGTGTTGCATTACAAGATGTATTGCGAATCAATCTAATGTAAGATTTATTCAGATTAAATGTTGTAATGCAAAGTTGAATCTGAGGTATTAGTACTGTGGTCATTCTAATGTAAGATCCAGAATTTTGGACCTGTATGGCTTGTGTAGTTGAAATTCACTGATCCAATTACTAACAGGGTTTGTGCAGATTATGGTGTGGGTAGAGGTAAAGCGGAGAACTCTAGAATTCAAGTGAATAACCCTAGAAATGCGTTGAACCTAATAGCTTAGTACAATATCTAGCAAGGGAATTGGGGTCCGTGTCTGGTTCACGGACCATCTAGGCATCCAGTTCTCAAACCCACTTCTAGGGCTCCTGGCTTCTAGGTGCCTCTACCCCTCCCGGTCCCTTAGGTTTATCGATGAAATTTACTCGGGTGTAAACCTCGGAGGAGAGCTTATATACTAACCCTAGACCTCCCTCTTCAAACCGAATTAGTCAGGGCCATTTGGTCTGGCCAGGCTATAGGATATTACCTTGGTCTACCCCCCCCTTCTCTCTCTGTATCTCCTTTAGCTGAGTCGAGCAGTCCAAGTGGAAGACCACACGTGGTATAACTAGACTAACCTGGTTTCCTCGGCCGGTAACTTTGAATATATTCTATAACTGTTCACCGGAGAGCAACTTTACCCCGCTCCAAACACCAATAGGAGTGCTTGTTCCAAAGACCTCTATACACAACTATATTATATTTCACTTTCATGCCACAATATACGTTCTTAGACTTCAGACTTAAAATAACTAATTTCTATTCTGTATTAGTTTTCTCCCAATGTATAATCATGTAGAATAATTCTTCTGTGTTGGTAAAATAAGTTTTTTTTCTAATAGAGTTGTACAGGAATACATATCTAAGCCACGGTTACAGAAAAATACAGAATTCTACCTCCAATTCATGCAGGGCGATTTATATGGGAAAAACTCCGGTCTGGAGAAAATTTTCCACCTTAGAAGGTTTTGCAGCTTACCTACATACCTTATACCTACATACCTTATACCGTATTTCTCCCTATCTAGCATAGAACGATTGTCTGATCCGATGTCGTCCCACGTGAGTACCTTCACTGGACGTAGTTACACCTGATCGGGAAGCGAAAACAGTTGTGTAGTGGGGATGGTACTATGAACCATCTATTTGAGTGACTATCTATTCTGGTCACTCAGACCATGAGTGGCTTCTGCCATAGAACTTCTTAATAAAAGACGTAAAAATGGGTGCATCAGTTTAATGATGACAGATCTTCTGGGGAGTTCTTAAAAACTGACGAAACTACCCTGATAAATTCAAGATATGTACTTCATTAAATCTCTGATAATCAATTTCATTATATTCTTGAACATATGAAAGACGATATAAATGGCAAATATAACTTCATGCGGTTATGCTAGGCGTTGTTCCACTGGCCCCCAAAGCCAAAGCCGAGGCTCATTCCTAACAAGGTCAATTAACAACTCTCTGTGAATTTTCCTTTTCATTATTTACTGTCGGATTGAGATATCGGACTGGAAACGGAAACAAACATACTTGATTGCTTGATCGGCCGTTCCATCGGCTCAACACATCGGACATCATTGGTCATCGTCGTATCAGGCTTCCTCCTCCAATGTAAGCACCTAGATTATAACCTTGGTGTTTGTTTTTCTTCCGATGTCGTCCGATGGTCGCTCGACATCGAATCGGGAGAAATACGAATCCAATGTAGATGTATAGCTTTACACAGGTTGCACTGTACTTTCTCCAACCTGATCCTGACCACCAAGGTTTATCCTCTCCTTGAATATAGCTACAAATCTCTCTGTCTGTCCGTTCGATAGGGAGTAAAGGGAGCCTAAAGGGTAATGCATAGTTAAAACAAAAGAAAAAAAAAAAAAAAATGTTTGTTAATCATTTTTTTTTAAAAAAAACCTGTTTTATTCTGAAAATAAAATTTAAACAATAATGAATTTTGTTCATTTTCAAAATAACAAAGGTTTTTTTTTTTTTTTTTTTTTTTTTTTTTTTTTTTTTTTTTTTAAAGAACAAAATGACAATCAAAAATTTTCTTGTTTTCTATTGTTTTAACTATGTCTTACCATGGCCTTTCTTCTTATATATTCACACACATATATACATAGAATGTAAGTAAAAAATCTTTTACTTTTATTGACGCAAAAAAGTAAACGAAGACAATAAAATAAAAAATGAATGCTAACACCCTCTTAGCTTAATTCGTTCTAAAATGGAAAAGAAAAACGAAAAGATATTTGTATATATATATATATATATATATATATATATATATATATATATATATATATATATACAAACATATATATATATATATATATATATATATATATACAAACGAGAAAAAGACTAATTTCTCCTAAGATTTAACCCTTTAGAACTAATAATAAAAGAAAAGTAGGGTATGGAGGAATATATATCTACCTATATTAAAGAAAGCAAGAAAGAAAATTAGAGGAATAATAAAAAAAGATAAAATATAACAAGCATTTTTTGTTTTATTATTTTTTTGTCTTTTATTATTATTTTTTTCACCCGCTGTTAATGTTTCCATATGCTTCAAAAATTCATGTGTTTTTTTTGTCTCTTGTACCGACACGCTTGGCTAATTAAAGTGAAAAGAATGCAAGGGATACTACAAGGGGAGGAAAATATGGGAGAAGGGATTGAAAAATGTAAGAAGAACCGGGGGGAAAAAACAAAAAACAGAGGGAACCTGGATGCACTAGAGGAAGGTAAGAGACTGTTATGTTTACATTCTGCCTTCCTTCTTTTTTGTGTATTTTTCTAAAAAGGTAGTTAGGGCAAAAAATATCTAGGTAAGAGAGCAAAAAGGATTGTAATATATATATATATATATATATATATATATATATATATATATATATATATATATATATATATATATTATGGGAAAAGGAAGAGGAAAAATGTACCAAGTTATTTGTAAAAGAAGACATCCGGGTGTGAAGGATACGAAAAGTACTAGAAGGATTGTTTGTTTTTGTCCTTTTCCCTTCTTTTTTTGTTTTCTTGAAAATTCGTCCTTTTTTTGTTTTCTTCTACTTATTATGTATGATGACATTTTTTTTTTGTTTGTTTTGTCCTTCTCCTTTTTTTACTCATGAGGAATTTTTTCTTCTTGTAGGTGATGCAGGAATTAAAAAAAAAAAGAAAACATGGTTGGATTAATACGTAAGAGAATGTCCATTAGCTAATCGAAAAAGGGAAATTATATTTTTTTTTGGTGTTAATGTTTCTTAAATTTTTTTGTTTTTGTTGTTGTTGTGTTTTCTTTGCCTTTGTACACATATTAGGGAATGAGTCGTAAGTAGTTTGTCTTCATGTGTGATGTATTAGATAATGCACTTTTCTATATCAGGGATGTCCATGCATTCTGAACTTACAAGTAATTTCATCGAGGGTTGCTTATGATTCGAATACCAGAGAGGTGAGACATTTTTCTCACTAATAAACACATCAAGTAGATAGTGGCGTATCCAGCGGCTAGGTCTGGGGAGGGCACATTCTATGTCAGTTTAGGTTGGGGGGGGGGGGGGATTCGTAGTGGAAACAAGAAAAGAGAACTACTTATTCAACAAAGCAGCTGCCCCCCCCCCCCCCCCAAAAAAAAGGGGGGGGGGCAGGGGCCTCTGTGCCCTCCTCTAGATACGCCACTGCGAGTAGACTTTAACATAGAGTTGATCGGGACGAAAAGAAAACGACAAAACAAAACTATATCATAAAAACATGTGTGAGACTCTCACGCATTAGAAGTGAAACTTGAAAATGTTCTAGAAACAGTTGATTCTATGCATTGCTCTCTTTGCATTTGTTGACGATTTATTTCAGGATTAGGAAATGGTTATGTGGAATGTAATTTAAAAAATAAAATATTTTCACAACATTTTAGCGAATAATGAAGAAAAAACATTAAAACATTTAAATATATTATTATAATGTATATAATATTACGCTTATATACCAATTCTGTGTAATAGATAATCTTCTACCTCCGTGGTGCAATGGTTAGCACTTATGCCTGCTAAATCAGAGGTCGGTGGATCGAGAATCGTCCATGTGAAAGATATATTACCGGTAAATCAACTGCCAACTCAGGCCGGCAGTAGATTTAGTATTTATTTTCATCAATAAATCAATATCGTTAGCTTCGTATTTTAATGGACAATATTTTAGATTTTTTAAAAATCAAAATCGTTCTAGAAATACCGGAGAAATCCGTATTCGAGAATAATTAATGTTTTTTTTTTAATTGAGAAAAATGGGAAAAATTTGAGGAGTTGGAACCCCCCAAATTTGGAGCTAAAATTATTTTCGCGATTTCCCCTCAGGGTATGATTTCTATGAACTTGCATGCTAAATTTCGTCAAAATCTTAGCTCCACGCATCTCCAGGAAATGTAGTAATAAAATTGAAAACAAAATTAGTTGTAGTTTGTCTTTTTCCTCTGTCCCTAATTTATTTTAATACTTTTTTGTGTGGGTTCGGTCTTTTAGGGTAGATAATAATTGAACATTTACATTTCAAAAACGGCTATACTTCGACCATTAACGGTCATCTTCAGGCCTAAAAACATCGAAATAAATCAGTAATATTTATCTTTAATAACATATATAATTAATAAGTTAAAAACAATCTACATTAGCATTTATAATTGAGGTTTTTATTATAAAAACAACATGTTATTAAAGATAAATATTACTGATTTATTCGATGTTTTTAGGCCTGAAGATGACCGTTAATGGTCGAAATATAGCCGTTTTTGAAATGTAAATGTTCAATTATTATCTACCCTAAAAGACCGAACCCACACAAAAAAGTATTAAAATTAGTTGGTTTTACCAAGAGTTTGCGGATCATTCGTATTATGATTAAATCTTAAAGAGAAACTTGACCAGCATGCAGCATGTGTAAAAAAAAACAACAGAGAACAAAATACATGATGAAAACCCACTGTAGCTAATAACTTAGTCATATTTAGAACAAATAATTTAAAAATTTTAAATTTGCTACACAATATGTTACACGGTGGTGTTAGATTATCGAAAGGAATTAATAATTCAAATGTAGAGATGTATAGTGGACTTCTTTAGAATATCAATCTAACGCGAAGGTATTTTTTTGGAATAAAAGTCCTGTTTTTTGAAGAAATATTTTTTTATTTCATCAAAGGTTTCGCCCAGGGAACCTGAGCATCATCAGTGATAATCTACAAGTACATAAAAAATAAATAAATATAGAAAATGTTAGACTAAAAATTAGGAAACAACAAAACCTATGTCACACCAACAGACCTGTCACACTTTTTTGCTTTTCAGTTCGAATTATTTTTGTTGTTTCCTAATTTTTAGTCTAACATTTTCTATATTTCTTTATTTTTTATGTATTTTTAGATTATCACTGATGATTGATGATGCTCAGGTTCCCTGTGCGAAAGCTTTGATAAAATAAATAAAATACGTGTGGTGTCGCGGGACACCCGGTAGGAACGAAGCTCCTTACATTTTTCATTAAATATAAATTTTAAAATCACACTGCTAAGTACGTATACATTGCTAACTACTTATACACGACGGAGTTAGAAAAGAGACAAAATTAAAAGTAACGAACAGTTTGTAACTGGCAGAGTTAAGGCTAAATTAAAAGAAAATCATTATTTGTATAATTAAAGCAAGCGTCTTACTATAAATATATATTAAATATAAGAAAAAAAGTTGATCATGATGAGTTTATAGTGAAAGAGTATGTTTGTTAAAGGAGTTTGGATTGAAATAGCACTGTTTTCTACCTACCCGGCCAATTAATTTAAAATATTATAAAATATATCTCTTCCTTAATCTACAGCTTCTGCTTATATCAGGGTGAAATTTTACATGATTATATTTTATGTATTTACAAAACAAAGTGACATTTTTGACATATATAACAAAAATAATCAAAACAAGTCAAGTAACAGGCTTCCTTAATAACACTTTTTCCCGTCTGTTAAAGCTTACGTTTACGCGAGCGTTGCGTGTGAACACTAGGACGGATAACGTTTTCCGACGAACTCAGACTGGGCATTGGTGAAATGAACACGTGTACCAAATTTCATCTAACTCGGTGAGCTTTTACTCAAGTTATCGTCATCTGTAGATTTCGTGACGGTGATTTTGGTCGTTTTTTCGGATTCACTCCCGAGCTCCAGAACGTGCCATAAGGAACTTCGTTCCAAAAATCTTTCTTCAAAAAACAGGACTTTTATTCCAAAAAATACCTTCGCCTTAGTTTGGAATTAATAATAAATAATAACCTGGCCAATTTGTTTGCTCTTTGACATTTCTTCACTAAATAATTTTTTATGATAAAATACAAATATATATATATATATATATATATATATATATATATATATATATATATATATATATATATATATATATATATATATATATATATATATAATTTATAAGCTAGTTGAGTTGGTTTGTGCTTTTGTACGCAATATCTAGAGCAAACCTAATGGATTTGAATGCTTACAATGCTAATGCTTTTTTCCAATTGTGTGTGCCAATTTTTTACTTTTAATTTGATGCATTTTATCGAAATTGGGCCCTTTTTAAAATGTTTTATACATTCTAAATGTTCCCTAATTACCCTACTGTGACCACTCACATATTCATTCCTTTAAAAATGTATTTACTTACCTATGCTACTTATATATTGAAAAACTTTTTTTGTTTCATTTTATAAGCATTATATACCATCGACTAAACAATATGCAGAGTACCAATTTAGTTTTAAAAATGCATGTAATTTACCTCCCCCCCCCTCTCCCTCCAATAACGGTTTTGAAAATGAATAGATATATTACGATATGAACAGTCTTTTTTTTTTATTATTATGTGTAAAACACTCTAATGTATATTGTTAAACAAGTAAAAAAAAAGAGGTTCAAGAGAAAAAAAAATATAAAAAAGCATTTTTATTTAAAGCTTCAGACTTTTCTACATAAATTATACAAAAAAAAAGGGGCTAAGAAATCCTTTTTAGTAAATAACGCTTTTCTTGTAGAGTAAGGCCAGTATTTTAAGGGGCTGGTATTTAAGGGAAAAATCTTTACGAGGGGTTGAACGACATGAAACAAAAGTGTGTTGGAATGGGCGCACTCAGATGGCGCTGAGTAAATATAAGGGCTTCACTTTAAGCACTCATACTGAGTTAATGAGTGCCATTAAGTTTGCTTCTCCACTAGAAGCTTCTTATGTATTTCTACACCAAAATAATTGTCACGTCATCATGTTAACAATCCACCTAACTACATGACTTATTCAACTTTTTCCCCTCCCATTCCCCCCCTCATAACTTAAAAAAGTTTATATATATATATATATATATATATATATATATATATATATATATATATAGTATATATATATATATATATATATATATATAAAATTGTTAATCTTAAAATATAAAAGTGAATAAGAAAAATTGTCAAAAAAAGTCATCACCAAATATAATAAGTAAACCAGACATTGATGGTAACTTATAGTAACAAATAAGTAAGAAATATTTACTTAAAAAAGGCTAATAAAAGTTATAAATAAAATTGAAAAGGTCAAAATTAATAAATAGCCCTGCCAATTAGTGTGTCCTATTTCGTATTTCGAATAAAACACTGGGCTTAATTTGTTCCAAGTCTGTCTGTATGCATGTATGTCTGTCACCATATTATCCAGTAGTGTTTCCTAACATGTGATGCATGGTGTAGGTTTGCATTTATCGAACAATATTGAGTTGAACCTGAGTTATTAACATTAAAAAAGGTTTGAAAATTTTCAATATTGGTGGTTATGATTAATTTTACATCATAAAAAAAATATTTTTTGAAACTATTATTTTTTATCACTCATTTCATTTACGATTGCACTGTTAATATAGTCATATAGTCATGTGTGTACGGTTTGTTTTTAAGAATAATTAATTTAGTCATTTGTCATGGGTTTTTCTTTTAAAAAGAATTATAATTATGAAATAATTTGATTGCATTTACTTTTGTAAAATTAATATGTATGAAAGCTCATGAGGCGTAAATTAAGAATATTTCGTTTTAAATATTATTATAAGCAAAATTAAACAATTAATTTCATAACTTGGCCTAAATGATGACAGGAAAAATGTAACTGCTTCCTAGCATGAGCCTAGCGCGGAGCGCGGGGTAAGGACTAGTATGTATACATACTCGTATATAAAATTAATTTTAAAATATACCTAACATAAATAAAAAATAGAAGAAATTTTAGTTTTATCTATACATTATTTCATTTCACATATTACGAAAACTAAAACCAGCCTTAAATATTTTCTTGTTAGTCTGTTTATATGGGTGTCACCACAGGTCCGACTTTATAGGCGCAAAACTAGCTGTACGGAATCCATTTTTAGGGTCCGTAGGCAAAACCAAGGACCCTTATATTTTCCTGCGTGTGTCTGTCCGTCCGTCCTCTCGCGTGCTCTCACGGCTACACCTTTCGTCCGATCACTTTGAAATTTGGCATGTATGTGTCTTGTACCTGCCCACATATTTTAAAAATATAGCGACTTAAAAAAAATATTTTTCAAAAAAATTAGGGTAAAAACTTAAGGGTTAAAATTTTTTTATTTTTTTTTCGACACCGTGAGGGGTATCATATGAAAGGGTAAGTCGAGCTGATTACAAAAATATATAATTCTTTGGTTATAACTTTGATAGGGCGAGCGTAGGCGAGTTTGAAGCGGGTTTGAAACGTGTCCCCCTCGTCTATCTCGCTTATGTGAAGTGCAAAAAATCTGAAAAAATTCCTGAACATTCTTCGACCAAAAGTAAAGATACCACTTTTTGGAAATTTCGAAAAAAATATTATTTTATTTTTTATTGACAAAATACGTTTTTTTATAATTATGGTCTTTTCGATGTATTTATATGGTTGTAGTCCGGTTCAGTGGCAAAAGAATACTTTATCAGAGTGTGTTTTGAGAATATCAGACCCTTAGAATGGTTCAAAGTAAGCTTTTTAGCATTTTAAAAAAACACTGTTTATACACTTTCAGTTAAACACTATATGGTGTGGCCTACGGACCCTCGCTGTGTGCTGACTAGCACACACTTGACCTGTTTATTTTTAATGCAATGACGTCCACTATCAAGTGGTGCATGTTGTACTCTGTACAAAAGTGGCTTTGTTTCGTCCAAAAATAACAAGAGTTATTAAATGAAAGGGGTAAAACATTTTCGTTTTTAAAACACGCTTTGAAAACGTTCATAACATTCGTGATTATTGATTTTTTACATCAGAACAAAAATGTTTTTGGGTCTGTTGGCAAAAATGAGGATTCTTATATAAGGCCTCGGGTACGATACTAGCGTTGAGTGGTGGGTGGCAGAGCGTTTTCTCTTACGTTTATGTTTACGTTGAGTACAATGGAAGTAGAGGAACGCCCGGCTATGACTAGCACAAGCGTCTGAGCGAATAATGCTAACGCTTGTCGCTTACCGCTAAGCGAAGACCTTAATTTTCGCTCACCACTTAGTCTTTTCAGTTGATGAAAAACTCTCGTCAAGTAAAAATGGCAGAGAAATGTTGAAAAATATCGCTCAGCCCATTATATTCTCTCATATCTCAAGCAGCGCCACTTCCTGCTCTACCACTCTGCCGCTCACCGGTTGTATCATACCCGAGGACTAATATACATTCCTGAGGTTGCCTGTCTGTAATGGCAACTTATCTCCGAAAGTGCCCCACACACAACGAAGTTGTGAACCAGACAGTTGTGCAGTTGAAAAACTTTGCAGTTGTGTTATGTGTTGCAACCAAAACACAGGAAAATTATAGCGAAGCCCCAAAAAATCCCTTAAAAAGTAGGGTTTAAAGTTAAAGGGTTATTTAACGGAAATGCGTCATGTATGGTGGTAAATGACAGAGGAGCACTCTGACTTCTAATATAGATATTTGGTTTACTTTCGTTTCCGAGCTTACTAACTAACTGAAGCTATGTGATCGTTCTAAAGAACAAAAAGTTTTAGGTTTCGAATTCAAATCTTCAAAGCGACTTCAAAAACTCCAAGATAGAAATCCGTTTCCGACATCAGGGAACTTTTTTGGTTCCGTGTCTGTCTGTCGGTGTGTCACTTAATTTTTGCGTACCAACCTATCTTAAAAACTACTCGTCCGATTTCATTGAAATTTGGAGTCATATAGTTGGTCCCATTTTTTTTCTTTTCCACATGCGCACAAACATACCTTTATTTACACCTTCATATTCTTAAAGTACTCGTACTCATCTGACTTCCTAAACATCTCTACGGCATTATGTCCTTGAAAATGGCGTTTTAATGTCTCGCCTTCGCAGGCTTGGAATAGTCCAAGATAAGAATTGGTAAGTCTACGAGAAGCCGAACTGCGATATGAACTTAGAACTGGTTGAACAAAAGGCAACATATAATAAACAAAGTACTAGTTCTAACTTTTAGAGGTGACAGCAACTATTTTGTATATTCTTAGTGTTTTTAGTTAGTTTGTAACTTATTGTTTGGTTTGTCCTTTAGGCTAAAAGCAGATTTTATAAATAAAATCCTGAAGAATCAATTAATTTAAATACTTTTTGAAATGAAATCTGTTTAGGCTTGGTAGAGTATAAATTGGCTTGGATGAAACGAAATCGTGAAACGAAGTTTGTGTTTCGAGATTTGTCCATGTGAAAGATTTTTTAAGTGAAATTAACGAAATTGAATGTAACGAAGTTTGTGTTTCCAGACTCGTCTAAGTGATGGATTTTTATCAAATGCCGGCTTAAGTCGGCAGTTGATTTACCTGTAAAAAATCTTTCACTTGGACGGGTCTCGATCCTGTGACCCCTGATTCAGTAAGCAAACACACTAATCATTGCACCGCGGAAGTAAATGATTCTTCAACACACAATTGGCATATAAGAGTAATATTATATACATTATAATAATATATTATATAAATGTTGTTTTCATGTTTTCTTCTTCATTCTCTAAAATTTTATGAAAATATTTTATTAATTGAAATTATGTTTCTTTGAGAAGTTATCTGACTACGGTGGCATTGTAAACTCTTGTTTATAAATATGTATGTTGAGTATTTAATGAATGATTTATATAACATGCATTACTTAAATAAGGTTTATTGTGCTATTTCATTATTAATTAAATCTAAGTAATAAAAATTCAAGTGTTTTCTTTATCTTGGAACCAACAAAACCTCATTTCAATGAACACAATATATAAGTGGAGCAATTTGATTTGATATACGAGTAAAATTGAGTTACGTGCTTCTTCTAGGAACGATTTAAACTCTTAATTAATTATATATTATATATATATATATATATATATATATATATATATATATATATATATATATATATATATATATATGACATATTTATATAATTATATTATATTAATATGTAGGAGGGAACCTAATATTAGCTGTTTCTAGAACTTATATTTCACTTCTAATGCGTGAGAGTCTCACACATATTTTTAATATTAATAAAATTAGGGATAATGTCGTCTTGATTATATCTTGATGCATAATTAAATTAATTAATTATTTTGCTATTTAAGTTTTATTTAATATAAAATTCTACAAAACCTCTCTTCAAGAAAAAATTAAAAAAGCTACAAATTAAAGAGAAGTTAACATTTAGCAAAATCGAATTTTTATCATAATTAGTCTATTTATAATAATTTGAATTAAGTTTATTTAATTTTTAATTAAGAAAATTTATCCTTTTCATCAAAAAGCCACGTGGATTCATTACTGACCCCTTAAAGATTTATTTTGTTTTACACTTTTTTTGTATAATAAATTAAAAAATGAAACTATTTATATAATGAAAAAATTCACTAAATATCTATTAAGTTTATAAAAATTATGAACTTTATTTATATTTAACATAGACTATTCAAATAATTAAACTGCACACGATCTTTAAAAACTATAATGAATTAATTTTTTTGTTTTATTTTTTCAAAAAACCATTAGTCATTCAAGAAGATTTTTTTTTTTTTTTTTCAAATAAAGGAAACTCTTTCTATTTTCTTTTATTCTATTTTTCAATTTTTTATAGAAAAGTAGCTCAGACAAAAAAAAGAACTTAACTTGACAGCGCTCTTCAAAAAAACGAGATGAATAAGAAGAAAAAAGAGATGGAAGAAGAAGAAGAAAAAAAAAAAAAAAATGAGTGAGAGTCAAATTAGAGAGTGAGAGAGTATGAATAAATAAAGGAAGAGGAGTGGGGGAGGTTGTGAAAGAAAATGGCGACTCCCTTAGTAATTAGGGGCCTTGATCCGTGCGGACCCCCTTCATCCAGGGTTAGGGGTTCTTGTTTTTAATTGGACCCCCCATCCCAGTCTATTCCTCATCCCAAGCCAACCCTATCCTAAAATTAACCCCCCTTCCCTCGTGAAATGCAAAATAAGAAAAAAGTGGAGCCCTTTATGCCGGTTTCGAAGAAGAAATGAAAGCCTAGTTTTTCTCTCGGAGGGGGGTCTCTCCTTCCCCTAATAATGAATTCCACGGCTAGTAGAGGTTTATTCCTTCAGTTTTGTATCCCCTTCATTCTATTCGCTTTTTAAACTTTTTTTTGTGTGCAAAAATTTAAAACTTATTTCTTATAATTAGCGTTTTTCTTCCACCTTATTTTTTTTTCTTGGGTTTTTTGGGTTCGAAACTCGCTTTTTTTTAGTAAAAAAAAAAATTCCACCCTGAAGGGGCTTGAAGAAACTTAATTACCCTCCTCTTGAACTAGGCAATGAGGGGTGGAGAGGTTAGGGGAAATTGTGTTTCGATTTTCATTCGACTAAAGAAGAAAAAATAAGAGGAAAGAGGGATGTTATCAAACGAGAGTAAAATACTGCGAAGGAGAAAGTTTAAATCGGCTTGTGTCGAGGGATAAAATCGTTTGATGCAATTGACGTTGAAATAATCATACTTTGAAAGAATTACATGGTGCAACAAACTAGGGCTACTTTACGTATGTTCCATGTAAGGCACCATGCCTGAAATGTTTATGCTGAGGTTACCGAAAAACTTATGTAGCAACTTATATATGTGAATGAAAAGTTTATCACCCAAAAGAAACACAATAGCTAATTTGATGCAACCGCGGAAGCCTATAGGGTTAACTCGTAAAGAGTAGCTTGGTTTTCCGATGAAATCCGCGTCCGAAGGGGTTGAGGTCCAACGTTTCGCTTCCACTTCAGCAAGCATCTTCAGAAATCTTAATTATTCAAGTAAATTGGCTGTAGGGTACCCTTAATTATCGTTATTTCTAAGTAGAGGATCCAGTTTAGGGTAGTAAGAAAGCGACTACAACTCTCTGATTACGGCAACGTTTCGGCCTAGCCGGCCATTTTCAAGCCTAAAATCATATATTTGCTATTAACTACAATATAAGTGTCGTAACACTGAAGAAAACAACCAGTATTGACTAGATGTTACTTATAAATACCTTGCGGTTTGCACTTGAGTCAGTGAAGTCATTTTATAATAAGTAAAATGTGTACAATATAGGAACTCTACAGTTCCGTCGTCTAACACTTCCACTGATTCGTCATAAATAGGATAACAACACTTAATAACAATACTAACATAGAATTAAAAACATAAATAACAGTGGGTAACATTATACGTTTACAAAGAATATCACAGATAAAAATTAAAATTTCGAGAGAGAGTGACAGATTGTCAGTCTCTTATCACACTGTTATCACCGGTAGGTTTACGTTACTAGAAGCTTTAAAGACATAATTATAAATTATAAATTACATAAAAACAATAATGTGATTAAGAAAATCTGAATATTTACTGAAAACTTGAAAAAAACGGGGGAAGTCAGATTTAATAATGTGATAAAATGAACTCGCAGCCGTCACTCATACACTAATCAAGAAGGCCGTGCTAATTGTCCATGGCGGGGATTTCGATTCGAGTGATCATAGTAAATTCCACTATAATATTTATTAAGCGACCTAGAATCTGTTTTAATATTGACCGTCTTATCTGATTTTATAGCGATGTTGAGGGCTTCCATCATTCGTCTTCTATTAGTTGCGGTCTCTCTCCCTATAATCCTCGTCTCTTCAAATACAAATTTGTGATTAGTGGCTAAGGTGTGACTCGATAACGCTGTATTGAAATTACCTTTATTTTGGTCGTATTTATGTTGCTCAATCCTATTAGTAATGAGCTGATTACTTTCCCCGATGTATGACTTATCACACTGTCCACACGGTATTTCGTAAACAGTGCCTATTGTGTGTTCAAAAGGTATTTTATCCTTCAAATTATGATACAGTCTCCCAGTTTTGTTTAGAGGTTTAAAACCGAATTTGATTTCGGGGCAATCAAATTTTACCATTAGATTTTGAACCTTGTCCGACAATCCCTTAATGTATGGCATGCTTACATGTTTTATTGGTCTTAATGTACTGATTCCTACTGTGGTGTTGTCATTGACATTATTAATGTGGGTGTGTTTATACCAGAGCTTTTTGATGACCTTCTGGGGGTAAAAATTATCTTTTAATTTGTTGAAGATTTTATATTTGATTGATTCAAGGTGACTATGATCAGTAAGTGAAATAGCTTTCTTAATAAGATTGTTTGCAGAGTTGGTTATTTGATGTGTAGGATGCAGAGATCTGAAATTTAAGAATCTACTACTCTTATTACTTTTCTCGTACCATCTAGTTGAAATAGAGCCATTATTGTTTCTTATCATTGTGATGTCTAGGAAATTAAGTGTATTATTATTCTCTTCCTCAACAGTAAATTTTAATCTAGGATGAAATTCATTCAGAAGGTTTAGAAGGGGTTCTATCTCATTATTATGGATGATAAGGAATAAATCATCAAGTGCAAACCGCAAGGTATTTATAAGTAACATCTAGTCAATACTGGTTGTTTTCTTCAGTGTTACGACACTTATATTGTAGTTAATAGCAAATATATGATTTTAGGCTTGAAAATGGCCGGCTAGGCCGAAACGTTGCCGTAATCAGAGAGTTGTAGTCGCTTTCTTACTACCCTAAACTGGATCCTCTACTTAGAAATAATCTTAATTATTCGTTAATCCACTGTTGATAACTAACTAATTGAGTGTTATAGAAACCGGTTGTTATTGATAATTTAGACCTGACTCGCACAATCAAAATTATTGAAACATTTGTAAAAAAGGGGTTACCCTTGTTCGTGTCAACGATATTGATCAATAGTTAGTCACAGTTCAGATCTCTCACTGGTTACTTTCTTCAAGTGATTGTAAATCTGACATCATATTAATTGCGTTGGCTGTGTAAACAAAGAATAGAAAGAAAAGCGTCGGTCAAGAGCTGGTTCGAAAAGCGTTGGACTACTATGAGTAGTCACGGAATGACTACCGCAAATTTTAGCAAACGGATGAACAACTGTTTCAGCATTTAGTTCAGGCCCTGAATTACCAGGCAGACTAGGAATGTTTACTCATCGGTTCTTCGGGGTATCGAAAACTACCCCGCCCCCACGGATTTAGCAAACGGACGAACAACTGTTTCAGCATTTAGTTCAGGCCCTGAATTACCAGGCGGACTAGGAATTTTTACTCATCGGTTCTTCGGGGTATCGAAAACTACCCCGCCCCCACGGATTTAGCGAACGGACGAACAACTGTTTCAGCATTTAGTTCAGGCCCTGAATTACCAGGCAGACTAGGAATTTTTACTCACCGGTTCTTCGGGGTATCGAAAACTACCCCGCCCCCACGGATTTAGCGAACGGACGAACAACTGTTTCAGCATTTAGTTCAGGCCCTGAATTACCAGGCAGACTAGGAATTTTTACTCATCGGTTCTTCGGGGTATCGAAAACTACCCCGCCCCCACGGATTTAGCGAACGGACGAACAACTGTTTCAGCATTTAGTTCAGGCCCTGAATTACCAGGCAGACTAGGAATTTTTACTCATCGGTTCTTCGGGGTATCGAAAACTACCCCGCCCCCACGGATTTAGCGAACGGATGAACAACTGTTTCAGCGTTTATTTCAGGCCCTGATGTAGCAATGGGTAGACTGGGCATTTTTGCTAATCAGTTTTTCGGGATATCGAAAACTACCCCGACCCTCTCTGTCGAGGCCAAAAATTAGGGGCCATCTTTGCCCAGGGCTTAAGGTATCTTAAATCGAGGCCTGATTCAGTTGCAATGGTTTCATCACAATTTAAAAAGTAAGATACGATGGTGAGGAAGGTCATTTCTCCTACAGACCGGCTGTCGTCACTCTGCAATTCCTAACAGCAGGAAATAGCTTTGAAGAATTAAATACTATTATAATTATAACTCTAGATAACTATGTTTTCATATTTTCAAAAAATAAGTGAAAGTACGTATATCTTATACATCTTAATAAACAATGTCTCTCCTCTTCTTTATCAGCCGAGCTATACCGTTTTCTCTTTTTCCATTTAATTTTGTATCTTTATGATCTGCCATCCCAAAATAACTATTATAAATTAGTGTTTTTTTTTTACTTATGAATTATAAATTTATAAGTTTATATACACAAATAATAAATGCACAGAATTATAAGAAACATTAACAGATAAAAAATTCATTCAATTGTAACGATAAAAAAAGTGTGCTGTTATGTCAATTATAAATTAAATGTTTATAATATTTAGAATACACATTCTGTTATCGCTATTATGATTACATTTAGTTTTATCATTGTTATTGTTTATTCATTATTTTAACATTGTTTTCGGGAAATAATTGTCATTATACTATATTATTTATCGCATATCATTGCACACCTTATATTGACACGTCCCCAATAGTATTGACAGGCCTTCAATAAAAATTACATCGATTTATTTCCCTTTAATATTTTTACTTTTCCTTACAAAATGGGAAAGTATTGTTTTCATCCTAGAAATCCGAAACCGAGATTTCAACGGAATTATCCTTTTTGGATGATTTCAAAAGGATTTGAAGGGTTTTTAGCTGAATTGTATGATGTTCTGTCAGAGCGCACGCATATTTCCCACTGTTTTTCAGCAAGAGAGTTACTAGCTAAAAAAATGAGTCCTTTGTTGAGTCAGCAAAAATGTTAAAAAAATTCGTAAAAACTATTAAAAAAATGTGCACCAATTATACCTCTATATAAGACAAACGTTTCCACTGAATTTCGTTTTGATATATGCCACCAATTAGAAACTATCTTGAACTAAGGAGTTTTTAATATAAGGAGTGAACACATCATAGCGATGTCGGTGTTGGTTTTACTAAAAAAATAAAATATTTAAAAAAGTTGTTTGTCTCATTGAATAGATCAATTTAGAGTTTTTCCCGCCCTAAAATTCCAATTTTTGCATTTGAAGCTTACGTTTTTACCCGAGCGTTACGCGTGAACGCTTGGGCGGATAACGTTGTCCAACGAACTCATCCTGGACATTGGTAAAATGAACATGTGTACCAAATTTCAACTAAATCGATCAACTTTTACTTAAGTTGTCGTCATCGGTCGGTTTCGTGACGGTTGGTTTTGGTAGCGCTGGCGGTCGGTTTTAGTGACGGTTGGTTTTGGTAGCGCTGGCGGTCGGTTTCGTGACGGTTGGTTTTGGTAGCGCTGGCGGTCGGTTTTGTGACGGTCGTTTTTGGTAGCGCTGGCGGTCGGTTTCGTGACGGTTGGTTTTGGTAGCGCTGGCGGTCGGTTTTGTGACGGTCTTTTTTGGTAGCGCTGGCGGTCGGTTTCGTGACGGTTGGTTTTGGTAGCGCTGGCGGTCGGTTTCGTGACGGTTGGTTTTGGTAGCGCTGGCGGTCGGTTTTTGTGACAGTCGTTTTTTTTTTCAA
Source organism: Gerris lacustris (assembly GCA_951217055.1). Taxonomy (NCBI): domain Eukaryota; kingdom Metazoa; phylum Arthropoda; class Insecta; order Hemiptera; family Gerridae; genus Gerris; species Gerris lacustris. The sequence continues at coordinate 57,386,854 of OX578283.1, read as the reverse complement.
ATGTATTTTTTTTTTAACAATACAAATATTTTTCATTGTTTATTTATATGATTTTGTCGTCTTACTTTGAATGTATATTTTATATTGAAAAGGATGTATGAATGAAGCTTACTCGATTATCGATGCAATATTAAATGAGAATGAAATTATTTTATGTAATTCTAAGAATGTCAGGGCTAGTAGAGTCTGTCTTTTTATTTTATTTATTTCTCGTCTAATGGAACTTCCTGTTTTGCTAGTATATGCAAATTTCATCGACTTTTAATTGCTTACACAATCACATTTATGCGTATTTGTAACATTAACAAAATTAATAATAACTTATAATATGATAACATTAATTCAGTTTTAATTCCAATATTATACTGTGTGTATAAAATTATCAACTTTATTATTTTAATTTTTGCTTCTGAGCTTACCAAAGGTAACGGAAGCTATGTGATCGTTCTGAAGAACGAAAATATTTTCTCACCGATTTCAAAAATTCCAAGACAGAAATCTGTTTCAGACATCAGCGAACATTTTTGGTTCCGTGTCTGGTCTGCCAGTGCGTCAGTCACTCTATTTTTTCGAACCAACATATCTTAAAACTACACGTCTGATATTAATGAAATTTAGATGGTAAGTTAGGGTTAGACTATGGTTGGTCCCATTCTGATGGTAGGTCATAATTAGACAGGTCATAACATTGCTAGTGCCATATAAGTTTCAACCTTCTGCGCCTATTTGTTTCTCTTCCACATGAGCACAAACATTAATTTATTTACACCTATAGCTTCATAACTACTTATCTGATTTGTATGAAACTTTTATAGTTTGTCGAAAGTAACCCGTACATAGCCCCAGATAAATTTGAACCGTCTGAGCTCTTTAACTTTTGCTAAATTCATGTAAAAAATCAAAACAATTTTAACAGATATAGACAAAATAGAAATTACAAAATAGACAATAATGGCTCGTAGAAGCATAAAATCAATAAAGTACGTGATAGGATCTGCCACACCAATAGACTGAATTGCCGGAATGTGGTTAGCTCGACGATTTTTTTTTTGTTCTAGAGCAGGGGTCCAGGTGGACACCCCTTAGGGGTCTATGGAAATTTATAAGGGGTCTATAGTATTCCAGGGATCTATTGGTGGGGGTCTTTGATAAATTTAAAATGTTTGACGATTGATTGTTTCAAGAATCTAAAAGAACAATTTTCATATCGTTTTACAACGAAAATTAAATAATTTCTTAAGCCGTCAACTTCAGTAAATAATGCTGGGGGATTAGAAGCCTCTTACAATATTTCTTTGTTAATTGCAAAAGCCAGATATTATGAAAATGAACCCTGGACCAGTTTTAAAAAGTATTCCGCACTGTAATTACTCCACACTTCGTCGTATGAATGAAATGTAGATACTAAAAAATCCTAAATTTATGAATTGAAAAATAGTACATTTTTTGTGCAGTTTGGTGAATACACTTTTTTAGAAACAGCATTTTGATGTTATACCTATGTTCGATATTATAAATCCAGATTAAGAGGAATTACAGAAGAATTTCTTTCAGCAAACTGTTACAAAATTTACACTACAGATGAACATATATTTGTTTTAATTTTTTTTTTTTAAATTTACACTGAACACTTAAAACTATTAAAAGATATATGTTATGATAGCTATAGTGACTTTACAAAGATAGGTCATTTCAGGCCAAATTTAAAAATAAAAAAATCAATATATCACACAATGACCACATTAAAAAAAATCGAACTATTGTCCAATTACAGTATCTATACATCTGAAATCAAGTTTATATCAAAAAGTTTATATCAAAAAGTTTATATCAAAATATATATAAAGTTTATATATTTGAAATCATATATAAGCCAATTTATTCTAATTTTTTGTCCAAGCTCTTAGCACAGTTGTTATCTTTTAGGATTTTTAAGTGCAATATTTAAAATTCTGCTAACATTTTATGCTGTATATTAATGGAAAAATGCAGGGGGTCGATGAAGAAAATCAATTTTTTTAAAGGGGTCGATGACGAAAAAAGGTTGGGAACCCCTGTTCTAGAGTATGTTTAGGCAAATATATGTTAAAATAGTTTTGTTTAATTTTTTATTGCATAGGCAGATGATGTTTTGATAACTCAAAAAGATATAATATATTGTCTATAGATAGAGTTAATGAGAAAGAAGATCAATGCATAGATTAAGAAAATATTGGCGTTGAGTTGCATCTATCTAGTGCAAGGTTGTGGAGTCTATTTAGAAGCAAGCCGTCTCATACTCAGCGCAAAGGGAATTACTAATTACCTTACCCGGGGGACTAAACACAACGACAAAAAGCATTGATGCAGATCCCACTTCACTTGGGATAATAACCATGAATAAATGATACGGGTTCGTCGTTCGTCCTCCTGTCATGTTTTACTCCCGCTTCCGACGACTTTGTACCTTCCACTCGCTGCATCGATTACACTCTGTACATCTCTAGACTATTCAAATACAAGCATTTTTATTAAGTGATAACTCTGCACAGACATCTTCTTTTCTTATAAGTCTAGATGATTTTAATGGGGCAGATAACACATACTTTATTTTTTTCGTCTTTGTATTTCGTAGCGAAGTAAAAAGTCTGCAATATGTAGTGGTTATAGCTTACTTGCGTTCAATCTCTGGACGAATAGTCATATGAACATATATGCATATAAAGTAAATTATAATAAAATAGATTTCAATAAAATTGAATTATAATTAGAAAAATAGGTTGTATGCATGCGCGAGAGGAAGAAATGAGTGCAGAAATATGGGATTGGTTGAAATTAATGTGATTTGTGGGCTGCCTTTGACGGAGGTACCATTCAAAATGGATAATGGTTACCGTTGAAAGATAACATCCAAAATTCATGAATATTCAAAATATGGCGTTTTTTTGGGATGTTCGCGAAGAACGTTGACCAAAACGCATTTCTGTTGAAATAGATTTCGATAAAATTGAATTATTATTAGAACAATTGGTTGTATGCATGCGCGAGAGGAAGCAATGCTGCAGAAGTTTGGGATTGGTTGAAATTAATATGGGATTATCTGCGATTTGTGGGGGCTACCTTTGGCGAAGGTACCATTCAAAATGGATAATGGTTACCGTTGAAAGATACCATCCAAAATTCATGACAGTATTCAAAATATGGCTTTTTTTAGATGTTCGAAAAAACGTTTACCAAAACGCATTCTTGTTTAAGAAATTTTTAAATTTCTGCAGAATGATCACAATGTTTCCGAGCTTATCTAAGTTAAACGATGCTAATTTTGATTCGGCTACCTTCGATAAGCTTGAAAGCAAAATACTGTTATCATAAATTATAGATTAACAGTTGTTAGGAGTTAGGAGTGAAGTTTGTCTAAACTTAAGTCTAAAGATAAGAATTAAGTGTTGTCTTAAACCTTTCTACTAACTCCGTATGACATCCTCCCAATAATTTTATATGTACGAGTAATATTAGCGTCTCTTACTTATCACTCACGTGAAATTGAAAGGGTGATTCGAATAGTGTTCCCCAAATGCAAGAAAATGAATGTCAGTATTTTTAACAATATGGACAATAATTCTGACTACAGTGATCCCTTGTTATTTAATTGAAGAATTGTGGTTTAAAATAGGTCAAACAGGGATAATAAAATTACTATCTGCTTCAATACATGCTGGCTATATTTCGAACTTCTCTTAGATCATCTTTAAGCCTATAACATAATTAAATACAAGTTTTTACCATTCTGTCACAAAGCTGAACAAGGTTATTACTTATATTTGTACTAATGTAAGTAATTTTATTTAATTAGTAATTTTATTACTATTTACATTTATAAATGTATAAGTAATAACCTTGTTCAGCTTTGTGACAGAATAGTAAAACCTAGCATTCAATTATGCTATAGGCTTGAAGATGACTTAAGAGAAGTTTGAAATATAGCCAGGATGTATTGAAGCAGATAGTAATTTTACTACCCCTGTTTGACCTATTTTAAACCACAATTCTTTAATATGAATAATGTTATCCCCGATCTCCGAAATGACTGTAAAATATTGTAATTATGCCGTTGAAAATGTGTAATAATACCAAAAATTGATAATTATCACTTTAAAATAATTTTTAAAAACTTTCTAAACGTATTAAACTTCATCATATACTAGTACATAAATAGTTAGTACAGTGTTTTTCATGTTCTCATTTCATGTTGAAATTTTATTTTTTTCTCTTGACAAACAACGATTACAATAAAGTTGTTAACATTACCATTTTATATTTACCATAATTGCTTTGATTCTCTTACATTAAATTAAATAGTCCGCTCAAAAAAACAGAAATATTTATAAAACAACTATATAATATCTTTGTAATTAACTATGCGTATAAAACCTTAAAACATATTGTTAAAGGAAGAACACTTAAAATATAAAACATACCTTAAAAACTCAAGTTGAAAAAGGTCATACACATTAATGACAAATAAACAACTCGAAACTTTGTATATTGTTATACGAAAATCTTAAAGCCTACTTCTTATTTTTCGTTTATTTTTCTTCCTTTGTATAAATATTTTAAAATTATTTGAGAATACTTGAAACTAAAGCTTAAAAGTTCACTTGCTTAAAACAAGTAGAAGAATATAAAATAACATTCTATGTGGAAAAACATCTTTACATTATTATAAAAAACAACATATAAACTTATGTTGAATTGTCATCAACATTAAAAGATGTTTACCTAATTATGCATTGTTTTTCTTTGTCTAAATGATGCTTATATTTAACGAGTAGGAATATCTAGTGGGGGCAAAAGATTTTATGTTTAATGGCCATGTGGTAATTAGTGCGATTCTTGTTTTTTTTTTTTTTTTTTTTTAATATACATTTGTATATAAGTACTCTACAATAATATGGGTTATCTTCAGTTTTAAACTGGGCCAGTAGGAAAGGTTTTTTTTTTTAAATTTTTCCTTGTATAACAAAACTCTTGTTTTGAGATTTATTTTCATCATATGCATTTATGTTGTTGTTGTTAGTATAGCATTATGAATGAGGTACTCTAGAGTCGTCTTGTTATAGAATTTTATAAATATTATATATATATATATATAATATATATATATATATATATATATATATATATATATATATATATATATATATATATATATATATATATATATATATATATATATATATATATATACAGGGTGATCCAAAAGTTCTACTAATTAACTATTAACACAAAGGGATTTTTAGTCCAATGTACTTTGGGTCAAAGGAATATCACACTTCTGTTTTTATAACGGGTAACAGTCTACAGAAGAACATTCCGTATACCTTCTTTAGATTGTTACTCCCCTCTGTTTTATTTTTATAAGGGGAGTAACAACCTAAAGAAGTGCCTAATTTAATATAAATATGATATGGTTAATTTATGACACTACCCAATTGTTTAGATATTTTCTGATGTTGAGGAAATAAGTTAAGAATATTTTGTTAAGGGTCATTAATAATTTGGCATACTTGAAGAGTTAAGGATCCCGTCACCGGGTTACATCATATCTATAAATAACCCAATCACTTAAGGTTCGGTATTTTCCACTAGTTCCGCTTCCCCACTCTTCCTCTCTTCTCCAATCAGATTATATCCAAAACAATTTACAATAGACTGTTTGTAATACAACCTGAACCCACAGAGTGCTTTAGGCTTTAGAACCTTTTGAAGTGGTTCTGTATTCAAAGCGGTTTTATATTTACATCATAATAATATACGAGTTTATCTGTTTTACCCCCCTTTTGCAATGATTGCTCTTGTCCCAAGGAGAAACATTTACAAAAATTTCAACTTTTTAGTTTTTTATCGCAATTTTTTCCCTTACTTCTCTAAGGTTGAATTTCGAAAAATCAGATTGCTATTGTTGTTCACATCCTAAGCAAAAGTTACCTTCTTACCTTTAAAGGTGGTAATTTTCTAGCTCGTGGTCGCATTTTCCCGTTTTTTCTCTTTAAGGTTTTAAATTTAGAATTTCCTAAAAAAAGGCTTCTTATTCTGCACATTTTACTCCAAGGAGAAGGTTTTGCCAAAATTTTAAGATCTTGCGACTCCAAGGACTTGGCGCAGCGTTGATTTTCTGTTATCAAGTTACGATTTTTTGAAATTAATATAGATATAGATAAAAAAATAGTCTGCCAGTTAGTCCGACCTACCATCAAAATTTCAATAAAATCGGACGAATAGTTTCTAAGGTATGCTGGTTCGCACAGGCCCAGACTTATAAATGGGCTGACTGGGCTATAGCCCAGGGCGCCAGATTTTGGAGGGCGCAAAATTTTCGAAGACATCTTTTTACTAAAAAAAAAAAAAAAAAAAAAAAAAAAATATTTTTCCACTCTTAAGACAAATTTAAAAAAATAAATCTCAATAGCAACAGACAATTTTAGATAAACTGCAAAGATAAATAGGGTTAAGTCATTAAAAAAATATATATATATTTTCTATTAATTTAGTAATTTTATTTTCTTTTAATTATTTCTCATTTTTTTAAATTTTATAATTCGTGTCTGATAAAAATCTATAGATTAACTCGTATATGGATTCTTTTTTTACTATGCAATGATGACTTATATGCGTGAATGGTTGTTAAATGAGTCTATTGCAATGAACCATCTTTAGAAATAATGCTCTAAGAAATAAATATTTTTTAAGAATGGATAATAATATGCTCAAGATCCTCCCCAATACAGCATTCCGAGCACAGCTAAGATTGCGCTTTTCTTATTTTTTATAAATAAAAATTGCATATACCGCGATTGGCTCTCTATCCACTAATGGTTGTCGCACCATTGATCAGGTTTCTGCTAAACCACTATATCATGCCATGTTGACCCAAAACAACTATTATTCTCTACCTTTTCCCATTTTATAATAAAATAATAAACTACCATATTAATTTAATGATTTTTTTTTATCCAATTAATAGAATATTTTATATCGAATGTATTTCAAGAATCTTTTTTAATATTTCGGCTGTTTAAATTGGGAATAAGTTGAAAACTACTCTTGCTAGATTATTGTCGTTTCCCTTTTACTAAAGACTTATTTCATTTACGAATGGATTATAGCAGTAAGAGTAGTTTGCTGACCAGTAAGTTTGCTGTACTGAAGTGGTAAAATTCTTTGGTTTTATACAAGAACTCTATAATTTTTTCTCTCTGTCAACTTACAGATGGGAAATTTTAAAAGAGCACTTGGATAAAAACCATAAACCAGTGGTAAAGTCGCTATCTGATACCAGGTGGTCAGCTAGAGCAGATGCCCTAAAAGCTGTAGTAAAAGGGTTTAAGGAAATTCAAAATTCTCTGAGGACGTTATCTGAAGATCCCTTAGTAAAACCTGGAGCTTGATTAGAAGCCCAAGCTCTTGAAAAACAATTTTGAAATTGCTTTTTTATGGAATGACATCTTAGAAAGGTTTGACAAGTGTAGCAACAACTTACAAATGCAAACCATAGATCTTGCAGCGGCTATCGGATCTTGCTCCACTCTTTAGAAGGATATGTCAAAGAAAAAAGATATGAGTTTGAAAAGTACGAAGAATCTACTGCGGCTGTTTATGGGTGTGCAACTCCTACTTATTCCAGGGTTAGGAAACGCAAAATATTTGCAGATGAGACCAGTAGTAATGAAGTGAAACATGATGGAAGATCAGCTTTTAGAACTGGAGTTTTTCTAAAAATAATTGATTCAATAATATCAAACTTGTCAAAAAGAAGAAAAGCTTATGCAATGTTGGCCGATCGTTTTGAAGTGTTGTCACTTCTTGTATCGAAGGAATCTACAAATAAAGCTATTGTGGAGGCTGCATGAAGTTGCCAAACTGTTATCCAGAGGACATCAGTGCATACATTGTCAGGGAGTGTTCTCACTTCAAAATGTACGTTGGACTGGAAGACATAAGGATGATACCTGAGCTGTACACGTACATAAGAAGTAACCACTTAACTACCACTTTTCCCAACCTTGAAGTTGCATTGAGAATATTTCTTACACTATTAGTGACTAATTGTACAGCGGAAAGAGGATTTTCAGTGTTAGCTAGAGTTAAGAATGCCAAGAGGTCCACTCTTAGAGAGAAAAAACTAAATGCTCTGGTGTTAATGTGTTCTGAGCATGATATAACTCTTAAAACAAACTTTTCTGAACTTATAGCAAATTTTGCTAAATTAAAATTAAGGAAAATCTTTTAAATAATTAAAAATGCCTAGCCAACTTAATGTTCCTTTAGTTCAATAATTTTAATGTACTTATTTTTTTTATATACCCAATAACCAGTGAAACCCTATTTTAATGCTTTTCCGCATTCAACAATTGTTTTTTTTAAGTCCCTTTTAGGTATGGTTTTTTAAAATTGGGGGGGGGGGGGGGGGGGGAGGGGCGCCAAAGCTGAGAGCAGCCCAGGGCGCCATTCACTTAAAGTCCGGGCCTGGGTTCGCAAAAATTGTGTGACAGAAAGACATTCACGGATTTTCGTCTTAGAATTTTTGAAATCGGAGACATAAAAAATGTTCGTTCTTCTAATCTAAACGATCACATAGCTTCCGTTACCTTTGGTAAGTTCGGAAGCAAAAATCATATTGATAAAAAAGTCGTAATAGCTGCGGGTTTTCTATAGACCTTACAATAATTCTCGATTTCGATTGGCAATATGACAGTCAAACTTAACGATTAGTAATAATTTATCTAAATACGTTTTGTTGAATAATTCTATTTTATTACTACGTTTTTATTAGCTTGCTTTCTTGTTTGTTTGTTTGTTCGGTACAAATCTGGCAATCGATTTCTAACTAACTTCCCGAATAGCTAGACATTTGAAACTTTTATCATAGCTCAGAACACGATGACAATGCATTATTTTAATACTTTTAGCCATCTTTCAACAGAATTTAATTGCTATTCAGCAAATTTTGCTGTATGGAAAGTTAGTTCGGAAAAAATCCACCAGTTATTATATTTGTTTTGCCATATCCCATATTAAAATTTTCATTTTGACGGGTTTCAAATTTGTGATTTTTATAAATAAGAGATAAACATTGAATGACAGCAAAACAGTAAATACATCGATTATATTATTTATCGATTATATTATTTCAAATATATCGATGGCACGGTTTAGATTTGGTGTTGAGGAGATCCGTTGTACAAAGATTTGTCCTTTTATAGGTTAAAGATCCTCTCTAGATGGTTGTCATTTATGTGAAGTAAATACATTCGGAACTTTTTTTTTTTTTTTCACTAACATTATATATTATATAACAATAACAATTATATTATCAACATTAAATACGATTCAACAGAAAATTTAAAATCGTAGTATATAAAAAGTTCTTTTTATCTTGAAATTATTTGGTTGTTTCCATTGTTTTAATCAAAGCTGGAACTTTAATAGATCGTTTAATGATATTTTATATTTATGTCATATTTTTATTATTGTTTAATTACATTATATTTATGTTAATGTATAGGTAATAATAAACGGAGAGAGAGATAGATGAGTAAAATGAAATGAATTGTTTATAATTACAGAGTAATAAGTTAATCTATAGGAAATGTATTCATAAAATTTGACTGTAATGTTGGTGGCAGTGTGCGGGTCGCCCCTCTAAGCTCTTTGTATTGCAGAGGAGGGTTTGATGTGGGGTTATCCCTAGGGATGCTGGTAGCTAAACTCTGTCTGAGCCCATAATCCCATTTACTAATAATTAATATAATGTCAGTTACAGTCATTATAGCCGGGGGCTAGGGGCCCCCTCGTAGCAACAGCTCAAGCTACAGCTTGCCCCCCTCTCAGTACTCCTACATAGCCTCAGTTGCCCCTAGTCTTGTATTAGGGATAACAAAACAGCCTCAAACTCTCGATACAAATCACCTACAGATATCTCTACTCATTAACATTAATTAATATAACCAAGTTCTAATACAATATATAAATATATATATTTCAGCTACATTCAGCTACATTGCTGATATATATATATATATATATATATATATATATATATATATATATATATATATATATATATATATATATATATATATATATATATATATATATATATATGTATGTATGTATATATATATATATATATATATATATATATATATATATATATATATATATATATATATATATATATATATATATATATATATATATATATATATATATATATAAATATATACCTATATGATTAATTTGCTACGTACCTTCTAACTTCTGTTGTATTTAAATTTAATAATTATTTATTATTATATAACAATACATAGTTTGTTTTAGTCCACAGGCCACCATAAGAAGTGAGTCGCTGATTGATAAAGTTTTCTTACCTTATGGAATCGATTATTTATGCCGTGTCCACCGATGAATTGGGTATATGGCAACTGGGGGCTGGGCCATTTCTTTTTTGTTGACACGCCAAACTTGCCCTTTTGCGGGAACATTGAAAAGAGATAGATAAAGTTTTGATTTTCACAGGATCGTTTAATTAAATTATTTCAAAAACAGTGGTACACGCGGCCACCGTTAAGAGTGGGCCGTTTGAGGTGGCCACCGCCTCAAACATATCGCTCTGCGAGGACGTTGAAAAGAAAACGGCCCACTCGTATCGGTGGCCACTTTTACCACTGTTTTTGAAATAATTTAATTAAACGATCCTGTGAAAATCAAAACTTTATCTATCTCTTTTCAATGTTCCCGACGAAGGGCAAGTTTGGCATGTCAACAAAAAAGAAATGGCCCAGCGCCCAGTTGCCATATACCAAATTCATCGGTGGACAAGGCATAAATAAGCGATTCCACAAGGTAAGAAAACTTTATCAATCAGCGACTCACTTCTTATGGTGGCCTGTGGACTATTTAAAATGTCACAAAAAAATAAACTCAAAACTATGTTAATCCCTAATCTATGTGAGACATGTTTCTTACTGATGATCACATGAAGTATACTGATATAGGTATGTGTAGTCTCTAATTTGAGAGAGGTGAGACATATTTGAGTAGCTGAATTCCAAAAGCAGCTATATCCAATTGAATTTTTTTTTGGCAAAGCACGAAAAACGTCTAGCAATTCACTATATTGTGTTATCAGGTTATTTTTTTTTAAAAAAAATCAATAACTAATCATTCATTTAGTGGACAAAAGCCCTATAATCTCAGGCTATTATTTTATTTTTAATAAACAAATAAAATAATCCATAGCTAGTTTTTTCACAGTTTTTGTTTATAGCTACTTTTGCAACCAACCCCACCGCTGCAGCAAAAGCAATTATAAACTATTAGTTTAACTATTTAAACTATTATTTATTCAGTGTAGCAACTATAATATTTTTTGTTTACTTTTTTCTCTTCTATCATATTTTTTTCTGTTTAAAAGAAGATAGAAATGTGTAAAGAAGGATAAAGATGATTTTGCAGTCTTACTCAGAGTAACTCTATAATGTGTACAGTACATAGGATATAGCTGTTTTTGGATCAGTTATGGATATAGCTCCTTTTGAATCCGAGTACAGTAGGGATATAGCTGGTTTTGTAACCCCACTCATATTACAATCTAGATTTTAATAGGTTTATAATTTTTTTTGGAACTGTTTGACTGCAGAACCTTGTAGAGCTTTAAAAAACAAATCCAGGGGTACCAATATCTCATTTGTTTGGTAGTCCAGTCAAATTAGCTCAAAATGGCGGCGAATCTTGCATTAAATCATGTAGTTCCAATTTTTTCAGGAATGTGTTGGGGGAGGTCTCCTGAACAACGCCTAATAAAGTCCCATCGATTTAAGGCGCCGCGGGACGGGGGAGGGGGGGCAACAGGTCACATTTTTCAGTTTTCGGCGTTTATCTCGAAAATGGTACGTCGCACAGAAAATGTTATTCTATTCAACATTAAAGCTGATAAAATTCTCTTTCAAATAATATATCCTATTTGAACCTAAGTGTTACCATTTTTGAGATATGAGTCGTTGAATATGAAAAAATAATTAAAAAAGTGCCAGTGGTTCAGGTATCTTGTCAATCTTTCTCTTCTAACTCTTTGCCCTTTCATTTTATCGAAAACTCGTGGGAAAGAAAGTTGTAGAGCGAAAAATTTCCTTAAAAAATGTATCTAGTTATGCTAATTTATCATTACCCGGTAAATAGCTAGAGCGTTTTGAAATTTAGGGGCACTTTTCAACATTTTACTAGTAAAATGCTGCTTGTGACTCATGTTTTGTTTCCAATGTCTGTAACGCTATGTAAACAGTCTCTCACGCGTTTGCGCCAAGTTATGATCGAGTACAACATTTTTATTACAATAACAGGTCGTTCAAAATGAGTGAAAAGTGTTTAATTTGTAATGAAACAGCTGAAGAAGGTGGTTGTCGGAGAGCCGGGACTGCCGGGACTCATGTTTTGTTTCCAATGTCTGTAACACTCCTGATCACTTATTATGCTGTTTAATTAGATAAGTATAGTATTTATAACCCGTATAAATAATAAATTATGTATACATGCACGTAAATATATATCTCGCAATATTTAGAAGGACACTTGTATTAGAGAGGAGGAAGGAATAAATAAAACCAAGATGTATAAAATGTGTTCATAAAATCAAAAATTGGGTATCAAAAATGAGTTCAAACAACAAATACTAACATTGACTATATATACAATTCATTTCATCAACTGCTTTCTCATTTATTAAAAGCCGTCAATAAGATACTTCGGAAAAAGTTTTAAAAAATCAAGCTCTTCACTATCAAATTGCTCAAAGTCTTCTTGGATCGGAACACTTTTTGTACACGAGCCTTGACAGTTACTGCACACCGGGGAACAGTTGATCCCCGCATTCCCGGCTCTCGGACAACCACACCTCGTTCCGCAGCCAGTAGTACAACGGCAGAAGAGTGTGTTGAGGGCACTGTCTGGTCTGGTTCCAAAGGGGCTTTTGTGATAAGAGTAAGGTGTCCACATCTTTTCTCGTCCATCCCCAACTTTCAGGTAGGAGGGATTCTTCCCCAACCATTGCTGCACCTCCAGAAACAATCTGTATGAATATTGGATTGCAGCCAGTGGCGTAGGAACGGGGGGGGCTATCGGGCTCGAGCCCCCCCCGTCAGATTTGGAGGGGCAAAAAAATTACAAATAAAATAAAAATTAGTACATGCTTAAAATTTTGTTGAATGATTTGGTAAATAATACATTTATATTTTATTTCAAATAAAAATGTTTTTAACATTAATAAAATGGTATAATATATTATAAACATTTAATTTATTTGAAGTGCCGACGGGTGGGTTTAAATAGGAAGATAAGGGCGGCTGCGGCTAGTAAAGCCAACAAGTCGGCAGTCGGCACATCACAAAGAGTTATCATGACTTCTATTTCTCACCAACACTAAACTAAATAAAATCTTAATGACGTGATCAACTGAGTCAATCAAAATAAATAGCACCTGCTCTGTCGTTGATGACAAGAAAGTTTCGTTTGATTTATCAGACTGAGTTATGTCAACTTGCTATCAGTAGTTTCAGAAGCGCGGCTCAAACCCCGTTTATCAAAAAACAACAACGGTCATAGTAGGAGGTTGAACCACCCTTATTCTTCTAGACATTATCAACTATGAATTTTAGCTAGATAAGGAGACTTCTCTTCTCTTTCCTCTTTACCCGGCCTTTTTTGATTCTTTAGTCAGGTCCTAGCTCTCTCGCGAATCGTGTCAAACTGAGAATGTAAATTGTTTTTGACTCCATTCACTTTACCTCAATCTCAATTTATTTATTTTCATACTTTTAAATAGTGCATAAAATCTAATTTTTACTTTTTAAACAGTGTATACAATTTATTCTTATACATTTATTAAATTTTGATAGACATCATGAGAAAAAGACGAAATACTTATTTAAATTTGTTCTCTAAAAAGTCGAAACCTACGAATATTTGAACTGCTCTAAAATATGTCTACAACTGCTTAAAATGCTGTTTTTGAACGTTTATTTTCCAAAATTTTCCCGGACCCCCCTTCTATAGGGGGGGGGGGGGGGGGGGGGGTAGAGAGAGGATAGGTTGCAGTCTGATAACCCCCCCCCCCCCTAGCGGAGGAGCCGAGCCACCCCCGTCAAAAATGAATTCCTACGCCACTGATTGCAGCATCTGTTGTGGGCGGCAAAGCGCGCAGGTTAGCTTTCATTCTTGCTGTGGATTTCACGAATCACGAAGTATATGTATCAGTGAAATAAATAGAATAAAATAGATTAGAATTGTAGATAGTGGTATTCAATAATTATTGTATTATTAATAATATAACGTATTATTAAATATTAATTTGTTTAATTAATTAATCATTAAATTTACCTAATGGGGTCAGTATACGGTCTGAGAAAAATTAAAGGTACCTGTAGTGATTGAGATCATACTTTAACAGGGACTGGAACATGAGCAGGAACATTCATTCCCCAGCTTCAGCAATGTCTCCTGGTGAAGATTTAGGATTATAAAACAATTTTGCGATGTTTGCTGTTTCATTGGCATACCGCTGGAAACATTGTACTATGGCCTGGTATATCGTTTTCTGTACTCCACATGGACGACACGACCTTTCAATCTTCGGAAAAAATCATGTCTTTCTTCTCTTCGTGTAAAACTAGCACTTATTAACGTTTTCATACCTTTATCAGTCACTTGGCTTGCACCTTCTTCAGCTGTTTCATTACAAATTAAACACTTTTCACTCATTTTTAACTACCTGTTATTATAATAAAAATGTTGTACTCGATCATTACTTGGCGCAAACGCGTGAGAGACTGTTTACACATAGCGTTACAGACATTGGAAACAAAACATGAGTCACAAGCAGCATTTTACTAGTAAAATGTTGAAAAGTGCCCCTAAATTTCAAAACGCTCTAGCTATTTACCGGGTGAAGATAAATTAGCATAACTGATTCATTTTTTAAGGGAATTTTTTGCTCTACAACTTTCTTTCCCACGAGTTTTTGATAAAATGGAAGGGCAAAGAGCTAGAAGAAAGATTGACAAGATACCTGAACCACTGGCACTTTTTTAATTATTTTTTCATATTCAACGACTCATATCTCAAAAATGGTAACACTTAGGTTCAAATAGGATATATTATTTGAAAGAGAATTTTATCAGCTTTAATGTTGAATAGAATAACATTTTCTGTGCGACGTACCATTTTCGAGATAAACGCCGAAAACTGAAAAATGTGACCTTTTGCCCCCCCTCCCCCGTCCCGCGGCGCCTTAAATCGATGGGACTTTATTAGGCGTTGTTCAGGAGACCTTCCCCAACACATTCCTGTAAAAATTGGAACTACATGATTTAATGCAAGATGAAAACCTAATTTGACTGGACTATGGATATAGCTGCTTTTGGAATTCGGCAACTCATTTCTAAAAAAACAGTAATGTTGATATTCCCTAGTCCCAAAGTACATTGGACATAAAATCACTTTGTCTTAATTGTTTATTTAGACGTAGGAATGTACAAATAATTACATCCATTTATATTCTAAAAAACAGGGGGGGGGGGGGGGGGGGGGGTAACAATCTAAAGAAGTACCTTAATTTCAACCATTTGTGAAAATGATAAACTTATTACTTAATTGTTAAAAATAAGAGAGGAGGAATGAAATAAATTAGACAATAATGGATTCTTAAAAGCCAAAAATCATTAAAGTTCGCAATTAGGGCGCGAGGAAGCTATGTGCCACACTAATTAGCGGAGTATTTTTTAAATACTTAATTGGAATAGAATAAACATTGTTATTTTCACCTCGAAGGAAAAACAATAGAATTCCGAAATATCTGTATATCCACAATTTTTAAATTACTGTTCGATTGATCCTGGCTATTCTCAATATTTATTAAAATCACACTCGATATTAATTTTAATTATTTTAAATTAAAACTCTAATAGAAATTTTTTATTAGTTTACTATCAATTAGTCAAATCAGTTAACTGTATTGTGGTTTGTTTCGACCAATTAGGGTGATCATCATCGGAACGAAAATCCAGAGTTATCTAAATTAATGGAAATTAGTTTTAAAATATTCTCTTTTCAGCCTTTTTACTTTCTTATATATTCTATTATACAATATGAAATATATGTAGAGAAAATATTGTGATTTACACGTTTTAGTATCCCTTGAGTTCAAAAAACTGTTTTTTTTTTAAAGTTTGTCTGAAGTCTGTGCAGACGTGTCACCTAAACTACTATAGACCGATATTGATAAAATTCTGTATATATGTTTAGAAAATTCATACTTCGAGGCTAAATTTAGGTGCGACCACCCTCCAAAAACTCTAAAAAATATTTAAAAATACTCTGTCAATTAGTGTGGCACATAGCTCCTCCTCGCGTTCTTTTTTGTATACATTAATGATTTTATACTATTATAACCTATTATTGTCAAATTTATTTAATTTTCCTCCATTTTTTAAAACTATCAATTTATTTTTTTATTTTTTACATTAATTAAAGTATCAATTTAGCACAATTTAAAGAGCACATTTGAAATTAATCTGGGGCCATCTACAGGCTACTTTTGACAAACCATCCAAATTCCAAAAAAATCAGATAAGTGCTTTTGATGGTATAAGTGTAAATAAACAAATATGCGCAGAAGGGTGAAACTTATACGGAACCAACAATGGGCTAATCCAAAATTTATTAATATCAGACGAGTAGTTTTTAAGATATGATGGTTCTCAAAAATTGAGCCGCAGGCCGACAGACAGATATGAAACCAAAAATGTTCCCTGATGTCTGAAACGGATTTCTGTTTTGGAACTTTTGAAATCGGAGACCTAAAATATGTTTCGTTCTTTAGAACGATCGCATAGAAAAAAACGCAACAGAACGGAAAACGCAATTTTTAAGGACACATGATGAATTTGTACAAAAACAAAACTAAATATATATTTGAACTCAGAGTCAGGTCGTCCCTTCTTTCATTCAACACCACCTCACATGACGTATTTACAAAACAAAATTTTCAACCCTTACTTTTTGAACAAAATTTTCAACCCTTACTTTTTTAAAATTTTCAACCCTTACTTTTTGAACAAAATTTTCAACCCTAACTTTTTGAAGGGATGATTTTTTCGGGCTTCCCTATTGGGTTATTACGCATAACATAACTACAAATAGTTTCACATTATTGTATTGGTTACTTTAAGGATACTACTTGGAGATTAGGTGCTTTACAGCCAGACAGACAAGCGCAGGGATGTGTAAGGGCTCTAGTTTTTGCCAACGGACCCTAAAGTAAGGAAAATCATGTACTTTATTATACATTCCAAATTTTCGCACACGGCACACACACACATATATTATAATATATATGTATATAAATCAGTATGTATAATATAGTCATATATGTGTATATGATATATATGTAATATATGAGTATGTGTATATATTATGTATGTATATATATATATATATATATATATATATATATATATATATATATATATATATATATATATATATATATATATATATATATATATATATATATATATTGTATATATACAATAATATATACAGGGTGGTCCAATAGTCTCTCCCCCTTCTAGCATATTTGGATTCTTCGGTGAAAAATAATAAAATTTTACTTGAAACTTTTTTTTCTATCTCTAATACTTTGCCCCCTATAGGGGGGCAAAGATAGAAAAATAACCCTTCCAAAAATATGTTGTAAAATCTTAACGGTTCGAGATAAATTAATGAAACTTAGGGGATCCGTACCATGTAAAGGGAAGTTTGTTTTCATGCAATCGTACAGTAGTGGCAACCACCCATTTTGCCCCCAGGCCACCTAACTTTAAAATTTCAAACTGGAGTATATATTTTTAATAGCAGATTTGGAAACTACGGTGAAAAAAAAAAAAAATGACTTCAAACTTTTTTTTATCTCCAATATTTCGCCTCCTATACAGGGTGTTACCGACCTAAACCGAATTTTTTTTTGGGGTGAAACTAGATACGAAATGGAGCAAAACGCCACCAAGCGCACTTTTCTATCTCAATCCGTTGCCGAGATATGATTTTTAGTGGTCTTATTTATATTACTTTGCTTTGTAAGTTTCATCACACATTTCCGTTTCCCCAATTTTGAACCACTTCCAGTGATTCAATCTTCCCCAAATTTTGCACATAGATACAACTAAGGCGAAGAATACGGAAACCAAAAAAAAAAAAAAAAAAAAAAAAAAAATGGCGTCAAATTTATTTGAAGTTCTTTTGCCTTATACTATAAGGCAAAAGTATACAAATTGTAGATTTCAGCGCGTGGGGCGTTGGGGCAAAATGGTGGTTGCCCCTAATACGCGAGTGGATGGATACACTTTTCCCTTTAAATGGTACATATCCCCCAAGTTCCATTACTTTATTTCAAACCGTTCAAAAGTTAGGAGAGGGGACTTTTGGACCACCCCGTATGTTGCTTTTTGTCAACTAGTTCTAAGTTGATGTCGTTATTATTTTACTATTTTCGAAGGGTTATTTTTCTATCTTTGCCCCCCCCCCCCCTCCCCTTCCTGTAGGGGACAAAATATTGGAGATAGGAAAGAAAGTTCCAAAGTTCTATTATTTTTCACCGTAGAATCCAAATATGTTATCAAAAATATACACTCCAATATGAAATTTTGAAGTTGGGTGGCCTGGAGGCAAAGTGGGTGGTTTCCCCTAGTGCGCGTTTGCATGAAAACAAACTTCCCTTTACATGGTACGGATCCCCCAATTTTCATTAAATTATCTCAAACCGTTCAAAAGTTAAGAGGGGATAAAGACTTTTGGACACCCCTGTATACCTAATTTATCAATTTCTAGGCATTATGAATAAGATGTAATTATTCTGTTTAATCTCTTGCTCTTGACAAGCAATTGATAAAGTAGCTAATATGGACCATTATGTCATCGCGTTATTATTTACCTTATCACAATGTATATAATGATAAAAAAATTATAATTATTCGTGTATGTTAAATACATTAAAAATATGTGCTAATATGCTAACACACACACTTAAACATTAAAAAATATTTCCACATTTATCGCAATTGAAATTTGTGGTTAATTGTTTTTATTTTCTAATATTATTTATTTCTAATTACATATATATGTAGTCAGATTGGCAAAGTGTATTAACCCTTAACTGCCCGAATTATTTTTTTGGGGAATTGTTTGGGTTTTTTTCTGGGGATTTTGTCTGTTAAGAGGTCCCTTAATATGTAAAAAATGTTTAAAAAAATTGAAAAAAATTCCTTACCCCAAATTTGGGCTGTTGCCATATGGCAACGCTAGGACATTAGCCCTACAGTTTTTTTTCTCAATAAATGTTTTAATAATTTATTTTACAAAATGTACGTAAAATAAATTTTAGGTTAAAAAAGTACAAATAATAATAACAAAATACTAAATTTATTTAAAAGAACAAAAAATTAAATTAAATTTTTTTTTTTCATTATTTGTATTACGTATCATGTTGTTTATCTGTAAAAATTATGTAATTATTTCTTTATTTTTTGTTTTATGCATGTGTTTTTGTTATTACCTTTAAAAATATATATGTATTATTCAATTGTGATAAAAAAATATAGATATTAGTATATACATATTATTTTTAAAAGAATAGCCCAATCATATTTGTTACTAATTATACTTGTTCAACAAAAATAAATTACAAGATTTAGAGACTAATTGAGAAATATTTAGAAAATAATAAATAAAAAATGAACATTAGGCAAAAAAAAATCAAAACTTTGTATATAAATATGACTAAATAAAATTACGACTTAGAAAAAAACTGTAAGGCTAATGTCCTAGCGTTGCCATATGGCAACTTTCAAATTGACGCTCAATTTAGGGCAGAAAAATTAAATTATGTGAAACTGCAATCATTTTCTATTTTTAATCACTCTTTATTCTAATAGTTTCATTACCAATAGTAAAATTATTTAATTAATTAATTAATTTAAAAAATTAAAATTCTTTCCGTGTCACAAATTTCGAATAACCCATTTTTTAAACCTGTCTTGTCGCATACGTGTTGCACCAAACAAATAAATCTATTGATGAAAAATCAATTTAGTCCTTCTTTTGACATAATTTTAACATCCAAAAAGTTCAATACTAACTTGGACCTCTCCAGACAATAATAATGGGAGGGGGTTTTGCTGTTGCCATATGGCAACGCTAGGTTATTAAGGGTAATTATAATCAAGAATAAAATATATAGAGATGTCTCTAAAATTTAAACATCATGTTTGTTTATCGGAATAATTAGTAGATAAATTTAGAGAAAAAAAAAATGATTTACAGAATAATATATTTTTATTAAATTAACATATATTTTTATTTAGCAGATTTCGAGCAGAAATGTGTATTTCGATTTTTGGGTTTAATAGTTCTGATTATGAATTTGCTCCAAATTTCATTGAAACAGGTTCCGTAGGTTTAACTTCTATATAAAAGTCCGCGAACTTCATCCCTATTACAACTGTGTAAGGTGGACCCTTTTGACCGGATGGAAACCTGTATTAATATACTTGATAGTATGGAAGACTGATAGCTCTTGTTTAATAAATGGTCTATTATTTTATAAATCTAGCGAAGACAACTTGCATGCGAAGTTATAGCAGAAGTTTTGAATTTTTTATTCGGCTAAAAACTGAAAAGTAGATATAATAAAAAAAAAAAAAAATCTTAACTATGTTAAGATAATCTTAACTAATAATTTATTACGTTTAATATAGAAAAATAGATTCTTGAATGTTACCATAAAAGATTTCGCTACTTGCTATACAAACTTTGACACATCTTTAGATTGTTACTTATTAAAAACCAGAGGGGAGTAACAATCTAAAGAAGGGGGACGGAATGTTTTTCTTTAGACTGTTACTCGCCTTATAAAACAGAAGTGTGATATTCTTTTGTCTCAAAGTACATTGGGCAAAACATCCCTTTGTCTTAATAGTTATTTAGTCAGTCATTTATATTATATATATATATATATATATATATATATATATATATATATATATATATATATATATATATATATATATATATATATATATATATATAGCTTCTATTGAAAGATCTTATGGGTATAAAAAAGGGTGATGTTGATTCACAAAGTCTAGTTTAATACAAAATAAAATAATAAAAATAAAAAACACAAATAATAACAATAATTATGTATTGATAAGAAGCTAACACTATTCAAAACTTAAGATAATTCCAGTACCAGGTGCGAAACTTTCATCAAGAAGCTATTTCCACCGTAAAACCTTCATTGTAATGATGAATCTTACGCATTAAATTAAAAGTTAAAGGTATAAGTGATCTCTCTTATACCTTATCAGTCATTAGATAGAATGTACTATCATTAAACTGAACTGCAATGAATTGAAATCGGTTAAAAAAATTAAAAAAAAAAAAAAAAAAAATGCTGACTTACCAAAATACACTGGTTTATCACATCTCGGACAGTTAGGCATGATTGTTGTTAAGTTAAAACTTAATATTAAAACTTAAAAAGTATCACTTAATTTGAGAAGTAAGAAATAGAACTGTAAGAATTTATTATTTAAATGAAAGATAAGAGTTGATTTTTTATGTGAGAACAATAAGAATTATTTTTGATTTGTTAAGAATTTTGAAGTGTCTAAAAAAGATATGAGGTAACAGGCTGGTAAGGTACAAATATGCTGTGGTGCTATCAGTCTATCGTCGAGTGTTGTACGCCCCCACTACGTCGGAGAAAGTAGTGGGGAGAGTTGGACGGACATGAGGTCGCGCCACTCTAATAGAAGTGGGAGATACCGACTTATGGGCAGAAACAACTGGCGTAGAATATACTGACTGGAATGAGTTATTAAACACTTAACCCCAAGTCTGGTTGTTGCCTGCGGAGAAACTTGTTGAATATTATAGTGAGTTTTATTCCTAGCGTTGTACGATGTACGAGAATGCTTCAAGTGTCTAGTCTTAGATAGGTGCCAAAGGAAACGAAGCCTATTCAGAAAGACTTTAAAGCCTCAAGCTAAAGGGTGTGGTTTCAAGACACATTGTCTTCAACGACTACTTTGTTTTGATCATATCTTTTGAAGGAATCTCGACGCTGTAATGATGACAGGATAACATTAAAAAGAATATATACCTACTTCAACTAAACTATGCATAAAGTAAACCTTAAAAAGAACCAGGGGCGTAACTAGCATCTTGGGGGCCCTGGGGCAAGATTATTCTGGGAGAACCACGGGAGGGGTATGGAAGATTCCGTCCCCCATTCTAAAAAAAAGGGGGGTCCGGGGGCTCCCCCCCGGAAATTTTTGAAAAAATAACCCCTAAAAACGTGTTTTAATGCATTCTTGAGGTGATAATATATTTACCCACATCTATAGTATTTTATTTTGCACACAATGTTTAGTTTAGCCTCTGTATCTAAATCCTCACCTAATACCTCCAGGGTAATTTAGTTAGTAGTTAGGTTTCTACATAAATACATCTATAACTTATATGACCTCTTCGTAATAATTTGAGAAAGATTTTTAGAAGAAGAATTTAATTTTTTCGATTTTTCTTGAATTATAGACTGTACTGTTTTCGTAATTAGTTAATGGTTGATATTAAAATATGTAAAGATAGGCCTAAGATAGTTAAAGAAAGTAATAAACTTATAAACGTGAGCGTGAAATTAAAGAAATTGGTCACAAAAGTTTAAAAATTAAGTAGGTAAATGTATTGTTAATAATTATATACAAAACACAACAAAACAGATAAATTGAAATCAGACAGACAAGATGAAGCAATCTTTATTTATTAAAATTCTTACTTTTGACGAACAAAATTCATTAATAACTTGATAAAAGATATTGAACTACGTTTGTCATGGGGCCCCTGGTGGGTGAAAATATTGAATCGTTTTCTAATATATCTATAGGGGCCTCCAAAAGAACCGTTGAATAAATAGTCCAAAATTATTCTTTCCTGAAAATATTTCTTTGATAAACGGTTTTAAAAATTCACATTATTTTTTTTTTGCTCGTTGAAATTCAAATAGGGCCGTAGGATCAGCTGCTCTTGCGGGGCCCCCGTGGACGGGGGCCCCGGGGCACTGCCCCGGTTGCCCCGGTGGTAGTTACGGCCCTGAAAAGAACCTTCTTCATAAAGAATAATGGTCTTTATATCCCAGTTTCATTCCATGTACGATCTTTTTGGCCAGTGGCGGGGATTGGACTTTGGAAGTGTGGGGGCGAGCCTGCCACAAAGTGGGGGTTTGGAATACCCCCCACCAAAGGGGAGGGGGGTCCGGCGGACCTTTTAAATGGATAATTTTTAAAATCAAAATGCAAGGTGAAAAATGGTGAGTTTTAAGAGTATTTGAGGCTTATTTTCTAGATGGTTCATCCTTGCGATTTTACTACGTTCTTATTAGCTTGCTTTCTTGTTTGTTTGTTTGTCCGGTACAAATCTGGCAATCGATTTTTAACTAACTTCCCGAATAGCTAGACATTTGAAACTTTTAGCATAGCTCAGAACACGATGACAATGCATTATTTTAATACTTTTAGCCATCTTTCAGCAGAATTTAATTGGTTTTCAGCAAATTTTGATGTATGGAAAGTTCGGAAAAAATCCGCAAGTTATTTTATTTGTTTTGCCCAGTCCCATATTTACAATCTTCATTTTGACGGGTTTCAAATTTGTGATTTTTATAAATAAAGAGATAAACATTGAAGGACAGCAAAACAGGAAATATATCGATTATATTATTTATATTTATTTCAAATATATCGATGGCATGGTTTAGATTTGGTGTTGGGGAGATCCGTTGTACAAAGATTTGTCCTTTTATAGGTTTAATATCAGCTCTCTAGATGGTTGTCATTTATGTGAAGTAAATATAAAGTTGGAACTTTTTTTTTTTTTTTTTTTTTTTTTTTTTTTCACTAACATTTTATATTATATAACAATAACAATAATATTATCAACATTACATAGGTACGATTCAACAGAAAATTTAAAACCGTATTATATAAAAAGTTCTTTTTATCTTGAAATTATTTATTTGAAATTTATAAGTTTAAGTTTCGCAAATAAAGTTTCATTTTCTGCCAATTAGTGTGGCACATTGCTTCCTCACGACCTTTTTCGTATAATTTAATGATTTTATACAACCTATAATTATTGTCAAATTTATTAATTTTTCCCCCGTTTTTTAAATCTGCCATAATTTTCATATTATAGCAACATTTAAAGAGAGCAGACAGTTGAAATTAATCTGGGGCTGTCTGCGGGCTACTTTCGACAAACCATCCAAATTTCATAAAAATCAGATGAGTAATTTTAAAGATATAGGTATGTGTAAATAAATGTATGTTTGTACGCATGCGGAATAGAATCAAATGGGCGCAGAAGGTAGAAAACTTATATGGGACCAACAATGGGCAAATTATAACTTATAACCTATTATTCAAAATGCAATAATATCTAATATCGGACGATTAGTTTTTAAGATATTTATTGGTGCTGATCGACGGTCTGAAACGGATTTCTGCCTTAGATTTTTTTTAGATTGGCGACATAACATTTCTTAGGTACTATTTTACTTAAGCCCCTCCCCCCCCCCCCCATATCCCTTTGTCTTAATAGTGATTTTGCTACAGGAACATTTACAAAGTAGTATATATTCATTTAGTCTAAATTACTATTAAGACTAAGGGATATTTAATATTTAGTCCAATATACCTTGGGACAAAGGGATATCATATACTTGTTAATCAGTCATAATTGTATAATAAATGTGAGGATATCCCTAAGTTTAGCTATTATGACAAAGGAATATTAAATATGCACTAAAAAAACTGTAGAACTTATTGACCTTCAGTTTTCTGTATAAGATTTAGTTTTACACATATATGGTAAGACTCAATCTTAAAATAACGCAATAAAACTGCCCCAGGAGTCTCAATGTCTTGGGGAGACAAACACACAAACCTTTGGGTCTATTGTCAGTTAGACAATTGTTTAGAACCAAGGGGGGTGCTCAAGTAAAAGAGTGCCCAATTGGTATGAATAATTCCTTAAAAACAGTTTGTGTTTTTGTCAAGAAATACTTTTTTCGTTGATATAAAAAATAAGGGGGGGGGGGGGTCAAGAAAAAGGCAAAATTTAAGGACACATGGCACAAAGATAAATTGGTACCAATACCAAGCCAAATATATTTTTTTACTCAAGCGAGGATGACTTCAGAATATATTTTAGAAGGGGGAAGAGAACTCTACCAGAATTCTTTGATTGGGTATAAAAAAAATAGAATCCTATGAGATGAAAGGTTATAAGGGGAGGGGAGAAGTGATCCAGGTGGATTATTACATTTTTTTTCCCTACTTTACATCTTATCACCTATTTTTCCAGGCATACCAAAATCAGGTGATTTTTCCTTCATTCCAAAATATTATTTAGATTACTTCCTTACACATCCCCCCCCCCCCGGACTCAGTTCCCTATATTTTTCCAGTGTTTAGTTTATTACACATAATAAAACTGCAAGGTTTCAAATTTATTTTGGGATACAGGAGCATTAACGACAGACAGACAATACAAGAAAAGAGAAAAATTCAATTTACAGGATATCCATCTCTGATCTGATAAGATCAAGATCGACTGTAATGTACAGTAGTACCTCACTTACACGACCCTCAATAACACGAAAACCTCAATTACAAGAGCAATTTTCTAATCCCCTTGAGATTGCCATAACACATAATGTTAAATTATCCTCCATAACGCGACTATTATTATCCAAACAACCTTTATAACACGGATTTTTTCTAATTCACAACGTAACTCAGAACCTCTTTAACAAGTCGTTTTGAGAAGTCAACCTCTATAACAAGACTCAATACAGGAATGGATCGACCTTGAACAAGTCTGGACTTGGAAACCCTGTCCTCGAACCTCGATAACACGACTGATAGCCAAAATAACCCTGATAACACGACCCTCAACAAAAAGAGCACCTCGATAACACGACTGATAGCCAAAATAACCCTGATAACACGACCCTCAACAAAAAGAGCACCTCGATAACACGACTGATAGCCAAAATAACCCTGATAACACGACCCTCAACAAAAAGAGCACCTCGATAACACGACTGATAGCCAAAATAACCCTGATAACACGACCCTCAACAAAAAGAGCACCTCGATAACACGACTGATAGCCAAAATAACCCTGATAACACGACCCTCAACAAAAAGAGCACCTCGATAACACGACTGATAGCCAAAATAACCCTGATAACACGACCCTCAACAAAAAGAGCACCTCGATAACACGACTGATAGCCAAAATAACCCTGATAACACGACCCTCAACAAAAAGAGCACCTAGGTAACAAGACTGTTTCCCTAATCCCCTTGAGACTTGTCTTATCGAGGTTCTACTGTACAAAAAACTCAAATCTTCTTCAACCCCTTTCATATAGTATCATTACTTCCAAATCAGTACTCTTTTTACAATTATTATTAACTTCTGACACGCAGATTGGCCAACCACTAGGCCTGAGGGAGGAGTGGATCCAGTGACTTTATTATTTGTCCAGTTGGCACGACCTTCTCGAATTCAAAATCCAGAGCTCTCATTGGGTCCCCTCCACATTTTTTCAATTTTCCCGCTCAGTCAAAAGTTAATATACTAATTGTAAAAATAATTTCTTATTTGTTTTAATTATCAATAGATCCTAATATACCTTTTGTCTCATTTTTTTTTAGATATCTTCAAAATTGACTAATCCTATTGATCAGCAAACAATAATCAACTTAAAGGTTTCTCAAGAAATGTGAGTACATTAATTGTTTATTTTTTAAATATAATAGAGAGAAACACTTTATTTACAAAAATAGTGATGCTGCCCAAATAGAATGGGTTGCTAAACACACAGCGTACTGATCTATCGTGAGACATTAATTAAATAATATGTACAATTAATTAAATGACATGGTCAAAACAATTATAATATATTAGCAATTAAGTTACCATTAAACATAGAAAGGGTCACACTGTCAAAACAAATCGATTTAAAGTAAAATAGGATACAATTAAAGTAAGTAATATGTTTAGTAGATATGATAATTAATAATTCCCAGTGAGTCTAAAATAATTGACTCTGACAGGGTTGTCGAATATTTTCTGTCGATACCGACTTCGTCAAAGAATGAAGATGTTAAACTAGGTATGGATCCTCTAGAGCCAAACCATAAACCTCTGACTTCGTATTCTCTGGCACCGTGGTATTTTTCTTTGAGGAATGTGATGCACTTTTTATAAATGCCTTCCTTCTCCTAATGGACTTTCTCACCTTGGGTGAGGTCGTTGGTTTCATACCTATAAAAACAATCGGAGGAGCAAAAGCTCGTAGGTGTTATGTCTTGATAGCAACTGACTTCATTATGATAAAATAAACATATATAAAGAATACATTAGAGTGGAGGGTAATTGATATGACATCTAAACACATCTTTATACTCTTCTAATATTACATTAGTTTCATTATTTTGAGCATTAATTTTATTTACTTTAACAATTAAATTTAAACTGGTGCATCCCTCTAGGCCTAAAATAGACGGTGATTTTGAATTTATAACGAAAAATTCAATTTGTTTTGAAATATTTTTATGACTTGCAGTTAAATGTATCTTGCCTAGAATTTTGAGTTTTTCTCCAGTATAGGTAGATAATATTTGCTTTGATGGAGTTAAATTTTTGGCATTAATATTCAAATCGTTTAAGACATCAATGTTTATAATGTTAGCCATGGCACCACTATCAAGTTTAAATTTATGTTTCAAACTATTGTTTAAAATTATTTTGGTGGTCCATTTTCTATTAGATTTGTCTGGTTTATTTAGACAGTCGACAAAACATTGATCTAGGTCAGAAACATCTGAAGTATCGTCTTCTTGATATTCTACAGCTCTTACGGATTTCTTTTTAAAACACTGAGAGGCAAAGTGACCTTTTTAGGGTCCGTAGGCAAAACCAAGGACCCTTATATTTTCCTGCGTGTGTCTGTCCGTCCGTCCTGTCGCATGCTCTCACTGCTACACCTTTCGTCCAATCACTTTGAAATTTGGCATGTATGTGTCTTGTACCTACCCACATATTTTTAAAATTAGGGTAAAAAAACTTAAGGGTTAAAAATTTTACATTTTTTTTCGACACTGTGAGGTGTATCATATGAAAGGGTACGTCGAGCTGATTACAAAAATATATAATTCTTTGGTTATAACTTTGATAGGGCGAGCGTAGGCGAGTTTGAAGCGGGTGTGAAACGTGTCCCCCCCCCTCTATCTCGCTTATGTGAAGTGTAAAAAATCTGAAAAAATTCCTGAACATTCTTCGACCAAAAGTAAAGATACCACTTTTTGGAAATTTCGAAAAAAATATTATTTTATTTTTTATTGACAAAATACGCTTTTTTATAATTATGGTCTTTTCGATGTATTTATATGGTTGTAGTCCGGTTCAGAGGCAAAAAATACTTTATCGGAAGTTTGTTTATGTATTTTGAGAATATCAGACCCATAGGATAGTTCAAAGTAAGCTTTTTAGCATTTTAAAAAACACCATCAATAGAGTACTACTTAAACTATACAGTGTGGCCTACGGACCCTCGCTGTGTGCTGACTAGCACACACTTGACCTGTTTATTTATTTCAAAAGTTACAAGTTAAATTGTAAGCAGGGCATTTATTTTTAGTGTGTTTCTGTCCACACCTTATACATTTTATCACCGTGTTATGATTTAAGCTACGGCTATTATTAAATTTACCGACATTATTATTCTTAGATCTAGCTTGCTGCTCAGTTCTGTTACATTGTTTTTGATGTTTGTTTAAAGCATCAACCTCTAAGTTTGTAATACTCTTGCCAGCTTTAATAAGTTGAGACTGTTCTCTAGATTTATCTATAGTTTGTGCAAATTTTATAGTGTCACCCAATTCTAATAGTCTTTCACTTTTAACTCCACAAATAAAAATACTTTTGACTAAATTGTCTTTTAAGTCTTTGAACTCACAATTTAGAGCAGAATTTTTTAACTCTGTTGCATAGTGTGTGTGTGTGTTCTATTTGTTCCCCTTCAAGTTGTTTTCTTGTAAAAAATGTATAGCGCTCATACTCAATATTCTTTTTGGGCAGAAAAATAATATTCTAATTGTTCTATTAAAACATTTAATATATTCTTTTTATCTTCTTCTATATCGAAGGTGTTGTAAATTCTTAAGCCTTCATCTCCTATTAGGTGAAGAAGCTGTGCACACTGCACACTGAGTCAACTCTGGCTTTTTATTTTGCTCAGTTGCAATTAAATAATTTTGGAATTTTTGCTTCCAAAATTTCCAATTTGTGGCAATATTTCCACTCATATTCATGGTTTGTATTCCCCTGAAGTCAGTCATATTTTATTACTGGTCTTATATTACTTTGCTTTGTAAGTTTCATCGCACATTTCCGTTTCCCCAATTTTGAACCACTTCCAGTGATTCAATCTTCCCCAAATTTTGCACACAGATACAACTAAGGTGAAGAATACGGAAACCAAAAAAAAAAAAAAAAATAAATAAATAAAAAAATGGCGTCAAATTTATTTGCTTTTTAAGTTTCATCGCACACCTATTACCCCAATTTTGAACCACTGCCTGTGATTCAATCTTCCCCAAATTTTGCACATAGAAACAACTATGGTGAAGAGTACAGAAACCAAAAAAAAAAAAAAGGCGTCAAATGTATTTGCTTTTTAAGTTTCATCGCACACCTATTACCCCAATTTTGAACCACTTACCGTCATTCAAACTTCCCCAAATTTTGCACATAGATACCAGTTGAAAATAAGACCAGTTTTAAAAAATTGCATTTTTATATTAATTTTATGATTTTGATTTGTTCAAATTAAATAATTTATAATTGTTAAATATATTCTACCTTATCTTATGAGAGATAGAAAGAAGAGTTGATTGTTTACATGCTTGGGGGTAGAGTCCGCTCCTGACTGTGTCATGTGATGTCTTGATAGCAACTGACTTTATTATAATAAAATAAACATATATAAAGAATACATTAGAGTGGGAGTAATTGATATATGACAGTAGGTGGCACAGGCCTTTTTTGAACTATTATTTATTTCGTTGTACAATTGAAGAAAATCAAAAATTTTACAAACATCTATTGACAGATCGACTGTTTAAGAAATTATTGCAACTAATTTAATTTCAACTTTATTAATTGTTGCAAAAGATTTTATAAAGCAGAAAACAATATAAAAAATATATAAAAAAAACAGTATAAAATATTATCACAATCTTCAATTTATTAGATAAATATTTATAAATCAAAATACATCAATGTTGTGTACAATCTATTGTATTCTGTATTCATAGTTTATTAATTATCTAATTAATAAAATATCTAATCACAAATGCCACAATCACAAATTATCTAATCTGTAATGTCACAATATTTATATATTTTTTTTACAACAACTGATTTTGTTTCTTTTTCATTTATAACATTATTAGCCCCTAGGCCCATGGCAACGGGATTAATTTTATATTTGGAAGAAAGAGTCAAATATTTTGGACCAGGGCCCCTGCCCCCTACTTGCTTCGCTGGTCGAAAAGCGGCCGCTGCCTTGAACCTTCGCACAATTTGACACATTTGTTTTTTTACAAAACTTTTTTAATAATATTGATAGATATCAATTTAGATAAGTTATTTCCACATATTTGAAGACCAAATAATCAAAACAAACATTTATATTGATTGGAATAAATGTAGTTGCCTTAGCTTAGTAATAATAAATCATTTTGAGGTGAGTCATCGGGACACTACTCGATTTTATAAATGATATTATGTGGACAAGTCACCTCCGATCTCTATTTTTAAAAGACAAATAAAAACTGTAAGAGCAAAATAAATCATTTGTTTATCTATTTTATGTATATGTGGTCTGTGGTACTAAATTTCTACTCTGAAAGTCTTTGTACTTTAACTAAATTATAAGAGTACCTTCATAAAACAACCTCATGAGTCAAAATATGTGTGTTACTGATGACCAACTGTGTATTAAATATTTAGCTATTGTGTTTTGAATTTTTTTGGCAATCAATCATCAAGTTTTTATTGAATTTTATTCACTAATTAGAAGTCCAACAACATTCAGTAGAAATATCTACAAATATGCTTTTCAGTACTAATGGATCATTCCGTCACTTAACATTGACTTAGTTTTGATTAAAAAATTATATATAAATAATAACAACAAACATAATTATAAAATTTTTATTTTATAAAACTAAAATAAAATTACATAATTAACAATAAAAAAGAACATACTTATTCAGTGAGCAAAATATAGAATATGATTATATTTCTGAAACATTTTACATTTTTCTTTACATTTTAAGTAAGCAAGTTAAAAAAGCGACACTTAATGAATATGTTAGCCTTCTGCATCTGTCAGTGACAGATATTATTTGTATGGTAACTTTCTTAAATAATAATTGAGGGGATTCATGACAGTTCAAGTATAATGAAAGGGTATGTAAATGAGATGCTGTCAAATAAAACGATGAGAAAGTTTTTGTTATCGTTTCGCTAAATTTATTAGCATCATCAGAGCAAGAAACAAAGTATAAAATAAAAATACAGTAGAACCTCGATAAAAAGTGTCTCAAGGGGATTAGGAAAACAGTCTTGTTATCGAGTGCTCTTTTTGTTGAGGGTCGTGTTATCAAGGCTATTTTAGCTATCAGTCGTGTTATAGAGGTTAATCGTATGTTGGGAGCGGGGTTTTCAAGTCTAGACTTGTTAAAGGTCGACCCATTCCTGTATAGAGTCGCGTTATCGAGGTTGACTTCTCAAAACGACTTGTTATAGAGGTTCTGAGTTACGTTGTGAATTGGAAAAAAATCCGTGTTATTGAGGTTGTTTGGATAGTAATAGTTGCGTTATAGAGGTTAATTTAACATTATGTGTTATGACAATCTCAAGGGGTTTTGAAAATTGCACTTGTAATTGAGGCTTTCGTGTTATTGAGGGTCGTGTAAACGAGGTTCTACTGTAATACAAAAAAGGTTGAGGTTGACTCTACGACATGTTATAAAGGAATGAGGGAAATCTCATTCCTTAATAACATGTCGTAGTCAATCTCGACTTTTTTATTTTATACTTTGTTTCTTGCACTGATGATGCTAATAAATTTAGCGAAATATTAGCAAAAACTTTCTCCATGTGTTTTATTTAACAGCACCTCGCTTACATACCCTCTCATTTCTTAACTAAGAAATCCGTATAACCAGCTGATTTTTTCCGTATCAATAATTTATTGATTGAAATACAAAAGTCAAACTCAGGAGGTATTATACTCTGATAATAAAAGTTAGGTGGAAAAGTAAATGTAATATGCTAGCAGTCAGGAATAATGACATCTGAAGCCGTAGCTTTTGCCACTTAGATGCCAAAAACCAATAACTTTACTGTGCTTTACGAGATACGAAAATTGCCTCAAATCTGTCTACTTCCCCTTCTACCTGTTTGGAGATTAAAATAATTTTATAAAGAGCCCAAGTATTAGGTTAATAATTCTGGTTAGATGAGCAAAAGAACCTTCAAGCAATAGGCCTTCAGACGTACGGTTCAGTTTAAACTCAGAGGCCTGCTAAATCATGTGTAACTGGCTTTTTAAGCATTAACAATTGGCTCTCTTCTCCTAAAAATATAATTACCAAAAGTTTAATAGGTAGAGGCCATCGAGAGCTTTTGTTACAATCTTAGAACTGCTTGGGTTAGACCAAAGGCACTCGTCATACTCTAGTACAGTAAGAATGGAAGAATTTGAGAGATCTAGCAGTAGAAGGCCCATTTGAACGCAAACCAAGATCATTCCATCTCTAACCATACTAATATTGCTTACGTTAAACAATACGTTTAATTCGGAAAATGAATTTAAATCTGTAAGAGGTACAAGTCTAACAACGGACGATAATTCCACATTTTCTGCATAAATTAAATAATTATTGAAGACACTTAGAGATAGAATATTCAATCGGTTCTTGCAAGGCATGTTGCATGCCAATTCCCCACTGTTATGGTCCCAAAAATAAAGATTCTTGCATTTCCTGTCGACATTTATAATGTATTTATCGCTGAACAAGACGTAAGGTACAGCGTAATTAAATTCGATAGAAGTAGGTGAAAATTCAAAATTGTTTAAGTTGTACCTGTAAATTGTGTTTTTAGAACTCGAGGACGAAGGAAAGAATGTGACGAGGATAAATAAATTCAATTTATAAATAGTAAAACTTATATCCGAAACGGGGTATTTTAAGCTCGGTAAATATTCGACACCGATTTTATAGCCGTTTTGAACATCCCAGATATGAAAGTGAGGATTTTTAATGGGGATGTCGTAAATGATACCTATAAAATATTGTCCGTTAAAATCACTGGCTATTGAAACTTCACACGGATACAATCCGATATTTGATTTGTACCAAGATGACGTATCTACTTTAGGTATGTTTAACGAAGCGCTCTGAGGACTGTCAAATAGAAACACGTGAGATAATACTACGTTGTCGTAGTCAATTGAAATTTCATAAATTTGTAAAAGATTACACTGTACTATGACTAATCTACTGTCGGAGAGTCGGAAAAAATGTTCTATCATGTAATCCAAAGAATATTTGATGATTTGTGTAAGCAAAGGTTTCTCTTCTGTTTTGTAAACATAAAACTGTCGCCTCTCAGAGTAAGGTACAAGGGTGAAGTTACCCTCACACTGGATATTGCTGAAGTTATAATCGTCTCTTCCATCTTCTAAATAATCTAATATAATGTGTTTAGAATGTCTACCGTGACGCCAGTTCCTCGTCAAATGGGCCTCCTGCATAAATCTCTCTCGCCATTTACAAACAGGCTCTAAAACCCCGCATTTAGGATTCAAAAACTCAAATCTCGGTACGACAGAACACACCTCCTCTATTAGGGAGAACTTGTCAAAATGAACTGGTGATCTCTTTGAACATAGGTTGAACCAGATTCGATTATCGTTGAAAATCTGTCTCCAAGTAGAGTTGACCAGGCAGCAAGATAAGATATCATTCAATGATAAATAATTTGCCACGACCTCGACTATTTCTTGAGGCAAAACACTGATATCCATCTAACTTGCATAGCGGCATTACCAATATATTTTAACATCTGGTGCAAATCCTGCCCTAAAAAAAATAACATGAAAGAAATATTAGTGGATTTTTAAAACTTTCTTATCCTGAGAAATATTTAATGCTGATGGATGTTTAAATTAAATTATACTCTTTTAAATTAATTATACTCTTTTGTACATAGGTTTAAAAAGTTACCTAGGCTAACACTAGTACAATTTCTACTCAGGTAGGGATTGGAATTTATGAAATGGGACAATGGACTCTTAAATTTATAACAAATAAAAACTTTTCATTCAATAAAATTAAACAAGAATTTTAACATATTCCGGATAAAAAATTAGTAGATCTCATGTATAAAAGGTTTGATTTTTTAATCAAAGGATCATATATTAAAGGTAATGATATTAAAGCTTATCCATTTTAGTAATTGAATACCTCCATACTATTACATATATTCCCTTACTACGATTCACTGACCACATCATACTCGCTTCGGTGGTACAATGTACAAATGTATGATGAGTGAAGTAGCTGTAAAAAGCCAGTAAAAGATAAGAGTAAGAGGTAAAAAGGGCCTAAAAGATGGCCAAATTGCAAGGTTCGAACAAGCGGTTCGTCCGACCCGTTCTAGTAGGAAGTACTAGACTACTACTACTAGGATTCACTGCTGTAGTTGTAAGCCTGGGTGTTAATTTTAATGTTGTCTGTATTTAAGTGAGCATTTGTAGAATAATGTAAATACATTTTTTGGCACTTATTTAGAGAGTTCCTTTATTTAGTTGACTCCTCTTATAAAAAACAGAAAGGAGTAACAATCTAAAGAAGGTGTACAGAATGTTCTTCTTTAGACTGTTAATCCCCTTATAAAACAGAAGTGTGATATTCCTTTAACCCTAAGTACATTGAACTAAACATCCTAGCCTTTTTACTGTCTCTTATAAAGAGAAAGTATTGTGATGGTGTGAATCGCTTGGCATGATTTATTCATTTGCGGGATTATATCATTTAGTCAAAACAGTACATTCGACTGAGGGGTCTCAGTCGAATGTACCCACCATGTCTCAGGGTGGGTACCCACTTTTCTAAAGCTTGGCTTAAACAGTTCTTGTGAAACTTTTAAAGCATGCTCTACACTGTCCAAGTTTACTTTGGTCTGAGTTGTGATCTTTGATGCACTGTCCAAGTACAGTGTTATTCTCAGTTGGCGCCATTTCTGTTTTCATCAAATTTCTACTCGGATAAAAACAAGTCGGGGGCTCAATTCGGATGTCCAAGTGGAATTGGAAACAATGTTTACATGGTCCACATATACATGGACAGCGTAAACTCCACTGAAGCCCCCACCCCCTCCAAACTGGCTCTTATTCTCCGCATTTACATCTTTCTCTAATAAAACATTTTACATTATTAATTTTTGTTGTAAGCTTTGGTTCGATTACTTATTGTATCATTCAATTGTTCGTAAGTTTTAAGGCTTAGTGTTTGATCTTAGGAATTGATGATGACCTCATAAGGACCGAAAGCTGCTTTTATAAACAAACAATTATTTAAGGCTGATATATAGTTTTTTTGAATCAATCTTAGACAATATTATTTGAGTATATCATTATCTCTACCATTAAATCTCTGGAATTAAAATAATCATCTCTACTACTAATACATCAATATATTTATTTAATCAAATAAATATTTTTTAAAAACAAAAATACGTTTACATTATATCAGAATAAACAAGATCATACGAAATACTCACCAATGTAAACAATTAGATATACTTTTATTGGCTCCCAGCTTTAAAAATGATGTCAGTTTTTCTTAAATCAAACGGATAATAAACAACAATAAACTTAATTAAATTGTAATTTCAAAATAAAAATGAAACGTTTAAGATAGAGAATAAAGATAGTGAAGATTGATATTTGATATTGATAATTGATAATAATTGATAACCTTGTTGTTTGTTACCTCCTACCTCAGATATTTTTGCTTTGCATTAAATTTATTATTATATACATTTTTTATATTTTGTATTTTTATTTATTACAATGTTGTTAATAGAATGTAATGTAAAAAATATAATATTGTAATATAGTTCAATTATCGTAGATTCTTTATGGTCTGTGACTTTTTTCCGTTTAATAAAATTATTTTGATATTCGTCGGTTGATAACGGCTAGATTAGTGATTTATTTTTGAAAGGTTGTTTGATTGGTGGTTTAATATAAACTAAAACCTTTTTGTAACCTTCTTGTTTGGAGTTTAGGGGAACTCGTGGTCTTGTGTTTTATTGGATTTATTAACTTTCGTTTATTATATTTTGTTTATTAATTGTGCTTAATGAAATAATATTTCAAAATGAATAAGAATTTCAATAATAGAAGTGGTACGGCTGGACCTAGAGGCGTTACTCACGTTAAAAGTTTTAAAAAAGGAGGAGAATTTCAAAACAGACCTGGCAGAAGTTTTCCCAACAGAGGTGGTCCTAACAGACAACTTTCCGGTGAAACCGAGGATGGTAAGTCTAAAGATTTTAAAAGTTTCAAGCGTGGAAAGGACTTTTCCGACAGAGGTGCCAAAAGTTTTCCTAACAAAGGTGGTAAACAACTTTCTGGCGAGCAAAAAAAAGTTAAGGCTAAAGACTTTTCAAGTTATAAAAGTACGACGAATAAAGACGAAGAAGGTAAAACCGACTGGAACGAGTTAAAAACACAGATGAAAACTTTAAGAGAAGAGAGGAAGAAAAATAAGAAACAGACCTTCTACGATACTTATAAAGAAGCTAAGAAACTATGGGAGAAATTGAGATTACATTCGTGTAAACCCCAAGAGAAAGAGGAACTCTGCAACAAGATAATGACTCTGATTAAAGGTAATGTCAAAATGATTGTTAAATCACATGATATGGCTCGAATTGTCCAATGGCTTCTTAAACTCGGTTCAGACTCGATTAGAGAACAGATATTCACGGAGATGTCCGTGGAGTTAGTTGCCATGTCTAAAAACAAGTATACTAAACATACTGTTAAAAGTTTACTTCAACATTGTCCCCCGAGTATGAAGAAGTGTGTTATTCAAAAATGTTCTGGTAATATTTACAGTATGACGTGTAATAAAGTGTCGGCCCCTCTTGTCGAAGAAATGTTTAAAGCTGCTGGACCTGCTGAAAGAGCGTCGATGATCAAAGAATTCTACGGTGGTATAGCTAGTGACATCACTCTAGAATCGGTTCCCATCAACGACGAAGTCACCGCAGCTCTTTTGACTAAAAGTACTAAATTTTTGAACACATTGATCGAAAAAGGCCATTGTCTTCAAATGAATTTAGTACATTCCGTATTATACGATTATTTGCAGAAGTGCGATTCCAATAGTAAGGCTGAATTATTGAGTAATTTAAAAAGTCATTTTCGTGTGTTGATAACGTCTAAAGACGGTGTCAAGTTATTTTCCATGATCTTATTCGATTCGACCGCTAAAGAAAAGAAACAAATCGTTAAAGAATTCAAAGCCGACATCAAAGAGATTGCTGTCGGTGAACATTCGAGCATGTCTTTACTTTTACTTATCGATTCCGTAGACGACACTGTTCTTATTAAAAAAGCTTTGATACCTGGAATAATTGAAAACATAGAAACAGTGGTTGTAGACGAACACGGACGTAAAGTTATTATTTACTTGATGGTTCACAGAGATTCTAAATATTTTCATCCCAAAGATATCGAGCTGCTATCACAGTTAGATTCGTCTCCCAATGTTAAAAAGGATTCCGCACAGAAAATTCATGAAATTCAAGAGTCGCTGCTTATAACATTATCGGAAAAAATTGCTGCAAATCCAAATTTCTGGTTTAACGGTAGCAGTATCGCTATGGTTACACTGTCTATCGTTAAAACACTTAAAGGTCAACACCGTACCGCTGCTCTAACATCTATTGCCGATTATATTATAGATATAAAATCTGCTATTACCGAAGGTGAAAAGAGCATCCCTGTTATTGAACATCCTGGTATTCATATGGTACTGAAGAAAATCATAGCAAACGACAAAGAGATTGAAGACGAATCAGAAACTTTTTCAAGTATCCTCGTTTCAAAATTGGACCATCAAATAATTGACAAATGGATTGAAACTAACAGAGGGTGCTTCACACTCGTCGCCCTTTTGGAAACCAAACTTTCCGCTACTGTTAAAAAATTAGAGAAGAAGTTGACAAAAATCTCATTGAATTTGGACACTCAGACGAGCAAAGGAAGTACTGTTCTAAAGAAATTAATCACTAAAGCTTAAAATTAATGTATAAATATGTTGTGGGAAATGTAATGGTGATACATTTTATACTGACTGATTCTATTAGTGCTCTGTCAAATTATTATTAAAACTTGAATAATTTATTTTCAAAACATTTCTTTTGTTATGATATGTTTCATTTTCATAATCAACTACTAAATGTTTACTTAAAATATTTGTAAACTCAGTATATGTGTAATATTCAAACATTTATTAATTTGCTGGGATAAAATAAAACTTTGCGCCATTTATTTATGGAAGATTATTGAATGAGCACTAAATACACCTGACTTGTAAATAATGTTGACCCTTGTTTCCAGTCGTTATTTAATAACAAAACTGAATGATTATATATTTTAATGCTGAACCACTTGTATCATTTTATTAGTTTAATAAAATTATTTTTTATCTACTTGATTGAATATAAGTATTATTTCATTCTTTTTACCTTTTCTTTTCTTTATCCTTGATTAGAATTAATTTTCC
The DNA here is from genome assembly GCA_951217055.1 of Gerris lacustris. Classification (NCBI taxonomy): domain Eukaryota; kingdom Metazoa; phylum Arthropoda; class Insecta; order Hemiptera; family Gerridae; genus Gerris; species Gerris lacustris. The sequence continues at coordinate 57,347,753 of OX578283.1, read as the reverse complement.
TGTGTTTTAATCTACAAATCTACTAGTTAGTGATAAAACCAAAATTCTTGTTTGAAATAAGTGTCACCTCTCTGGCAATTGAACCTTGATATGTTGTTTGGTATTGAGTTATAAATATTTCTGTGTGCTAATCAGATGATTTTCCAATAGAGCTCAATTTGTGTCCCCAATATGTTATTCTTAATTAGTAGCTTCTTTAGTGATTTCCAGAAATGTAATTTTCAAACAAATTCCCCTTAGTCAGTGGAGGGCCCAGTAGACCTGTAGACAAAGGGCACAGGATGGCTCTCAGCGGCCCTGCATAAAATTATAGGTGTGCCGTGGCTACTAGCTATTTTTTTATACTGTGCCGTGGGCAAAAAAAGTTTGGGAATCACTGATATAGTGTCAAACCAAAAATGAAACAAAAATACAGAACTAATAATATTTTTCGTTAAAAATCATGTTATCCTGTAATAGTGTAATTGTCATAAGTTTGATATGTATTTTCATGTGGTTCTAAATCTGATTTTTTATCAGTGTTTATTTTATTAATGCATTTGTCTATAGTCTATGGGTATGTTGGTAAATAGGTTGACTGCATCAAATGAAATGAATTTAGCATTATTTAATTTTAATTTTAACTACCAGTTTGTATAAGTTTTTTTTTCATGCCATATTTTAAGTCTATTGTTTCCAATGATCTTATTGAGTTCTTTTGCAAGTTAGTGCATGAATAAGTTTATACCAGAAACCGAAATCATTGGTCTTCTCAGTGTGTTGTTCTTAAGTAATTTGGTATATCCTGTAAGTTTAGGGGCTGATGGCTTTATGTTTTGAGTTTATACAGGAATCAAGGGTTTAAAATTCCTTTACAATTATCTTTAAATAAAATTATAATTATCAATAACTACGGGAGACATACAGAGAAAAATAGACCCCCGCACCGGGACTCGAACCACGGGTCCTCCTATTAATCCGTTACAGGTGCTCTTGCCAACTGAGCTATACAAGAGAATGATTTTTCTCTGTCGTTACCGATACAAATTCCCCAAATCCAAGCTTTCAATCTTATTCTACAAATCTAGAGAACCAAATATTCACGGCAATAGAACTAGACCGAGAATTATCGCTTATAATTATAAAGTACTCAATTAGTACCTGTACCTAGTACAATCTATTAGAAATTCAAATTTTTAAGTATAGCTCAGTTGGTAAGAGCACCTGTAACGGATTAATAGGAGGACCCGTGGTTCGAGTCCCGGTGCAGGGGTCTATTTTTCTCTGTATGTCTCCTGTTGTTATTGATAATTATAATTTGATTTAAAGTAAAATTTAATCTTTCTGTAGTATGAAAACTACCAAAAACTTAAAAATTACAATTATCACTTCTTAAAAAATGTGCTTCTTAGATAAAATGACGCAAGTTGGTATGTTTTCTTGTGCCGGACACTACCTCCACACAGTTATGTGTGTAGTTTTTGTTTTTCCTTTTTTTTTCTTTCCCTACTAGTTAGGATTTATTTTGTAGGTACTTCTTGAGGTAAAGGAAAATTAAACATGAAAGGCAATAGCCGAAAATAATGTTTATAACACAAACTTAATAAGAAATTAGAAAGGAAGGTTATAACTTTAAGCACACAACTAGAACCTCACATTAATACTAATAAATGGGAAAGTCTGTCGTACTTAAGAAATATATCCAAACTTACTTTCCACTACAAAGGCAGATTTTTGAATCTTGCCTATGGGAGGCTTATTACCAGGGGTCTATTTATTTATTTATTTATTAATTTTACAGTGCTCTCAACAGCCAAACACAGGCCACAAGTGAGAGGCATAAAACAAAAATACATGAGTAATATACCTAAACGAAATAAAGTATAATATAAATATAAAGTACTTATCGAATATAAAAGAAGTCTAAACTAAATATGTACAATGTTCATCAATAAATTATAATTAATTCATTAAATTTTGGTGTCTTTTGGGGGACAACTTCAAACCTGTAATATATTTAACAATTAGATACATTTTTTATCTTTTATAAATTGAAAGATAATTACCTTCCAAAAACTGAAGCCTTAGAGAGTTCCATCTATTGTATATTTTTAAGTAATAAAAAGACCATTTGGCTTTTCTTTGCACTTAAATATCTTAATCAATAACAATAATAATTATAAGTTAAATATAAAAATAGTATTAATTTGCTATAATCCCTTGTAAAATGATACAGTAAGCGAGTAAGCTACAATTCATAATGTTTTAAAAATCTGATTTTAATTCCATCATTCATCAAGAGATAGCAGCACTTGTATTTCTAGCTCAAAGATATCTCTTCCAATTTTGCTCAAGTAATATTTAGATAAGTTGATAAATGGTTATTCTTTGTAAAAAGTAAGGTTTATTTATTTTTTTATTATTAACTATTAAGACAAAGGTATGAACTTTGTCATAGGACAAGTGTTACTTCTATACAATAGAAATAATAATAACAGTGGTATATAATCTCTCTTATGCATGGATGTAATAATATAGCTTTTGTCTTTGTCTAAAATACTTTCGACAGCACTTCTTTAGATTGTTACTCCCCTATGTTTTTTTAAGAATATCAATGACTCTGACTAAATAACTATTAAGACAAAGGGATGTTTAGTCAAATGTACTCAGGGACAAAGGAATATCACACTTATGTTTTTTTAAAGGGAGTAATAGTCTAAAGAAGAACACCTTATCCCGTACACCTTATTTAGATTGTTACACCCTTTGTTTTTTTTTTTTATGAGGGGAGTAATAATCTAAAGAAGTGCCCTTTCAAATTTTTTTTTAAATTTTATTAAATTGAGAATTATTTTGACTTCATTTACTTTTTTTAAAATTAATTTATAAGAAAGTTTTTGAGGCTCTCATTGAGAATATCAATTGTTTGAAAATAATTTTTATACACACATTAATGATCTTGTTATATCAACTTTTTTTATAAGATTAAATTATAACTTGATAAAAAAATAATTAGTATGTTATAAATAACCTTTAGAAATCCTACACACATTACATTTACTTAGGTAATTTATATTTCTCATTTTTAATTAAGTTGAATTAACTGATGTCCACACCAGGGAAATCGTTGCAGTTGTAATGAGAAAACCATTTTTTTCTCCCAAATCTTAAAATTTATAATAACTTGTTATCTCAATAGTAAATGATGATAATTAACTCTTGAATAAGTCACACGTTGTTCAAGTTAAAATATATATATTTTAGTCTAACCACAATTAACATAAATATAAAAATCAGACGATCGTTTCAGTCTTTCGACTATCTTCAGTGAATCGTATATATAGACTGACTCTCAGTCTATATATACGATTCACTGAAGATAGTCGAAAGACTGAAACGATCGTCTGATTTTTATATTTATGTTAATTGTGGTTAGACTAAAATATATATATTTTAACTTGAACAACGTGTGACTTATTCAAGAGTTAATTATCATCATGTTCGATTACCACAAAATATCGGTCAACACAACCAATTTTTTCAATAGTAAAGATTTAGAGGAATTAGAAGCACTAGTTGGCTATGCTCGAGAGGCGAGCGTAAAAAGGGTCAATATTATAAGCCAAATTAATGCAGTGCGCTAGGCCGGGTTGTGTGCGTGAATGAATTATGAATGAAATAGGTAAATAAATAAATAAAGTAATATGCAAAAAGGAAGAAACTAACTCTAAAAACAACCTGTTATCTACCGTTAAACGTCGAATGTGAATGTATCTTATTTATATTATTATTATTATTTTGTTTTTTTTTGTGTGTGTGTGTGTGTGTTTTTTTACTATATATCTATTAGCTTATCTAGATGTTCTATTTTTGTTTATATTTAGATCGCACTCTAGCCTTTTTTTATTTATTTATTTTTTTCTTCTTTTTTTTGGTAAAAGTTGTGTCACGGCTACTCCAACGGCCTTGGTCCAGGAGAAATTATATTGTTTTTATTTAAATATATAACTAATAATTTACTAGTGATACACCCTTATAAATTATATGAAGATAATAATTTGATGGCTGTAGAGGTGTAGAAATAATGCGTAAATCACACAAACATTATGAGACGTTTCGACTTTATTCTAAAATCATCTTCAGTCATTACAAACTTTTTCAATAGAAATCCAGCTTTTAGTCGGTAATACAATTTAAAATTGTGCCTCCATTGGAGAGAGTCAAAAAGAAGTTAATCTTTGTCATTACAATATAAAATTGAAATTCGTTCAAACAATATAACATTAATATAAAAATAACATGGACAACACTTACGATTAATAAATAAAATTAAATAAATAATGTGACTGTTAAAGTCAGTTTGTGATGACTGAAGATGATTTTAGAATAAAGTCGAAATGTCTCATAATGTTTGTGTGATTTACGCATTATTTCTACACCTCTACAGCCATCAAATTATTATATTCATTGTTTTTATTGTAAAGTTGTATTCATTTTATAAAAATAAATCAATATTACTACTACTACTACTACTTATAATAACTTGAGAACGATTTGAGGTAGGCACTTCGGAGTAGTTTCATTACGTTTGGACTCATAATCAATTAGTTATACATTATAATAATAGGCCCAAACATTATAGCTGAAACAAACTTTTAAATTGCCTCCAGCCGCCATCTTGAAACAACTACGCCAATTATGCTGGTTAACGAACTTGTCCGATTTGTTAAATTGCCTACCTATTTATGTGCGCTGAAAGCACATACATTTATTTACTATCTCTATTCTTATATTCATAAATACATCATTGGAATCTTTAGGAGGTTTTTTAAATACATTTTTCAATGAAAATAAACAAACAAAAGAAAAAAAGAAATCTTAATTTTTTTTTTATTATTTATAATATTTTACAACACAAACATTTTTATGAGCCCTAAATATTTACAGTTTAGTATAAAAAATGATAAAAAAGCAAGTAAATAGAAAAATATAATAAAAAGTTCAACAATTGTTGTTATGTTCATATACATTTTCCCCTTTTCATGGTACCACTAATAAATTATTATTAACAGTACTGTTCACATCAAATATATTACATAAAAAAAATAAATTTAGATTAGTTGTAATTGATGAACCAATGGCACGATGGGGACATATTAGGTTACACGTCCACACCCCTCATTTACACCACAATTGAAGAAACTTATAGTGCATTTAAATACAAGTTTCTTCTTCTAAATCTAAACTATTATAGTTTTAAATATGTATTAAATAATTTTAAATAAATAGTAAGTTGATACATTTTATTTATTTATTTAATATTATTTCCTAATTGAACATGTATGGATGCATATGTTTATCTATTGCTTCCATATACTTATCGGGACTTAAAATTGATAACATTTTAGTTCTGCCTGAGGGTTTTTGGTAAAGACTTGGACATGGCTTTTGGTTGGTATTAGGAGCAATTTGGTCGTTAGATAAACGAATAGGCGTAATAAAATAAGGTTGGACTTGTGGATTTTCTTGGCCTGGAACTGGTGGGGTTTGTGGTAAAGGTTGATATGGGTAATTCATAATTTGCCCCGGACCAATCCTTGTGTTCCCTACAGGCTTGACAGTTTGAATCAACAATTGATTTTGCTGGCTACCCACAGTATCTTGCCCGGGTTGATTTTGAGTTACTGGAACGATAAGTGGTTGTGGTAGAGCAGGCAATCCATAGTTGGGAACACTAGTATAGGGTGATGACGAGTAACCTATTCCTGGTTTCTGGCCGTAGGGAATATTATGCTCCAAATAGTATTGAGCAACTGGACTCAATGATTGTGGCGGTAGGCCGGAAGGATTACCGTATTGAAATAATTGGCCACCAGAAAAGGTAGGATAGGGTGGTGATTCATCAAATACCAAATTGCGATCCCAAGTAAGATTACGCACTGAAGGCTGGGAAAGTGCTAGCGTTGGATTTCCTGGTGGTCCTAATTCTACTATTTGGATGGGAGTGCTAGGATAGGACAAAGAAGGGTTGGTTGTAACAGGTAAAGGGAGATTTTGCTGTGATAACTGTGCAGAGGGATTGTTGATAGTTTGTTGTGGTGGAATATCAGGGACTCCATATTGGTATATATATATAGGAGTGATACGAGCGTAAGATGAAGGAGGTTTACGAACTGATGGTGCTTGACCCGGAGGAATATAATATCCTGCATATTGTTGAAGATCTGGGCTTTGTGAGGGACCACCAGGTCCATATTTCGGTAGTTGTATTGGTGGTGAAGGAATGTTTGCTGGTGATGCCTGACCTAAGGGTTGATTAGGTGGAAAGTTTGGAATCATCATCATGGGATATCCATGTTCGTTAACATAATGTGGGCCCTGAGTATTGTGATAATGTGAGTGGCTATGCTGGTCTGGTTTGGCTTTTGCTTTTCCTGACTTCTCAGCAGACAAACATTTATCTGATTCAAAAAGAGTTTCTCCGTTGTGTAGAACAGTCACTTTTGGCTTGTCAGCGTGAGAATTATCTTTTGGTGACTGTGATTCTATAGAAGATTTCTCTTTTGGCCTCAATTCATCTTCACCGTCCGAATCATCGTCTTCATTTTTCTGGTCAGCACTACGTACCACAATTTTATGATTGAAGAGATGGCCTGCGCCAAAACTATTGATCGAAGGATGATGGACTAGATGAAGCGGGGTATGGAAGTTATTGTTGATGTGAAGAGGTTGTGGGTAGAGATAAGATTGCCGACCGATTGGAGATTGGTAGGGCTTTAAATACAGTCCTGCTCCGACTGACTGTAAAACCACTGACATCAAAATCACGGGAACCATAATTGCAATCTGAAAGTTGAACAAATAAAATTTGTAAAATATTAAACATAATTCGTGTAAAAAAAAGCAATTGTGACAGAGTTTTTAAGAAAAAATAGTCTGCCAATTAGAGTGGCACATAGCTTTCTCGCGACCTATGGCCCAAACTTTAATGATTTTATGTTTTAGAATCAAGAGTTTTTCATCCTTTACTACCCATTATTGTCGAAAGTATTTCATTTTCCCCACTTTTTGCTTCTGAGCTTACCAAAGGTAATAGAAGCTATGTGATCATTCTTAAGAAAGAAAATGTTTTATGTCTCCAATGTCAAAAATTCTAAGACAGAAATCCGCTTAAACATCAGAGAACATTTTTGGTCGTATGTCTGTTTGTCTGTCGCTCAATTTTTGCGAGTCAACATATCTTAAAAACTACACGTTCGATTTTAATAAAATTTTGACAGATTTAAAATGAAAGGTGAGAAAGTAGTCTTCCAATAATTAGTGTGACATTTAGCTTCCTCACATCCTATTTCGCATACTTAAATGTTTTTATGCTTTTACAATATATTTTTGTCAAATTTATTTAATTTCCAAAATTGAGCTAATTATGACCTACCATTTAAATTTTATTAAAATATGTTGGCTCGCATAAATTGAGCGACAGACAGATACGGTACCAAAAATGTTCCTTAATAGTCTAGGTCTAGGAGATAGCGTGCAAAAGAGTGTCTGATTAACATCAAGCTAGAATTTTGTGTACAAGTTAATCTTTTAGTGCCTTCTAAGAATATGTGGTCGGCTAAGTTCGTCTGTGGGACAAAGCTTGGCAAAGAAGATTTAATAAAAAACGGTGGAGAGTGGCCTTGTCCCGCCAATGAGAGTAGACATTGTGATTTTACAAAATTAGTTTGTAGACCCAAAATTATGCTGATATTAGTTTGTCCCTTGATAAGGGACCACTTTAATTTAGAGTATCATTTGAATAACTAATCTATCAAGGGACTCACTTTTTTCAAATGCCTATTGCCAAGCTTTCGTGCCAAATTTTCGTTCTTCAGAACGATCACATAGCTTCCGTTACCTTCGATAAGCTCAAAAGCAAATAATGGGAAACAAATGTTTAATTTGGTCATAATGTGTTGTAAAAGCATGCTAGCAACAAAATACTAATATGATGTGTGGAAGCTATGTGCCACACTAATTGGCAGCCTATTTTTTTTTTTTAGCGAATTTTCGAAGAAAATTCGATTTTGTGATTTTGATAGATTTACACGTTTTGAGGTACCCTGAGTCCAAAAAAGTGGTTTTTAAAAAATGTCTGTCTAGTCTGTCTGTGCAGACGCGTGGAGCCTAAACTACTGGGCTGATTTTGACGAAATTTGCCATACATATTCAGAAAAATCATACCCCGAGGTGAAATTTGGGGCGCTACCCCCCTAAAACTCTGAAACAACGTCACAATGTTTTGAACTTGAATTTATTTCTCAAAAACGGTACGGGCTATTTTAAATATAAAATTCTAAAATGTAGTCTATTTAAGAAATAAATATATGATGTGTATGAAAGCAGCTTTCGGTCTTTCTATTTCTAATGCACAATCATCAGTTTCAATTTTGAAAGAAATAGAGTTCAATTATATAAATAAATTAGAGATAAAAAAAAAAAAAAAAAAAAAAAAATGGAGATAAAAGGAATCATAGACCTATACTGAGTGTAGTATTAGTTCCCGACACAATTTCGACTTACTGCTCTCTACTATATTCATCTATAATCTATATATACATTTCTACCTTTCCTAATTGGTACTGATGATGACCTTATGATGGCAGAAAACATTTTTGATTGATAGAAAAGTAATATTTTAAATTTAAGTGGAAAAGAAGTATCTTCAAAACCTTAATAATTGTAAATTATGTTTCCTTCTTGCTAAATTTTTGTTGTCGGAAATTTCTTATACATATCTACACTTTAACGGTTGCTAACTTAAAATTTAATTTCTTATACAGTTGTAGCACATAATTTATTTTTGAATACATTGGTTTGTGTATGTGTATGTGATTGATTATGTGCTCTTGTGGTGATAGAAGACAAACGTATAGGATTGGTCATGTACTAAGGTGAAAGAAGATAAACTTATAGGATTGGTCTTGTACTAAGGTGGAAGAAGATAAACGTATAGGATTGGTCATGTACTAGGGTGAAAGAAGAAAAGCTTATAGGAATGTTCATGTACTAAGGTTAAAGAAGATAAACGGATAGAAGGGTCTTGTACAAAGGTGAAAGAAAATAAACTTATAGAATTGGTCATGTACTAAGGTGAAAGAAGGCAAACTTATAGTGTTGGTCATGAACCAGAACTAAGGTGAAAGAAGACAAACGTATAGGATTGGTCATGTACTAAGGTGAAAGAAGATAAACTTATAGGATTGGTCTTGTACTAAGGTGGAAGAAGATAAACGTATAGGATTGGTCATGTACTAGGGTGAAAGAAGATAAACTTATAGTGTTGGTCATGAACCAGAACTAAGGTGAAAGAAGACAAACGTATAGGATTGGTCATGTACTAAGGTGAAAGAAGATAAACTTATAGGATTGGTCTTGTACTAAGGTGGAAGAAGATAAACGTATAGGATTGGTCATGTACTAAGGTGAAAGAAGATAAACTTATAGTGTTGGTCATGAACCAGAACTAAGGTGAAAGAAGACAAACGTATAGGATTGGTCATGTACTAAGGTGAAAGAAGATAAACTTATAGGATTGGTCTTGTACTAAGGTGGAAGAAGATAAACGTATAGGATTGGTCATGTACTAAGGTGAAAGAAGATAAACTTATAGTGTTGGTCATGGTCATGAACCAGAACTAAGGTGAAAGAAGACAAACGTATAGGATTGGTCATGTACTAAGGTGAAAGAAGATAAACTTATAGGATTGGTCTTGTACTAAGGTGGAAGAAGATAAACGTATAGGATTGGTCATGTACTAGGGTGAAAGAAGAAAAGCTTATAGGAATGTTCATGTACTAAGGTTAAAGAAGATAAACGGATAGAAGGGTCTTGTACAAAGGTGAAAGAAAATAAACTTATAGAATTGGTCATGTACTAAGGTGAAAGAAGGCAAACTTATAGTGTTGGTCATGAACCAGAACTAAGGTGAAAGAAGATAAACTTATAGGATTGGTCATGTACTAAGGTGAAAGAAGACAAACTTATAGGATTGGTCTTGTACTAAGGTGAAAGAAGATAAACGTATAGGATTGGTGATGTACTAATGTGAAATAAGACAAACCTACAGGATTGGTTATGTACTAATGTGAAAGAAAATAAACTTATAGGATTGGTCATGTATTAAGGTGGAAGAAAATAAACTTTAGGATTGGTCATGTACTAAGGTGGAAGAAGACAAACTTTAGGATTGGTCATGAACTAAAACTAAGGTGAAAAAAGACAAACTTATAGGATTACAATTAGGCTCTTTCTTAAACTTGTTTGTGAAAAGAGTAAGTTAATATTTAAATAATAAAAATACTCCACGTAAGAACGAAAATAGACACTAAAAATAACCTATTTCATAAATATAGTTATTAATTTAATTAATGTACTTACCATTTTTATTGATTTGATGAACTGCTTACTCATTCATATGCAAAAATAAATATATAAATAGATTTAATTTTATTATTTTAAAAATAAATTAATGTGAAATTAAAAAAACAACTATAGTTTTAAACGTTTTAAGTCAATCTTTCAATTTAAGTAAGAATAAATGAAAATGTTAAATGATTACTATCTTTTTACATTTTAAAATTACTGACTAAAAAAATGTAGTGTCTGCTAAAAGAATGATTTAATTTAATTTTTTAATGCTAAGCTAATGTCACTTGGACGAAGTTAGGATTAATACTGGCAAGAAATATATCCTGAATTCTTTATTATTATTATTTCCGCTTGAATCAGCATTTTTTTTTTTTTTTTTAAAAATCAAACAAATATTTGTCTATTTGTAGAGATTTACGTAAATTTGATTACTGACCCAATTAACCTTTCCTTTAATATATATATATTTTTTTTTTTTCAAAAAATAACAGGAAGTATTACCTAACAGTTTTATAAAGTGTAACTCTGTTAAAACATTTCGTTGTTTTTGTAAAATTTTACCTGATTCGATTTGATGTATTGGTCATTGTCAGATTTTTTTTTTTTTCGTTGAAATGTCGTAATGATGACACTTGTTTTCCCTCTGGGGGGGGGGGGGGGGTTAAGAACACCAAAACATAGACTATTGAAAAAACCCAGGGCAAGGAGAAGGACACCTTCCCTAAATACTTCTACTCCATTTAGGAACCGGGCAGACAGACAGACAAGTCAGTATTAAAGATCTTAGAAAGGGTAGAGCGAGCTTAGTGAATACTTTTAGGTACTTCTTTAGATTGTTACTCAAGAGCTTAGAAAGGTAGAGGGAGCTAATTAGCGTTATTAAAAAAAATTATATTAAAAATTCTAATTCCCTCGGCTTCACCTCGGGATTTAGGGACCATGGTTCCTTCGGCTTCGCCTCAAGAACCAACTTTTTCGCTCAGAGAATAATGGATTACTTTACTCCCTAGGTACATAAATAACTATTATTTACGATTGATACGAAATATTAACATTATATCTCTGTTTAGATGCGTGGAAAGTGATTCTTTTCGTAGCTGTATTCCTTGCGCATGAACGTTTCATAATCGTGCGGTAAGGTGAGTAAATCCTCTTTTTTCCGCCCTAGAGCGGAAAAAAGAGGAATTCTTCACCTTAACACACGATTAGCGAGTTTGTTTACATTTAACAAAACTAATTTGCTGTTTGTTTAATTAAAGTAACTGTTTTTATCGAGTTTTTAGTGAAAAACAATAAGTGATTTAAGTGATTATGACGAAAATGAGGAGAATAATACGCTTCCCGAAATTATTAATTCAATGAATTAATGTCATCTTAATCAAAAGAGAAATACGAACTTACAAACAGGAAGTTTATTATATTTTTTTTCTGTATTTATTATTAAAATCCACAATCGTAGATATTAGTACAGTACGCAACTCGTGCGAAAATTGCATTTTGCTTTGCTCGTGTTGTTTTACTACCCTTGCTATCGCTCGGGTGAAAACTCCACACTCGCATGCAAAATGCTACTTTCCGCACTACACGCGTAATGTACTATTAAATTAGAGTACATTAGAAACTGAACCAGAAATAATAATTTCTTACATCTACCCACATTAGTTTATATTAGTATATATATAAGATATATGAGCCTTAAGTTTTTTTATTATGTTACGTGGATACAAAATGCTAACATTTGCTTAAACTTTTTTTTTTTTTTAAAAGATCTTAATATAAGCCATGGGGAAAATACATTTAATTACATCAAACTGTTTAACCTCTTTAGATAGCTAATTAAGACGCTTAAAGATAACATCTTTGCGTAATTTTCAGAGTTATTTGGGAAAGCAAATGTTTAGTTCGTGAGGGACAGAGAATTGTGATAGGGTACAGACCAACATCATTTACTTTTACTGGATGGATTAGACCTACAACAACTTAAGCAGCCCCTACACTATCAAGCCGCTTGATCAAAACATCGCATCGAGCTGATTGACACGAGCTTCAAGCCACCTTGGGGCGCATCAAGCACCCCATCAATCTTTTCATCAACACTCATTTGTAGTGGAGGTTTCGACTAGTAAATTGCTCCTCCTGGACTGTAGTGAATTAGTATTGTGTAGATACCATGGTTTCGAATTTGGATTTGGGGTTTCTCATCTTGACAGTTGTTGTTTCAAGCGGAAAAAATATCCGGAGGAGACGGACATTGGTCAAAGGAGTGGAACTTTCCACAACTCGGGACAATGAGGAGGCTAATAAATTCTCGATCGGCATTATTATCTACGATGTCCGAACCTTCAGAAGCAAGTGGACGACCCTCCATCGATGGCGTTGAGCAGTTGATTGACGGAATGCTTGATCAAAATTGCTCTAAACTATCAAGTACTCCGTCAAGCCGCTTGACTCATTCAAACTTTTTATCAATCTCCGTCAAGGCTTGACTCAAGCATCAAACGGGTTCCTAGACTATCAATCATGCTTGACACCATTGCTTGACGCGCTGTTTTGATTAAGTGGCTTTGATAGTGTAGGGGCTGTTTTACTTGAACAAGGAGAGACTAGGCTAAACCTATAATCTCATAACATTTTTTACTTAAGCATTTTTGTTGAGATTTTGATTCAATTTAATAAAGAATACTTGGAATGAGTTTATGTTATCAGTGACTGCTAAAGATTATGTTGATTTGTATTCTATTCTTGAAGATTCGTAACCCATATAAAGCAGTAGAGTAAAATCTATTTATATATCCATGTTCGTTTCTATCTATATGGTTCCTGGAAGCCAGCCCGGAAAAAAATAAGAGCCAAGAAGCTAATAAATCTATCTTGTATCAAAGTGCTAAATGTAACCCGGAAACTTAAATTTAAGATCGTAACATTGTCCAGGGGTTCTAAATTTTGTTCAAAGATTTGTTTCTGTATTAACTCCTGTATATAGCTAACTAACTGTATATGGCGTTCGGAATTTTATAAGGGATTCTATCTTATTCTAAATTTGTGATAAGGGATATATGTATATAGCTAACTAACTGTATAAGGCGTTCGGAATTTAATAAGGGATTCTATCTTATTCTAAATTTGTGATAAGGGATATATGTATATAGCTAACTAACTGTATATGGCGTTCGGAATTTAATAAGGGATTCTATCTTATTCTAAATTTGTGATAAGAGATATATGTATATAGCTAACTAACTGTATATGGCGTTCGGAATTTAATAAGGGATTCTATCTTATTCTAAATTTGTGATAAGGGAACTCTATTATTTATTGAACATTTTCTAATCTCATGGCTTTCGCTCTTTCATAGAGTAAATTAAACTTAAATAGAGTAAATTAAACTTAAATAGAGTAAATTAAACTTAAATAGAGTAGATTTGTATAGTGGCAACACTGTTGTATCTAAACTTTTGTCGCCACGTAGCTTTTGAACTTTGGCATGGTAAACTCAAATTTAATAACTAATTAAGAGAAAAATCTTTATTTTAAATAAAATTATAATTATTATTAACTACGGGAAACAGACAGAGAAAAATACACTCCAGCGCCGGGATTTGAACCACGGGCCTCTATATTTCCAGTATAGCGCTCTACCAACTAAACTACGTAGGAGAATGAGTTTCTCTGACGTTAATGATGGTTCAAATCCCGGCGCTGGAGTGTATTTTTCTCTGTCTGTTTCCCGTAGTTAATAATAATTATAATTTGATTTAAATTAAAATTTAATCTTTCTGTAGTATGAATACTACCAAAATGGTAAAATATGAATAAGAATAAAGAAGTGGTCTCTGTCAATACTAACTAAATAAAAATATCAATGAAAATTACTAAAACTCTAAAAGTGAAAGTGTACTCACAGCGTATACGTAAGAAGAAGAATATAGATCTCTGAGTGTAATTGCAGTCTCGAAGTATAGATAAAAATAGATAAGAGTCTACAGGTGTTTGAAGATATGGAGTAACAACATACTCATAAGTACTCCAGTACTCTATGAGTACATGCTCACGGTATTCAAAGAGTCTAAAAAACTGTTAGAGTTTAAGAAGCGCACTCGTGAAGTCTACATAGAGGAGTGATTATAGATCTCTGGGTCTAAGTTCATTCACGATCTCATCATAGAGTTGTAAGGATTGAAGTCTGAGAGTATAAAAAAATCTACTTACAGATTCTATAGTCTACTCAAAAGGGTTAGTTGATAATACTATTTCCCGAAGCTTATACGCCCCCCCGGGGGAGGTAGGAGAGCGGTTTTCGGGGGCCGGGTGTGTTCCGGTCCCAAACGGTCGGGGACAGCGTGAAAACCGCCTCCGGTGACCCGTTTCCCGGTTACGGGCGACGGTATCGCCCGTTTTCCCGGCGGGGTCCGGGGACCGCTGGCACCCGAAAAAAAATATTCTGACCCCGCGGCGTCTTGGGGCGCATTAGGGGCGACGACTTTTAGAGGAAACTTTTTTCCCCCCGGCGCACGGGGGGGGCGCTAAAATTCGAAAACACCAGATTTTGGGGCCTTTTTCGGACGCGTGTATCTTTTTTCCCGTTCACTTTAAAAAAAAAACAAAAAACTATTTTTTCCTAAATTTAAAGGCCTACAAAAAAGGTCCTTTGGGTCGGACCGCTGCGGTCGACCGCATCCGAGTTATGCGGAATAAACCGTTTTTCGCGGTCGCGGGTTTTCTTTAAAAAATCGCGGCGCGGCAACTGCTCACGCTGAATTTTTTTCCACTTGATACGATTTAGGGGGGTGCTCGAGGAGTGAGAAAATACCCCCCGCGGATTTTCCCTACTTTCCGTTTGGCGTCGGGAACTCTCCCCGTTTTACCGCAAAACGGAAAATGCGAAAAAAAAAATTTCGTCATTTTTTTTCTCCTCGACTATACGTAGTGGAAATACCGTTTGAGGGGCGATCGATAGGCGAAAGTGATTCCTTTAAAGAAAAAAATACCGAGGGGCGGTTGGAGGCGAAGGGTGGCGGCGGGGGTGGTGCGCGTCCCGCAGACGGGCCGATTTTCGCGTTTTTTCGGCCGACCCCGCCGACTTGGGGGCGGTACATGGAGCCTTAAACTCGAGAGTTTCCCGACGGGACTCCCAGGGTACTTTTGGCACATAGTGGCCTAAGAGAAAACGTTTTCCATTTTTCTTAGCTAATGACATTTTTCCCGTGGGGGGGCGAAAACCCCCATTTTTGGTCGATTTTGGCCGAAAAACACGACTTTGCCGACTTCGAGGTGGTAACTGGCCCCTTAAACTCGAGAGTTTCCCGACGAGACTTATAGTGTATTTCCGGGGTACGGTCCCCTCAAAGGAACCGGTGGATTTATAATTTCACTGCACACGGTTCTCTTCCGGGGGCGGAAAATGTCAAAAAAATTTGGAAATTTTTTCCCCGTTTTCCGCCAATTATGTCCACTTGGAGGCCCATGTAGCCCCCGTTAAATTGCTTCTAGACAAACGAAACTTATGGGGCGTCTGACCCCGACTGTCCTCTACACGAAACCTCTTTCGGTTTTTTTTCGCCGGTGTCCGGGCGCCGTACGGGGGGGATCAAATATGAAAAAAGTGAAATTTCAGTTAACGAGTTGCAAAAAAGTATTTGTATCTCCTCCTAGGGTTTTAAAAGTGGGAAATTGGGACCAATTGCACCTTTTCAGGTTAGGTGTCGGACACACCAACAAACCCTTCGTTTTTCAAAATTTCGATTTTGGGGCCCCCCACGAATTTTTGAAATTTTTGTCTGTATATATTTCCCCCCGCTTTTGTTAACTTCGGGGCCCCCGTAGCCCCCCTTAAAATGCGTTTAGACAAACGAAACTTATTGGGCGTCTGACCTGTACAGTCCTGTACACGAAAACCCTTTCGGTTTTTTTTTCGCCGGTTTCCGGGCGCCGTACGGGGGGGATCAAAACCGAAAAAAGTGAAATTTCAGTTAACGAGTTACAAAAAAGTATTTGTATCTCCTCCTAGGGTTTTAAATGTGGAGATTTGGGACCAATTGCATCTTTTAGGGTTAGGTGTCGGACACACCAACAAACCCTTCGTTTTTCGAAATTTCGATTATAGGGCCCCCCCCCCGTTTTTTTGAAATTTTCGTCTGCCCATAAAATTTTCCCTATTTATTTTATGGTACCCTTGATTTTTTTACGTGTAGACATATATAAGGAATAACGCTATACAAAAAATCAGTTCTCTACCACTTATAGTGTTCGGGAAAAAAAATGTCAAAGTTTCGAAAATTTCGTCTTTTTCGACCCTTTTTTTTAAACCGCTTTTTTTGACTTTAAACCGTCGTAGTTCCCTCTAAAGTGCGAATATCGAGTTGATTTTCGGTGGGCGTCTTCACCCCACGGTGGTTTACCGAAACCTTCTTCGATTTTTTTTTTCACCGGTGCCCGGGCGCCGTGCCGGGGGTCGAAAACCCCCATTCTTGGTCGATTTTGGCCAAAAAAACACGACTTTGCCGACTTCGAGGTGGTAAACGGTCCCTTAAACTAGAGAGTTTCCCGACGGGACTCCCAGGGTACTTTTGGCACACAGTGGCCTACGAGAATCCGTTTTCCGTTTTTCTTAACTACCGACGGTTTTCCCTGGGGGGGGGGGGGGGGGGGGGGTTAAAACCCCGATATTTGGTCGATTTTGGCCGAAAAACACGAATTTGCCGACTTCGAGGTGGTAAACGGCCCCTTAAACTCGAGAGTTTTCCGACGGGACTCCTAGGGTACTTTTGGCACATAGTGGGCTAAGAGAAACGGTTTTTCTTTTTTCTTAGCTAACGACATTTTTCCCGTGGGGGGGCCAAAACCCCCATTTTTGGTCGATTAATGCCGAAAAACACGACTTTGCCGAGTCATTTTTTTTCTCCACGATTATATGTAGTGGAAATACCGTTTGGAGGGCGATTAATAGGCAAAAGTGATTCCTTCAAGGAAAAAAATACGAGGGGGCGGTCGAAGGTGAGGGGCGGCGGCGGGGGCGGACCGCGTCTCTCCGACGGCCCGGTTTCCGCATTTTTTCGGCCGACCCCGCCGACTTCGAGGCGGTACATGGACCCTTAAACTCGGAAGTTTCTCGACAGGACTCCCAGGGTACTTTTGGCACATAGTGGCCTAAGAGAAACCGTTTTTCTTTTTTCTTAGCTAACGACATTTTTCCCATGGGGGGGTGAAAACCCCCATTTTTGGTCGATTTTGGCCAAAAAACACGACTTTGCTGACTTCGAGGTGGTAACTGGCCCCTTAAACTCGAGAGTTTCCCGACGGGACTTATAGGGTATTTCCGGGGTACGGTCCCCTCAAAGGACTCGGTCGATTTATAATTTCAATGCACACGGTTCTCTTCCAGGGGCGAAAATGTCAAAATAATTGGGAATTTTCCCCCGTTTTCCGCCACTTACTTCGCTTTAAGTCGCTTTTTCGACTTTAAATCCCCGTAGCTCCCTCTTAAATGCGAATATCGGGCAGATTTTTTGTGGGCGTCTCTATCTCACGGTTTTTGACCGAAAACTCATTCGATTTTTTTTTTACCGGTACCTTAGCGCCTTGGGGGCCCCAATATCCGTTTAAGGGGTTTTTCGAATTTCTTTAAACTGGCATAGCGATTTCCCGGTAGCCTGTGGAGAAAAACGATTCAAGGCTTTTTTGTAGTCGACGAGTAGGACTTTATTCCCATATAAGACACGAGGCTGTCAGATCTAAAGTACGCCGACTATGAGAGATTAAAATTGAATTATGAACTAGAAACTCAAATTTTACCGGGTTTTAGCCTCTAAAATTTTCCCTAATAGCTTTATCTAGATAAAACTATAGTTTTTCTTTATCGCCTTGCCGAATCCTTTAAAATGATATATATGTCGATCCGATCGGGCGACTTTCGATTTTCACTAAAATAATCACAGGTCCCTAGCCTAGCTTTTTTTTTAGTAAAAAAAAAAAATCTTTTTTTGGTCGACGACCCCACATGTTTTATACATGGTTGGAAAGCTAATTTTTTTTAATAGCGGAGACACTCTCGAACTTTTTTCTTCCCGATCAATATTTTCCGAGAAAAGCCCAAAAAACATCGAAATTTCCAAATTTCACTCAATCTTTGCACGCCATTATCTCGGAAAATTTTGGTCAGGGAAAAAACATTTTGAGAGTATGACCCCCAGTGAAAAAAAAAATTCTTTCCAATCATATATAACACGTATGGGGTCGTCGACCAAAAAATTTCCCCAAATCGAGAACGGCAAAATCTGGGGAATTTCGAAACATTTTTGCATGGTGCTCCGAATTTCCCCAAATTCGGTATGCACCCGTTGTTTGACACCACAAAAAGGATTATGAAAGAATTGTCCGGAAAAAAAAATGTCCGGCCCCCTCCCATAATTTTGAAATTTTTATATGCCCATAAAATTTTTTTAGACGCATTTACGGGGTTATTAAATTTTTTTACGTGTAAGAAGCCGTAATGTATGATGCTATGCAAAAAAATAGGGTTCTAAGGCTAAAGCTTTTTGGGGGAAAAAATGTTGAATAATTTGGGGTTCAGTCTAAAATTAATAAATCCCCACTTTTTCGAGGTTCGAAGTGGCTCAACTTTTTCCCTGTATCCCGTGGAGAAAAACTCTACAGGCCTTTTTTGTAGCCCGCAAATAGACCTTTAAGCCCATATATGACACGAGGCGGTCGGACTTATAGTACGCCCACTACGAGAGATTGAAATTGAATTACGTACTAAAAACCCAATTTGCACCCGTTCTTAGCCTCTAAAATTTCCCCAAATGGCTTTTTCCCGGAAAAGCGATAGTTCTTCTTGATCGTCTTGCCAAAACCTTTAAAATGATATATATATCGACCCGATCGGGTGACTTTCGATTTTCACTAAAATAATCACAGGTAAGTAGGCTGGATTTTTTTGGGGGAAAAAAATAATTTTTTTTTTGGTCGATGACCCCACATGTTTTTCACATGGTTGGAAAGCTAATTTTTTTTTAATAGGGGAGACACTCTTGAACTTTTTTCTTCCCGATCAATATTTTCCGAGAAAAGCCCACAAAACATGGTTTCCCGCCAAAAAGTCCCAATTTTTGATCGCCATTATCTCGGAAAATATTGGTCAGGTAAAAAAAAATGTAAGGGTATGACCCCAAGTGAAAAAAAAAACCTTTCCAACCATGTATAACACATATATGGTTGTTGACCAAAAATTTCCCCGAAATCGAGAACGGCAAAATCTGGGAAATTTCGATTAATTTTTGCATGGTGCTCCGATTTTCACCAAATTCGATATACACCCGTTGTTTGACACCACAAAAAGGATTATGAAAGTATTTTCCGGAAAAAAAAATTTCCGGGCCCCCCTCCATAATTTTGAAATTTTTATATGCCCATAAAATTTGTTTAGACGCATTTACGGGGTTCTTAAATTTTTAACGTGTAGAAAGCCGTAATAAATGACGCTATGCAAAAAATTAGGCTTCTAAGGGTAAAACTTTTTGGGGAAAAAAATTGAATAATTTGGGGTTCACTCTAAAATTAATAAATCCACGTTTTTCCGCTCTTCGAAGTGGCATATCTTTTTCCCCGTATGCCGTGGAGAAAACCGCTACGTAGCATTTTTGTAGCCCGCAAATAGACCTTTATGGCCATATAAGACACGATGCGGTCGGACCTAAAGTACGCCCCCTACGAGAGATTGAAATTGAATTACGCACTAGAAACAAAAATGTCACCCGTTTTTAGGCTCTAAAATTTCCCCAAATGGCTTTATAAGGGTAAAACTATAGTTTTTCTTGATCGCCTTGCCAAAACCTTTAAAATGATATATATATCGAGATGATCGGGCGACTTTCGATTTTCACGAATTCTATACGGGCGCCAACCCTATACGGGCGCCAACCCTATACGGGCGCAAACCCTATACCGGCGCCAACACTATGCGCGCGCCAACACTATACCAGCGCCAACACTATACCGGCGCCAACACTATACCGGCGCCAACACTATACGTGCGCCAACACTATACCGGCGCCAACACTATACGTACGCCAACACTATACCAGCGCCAACAGCTGGCTGAGTTCCGCTGGCCGCCGCTTGCGGCGGCCACGGGACCAGCTAGTGTAGAACTATAAAGGGTTTAAGCTCATCCACAAACTCTTCCTAGAGTAGTGAGGATTGAAGTTTGAGAGTTATATATGTTCTTACAGAGTCTACTTACTGTGAGTTTAGAACTGTAATTTGTGTACTCATGGAGTCTACTTAAGTATGTGAGTATAGAACTCTAAGAATCAAAACATACTCATGAAGTAGTATCTGGTAGAGTAGAAAAGATACTACAAATGAGGAATCTAATATCATTTCTGAATGTAGACTCAGTGACTATACACTTAAATATAGTCCAAGTACACACTGGGATTCTTTTTTAGAATTCATTCTCGCAGATTCTTTGTACGGATTCACTGTCGCAGATTCTTTGTTCGAATTCACTGTCACAGATTCTTTGTTTGAATTTATTGTCTAAGATTCTTTGTTCGGATTGATTGTCGCAGCTTCATTGTTCGAATTCAATGTCATAGATTCTTTGTTTGAATTCACTGTCGCAGATTCTTTGTTTGAATTCATTTTGTCACTGATTCTTTGTTCGGATTCACTGTCGCAGATTCTTTGTTTGAATTCATTTTGTCACTGATTCTTTGTTCGGATTCACTGTCGCAGATTCTTTGTTTGAATTCATTTTGTCACTGATTCTTTGTTCGGATTCACTGTCGCAGATTCTTTGTTCGAATTCACTGTCACAGATGCTTTGTCTGGATTCAGTGTCGCAGATTCTGTTGTGTACGGGACACTATCGTAGATTTTCTGTTCGGCGATTCTCGCAGGGCTGAAGTCCCGGCTGAGTCTGCGACAATTAATTTTGAATCTGGAACATCGCAGGGCTAAATATTTGAGTCTCATCCAAAATGGGATACTTTGACTCAATGTTGTGCGTCAATGAATCTGAACAAAGTATTCCAGTGTATACTATAGGCTTTAGTGTTCTATACCCTCCTGCTGATAATAGCTTTTTAGCCGAAACAAGTCCAGCAATTCTCTTATCAAATGTCCTAAGGTAATTTTTGGCCGTAACTCTTATAGTAACAAACAAACGTCTTCCTCGACCTAGTACCTTACTTTTTTTTTTTTTTTTTTTACAAAAATATGTACTTAATCAAATTGTTATCTACAATGGCGTCGAGGATTATTTCCATACTCTCCCATGCCTATGTGACAGTGTTTTAGTTTCTCGAAGAGTTGTTACTTTTTGAACCAGTATATATATATATATATATATATATATATATATATATATATATATATATATATATATATATATATATATATATAAGTAGATAATAAAAACCGTGAAAAGGTCTTAATTAAAATTTAAATATTAATAAAAAAAAGAACAATTATATTTTTCTCAAATATTTTATATATTTTTTTCTCCATTTTTATTAAATTAATAATACAATAAACATCATACTCTTTTTTTTAAAGCCAAACCTGTATAATAGAATAAAATTCAAAATAAAAAAAAAACGAAAAAAATTACAACAATAATATTGATAACTCGTTATAATAATAATGATAAAATAATAAGTATAATTATAATAATAATAAGAAATGAAAGAAAAGATAAAAATTAATTAATTAATTAAAAGCAGTTTGCTGGAGTACTTGATCTCCTGGACCTCAGTACTCGGATCAGTACTCAGATTCGCCCGGATGACCTGAAATAATACATTTATAGCATTAAATACATCGTAATACTTCAATTTTAAATTGAAAATATTATTCTACATTAATTATGCAGGGCTTGTAGTGAGTCACTGAAAGTCACTAAAAGTCACTTATTTTGACGAGGGTCACTTTTTTGTCACTTATTTTAAAAAAAGTCACTGAAAGTCACTTATTTGGGCTTACAAGGATATTTTTTTTTGTTTTTAAATACAAAACATATATTTTAACTGTTTTTCAAAAGGGATTTTGTCAGCTCAAGACTTTTTTTAACTATGAATTTTATATTAGGCCTACTTTGAACTGTGATGAATGATAAAGTTTGTAACAGTTGCACTAGATTCAGCTGGCGTATGTTGTGTTTTATCGTCAATATTAAGAAGATGGATGAAAAAAATAAAATATATATATAAAGATGAAAAGAATATTTTATTCCGAACTCCCTCCTGATTGTTATTACTTTTCCTCACAACCTATAGTAGGAAAAGTATTGTTTTCACCAAAAAATTTTCTTTCGAGATTTCAACAGAATTATCCGTTTTGGGTGTTTATAAGACCTCTTGAGTGGTTTTCAGCATGACGTATGTATGTATGCATCTATGTATGTATGTGAGAATTTATGTATGTGCGTGTGTGTGTTATTATCGTAGCGCCCAAGGTATTCAGTTTAGAGAAAATCAGTCTTTACCTGTAGTGGCGCCGCCCGGAAAATCAAATTTTTCCGCCATCTTGAACCCAGTTTGCTGAGTCAGCAAATTTTAAAAAAAAATCGTAATAAATCGAAAATGGTCCTGGTCGAGTTGAAATTTGGCACGAATGTACCTCTTTGTATGACAAACAAGCCCACCAAATTCCATTTTCATATTGGCCGCCATTTTGAAGTTATCAATATTTGAATTTATAAACTTTGACAGTTAATAATGCCAAAAGTATAAATACGTTTTTGACTTATAGCATATCGTTGGAACCAGAAAAAATTAAGGAACAAATATAAAAAACCGATGAAATTCCATTAATTAGTTTAAAAGTTAGAAGCGAATATAATTATTTATTAGTGCGATAATTTTGGTGACGTCAAAGTTTGTTTACATCTGTCAAAATACCACCAAACTTCTAATAATTACATAAAATATATTAAAAATAAAGTTTTTTTTTTTAAGAATGATGATAAAATCAGTTAGTTCAAAACGGTCAACCATCTAAGTACTGACCACGTCCAATGCTGCTTCCTCCTGCTGCGAAGCAGCTGGATAGGCCACTTTGGTGGCCTCCGGTTACGGTACACAAAATCAAACGAACAAAAACCCGTTCAAAAATTTGTATAATTGCATTTGTTTAACAGTGCTAAACAACAGAAAGTAACTAAAATCATTTTTTTTTTTTACTTAAAATTAAGTCACTTAAAGTCACTTATTTGGGGGAAAAAGGTCACTTAAAAGTCACTTATTTTGGAAAAAATAGTCACTAAAGTCACTTAATTTTGAGGAAAATCTGCTACAAGCCCTGATTATGCTTAAAAAATTAATTAATGTTGGCTTTTAATACCCAATATATAAAGAAAGGATACAAATAAAAATTTTAAATATTTTATTTTAGAAAATTGTAAAATTTGATATTGGTGAAGTGTAATCTAAAAATCTAATTTAAATAAATATATTAATGTTCTTTATGGTTTTCTGAGTATTATATACTTCGTTTAGCATTTATGTAAAGAAATGTAAATAATGTACGAGTATGCATGGTAATCTTTTAAGTCATAATCTACAGTACTGATTTAAATATGTATACAGTGTGTCCCAAGATAGAGTATCCGAGAGGAAAAATTTTCTTATTTTTGGGTTTTCGAAAAAAAGTCATTCTTCATAAAAACTCCTACTTGTTCTTAAACCTCTAAAAATGATAAAATGTCTTGATTTTGTGTACAGAATGTTCTGTTTTTTGAAAACTTTAAAATATGACCAAGAATACTCTTATTTTTGATGGTATCGAAAAATATTATTTAGAAAAGTGGTTCAGAATTGTAAAAAAACGTGCAGATATTAAATATTAATTTATTTTATGACAAAATAAAAACAACAAAAAAAAAAACAACAACTTATAAATTAAATAATAAGCTAATGTAATAAATTAATCATAAGAACTGTCATCACAAGAAGTAATTAATAATTTTAATCATCTTAACATCTATCTAAAATCAACAGAGTTGAAAAATAAAATTAAAGAAATTATCATTTAAATGTATTGCCACCTACTTCTGCGCAAATTTCGATTCTTCTTATAAATTCTTTTCACTTTCTTTTCCTTTTGAACTTGATCAAGTGGAATATTGGCTGTGACCAGTTTAATTATTTTCATTAACTCTCCAAGCTATTATCAATTTGTTTATTATAAAAATGCAAACAGGACTATTTAAATTAATATTTAATGTTCATACGTGTTTTGCAATTCTGAACCACTTTTGTAAATAATATTTTTCGATACCATCAAAAATAAGGGTAGTTTACTCTAGGTCATAATTTAAAGTTTTCAAAAAAACAGAACACAAAATATAGAACATTTGTTTTATTCATTTTTAGAGGTTTAAGAACAAGCAGAAGTTTTTATGAAGAATGACTTTTTTTCGAAAACCCAAAAATAAGAAAATTTTTCCTCTCGGATACTCTATCTTAGGACACACTGTATATATGTGCTGTTTATGGTCTTCTGACTGTCATAGAATTCGTATTACGTATGTATAATGTTTTAAAATGGTCTACATACGTTAAGGATAATCTTAAAGTTTAACTCTACTGATTTAAATTTATTTATTTAAAGTGTTGTTTATGGTCTTCTGACCATAATGAATGTTGATAAAAATTTCTAAATATACTGTATAGATTTAAAAATTTTGTTTATGGTCTTAAGGAAGTCATAAAAATTTGTTTAAAGTTTATATATGTTAATGGTAAAGCGTGGTTATACATGTTAAGGTCCCGGTAAAGCGAGTTTATATATATATATATATATATATATATATATATATATATATATATATATATATATATATATATATATATATATATATATTGACTAAGTAGCAAATGATTTATCCTAAACAAAAAAATAAATTAATAAATAAATATAGTATTTAACTCTAAATTTAAAATGAATTTGAATTTGATTAATTTAAATTAACTTTATTTATGTAAAGTGACAACATATTTAAATAAAAGATAAATAACTATATTTGCAATTCTAAAAGGATGGTAATTATTGTAGAATTAGATTTTTAAACTTTTCGAATAACAATAAATTTACATAATTTTTTGTTAAGTGATTGACATAATTTCATAAGTGCTGCACAATATTTAACCTAATTTTGGAAAGCTGTGAAAACACTGACGCGAGTATAATCAAATTAGAGGTTATTTTTTAATAATAAAAATTGGAGTGTGCATATTTTTTTTTTTACTAATTTAAAATAAGACAGATGGAAAGCTGTATTTCTTTGATGAGTATGTGTTTTCACAAAAGAAGACTGGGCAATGCTTAAATCAACGCTAAGATTTTGGAGTTTACCAAATAAATACTAATTTGGTTTAACTAACCGGCGAACGAATTGTAATAATGTGGCCATTATGTCAAGTTTACTAATTTTTAGTATGTACATTCACATATTTGACAGGAAACCACTTTTGAAACGAATTTGAAAGACAAAAATTTTGAATGTTTGTCATAACCTATTTTTTTTTTTTTTTTTTTTTTTTGTAAAAAAGTTACCGTAGTATGATCATAATTACTTTGTACATCATTAATTTAAACATATTCTTATCCTCTCACGCGTATACAGTGTGTACAGGGTAATGAAGGAGAAAATTTGTTGATTTTGTTGGTGTTCGAGAAAAAGTCATTCTTTATTTAGAAATTCCTGCTTGTTCATACTTAAATCACTAAAACTGATATTATTTTCTTGATTTTTAGTACAGGGTGTTCAATTTTTTAAAAACTTAAGAGTACTAAAATGGAACTCTTTAGATTTTAGAGATGTTTAGTCCAATGTACTTTGGGACGAAGGGATATCACATTCTGTTTTTTTAAGGGGAGTAATATTCTAACGATGAACATTCCGCAGACCTTTAGATTGTTATCCCCTCTGATTTTTTTTATAAGGGGAGTGACAGACTAAAGACGAACATTCCGTACACCTTCTTTAGATTGTTATCCCCTCTGATTTTTTTTATAAGGGGAGTGGCAGACTAAAGACGAACATTCCGTACACCTTCTTTAGATTGTTATCCCCTCTGATTTTTTTTATAAGGGGAGTGACAGACTAAAGACGAACATTCCGTACACCTTCTTTAGATTGTTATCCCCTCTGATTTTTTTTATAAGGGGAGTGACAGACTAAAGACGAACATTCCGTACACCTTCTTTAGATTGTTATCCCCTCTGATTTTTTTTATAAGGGGAGTGACAGACTAAAGACGAACATTCCGTACACCTTCTTTAGATTGTTATCCCCTCTGATTTTTTTTATAAGGGGAGTGACAGACTAAAGACGAACATTCCGTACACCTTCTTTAGATTGTTATCCCCTCTGATTTTTTTTATAAGGGGAGTGACAGACTAAAGACGAACATTCCGTACACCTTCTTTAGATTGTTATCCCCTCTGATTTTTTTTATAAGGGGAGTGGCAGACTAAAGACGAACATTCCGTACACCTTCTTTAGATTGTTATCCCCTCTGATTTTTTTTATAAGGGGAGTGACAGACTAAAGACGAACATTCCGTACACCTTCTTTAGATTGTTATCCCCTCTGATTTTTTTTATAAGGGGAGTGGCAGACTAAAGACGAACATTCCGTACACCTTCTTTAGATTGTTATCCCCTCTGATTTTTTTTATAAGGGGAGTGACAGACTAAAGACGAACATTCCGTACACCTTCTTTAGATTGTTATCCCCTCTGATTTTTTTTATAAGGGGAGTGACAGACTAAAGATGAACATTCCGTACACCTTCTTTAGATTGTTACTCCCTTCTGTTCTTTTATAAGGGGAACAACAATCTAAATAAAATCCGATTATGGAAGAATTAGTTTCATTATTAAAAGAATATTTAGGGAAACAACACTAATATTGTGTTGGAGTCCAACATAATATTACATATTCCCCTTAGGTGTCTTACGTTTTCAGATCTTTGAATCTGTTATTTCTACTATTTGCTCGACCTAGGACCTATAGGTGCTGACTATAAGCTTTCTTTCAATCCTAAAACCACATTTCTATTCGTAAATAATATTGGTAGTTTAGTAATTTGGTTTTGTTTTAGGTTTTAGAAAATATTTTTTTTTTGTAGTTTGAGGACAAGCAGTTTTTTTTTTTTTTTTTTTTTTTTTTTTTTAAATAACTACTTTTTCTCGAAAACCACTGACAACCAAATTTTTGAGTATAACAGAGTTAGTTATTAATTATACAATGTATATTTTCATTCAGACACTATGTACTTATAAATCAAATGGTTGACACGCAAGACTCAAAATTTGATATAAAGTGTGAATTGGTAGTAAAGTGTGATATTGATAACTTCATTTAATTTTTTTTTTTTTCTTTATAAAATTCACTATTATAATTTCTAATTAAATTAAACAAAATAATATATTATTAATTATAAAAAATCAAAAAAAAATCATGCATTTAAAATACTATAAGGTCTAAGCACTCAGTCCACATTGAGCTGATAAAAGAAAAAAAAAGCAAATATTTCTCAAAATTTGTTTCGTATCAATTTGAGAAAAAGAATGATAAAATAAATTATTAATAACTATGACTACTTTAAATATCTGAATATTATTTTTTTTTTTCAGTAGAGTAAAATTTTTCCATTAACCCTTTTATTGCAAAAACCTTCATAAAAAATATTATGAAATCTATAGATTCTTCTAAAAAATAATAAAATAAAAAATACTAATTTTAAAAATAAATATAAAACAAAAATGTTTTCAAACTAACTAAATAATAAATAACCAGCTAATAATAACTTATTTCTTCAACATACGTAATCTTTTTTTGTTACATAAAATATTAGAGATAATTTTATACAATCTAAAAAATTACTTGAGCTGTAATAAAGGATATAATTAAATCAAAATATAATAATTAAAACAAATATATATATATATATATATATATATATATATATATATATATATATATCAGTGAAATAAATATAATATCAATTACAAATGCATTTTACTGTTGAGAAAATTACCTTAGCTGTATGTGTTAAGGAAAAGTAATCTTATATTGGTAATTATACAGTTTGTAATTTGTTAAAAAATATAAATATATACGCTTTGATAAGACTATCTAAATTTAAAATAAAAACTTTAGCCTAAGGTCATAAGTCATAAGCATAAGTCATTAATAAAACTATTTTGTAAAATTAAAGTTACTACATGTCTAGTTCTTTGTCTAAATTATGTTACTTATATTGTTTTATTACAGCATAGTGATTACTTTTGCTTAAAATTGATGTTTACTTTTTACATCCTTATAGTTATATGTTAATTTATTACAGCTTAAAGATTACTTTCTTTAAGATTTAAAGTTTATTTTCTACATCTTAATTGTTTTATTTGTTGAGTTAATATAGCTTAAATATTAAAGATTAAAGATTTCTTTCTTTAAAATTTAAAGTTTATTTTCTGAATCTTAATTGTTTATTATGTTGAGTTTTTATAGGTTAAAGATTACTTTCTTTAAAATGTAAAGTTTATTTTCTTAATCTTAATTGTTTCTTATGTTGAGTTATTATAGCTTAAAGATTAATGATTACTTTCTTTACAATTTAATAGTATATTATGTTACAAGGCTGTGAAGTGAGTTTTTTCTTTACCGCGGCAATTACATTTACTGTCGAGCGAAGCGAGACAGTAAATATTTCCAAGGTAAAGAAAAAACACTTCAAAGTCGCGTAGCATATGCTATTTTTTCCGAGGTAGCAGACAATGAAAAAACATTAAATATTAATCACTAATCAATATATAATAATAACAAATATTAGTACATACTTAAGACTTAAAAAAAGAAACCTTAAAATGAGGTTACACTATAAGAAAAGATAAATAAAACGCATTGACATCTAGCGGATTTTTATCGTACTAGAAGCATTTCTACAAAGACTGCAGCACTACTAACGGAAGTTTTGACAACTACCCGCCGTAAAGAAAAAATCTTTTAGTGCCTAGGACGTAAAAGATTTTTTCTTTACAGCTAGGAGTAATGAAACGATTTTTTAAGTCCACGTAATGAAAAAATGGATTTTAGCTATGTTTTTTAGGCTCTAAAGTTACTATTTCACAGCCTACCACGGAAAAAGTTTATTTTCTGCATCTTAATTGTTTCTTATGTTGAGTTATTATAGCTTAAAGATTACTTTTGCTTATAGTTTAGTGTTTTATTACATCTTAATTATTACTTATATTGATATATTACGCTTATAAATTAAGCTATAACCCTTTGATAAGTACATTTAATAAATTTAAGTAAAATAAAGGCTATTAGTGAAATTAAATTTAATATTTAACTAATTTGAAAGTAAAATATTAATTACTACTATCCTAATGCAACAAATAATTAAAAAAACAAAATAAATTTCACAAACACTATTATTATTAATATATATATATTTCTGTATATATTTTTTCAAGTAAACAATAAAATAAAACAGGGGGGAAACAAAGGAAAATAAATAAGCATTAAAATTCTAGACTGCCTAATTACAATTATTAAATAAATATAAACCAACATAAAAAAGCTTATAAAAAGTTAAAATTATTGTTAAGCACAGCAATTATTCGGAAAGATATGCGTTAAGGATCTTTCAAAGCAAACTGCACCTTTTAATAATTATTTTTTTATTTTTTAGATTTTTATTTTTTTGGATTTTTAAACATTCTTTATTTGGATTAAACATTTTTTTTTTACCCAAATGTCATATTTCGGGGAGGTAAACATCAATAAACAAGATAGTTTATGTACAATATATAATATAATATAAGTTAATACATTAGATATGGTTTTGATTATAGAAAAAAAAATTATAATAAAACATAGAAATATAATAATGATATTTGTATAATTTTTTTTTTTTAAAAAAAAAAACTTAGTACCAATAATAATTGTTTATCTACATTTCAGTTTAATTTGTAATTTGTAATTTATTTTTCAAAAGCAACATCATTGTAAAGTAAAGTCAATCATCATAAAATATAAGAAGGTGTTTATAAAATTAATGCTTATAATTTATTTGTCTAATAAAGCGAATGAAGTGAATTTATAATAATTGTAAAAATCATGTTTACTTCGTGCCTGGTTTATTTCTCTTTTATGCACATTCGATGTCCGCTGATAACATTTATAAAATTACTATTGTTTTAATAACAATAGTTCTATCAGTGATGATAATTGTTCAATTATTATTTGTTTCTAATAGAACCTCCTGCATATTTATTTTTGTATTAGTATTTTTTACTTCCTCATATAAAGTAAAAGTATTGTGGTAGCGCGAAAATTCGATTTTGAGATTTTGATAGATTTACACATTTTGAAATCTCAAAAAGACCAAAAAAATCGTCTGCCGTTATTTGAAAGAGGCCGGATTCGATTCCCCGCCGAGGAGAAGTTATTTTTATGATAAATTTTGATATAATGTTCAATAATCATTAAATGTACCTCTCGATGAAAACTCATAAACTAATAAATAATGGAAAACGCACTGGGCTAAGTAATTATGTACTCGTATATGAGAAATTTTGTCTGAGTTGTCTCGAACCAATTTTTTTTAATGGATAAATACCTGCAATAATTAGGTAAAGGAAGTTAAGTTATGTTTAACAAAATTTAGTTGTTTTTTTTAGTCGTGTACATAAAATTGGTTTTTAACAAAAGTCTATCTGTCTTTTGAGAAGAAGCTTTCAGAGTGATCTACTGGGCTGATTTTATGTTGAAACATGATCCGAACAAGAATATCCCTATAGGTGGTGAAATCAAAGAATTAATTTAAGCTTTAAATTTAAGGGTGCTTTTCCCCAAAAACATTCTCAAAAAATGGTTTTGACGATTTTGTTAATAAATTATAAACTAAAGTTTATTTTTATTTATTTTTTTATATTTTTTTTTAAGGAGCTTAACCTTAAATCATTACCTCCTCTACAAATTCCAAATCTAAATTCTATTTAAATACGAATTTAACCACATTTAAGTATAAGTATAGTGTTTCTGAAAAAAATCTAATTTTTGAGGATATCACGATAATCGCTAAGGTTCAGAGGCCGGGTTCGATTTCCCGCCGTGATGAAGGAATAATTTTGATTGTAAACTATACAAAAAAAAAAATTGTTAAAAAAAACCACGAAAATCTAAAATAACTAGCAAATAGTAAAAATTGGACAAATTAATTATATTCTTACATGTGACAAAGTTTAATATGGATTGTATTGGAAATGCTTTGTTTTAAATGTCTGTTGAAATTAATGAATTGCATTGTGGATCAGTGCGTTTAAACGTTTTACCAAATTCCAAAAACATTTTTTACTCTAAATTGAATTTATAGATAAACCTAACAAAGGAATTGGTACTAATCATTGTAAAAACACACTGTTTTTTTTATTATTTTATTTTTTTTATTTTTTTATTTTTTAGTTGGAATAATCGCCTTAATTCTGCCAATTATAGTTTTTTTGTATTCTTAATAGATTGTACATAGTCAGTGGTATTTCTAATTCAAAATTTTAAATTTCATTTTTTTATGCTGTCACTTCACATATTGTTTTTAATATTGAAATTACTTAGTACTAAAGTTAAATTCATCTAATTCTCAAAAAAGATATTAAAAAAAAAATTGGCTTTATTTATGCAAATGAGTTACTGTTTTCGATATGAATTTAAATAATTAACTTGATAATTGCTCATGGTGGGAGTCATTAGTCATTTTATGCAAGAGAGTTGCTTATGATGGCTGTCATTAGTCACCGTGTTGCGTATCATGATATTTAACATATCAAAGGATTTAGCAACTTAGTTGCTAATGACTCCCGTCAAAAGATTCCCTTGAGAATCGTTCCTGATATGGATTTGAAATCAAGGAATTCACACAATTTCAGACGAAAAATATCTAAAATTTTCTCCAAAACAATCATTTGAATTCACATAAAATTTTTATTGTTCCACTAATATGATATTAAAGGAAAGAAGTGCGCTTTTAATTTTTCAAAGTATTTTTACATCCTGTTTGAAACATGCTTAAATCTTATGCATTTAAATTTAATATTTTAATAATTCGTCTCCGTCTAAGACCTTGCTTTAAGAGAGGCACTCTTGTATTATAAAATGAAAATAAACATAATGTTGATTTCTTTTAATTAAAACCCAATTTTGCTTTAGCATATTCATTGCAAATATAATACTATAAGAGAAAGAGATAATCAATAATAATTATATAAGTAAGTACATGATAAATCGTCTATTAACTAAAATAGTAAACAAGACCATAGATGGCTATACATGGACCTTTGTTGGCGTCATCAGTGTTAGATTTACTTATGACTTCTTCCTTTTCTTAGTTGTCTATAATACAAATTTTACCATATTCCAAAAGCTTGAGCTGCATTTCAAAGATAGAATCGAAGGTTTTTGGACATTATTTTAACTGTTAAAGAAACATTATTTAATTAAAATCTTGATTTTTACCCGTGTCTAGCACGAATACAACTCCCGCTGCATTTTATTCAAAATACATGAAATGCCAATCCTTACTAAAGGTAGAAGGAAAAGTCTCTCCGCGTAAAATTATGTGTATATTAATTAAAGCAGATTTCGTTCTATATAAAGGCCCCTTACACGATCAAAAATGTTGCGCAAAATGTTTGCGCAAACCTGATGTCGGGCAAATTTAGGCCATACACGTCAAACATCATGTTTGCGCAAACATCAAACAGCTCCATACACGTCAAAATGTTTGCGCCAACATGATGTTTGCGCAAACATTTTGACCGTGTATCCCCCCGCCTTAAAGCCTTCTTCAGTGTACTGATGATGGCCTTACAGATAATGTATATATTGATATATACATAATTTTACGTGGATAAACTTTTCCTTCTCCCTTTAATGATGACCTCCACTAACGCTCCATATCCTATCTTTACCTTTAACTTATTCTTAGTCTTCGAAATTAAGAAGTAGTTTGTTGTTAGTTGTAGGAGGCAAAAAATAGAAAAGGAGGCAAAAATAATGGAGAAACGATCTGAACTTGGACACAAGGACCATTGGGGTTTCATCTTAAAAATGTCTTCACTAATAGCATTCAAATACTGTTTATTTTCAATCACCAAACACATAATCTCCACTCTTTGCTCGCCATCATAGTTGGAATTAGATCATAGTTAATTTTTTTTTCTTCCTCTTTTTAACAGAATAGATTATGCTGAAGGATTTGCTATCTTGATAACTTGGATTAGCTTTTTGAATTTAGTACGCTATAGACACGCTTCAATTGCTGGACATTTTGGAAATTTTTAGCAACATAATAGTAATACAGTCTTAGGGATATCCGAGATCAATCTGTAAAAGAGATCTCGTGTCTGGTAAAAGAAGCACAGTGAGCACTTACTTATCTTAAGTAGTTGCTCAATGGAATTCTCCATGATGTGGACGAAAATATTTGCGCGATTTGCTTGTTGTAAAAGGGATACTTTTTTTAGATTGTCACTCCATTATGTTTTTTAAAATATAAATATTTTATACATTCCTTTGACTAAATTACTAATAAGACAAAGGGTTATTTAGTCCAATGTACTTTGGGACAAAGGAATATCACACTTCTGTTTTTATAAGGGGACTAACAGTCTGAAGAAGAACATTCGATTGTTTGATTCCCCTATGGTTTTTTATAAGGAGAGTAACAATCTAAAGAAGTGCCTTAATAGGATTTTTTGAAGCTCATAAATCAGTCCACGTATAACCATCTAATAACCATATAAGTAATCAAAAATATACATATTGAACATCATAATGCATTGCTATAATGCTGTTGATTGCAAAATATCCCTATTTTATAAATAATTATATAATCTCCATAATTATCTAAAAGTGGCAGAGACATACAAAATGACTACTATTCAATCTATACACGTATTTTTTTAAAAATTTATTTTTACTCTTTAAAAGGTGGAGTTTACTGAAAAGAAAGCAGGAGATGAAAAAATGGTAACTTAACACACTTTGTTTTCAAAGTTATAAATAAAGAAAAATAACAGAAAGAGAAGTAAGAATGCTTGGCAAATTTATATGCTTTTCCTGATGGATTACCGGCTGTGAAAATAATTTTACAATAGGAATTCACAATGAAAACTTTTATAAAATTGCTACTTTACTTTTTGAGAATTACTAAAATTAAATTGGCTTATTGTGTCTGGTATAACAATTCCTGATTATTGGCTGATTTTTTCCTGAAAATAAAATAAATGCTGTTAAAATGATACTGCTAAGTCTTATTTTCTGTAACTTGTTTCTTTTTTTTGACAATGGGAGTCAAAGGAAATAATTTTTGTCTTAGGTAAAGCTCCACCTTAAATTTGCTTTTAATTATAGCTAAATTTATTGGCCGATTGTGTAGTTTTGCGTTAAAAACTCAATATACCACCATGTGGAACAGCCGGTGATCTCATCTAGGTCAAATATATAACGCCCTTTGAAACATATGCCTTTAAGCTGTGTGGAAGAGACTGCTCAATGTTTGAGGATTGTTTCATTGTTAAATATAGCACTGTTGCATTGGAAATGTAAGATTTGTAATAGTCCTGATTGTGGGATAGCACATTGACATGAGTTAAAGGCATTTGTTACATAGCATCAAGAAAGACAGAGAGAAAGAAAGAAAAAGAGAGTGGTTAGCCTAAAATTTCAACCAGAAGAACAATTTAAAATTGTAACATATTTATCTTGTACCTCTCCCAAGCGAGGGCCGGACGAGTTAGAGGTAGATAAACTTGCGAACATTGCACTTGGACAGACTTTCAGGTTTCAGGTGGGGCAGTGTCAGTTTTGGTTTCTTTGGAAATACATTTTGGCAGTGATAGTTTGGGACAGCGGACTGGCACTGAGAAGTCTCTTTTATTCCTGTCCCTTTCCGTCGTATCTTGAAGCGTCTTAAAGGCCTTAGAGGGTACTATATCGTAATTAGGCTGATTAGAGTAATAGGCCGCGTCGGCCCAGGAACTGTAATAATCACAGTAGTCGTAGTAGTTTTCTCCGTAGTTCTCCGGATTAGGAAGTTGAAGACCCGGAGGATGCTCGAGTCTCGAATTGTCACAAGGTGATAGGAACATGTTACTGTCGTCGGACGTCGATCCGGTGTCGTAGTCCATATCTTCTTGTAGGATCCTGGCCGCCGCTGTATATAGCTTCTCCAAAGGCAGCTTTCTGAAGTGACGGCCTTTTCTCCTAGAAAGAAGGCTTTGAACCAGTTCCTTGATCAACCTTTCATTGACGGCAGGAGACATCGGTGAATTAATACCGGACGATGAACTTTCTTGGTCGCTGGAAATATTACTTTTACTGGAGTTGCCCACCAACGGAAGAGTGAGTCTCTCTCTTTTCGGGACCGCAGCAGAATTGTCGTCACTCTCGTCATCTCCACATTCATCTTGTAATAGTTTGAACAATCTGGAATGAGTGGCAGCTCTTTGATACCTCGTCATTTTGCTTAATTCACTACCGCACTCGGCGTCAGTATCTGTTTCGGAGATATGTCTGCTCAGATCGGAAGTGACTCCAGAATCGTCCTCTTCGCTTTCTTCTACTGATCTTTCGTTAAGTCTTTCTTCAGTTCTCTCATCATTTTGTCCGTCTAAGGCTAGGCTAAGATTAGCACAACTCGAGTCCGAATCAGAAGAATCGTCGTTATCACTCTCGTCTCCTTCCCTACTCTTATCATTATCAATGGAATTCTTAAACATGATGAGATCCATATTCCTTCTAACACTGCCACATTTCATCGGACTTGCTGAAGATTCTGAGTCCCTGCTTTCCTGATTTTCATCCGAACTTTCAGAATCACTCTCACTATCGTCGTCACTCGAATGAGAATTGTCTTTCATATTATTTGCATTAGAATATTTGAAGGTAGCTGCCGCAGGGGCTTCGTCGACTTTATGGTCTGCTTCTTCTTCTTCTTCTTCTTCGTCACTTGATTCACTTCCACTTTCGTCCTCACTATTTTCTGATTCTGAAGAGTCTCTCTTGACTGTCTGAATACTCGTTTGGCTAGAGCTGAGATCCCAATTGAGAGGACTTACGCGACTCTCCGTATTGCTTTGTCTACTTGAAGTCTCGTCGTCTGAAGACCCTTTAATCTCTTTCCAAAAGTCCACTGAAGTGTCATTTACGAAAGATTCATCAGTTGTGATGCTATCGGAAATTAAAGTATTTTCTTTATCTTCTTCCACTGCCGGTGAAGCTCTTTTCTTTTTGTTGAGGTTTATTGTAACACAGACGTCCGCCAATGGGGAATTCGTGTCTTCAGAATTACACACGCTCCATCCAGTGTTCCGGTGTTGTTCGGCAGATCCAGGTGGTAAAACAGGGTTCCTATCGGGAGTCGGAGACCAAACGTCTTCGGACCTCACGTCTGGCGACGATTCCATTTCACTATCTCCGACTATCACCGTAGCAACTTGGCAGTCGTCAGTCGATTGGCTGAATTTTAATTTTAATGGCAATCGAACTCTTACTATGGAACTCTCCGTGTCGCTGCTTGTGTTATCAGCCGAGGTCTTCCTACTATCGTTCTCCAATGTAGCAGAACTATCTTCGTCATCACTAGGCTGAATAGAAATCCTACTGTCGGCTTCAGACTGGGGTTCAGATTCTTCGTAAATGACACTGAGCTGATGGGGGATCTCTGTGCAACTGTGTGACGACTCGTCATCAGAGCCTTCGGAGCCGTCCGACGTATTTTTATTATCAATCATTTTTTCCAAGTTTTCCGTTTCAGTATCTGAAGAATCCGAATCCTCTTCCTTCTCATCAGCCGTGTCATCAGGAACTTTTGGAGTCGAGTCGGAACTCCCCGGGGTTGATTGCGGTTTACTATTTTGCCAATATTGTGGAGCTTTTTGTTTGAACATTTGGCCGTAGTAAGTCATTTCATCGTTCGAGGAATATCCGCACTCTTCCGAGTCACTCTGATAAGGTAAAGGTGGGCACGGGTAAGGACTGTACCTACACGCTGCGGCGTTCAGCTGAGCCAAGTAAGCACACATTTGACCGTAATGCTCCCAAAATTGTCGCTGCTCCTCTTCGTTTTGTGGAGGGTAATTCCAGTAGTCGTAGTTAGAGGGGTAAGCGCCGTCTTGGGGTGATTGAGCTTGGGACGGGTCACCCTCCCAGTGCCAGCCGGGATCACTGCCAGGAGTAGGAGTACTAGGATTACAATGGCTGTTGGAAGGATTGCCGCTGGGTACGTAGTTCTGACTGTTCGCATCCCAAACCCAAAAATTCCCCGACCCGCTGTCCTGTTGTCCGGCTACAACAAAACAACAGAAAATATCTCGTACCTCATTCTAGTTTCCCAACCATGTACTTACAATCTAATTTACAAGTAAAAACACACAGAATTATTTTTATATATATCTTAAAACTATTTATAATTTTATATAAATATATATTTCGTGTTAATATCAGTTCTAGGTTAATGCATTCATATAATTGTTACATTTTTAATTTATGTTACATACAAAATCAATTAGTCAGTAGTTGTTATTAACAATCTGATAATAAAACATAAAATAGAAAATAATTTTTGCACGAATTTATCACTTAGTTAAGTTGTAAGAGATAAGGAAGAGTAGAGTGTAGAGATTAGATATATATTGTGTACTTACATGCTTCATCTAGTTTTTCCATGTTTTATACTTTTTTTATTCGTATTAACAATTGACAAAGACTCATTTAAAATACTGAGAGATGAAAATATTTCCTCCTATTTATTATCTGGTTACAAGGGGGATCTGAAGTAAACCTCCTGAGTTATGCCCAGCCTAAATATAAGATTTACAAAGATGCATATTTGTAGGAACTAAAGGCCCCCGCACACGATCAATATTAATATCAATAATATTATTGAAAATACTATTGCCAATATGCAATTCAATAACAAATTTTCATCAATACTGTTTTTCTATATCAATACCAACTCCGCACACGGTCAATAGTATTGACAATATTTTTGTATATTGACAATACTATTGACCGCTTAAGAAGAAACATTTACGGTCTACTTTACATTGGGTCACAGGAAAAAAAAGAAACTTTTAGGATATTTCGACTTCTCTTTGGGACCTTCAAGTTAACTTGAAGAATACCAAATTATCTTATTCTAACTATACGTTCAAGTTTAAATAAAATTGTTTGAACTTCCATTGCTAAAAGTATATCATTTGGAAACTTCAACATAAAAACCAAAAAAAATAAGTCACATCACTTAACCCAACTTGAACACGACACGTTTTTCCTTTGCCAACTCTATTTTCTATTGATTGAAAAGTAAAAGAACCCGGCAATTAGCAATCTGCACACCTTCATTAAAATAATGCAATCATATCTTAATCGTCCCCTTATTGTGGATTAAAAACATAATCAACTAAAATTAAAGGCAAATACATTCTAAATAGTCAGGCCCAAGTATTTATTAAAGCTATTTAACGTAACTCCTCCTAAATAATGTTTATCGTCTGCCTAGGTTAAAATAGAGACATTTATTTTTTGTTGAACTTTTCTTATGCCCAAGGGGATTTTTTAAAAGTTTCAGACTCTCTTCCTAGAATACTTAAATAGTTCAATCATCAGGGTTCAACTACCTAGAGGTGATACATTGCTTAAACTATAATTATAGCATCCGTCCATGTTCTAATGACTTAATATTGATGCTAAAGCGTAAATACAAAATGATAATGTGTATTGCACGTGATGAAATTTATAATTTAATTAATTTTTTATTCATTTATTAATTTATAACACTATTTATCATTTATACCCCTTTAACTAAGTGATTTAGGGGCTAAAACTACTCAAGCGGTGTCTTTATAAACATTACCATATCTGATTTTAGAGCATTGAGATATTTAATCCTCTAATAATGCCTTTGACTAGCTGTACATTAACTTATTTGCAACCAAATTCTAATTTGAGTGTGTAGTTTGATTGATAGAATGAAATAACTTATAGATTTAGTAATTTGATCGTGGTTCTTAAAGATAAAGGAAAAAATATTTGAATTTAATAAATTACTGTTCAGGTTATATCTCTCGTTAGAAGAAATTTTACAATGAGTGTTATAGTGTTTTCTCCCTAATAATATTTTTAGTTAGGGATTAGTAAAGTTCATTTTTAGATATTAGTTTTATATAATTTTTTTTTTTTCACTAGGTATGTTAATACCTTATACTGTAAACAAATGTGAATTTATTCAGTTAAGTACCGTTGCTGTCGTATGTAGGGGATCTCATATTGTAGAAATTTGGTGGATATGACGGGGGCATTGTATACACCGGTGGACTCATCATTTCACTGTATACTGGAGCTTCTGTAACATTAAAAACACATACTTTCATATGCTTTACCAAATACCGCATTATTAAATTGAAACTTTAATTAATCGGTTAGTATTGACATTAAACAATAATAATTATTCAAGCATCACCGTAATAATAATACACAAGTTACAAGTAAGTATATGACAAATACATTTGTGATACATTATACAGCAATAATTATTATTAGCTTTTAATATTTTTAATAGACATGTTAAATAGTAACAACAAAAATATTAAGGATATTCTTTAAGAATTGCTAGATTTTCGCATAAAGCTTTTTTTGTTTCATTGTAATAGATGAAAGGTAGTTTAAATTACTTGGGAAATGTCCATTAAACATGTAAAATTTTCTAAAGAGTTAACATGCCCTAATTTTTGCGTTATTTTTCTGTATATTTTAAAAGAAGGTAAAACATGCAATTTTACATTGGTGCATTTGTTTTATACTGTTGTCAGTTGATTTAATTTTAATAGATAATAAGGAATATAGTAAAGCGATTATTATAATATATTTAAATTTAAATAAACTAACTAATGATTCCAATATCTATTATCTCTCTATTAATTTAGATTTTTTTAAAAAAATTAATTATTGTATATCACAGAACTAAAGTTATACTTTTATTGTAGCACTCTTCAATGCTTTAAATATGTAGTCTTATTTACCTTAAAAGTATAAAAATGATATACTCCTTATTTATTTATTAATTTTTTATTGGAATCAAATTAATGGAGTTACGTATCATGGCAAATTAAATATAGAATATGGGAAATTGTGATATTTACATTGTAAATTAAGGAATATTTGCATAGTATATTAAAATAATGTTAATATAAGTACGAGGGTTTTTATTTATAATGGATGGTTTGAAGTATTTTGTTATGATGCTTTTGGCTTGCCAGTTTTCATCATTTTATATTCGTGTTTATAATAATGTTTACTGTTTTTTTCTTTCATATACTATTTGAACTTACCTGTCGTAAAAACTTACGATCTTAAAATTAAATGTGAAATGAGGGGTGCATGAACTAAATTTTATTCTCGTTTGGCCTAACATTAGAAACTAAGGCTACGTCTTAGGCTTTCAATTTATTAACTTTGCAAATAGAACTTTATTATTTTCTGACGTAAAACTTCCGACTGCTTATTTGAATAAACTTTGCACAAAAGTTCCCTTTTGTCTTGTGCTTTTAATCTGAATTAATGTCTCAATTTTGGAAGTGAGCAAAATTATTTTTTACCTCTTGCTTAAAATTGAAGTAGTCATAATTCTAAAATATTTATCGACATTGTCAATTATTGCTAAATTTTACTTCAGTAGAATCCAAATTCTTTACAATGTCTACCCAATCTTATTTATAAGTTTATTTATTTATAATAATGAGATTAACTATCAATAATTTATATGAAAACTCGATGGAATTAGTAATCTTTTAAAAACTGGCTTTTTTATGTATTATTGTTCTAAATAATTACTTTGCTGGATAAATGAAGGATAAGGTACTTTTTAGTAGTATCCAGGTAATGTACTATCGTACACATTTCGGTACTATTGTACAAGATACGTACCCTTTTTCTGTTGTACCCTGTTCACCAGAAACACAACGTCACCATCGCTTTTTCCATTATTCTCTTCTAAAGCTGTAAAAACATTATTGAAAATAAGATTGGAAAAAAAAGTATCATTTTTCCCTATTGACTTATTATAAATATTTAACAAAATAAAAAAAAATGTTTACTGAATAAAATATTTCCCCTTAAAATATTTTCGCAATTATTGATTAACAAATTTACCTTTCCACGTTTCTTTTATGTGTATATATAGGGTTTTATTTCCATGAAAAATACGTGTTTTTTTTTTATATACTTTTACTTATTTTATTATAGTGTAATTTGTCAACAATTAAATGCAATTTTTAGTCACTTGTAAAGTTTTAGTCACAGTTCTACATAATTATTTATAAAGAAATACATTTAAGTTTTATCTAACATACATAAATACAACAAGCATACGATTAAATTTTTAATTATAGGATAAAATAATAAAAAAAAATAAATAGATAAATACTTCTAAAGTTTTATTTAATTTTGTTAAGTCTTACACCTTGTTACATTACATTTAAATATTTACCCTGGTAAATCGATCAAATGCCAATTAATCAATTAGACTATTTTCTACAAAAATAACACATTAAAAAAGAATCACTATCATCATAGAAAATATATTTTAAATCAACATTTTACGATGGTAAATTGGCGTTAATTTTTATTTAATTATTTACTGACTGCAAAAGTACCAATTTCTTTTGCCAGGTATGATTTTTACTAATCTATCTTCTTTTTTTTTTATTAGAAATCGTTTTATTTCATTGCCATCGTATAGTGTTGATCATTCTTATCATTATTATTAAAAATTACTTATATCAAAAACAACTAAATAAACATAAAATAAAATAATTAAATGAAAAGAACAATTAAAAAAAAAAAAGAAAAACAAAAATGCAACAAAAATATTCTAAATATATATTATGCAAAAACAAAACCTATCACAGATACACATTTCATTTTCATTAGCAAAAGCAAAACAATTTCAAAATCACATTCAAATTATGCACACTAAAACACAAACATTTTTTTATTAAAGAAAAGTTAAAACAAACATAAGATCACTTAAAAGTTAAGTAAAAAAAATAACAAAAACAAAAACTAAATCCACTTTAAAAGTATCAGTAGTTTTTTCCTCAACCATTATAATACTTTTAATTGTATAAAGTTGTGATAAATGTATCAATGTTTTAAAATAAATGAATTATTAGTGGCTACAGTACAGTACAACCATTAAATGTATGATCATGATCATGAATACATTTTTTGATCGTCTATTCTCATAAGGTATTCGATGTTGACGCTAGTTATTTTATTTAGAAATACACAGTTTCAAAGGAAAGTTTAAAGCAAATGGAAGAAAAGGAAGTTTTTTTTTTTTCTTTCATCCAATTTTTTTATTGGTAAAAGTTAACAATAGTAAGGGTAACTGCAGTCATTTTAACAAAAAAGAAGTTAAATGCTATTTTTAATCGGACCTTAGGCTTCCGCAGTTGGTGTCATAATTATATTGTCTTTCGGTGTTTCCTCTGTCTTTAAGTCCAATACTGGAGGCGGAAGCATGATCAGTGATAACCACAATCCTCTGATAATAGCGATTAAGTAGTCACTTTTATCAGAGCATCGTATACCTCTTGAAGAAGCTTCCAGCATTGAAGGCCAAACACTAAAACGTACGTAAACGTAACGTACACGTAACGTAATACGTAAACGTACGTGCTAGGTCCACTGGAAGACCTAGCACTAGAATTGTTCTTTAGACTTTAGACGTCTAGTTAACATTAATGGTTCATACTACATATCTTGGTTGAAAGTAATGTGTGAATGACATCATATGATGATAAACTATTACAGAAAATTAGTATTATTAATATAAAAAACAACTTAAATTTCTTAGTCATATTAAACAATATCTAAAATAAAATCAAACCTCTTATGATTAGTATTTACATTCCAT
This sequence comes from Gerris lacustris, assembly GCA_951217055.1. Lineage (NCBI taxonomy): Eukaryota > Metazoa > Arthropoda > Insecta > Hemiptera > Gerridae > Gerris > Gerris lacustris. The sequence goes on along the minus strand of OX578283.1, from coordinate 57,304,365 downwards.
TGTACGAGTATACAGTCCATTAAAATAAAAAAAATACTTATATTTATATTATTATGTTATATCTTAAAATGAATCATTATGCATTATGACATCATTAGTGATGAGTTCTAATCGCTGTTGTTAGCAATTAAATTATTGAAAAACTAACGCAAATTTATCAGAAAAGTACAAATTACGTTGGAAGTCAACTCTAATATAGGGTTGTCTGTGATGAGTTCTAATCGCTGTTGTTAGCAATTAAATTATTGAAAAACTAACGCAAATTTATCAGAAAAGTACAAATTACGTTGGAAGTCAACTCTAATATAGGGTTGTTTCTATGATAATGGTAAAAAAACATACTTTAAGGTTAAAGAAAAGAAATTAAAACTGTTAGTATATAGCACACACGCTTGTAAGTTGTTATCGGCATTCACTGAGAAGGCGAAATACCTTCCTGATCGGATCCAGTAATTTTCTGCAGAACCCTGAATGATCTAGACTGCACTGGGGGCGAGCTAACTGGGCTCCATCCTCTTGGTGGCTGTGGAGCCACCGCCATTTGATGTTGTCCCATAGGTGGCATCTGGGGCATGTGCTGATTTGGTGACATCGGCATCTGAGGCATATGATGATTTGGCGACATCGGCATCTGAGGCATATGATGATTTGGTGACATTGGCATGTGAGGCATATGCGGATTTGGTGACATCGGCATCTGGGGCATATGCTGATTTGGAGCCATTGGCACCTGCTGCTGTTGCATCATCGGCACTTGCTGCTGGTACATCTGGGCACTGTCAGGATGATCGTACCTGAAACATTCCATCATCGGTCTTTTGGCCATGTTCATCTCTTTGTATAAATAAAATAGTAGGATTTTGATTGACAATAGCATTAATGGGTAGAACAAACTTTGGGCAAGTGTAATATTAAAGCAATATGACTAATTTTGATTACTGCATTGTCCAACTGATACGTCTATCACCTGGGTGATCATCCGTCATAAAGATGAGCCTAACATTATCAGTTATGGAAAAACCTGAATGTTTTGAGCAGTGCTACTTTTGACGGTACTTTCACCTTATTTATCACACATTCATTTTAATCTGAGGCAAATAATGGGTTTTTACCTGATTGATTTCAAAAGGCGATGTAAAGAGCAAATGAGGAATAAGCTTAATTGCTACCATACAGCAAAACTATAGCACTGCCTCCTGACACATCTTAGGAACTTTGCCCCAACAAAAATTATTAAAGAATTTTCTTTTTAATTCTTTCAAATGTCCTGTTCCAAAAAGAAATCATAGTATATGCTGAGCCAAACAGTATCATTCTATAGCTAATTTTGGAAGGTGTTTTATTGTCTCATTCCTCTCGTTCATAGTTCTTAATGGAATGAATCAAATTATCCTTTGGTCTCACTCACTGAACTAAATTGAAGCAAAATCAAACGTTTGCTGTCCCAGTTATTGCTTTATCGCCAAGTTCTTTTCAAGTCCTGTGTGGTTGATAACGAAATGCAAAATCATAAATTAGAACTTTTTATCCGTGATATCGTAGTAAAACTACTAAAAATTATAACTTAGGTAGAAAGAATTATGAAAACATTGTGAGTCGTGTGTCCCAAAATTTGTCTTGTGGTCAATCTTAAAATTATTTTATGGCAGGTATTTAAACATATCTAAATCTTAACCTTTCCATTTTTCTTCCCTTGCTTTGAATTTTTATGTGGGAATCTTCTTTGAATTTTTATGTGGGAATCTTCCCGATTAGGAAATTACGAAAAGTGATCCAGCACTTGAATTTGCAATCTTCTTTTAGTGGGTACAAATTTGTAAACCCTTAAGTAGTTGTTCACTGCGCTCTTTTTTGTTGTGTAATATTACATATAAAACTAATTAACAGGTTATTTATTATTAACTAAAAAAATTTGTAGTTATGATTATGAGGAATTGGTCTATGAATATAAAAACACTACAAATACAAGCTTTCAAGCCTTACTTGGCTCTTCATCTTGTATATTGATGAAAAATAAACACACAAAAAACAGTGAGGTTTTAAGTTGTAAGACAGGTTATAAACAGTGTTGTCCAGTGAATCCTTGAAGGAAAGAAAACTATACAAATATTTTCAAATCAAGGCTCTCAGCTTTCCCTTTTCATTTTAGTTCCATGCCTATAACTTTTTGAAGCTCCACTATTTGTTTTACTAGGACATTTTTAAAGTGCCAATAAATTAATGTCGTTAAAGTAGCTTAACATAAGAACATAAGCTTAACATTAGTAGCGTAACATAAGAAAAAATATGGTCTATAACTTATAGGTTAAGGAAGGTATAGAAATAGGTCTATACTAATCTCTCGAGAAATAAGGTTTTTATCATTTGCATCGGTTCGACGTATTCTATTATAATTTTGAAGAAGTGGCTGCGTTCGCCGTAGTTTGTGATCTTAAACATTGTATTTCTTCTAAGGTTGTGTTCTCAATTTTCTTGGCTTACTAAAAACTGGAAAACACTTTAATAAAATTCCTAAAACAAGTTGTTTTCATACTTATTCTCAAAGTTTTGGGATAGGAATATCGGCTGAACTGAAGGAGATGATATGGTCGAGAATCGCTTGGCGCCACAACTAATATTCCGTTGTCAAACAGTACGTTTGTATGATTTAAATCATTGAGAAATTATATATGCATGATTTGTTCATAGGAGAGTTGATATCCCTTTGTCAAAAGAATACGTTGGAGTGAGGCACCGCCATTTTTTCTATAGACCCCCTCATATTCTTCAGTTTTACCAAATAATATAAACTGTCTCTCCCCGTAAACTGAGTAATTTGTTTATTTTATTTTAAAAAATCAGCTTCCAGCCATGAAGGCTAGAACTTTGGTTGATCTCCGACATGAAGTAGATTAGACTAACACATTAACTTTTAATTTGTTTAATGTAACTCTATTTCTTCCAAATTCCGGCACTGATGATGCCCTTATGAAGACTTTGTAGAATAAAATGAACAAATTAGTCAGCTTTCGAGGAGAGACAACTTATATTTTCCTTTTATAAAATTATTATTTCATAAAATGAAGATGTACTTAGAGTCGACACTTGCTTGATCTGAGGATCACTGGACCGGTGTCAGCTGTACGCCATTATCATCATCATCATCAGAGGATATAGATCCTAGAGTCGAAATGAACTCGTAGAGTCTACATGAGGGAGTCATTCTCTCATGTAGACTCTACGAGTTCATTTCGACTATAGGAGATCTATATCCCTCTGTTGATGACTATGATGGTGTATAGCCGAAACCGGTCCAGTGATCCTTAGATGAAGCAAGTGTCGACTCTAAGTACCTCTTCACTGTATAACTTATTAACTTGCGGTAATAATTCTCAATTCGACTTCAATTATTATTTCAAACATAAGGGTGGGAGTTTTTTTTGTTTTGAGTTATACCGCTTCGACAACGCAGTGGGTCATTAGCGGTTGCTTTTTTATATATATTAATACTTTGTTATTAGCATTTTTCCAAGGTTGGCTTCACTTGATGCTGTAATTTATTTCATTTAGAATCTATAATAATATGTAGTTTCTAGAAGGAAATTCCTCAATTCATTAATATTTTCTACAGAGGAGTATAGGTGAACTAAGGGCTCCTGAATCTGGTGTCGCATTCTAGGAAGACGAAAGCGAGGGCGCACATATATTATATGTTCCACTGTCAAAGGTGTACTTCTACAATTGGGACATCTAGGTCTCTGACCCCCTGCCAGCAGGTAGTTATGGGTAAGGAAAGGGTGGGAGTTATTATCAATCTATTATCGAAATTAAACTCAACAATAAATTCCTATATGTATTATATTCATTTTCAGATCGCTGATAATGCTTAAGTTTACCGCACGATAGATCTTAAAAATAAATGAAAAAAAAAAAATAAATAAATAAATAAAATTAAACGCTATAGAATCATCAGAGGAGATAAATATTAATTTAATTTTAAAGTTTTGGTAGTATGTATTCAAACTACGGAAAGTTTAAATTTTAATTTAAATCCAATCATAATTATTATTCACAAAGGGAGACAGACAGAGAAAAATAGACTCCAGCGCTCTCTATATTTCCAGTATAGCGCTTTACCAGCTGAGCTACACTGGAGAATAATTTTCTCTGTCACTATAACGATACCTAGTCCCGAATTAAGCTTTCAATTTTCTACAAGTCTAGAAGTCAACATTAACGACAATAGAACTAGACCGAGAAGTATCGCTTATAAAATTATAAAATACCCATTTAGTACCTGTACCTTGTACAATCAATTAGAAATTTCATTTTTAAGTTTTGGTAGTATTCATACTTCGGAAAGTTTATGTTAATCAAATTATAATTATTATTTACAAAGGGAGACAGACAGAGAAAAATAGACTCCAGCGCCGGGACTTGAATCATGGGCCTCTATATTTCAAGTATAGCTCTCTACCTTTCTTTGTCTGTCACCCTTTGTGAATAATAATTATAATTTTATTTAAATAAATATTAATCTTAAAAACCCAGACTTTATAAAGGTTTAAATTGTATTATACGTACTAAGCCTTTGTAAAATCATAGTTAAATATGAAATTATAATTTTACCTATTAGGCTTAGTTTTAAACCATAAAGCCAAATGTTTAAATCAAAACAACAAATATTTAAAATTGTTGAACAAGATATTCCGATATTAGAGTGGTTTTAGAATCGTTCCACTTCGCTTGGCACAGTATTATATCTTTAAATTCTATTTTTTCTTGCCCGACAACAAGAAAATATCGAGGGAGAATAGCGCAGATGTATTTTTGGGTTTTCCAACTGCTTGAGGTTTGAAAACAAAAACAAAGAGAAATATAAAAGAGGGAGTAATAACACGGTTTAAACAAGTGAGTAATACACGAAACGATTTTCTTGAAAGCGATATTTTTATACTTGCATTTTAAGAAAATGCTAATTATACATCTACGTGTGATTGCTATTATTATTTAACTATTAGAAGGTTCTGACAAATGCACTTGTCCTGTTAATTGAGGTTTTATTTAAATGCGTCTCTCTGTCGGTGTGAGCCAGACTTTTTGAATTTTTCCTTCTGACGCCAAGAATAATTAGTATAATGTGCGCGACACAACGAGGATGTCTCAAGTTTAGTTAATAAATTTAAAGTAAAATGCAAGCAATTGTTTTGAAAATAGTCTGCCAATTAGTGTGGCACATAGCTTCCTCATGCACGTTCTTTAATGATGATTCGCTTTTATGACCTATTAATGTCTAATTTATTTACTTTTTTCCCCTCTTTTATTTAAATCTGTCAAAAATTATTTTTGTGATTGCATGAATAGAAGTATCAATTTAGCAATATCTATGGTCCCATTAATTCTGTGGGCTACTTTCGACCAACCATGAAAATTTATAAAAAATCAAATCAGTACATAAAAGATTTAAATGTCTTAAAAATCGTACATAAAAGATCTAAATTTCTTAAAAGAAAGATGTTAATAAATGTATGTTTGTGTGCGTGTACAAGGAAAACTAATGTGGAGAGAGTTAGAAATTATATGGGATTAACAGTAGAATGATTATGACCTTCCATCCAAATTTCATTGAAATTAGACAAGCAGTTTTTAGGATATGGTGGTCCGCAAAATTGTTGAGCAACAGATACGGGAAAAGTTCCCTGATGTCTGGTGATGTCGAATTTCGTTCTTCAGAACGATTCTCCAAAAGTTCCCTGATGTCTGATGATGTCGAATTTCGTTCTTCAGAACGATTCTCCAAAAGTTCCCTGATGTCTGATGATGTCGAATTTCGTTCTTCAGAACGATTCTAATGTTTTGTTACCCTTGGTGAGTTCGGAAGCCAAATCTCCTTTGGGCTGTTCATTATTATTGACTTGAATTAGAACTATTATTTTATTTAATAATATTTAACATTTTGCTTCCGATTTGCAATAAAAAATTTGCATAAAATTTTGCATAAAATTTGGATGTTAGGTCATATAATAAGCCCATTTTTCCGTTCCTTATAATGTTTTAACCTAATAACTTTTAAGCCTATCTGGTATTTTAATTTACCTTTGATATATACATAAAATCGTGGAACCCGCATCAAATAATAATAATAATAATAATCTTTATTTCCGTTATTTTACAATGTGTTCAAAGTCTGTAGATACTGGATGTAGTAAAATAAAATTGCAGTAAAGTTGGCAAAATCCACTCTATTGGCGCGTGCCTCGTGTTAAAATATGTTCTACACTAATAGAATTGCCATATTTTGTGTCAAATTACCACAAGTGTTTGGAAATGGGCATCAAATATTAAATTCCTATTGAAATTGCCAAATTTAAATGTACAATGGCCACAAATACATAAACAGATCTTTATTTGTGGCAAGGATGAATCGTTTTGGCATCTCCACATGAACCTATTCTGGTTTATTTATATTAAAGTCTTTAAAGTTGTCATAAAAAATATTCAATGAAGTTAGTTTGTTTAAATTTGAGCTGCCAGTTTTGTTATTAAATAGAAGATTAATTAAAATTCTTATTATCTCCAATTTATTCTGTAATATACACTAACACATTAGTTTAAATTTTAATTTGCATTTATTTAATGTAATTAATAAGTAATGACTTGACTTCTATATTTTGAGTACTCATACTTCTAATTTTGTATGTTCACAAAGCGTATTGACGCTCTGTAATATTCTAATCTGTCTCATTGAGATCAGATCTTTAAAACATAATAAGTTTATAACACAATAATTACACAGTCGAGGATCGCATAATAATAAATTCATCCATATACTATCACGCATTTAAACTATACAAATAATCCTAATTCTACTTTCGAACATATTGTAGTGGATAACAAATTTATGACAGACTTAGAATAATAGGTACTATATATAGAAGGAGCATAGAATCGGAATCCTAAGCAATTACTGATAAGAGACTGAAGTCACCTTTTGCCGAGAGGTTGTGTCCTTAAGACCAGGCTGCCAACATAACAACACTCATTTTTTTCATTATACTGGAGAAGGTTGGACATACTTTTTTAACTATTCAAAGCCCCTCTCACAAACAATCAAGAAGACAAACCCTGCCATTGGTTATTGTTTACGTTTCACTCTGACGTCATTTTTTTCACCTCGCACGGCATGATATAATAAACATTATTTTCAGCATATTTCAAGCTAAAAATAAGATAAAACACAATAAAAATATTACAATAAACGAAACTAACTATCAATAATTAAAATTTACTAAAAATTAAATTAAAAAACCGAAGGCAAATAATTTTAGATTTATGACGTCACAAATTTCAAAAATGAATTTTTAGAACGCGGATTAAGGGACACAACCAAAGTTGGCTTCAATGTTATCAGTGATCCTCCTTTTATATATTGTATTATTCTAAGATGACAGACTTGAAATTATTATTAGCCCACTATTTGTCATTAGATGTTTTTTTTTTTGTTCTGGCAAGTCAAGATTATACAAATATTTATACAGTTTACTGTTTGACATTGATTGTAAAAATAATTTATTTATTTTGCACTTCAGATTCAAAATGTTTATCCATTGGTAGGATTTCATTTGCTTAAAATTTACATCAGTTTATTCTTGCATTCAATCTATGTTCATTAAAACTGAGAGTTCATACTAATTTTAAATTCAAAATATATTTTGTTGCATTAAGTATCAAAAAAATGTATATCGTTGCGTTTTTTAAATTCATTAAAAAGAAACAGTTTGTGTTGCCAAATTTCTAAACACCCACATCGCTTATAAAGACGCACCCTTGTTTTTCATTGGTTGAAATGAATTCCTTCTTTAAACCAACTTCTTTCCCCCTCTATATTAAGACTAAAATAAACTTGTTTTATTTTATAATTTTATTTAAGAGGAAATGGGCTACGTTAAATCTAATAAGATTCGTTCGAAACGGAAAAAAGTAGGGGTCAGATTGACGCTTATCGCAAATTGCAATTTCCTCTATTTGATATATATCGTGTATATTTAAATATTACTTGGACATTGGACATAACACGATTATAAGCAAGTGACATTGACAGTGTCACTAATTGGCATGGTCTTGTTACAATCTGACTTCTAATAGACAGTCTCATTTTCTATTCTCAGAATAATGAATCATTTTTAATAGTGATTTTAACAAAACTTTTCATTTTGGAGGATAAGATGGAAATGGATTCTCGAGTTTTAAAGATGTAAATTTATTATAACATAGATTTATTCCCTTAGGATGCATGAGCATTATCAGAGACATTGAATATATAATTTAGACATCAATGGGATTCACAGAAATAGTCTCTCTGTGTTTTTCATTTTAGCGATTTTTGGCCTCTATAAGGCCATCATCTGTTCCAGTATTATAGAAATAGAGTTTAATTATTACAATAATTTGTTAAGCAGTCCGAGTCTATATTATGTTTATGCCAGAGACCAGTGAAAGTGTCTTCTACATTAGATCAAACGCAAGAATCTTCTATATTTGATCCAATGCAAGTCTTCTCTGTTAGATTCAATGCAAGAGTCTTCTTCATTAGATCCAATGCAAGAGTCTTCTATGTTCACAAAGCGTATATTAGATCCAATGCAAGAGTCTTCTATATTAGATCCAATGCAAGTCTTCTATATTAGATTCAATGCAAGAGTCTTCTTCATTAGATCCAATGCAAGAGTCTTCTAAATTAGATCCAATGCAAATCTTAAATATTTGATTCAGTGCAAGAGTCTTCTTCATAAGATCCAATGCAAGAGTCTTCTTCATAAGATCCAATGCGAGTCTTCTATATTAGATCCAATGCAAGAGTCTTCTAAATTAGATCCAATGCAAATCTTCTACATTAGATCCAGTGCAAGAGTCTTCTAAATTAGATCCAATGCAAATCTTCTACATTAGATCCAATGCAAGAGTCTTCTTCATAAGATCCAATGCAAGAGTCTTCTTCATAAGATCCAATGCAAGAGTCTTCTAAATTAGATCCAATGCAAGAGTTCTAAATTAGATCCAATGCAAATCTTCTACATTAGATCCAATGTAAGAGTCTTCTTCATAAGATCCAATGCAAGAGTCTTCTAAATTAGATCCAATGCAAATCTTCTACATTAGATCCAATGCAAGAGTCTTCTAAATTAGATCCAATGCAAATCTTCTACATTAGATCCAATGCAAGAGTCTTCTTCATAAGATCCAATGCAAGAGTCTTCTTCATAAGATCCAATGCAAGAGTCTTCTATATTAGATCCAATGCAAGAGTCTTCTAAATTAGATCCAATGCAAATCTTCTACATTAGATCCAATGCAAGAGTCTTCTTCATAAGATCCAATGCAAGAGTCTTCTTCATAAGATCCAATGCAAGAGTCTTCTATATTAGATCCAATGCAAGAGTCTTCTAAATTAGATCCAATGCAAATCTACTATATTAGATCCTATCATAGAGTCTTATAAATTTGATTCACTGCAATAGTCAGGTCTCTGGCATACTTTATTTATTTAGATTATTTTTCTAGAGAATATCCTTCAAATAGCAGAGTGATTGAAATGGAATTGGGTACTAGATTATTCACCATTTTAGACAAATGGACTGATTACTAGTTGCTGTTCCAAGGAAATAAATGGAGCAAAAGGATGGACCTATAGAAAGAGGTGAAAGAACAGCGTGGTGATATGATTTCTACCGTGCTTTAATCTAAGCTATGTTAAAGTGTATGTTGTGAGTTTTGGAGAGACATTCGACAGTACTACTATATCATACAAAGTGATAAATTTAATCTTAATTTTGACAGTAAAGCTTAGTCTACACCGGGACTCAATGTTGCGGGGCAGCCTCTGTTTTAATATTGCGCGACATTCTTTGAGAATCCTGTTTCGATGGGACTCAAATCTTGTATCACGTAAACCCGCAATACGCTCCGGTCACATGCTGCGGCTCAGTCGAGATTCAGCCCCGCAAGAAAGACGTGCATTGAGTCCCGGTGTGGATTAAGGATTAACTAAGCTTTATTAGAAAATATTAATTATGTAAGTTAATAAACTATATAATGATCAGTGAATCTCCAGCCAAAGGGCTGATTCATCGGGAAGACATCATACATTTTTTTCTTCTCCCGGGTGTTTGATCTCGAAGGTTCTGGTTCTAAACCCAATACATACACTACATGGGTGATTACATTGGATAAACCCGGTACTTGTCCTGTTTTATAAAGTACTGGAGAAGACCAGCCACTTCCCTTAATACTTAGTATGATCACCAGTGTAAAATATGTCTTAGCTCCTTGGGATTTGAATCTTAATCACATACGTTGGTTAAATGTTTTTGGATTTTGTGAGCATGCAAATCACTAGCGGTTTAAATTAAACTGAATTTAGTATGGCTAAGAGAAAATAGGTTGTATTTGTGGATGATATAGGAAATATTTAATTAGTCAAAATGGAGAGCTTAGTACAATCTTATGTCAATTGTAATGGCGGAGTAGGAGTATGTAACACGATAGGAAGAAAACGTTAAGCCTTTTGTAGGAAGAAGGGCTTCTTCACTTTCGAACTGCTATTCAATTATTGTATGTTATCAGCCCTTGCAAGTAACCACCTTAACACCTTCCTCTCTAAAGCAGCCCCTACACGGTCAAGCCGCTTGATCAAAACATTGCGTCAAGCTGATTGACACGACCTTCAAGCCGCCTTGGGGCGCATCAAGCATCCCATCAATGTTTTCATCAACACACATTTGTAACGGAGTTTTCGACTAGGGAACTGCTCCTCCTGGACTGCTCCTCCTGGTAGTGAATCAGTATTGTGTTGATACCATGGTTTCGAATCAGGATTTGGGGTGCCGAGCAGGTGATTGACGGAATGCTTGATCAAAATTGCTCTAGACTATCAAGCACTCCGTCAAGCCGCTTGACTCATTCAAACTTTCCATCAATCTCCTTCAAGGCTTGACTCAAGCATCAAACGGGTTCCTAGACTATCAATCATGATTGACACCATTGCGCTGTTTTGATCAAGCGGCTTGATCGTGAAGGGGCTGCTTTAGTCTATTCCGAGTATCTCCATTCCTTAAATTATACTATATTACTTTCGCTTGTTTATTTTACTACCTTTACTTTGTTACACCTTATATTAATATTAAGCTAATTGTGTAATTTATTCAATTGCCCTCACACTTTATTCAATAGATCACAAGACATACAAAATAAATAAATACATTCAATTAGAGAAAAATAAAATATATTAAGCGCAAAATTACAAGGTATCATAACATCTAAATATTTATCTTAGAGTAACATAATTTCAACTTGATTTTTATTGACAAATAAACAAAAAAAGAAAAATCAAAAACAATAAATTAAAAAAAAAAAAAAAAATACATTAACACAATCAAGAAAAGAACCACTCGCAATTAACACGAAAAAACAAAAAAAACAAAACAATGCAATGTCAATAATTAAAAAAAATTAGGAGATTTTTTTTTTTGAAATAATAATATTTCTATAACTAATAAAAATAATATATTTATAGTTAAAAGCAGGCACATAAAATCACAAAAAACAAAGGGGAAAATCCAAAAATCTTCAAAAAATTAAAACCCTCGTATTTTTATTTTTACTTTAAACTTAATATGATTTTAATTTTGATTTATAAAATTTTTTTGTGGAACTTTATTGATTATTATAAATTCTATGTTAAGATAGAAAATCTACCTATGTTTATTTTTTAGGGCGATCTAACATTAGATATGTACAGGTAATAGGTAGTCTCAAATACATGTTTGAGCGTGGCGTCATCCATTAACCCTTTACGTGAGAGTACGTAGAAAACATAAAAACTGACATTTATTTAGCCGGTTGATGAAATCCTTTAAGAGTATTAAGATGGGTGTTTTTACAAGCTTTTATTTAACTTGCGATGTTTGTATGTATGTATGTATGTATGTATGTATGTTCTGGTCAAATCTTGCAACTGAATTTTAAAGCAGTTATCCTTAACCGATTGAATTGAAATTTTGCTTACACGTTTAGTTTGGATGACGATGCATGGTTAGCTAACTGACGTCATTCTAAATCCAATATAGTGGGCAGCCCAAGATGGCGGGCTAGTTATTTTCTTAACACGCCCATGATATGGTTATCAAATGAAAGGATTTGCTGAGAAGAATTCGAATAATAAAAGCTTGTTTTTAACAATTAGAACGTTATTATCAATTTTTACCTTTAGCAATTTTCTTGGGAATGGTCTCTTTTTATAGTGAAGGAGCTAAAAAGGGTACATACATACACTTCATTTAATTAAATACCTTATTAATTGCACTCCATTTGAAAAATCTACTCATTTACTACTCATATATTGATTCTCAATCCGAAATTCCTTTTCATATGTGGACATCCCCTATCCTTCACTACCCTACATCTTCATTTGCAACACCTTCTTATAACCCACCCTCTTTTTTCAAGGAACTATTATTTTAAAACCTCAAACTTTTCCATCAACGCGTCATTTGATACATTCTCAATATCCAGTACTTGATTTTAAAAATGAACGTGTATTTAATCCGCATTTAAGCTCCTTTTCATTTAATAACCCCTCTTTGGAAACACTTTTATCACTTGATTCGTTGTGGGCAGGATTAATATTTCCTTAATTTTCAATTTCAGTGCGATTGAGTAGTTAATATTATAATGAGTAACTTGGTGATTCAGGTTTAAATGAAATATGTCTTAATTGATGCACCTATGCTTAAATAAAATAAAATTTATGGCTTATAGTTATCTGTAAAGGATGTAGTTCAAGGGTTAACTAATGACGTCACTGGAATTAGATTGATTTCTCAAAAACTATTAGATTTTTGTTCCATCTGCACACCTTTATTCAGTTGTTTGTTTATTTATTGTGAAAGTTAACATTATCTTTATTTTTGTATAATATGATGATTATTTTTAATTTTTCAACATTTTACAAACTTCAAAGATGATAAAGAACAATTTTTAAATTATAATAGAAAACCAAAAAATATAAATTACGACATTCTTGAAATACTAGACGGATAGATTTCAAAATAATAGACACTTAGGTACATAATGCATGCAATTTGAAGCAACATAGTTTAACTAAATAAAAATACAAACAAAGAAGCTTTAATAAATTCTAAATATTTTTAAATATATATATATTTTTTTAAATCTACATTATTCTTAATGTTTATTTCTTCTGCTGAACAAATAACATTGACTTTTTCTTTTTTTAATTGGTAAAAAAATAAAATTATATTTTTAAGTCATTAAGACTGGAATCTTAAAGTTAAATTCGTTTTTACATTTTTTCAGATCTATATTTAAGACATTATAAATTAAAAAACAAACGTTCTTGTTGTCCTTCTTTAGAAAAGTCAACAATTACAATATTTTCTCCATAAGCAGGTTATATGAGAAAGTAAAAACTAGAGAAAGAATATCGAAAATTAAATTTAGTTCTAGTCTAATAAAATCGAGTTTTTGATTATAAAATTTATTATTCGTATCGAATTGTTTTTTTTTATTTTAACGCAAGAGTTTTCTAAGTACGACTATTTTTGAAGTAAAAATAATTTGTTTAATGCTGAACAATAAAAAATCTTGCACAACTATTTTTCAGGATACGATTTCTTACCTGAATACAGATTATGTCCGACATAATATTTGGATAGTAAAAAGGAACGCGTTAATTTTTATTTTTAAATTCATATGTAAATATTGTAAACCATTATCTTACACCGTTTAAAAGTGCAGAGAAAGTATTGTTTACGAATGAAAAATAAATACTATTATAATAATATAATTTAACACAATAATATACATTCTTGGACGAAAAATTACACATTTAAAGAACAAAATTACATACAAACTTTTAGTGGTTTTGAATTAGGTGCTTCAGCCGCGTACACAATGTTTACGTTACGTCGCAAGAAGAGTTGTTAGAAATTGAAATATGATGTGGAGTTTTAATTTCCCGTTGTGAAATTTAGTGTAAACCTAAACTTCTTCTTTAAAAGACCACCATAAACTTTATAATAATTGCGCACACAATGGTTACGTGAGTTAAGTCGCTTGAAGGGATGTTTTTTGGGGAAAAGACACGCTTTCGCTTTCTTTATTGGTGTAAAATTACTTACTTAACGTTTACCATTCGATTGGTTAGTAAAGGCAATTCAGGGAAGAACCGGAAGGTAAGAATTTGAAGCTAACAGTGGCGTAAATAGCGCCCCCGCCAACCCCGCGGCGCGGGGGGGCGCCTGCTCTAGGGGGCGCCGAAAAATGTGTAAACAATAATATTTAATAATAAAAATTAAAATAAACTCTATGTGGGCGGCATTATTTGAATAAAATTATTTTTGGGAGATAAAAATAAATGAGAGATAAAAGAAAAAATAGTTAAAATCAGGGTGAGAATAGTTTATATCATATTATGTTATGAGATGTTATGGTTTAGTTTAGAGTTTAGAGCTCAGAGCTTCAATTTAAGTGTCACTAAACCTATTTTATTATATGGGTAAGTATATCGGACTAATTCTCCCTTCTTCATTTTGGACTGTTTATTACAACTAAAAGTCATCTTATCTAATCTGGTTTTAGCTGCACTAGATAAGGAAATCTTCCAAACTTGACAAGTCATACAACAAGTCAAATAACAGGAAACATTTTTGTTTCCGTGTCAGTCTGTCTGTCGTAAAAACTACTAGTACAATTTTAATGAAATTTGGATGGTGGCTCATTGGTCATCATGACTCATAATAGAAATAATAATCTGTTGAGAAATCTGTAGGGGGGGGGGGGGGACGCATTTTCAAAAGTTGCGGGGGGGGCGCCGGATATCTTAGTTACGCCACTGGAAGCTAATCCATAAGATTGTTGTTTTATATCCATAAGATTGTCTCTACTCTATTTCTATTCCCCCTATGCATTTCAATTTTATGATGATTAATATTTTTTCCATAACTTAATCATTGTGTACACTTTAATATACATTCAGATATTTTATAACCTGATATATGAGTTTCATATTTATGTGTACAAAAAAGTTTAAATCGTGTTTGGTGATAGTATTTGTCGATTAATTTGGGAATGGAGATTAAGTTTGAAAAAAAGGTCTAATCGTTAGAAAGGACAACTATTCCTACTTGTTTTGTTGTGATGGTTGAGGTTTAATGACGTCATCTGATCCTTCGATCCTTATTGGTATTATATGAACTTTGCCTTGTGGAGTAGATGGTGCCGCTTTCTGCTGTTCTGGCTGATGACTTTCCATCTGCAAAAAATAATTTTTTAATTATTTTCTTTAACTCAATGATACAATTTTTTTTTATTTAAATCGGACTGTATCTTGTTATTACAATTGCCAATAAACGCTAAGAAATTAACGAGTTTTAACTCCTTTAGTAAAACTATGGGCTATATACTTACATGCATGGGTACAATTCTGGTAGTTATTTGAATAGTGCTTGGAGGAGGTGATCTAAAAGTCGGTGTAGAGTCTTCCCTAGATGCCCATGCAGGAACCTCCTTTGACATTGAGCGTGGTGTGCTCATCCACGGAGCTGGTGCCTGTCGTAAACCAGCCGAAGAAGGAGGAGTAGGACGAGGACCTTGCTCTCTTTCGTCTGGCATCTTTAGACCCGGAGGTCTGCTCTTACCCTGAAACCTTTCGGTCTGTCGTGCAGAGCCGGTATCTTGAAAAACTTGTGGTTGAAAAACAGTGACCACTTCTCTCGGAGGCGATATTCTGGTCTGGTTGTAAATCGGTCCAATGACGTCGGGAGGGGCTGGAGAACTTTGTGGGAGGAAGCCCCTTTGCTGATTGTTCATCGATGGAATAGGTGATATCATCGGTTGAGGAGAAGGGGCAGGTTGTGCTGGTGGCTGAGATTTCGTAAAGACTTCACGAGGTGGAGATGTTCTAGGAGGGCTATATCTCTGCTTTTGGATTTCTGGAGTGATCGGTGAAACCGGTGACATTTGAGGCCGGAAAGGCCTAGGCTGGTTCGCGACTGTTGGACTAGGACTTGGTGTCGGAAAACTTGGACGAGGAGCCTGTTGTAATGGTTGTTGAAAATTCGGACGTGGTACCGGCTGATTTTGTGGTACAGGTGATTTTCCTTGTGCTACCTGCTGCTCCACTGGTATCGGCGATGAACCATTCGATACGGTCTTCGGAGGTGATGGAGTTTTGATCCTTCTTGGTTCGATTTTATCAGTTACGTCGTTTTCGGGTGGGGTTTCGTCGTTGCTCTTGGTCCTGGTATGGTGGAAACCAGTCTGCCTAAGCTGAATTGGGGGGAAGTTCTGAGTTTGAGGTTCGGCGTGCGAACGAGGAGCTTGGTTTACACGTTTTAAAGTGTGAGCATGGTTAGCGATGTCGGCAATATAATCAGGACGTGGCTGGTTCCTCCTTAAAGTGTCCGAGGGTGAAATGTATCCTGATGCAGGAGGAACAATTTCCGAAGGGATCGATTTTGGAAGAACTGTTCCATTTCCTGGGAGAGGAGGAGGAGGAGGAGGTCCGCCGTTTGAAGGCATTGGTGGTGGTGGTGGAGGAGGAGCGTTGTTTGGCATTGGAGGAGCGTTACTCGGCATTGGAGGAACGTTACTCGGTAGCGGAGGAGCATTACTCGGCAGTGGAGGAGCCACCGGTACGGTGTTATTAGTCACAGATTCAATTGCACTGCCACCGTTATTAGCCAGCGGAGATGATGGAGAAGCATTTATTGGCATGGGAGGAGGTGGAGGTGCCGGTCCTGTAGGAACCATCTGGTTAACTGGAGGACTGCTCTGAGACTTAGGAAGTTTAACACCTTGAGGAAAAACTGCCACTGCTATCTGAGGCTGCATTGCTGCTACAGTTAGAGGTGGCAATTGTTGAGGATGTATCGGAGGTGGTGGTGGTACTGCAGAGACTGCTGGGGTACAACTGAAACAAAAAATACAATAGATCTTTAAATAAAAATTCTAAAACTATAGATCTGTAACTTTTTGGTTTTAACTCAAATTAGTTCCAGCAGTAAATTAGCACAACAAAGATAATAATTACTAATTAAATCTTAATGAATGAAATATAAGCGTCTTTTTCTTCAAATGTTTCATTAGAAATGGTTTAACCACTAATTATTACCAACAAACGAAAAATTTAAGAAGTGTGCTATGAAATTAGAAAATATTGAAATTTTAGTAGTATACTTAAATTGCGATAGGAACTGTTATTCGTAAGAAAAATCAACAGTAAATATATACATGTATTTACATCGGTTATAACATTTACAAGAGGAATTAGGAACACTGTTAGATTAATGGATGCGAGTGTTAGGTATGTACTAAATAAAAATATTGTCCCTATAGCCATTCTACTGCTGAACCATTATCCTCCGGTAAGAGGGGACTCTTATTCTATATAAAAGTAAGATAAATGAGATAAAGGAATGCACACAAGATAAAATTTGTATGTACTTCCCTTGTGGCGTATCTCCAGAGTTACGATTATATCTAAAACAATTACAAAAGTAATTTCTCGATTAAAAGCGTTGAACACTCTTCACGGCGAGAACTGAATAAATCACAGTAATCAATAAAAGTGAAAAACTGATGTTGGGCTTAAAAACACCGACATTTAATCCGACAAGAAAACCTCCTTATTCAATGGAATTAAAATAATATAAAACTATAAAATCAACAAGAGAGTAAAAAAAAAAAAAAAAAAAAAAAATCTATAAGGACATAATAATGAAGTAATTACAATTTGAAGGTAGAGAAAGCTCGAGGTCCTTTTGAAGGAACATCCTCTTGAGGGCGTGGCCTCAAAGGGTATTTTCCTGCAATGTTTCTTAGTTGAATGTTATGTTGTTCGAAGCTGTATTATTATTATTTTTTTTTACAATATTAAAAATTAGTAAGTTGACTTATTCTGATATAATATAATATTATTTTTATTACAGTTTGTTCGATATTTATGAAATAAGCAATATAAAAACATAATATTTTATTTAAATATGATCAATTTAGTTATGCAATTATTAAAATGCTTTATTTCCCAAAAGTTTACCCCCAAACAACTAATTTAATGAGGACATTATAAAACATAAATAAATATATAAATAAAAAATAATATAAAAAATCACACAATTATGTGATAATTATAATTATAGTATTAAAATAATAATTATAATGAAGATGGTTTATTATGAAATAATTTTTTTTTATCCAGTTTCATTTTGTGTGTTTGATACGCCACTTAGGTAAATACAAGCAAATCTCTTCAGATTAAAAAAAAAGGTAAATAATAAACAAAACAATCAAGCTTGTTAGGTATTTCAGATATGCGATATCTTTAGGTAAACTAGAAAGTCATTAAATTTAATTATAACTGTAAATGAATATTCAATTTGAAATATTTAAATTATTTTGACATTTCTTTTTTGTTTCCCCATTTTATTTACATAAATACATCTTACTAAAACAACTTAATCCCCATAATTTGTGCATAATATTTACAGATGTAAATTAAGTATTGCGTAAATAATTATATTTAGCAAAATTTATTAATAATTAAACATGTAAATTTGCATACAATTTTAATGAATTAACATGCATCGATGTTAATATTTGTAAATGAAAAATGTAATTTCCTATGATGGATTGTTGATAAGAAATTAAAATATTAGTAGTAATAATGCAAACAAATTGAGAAAATTGATTCATAGTACAAGCAAAACAAAAATATATTTGGAGGTTATTGCAAAATTATTGTTTTATTCAAAATTCTGGTTTCCTAAAAGTTTTGTTATTAATATTATAATTAATATTCTTCACAAATGTGGATAGTACAGATCAATGAAGAGGTTTCGAAATATTATTTAATCTTCGCGTAAAAGAAATGTTTGGGCAGATGAAACTATTTATATATTCTAAACCTTGGACAAGTATAGGTCGCTAAATCGTTTCACGTAACTCCTACAGGTTAAATATAGGTTTTTTTTACTTCTCCCGGGCGTTTGAACGTGAATCGAAATTGAAGGTTTAGGTCATAAACCTGAAGACATCTTCTAAATAAAGTTGGTTTCTATAGCTTTCGTGTAATTCACAGGGGATATAGACGTAGTCGACAAGTCTGTGTGTAATTCACATGGGATAAATATAGGTCGATAAAACTGTGTGTAATTTACATGGGATGATAAATATAGGTTGACAAAACTGTGTGTAATTTACATTGGATGATAAATATAGGTTGACAAAACTGTGTGTAATTCACATGGGATAAAATATTGGTCAATAAGACTGTGTAATTCAAATGAGATAAATCTAGGTCGATAAGACTGTGTGTAATTCACATTGGATAAATATAGGTTGACAATTTACATGGCGTAATAAATATAGTGTCAATAAATTCGCATGGGATAAAATATTGGTCGATAAAACTGTGTAATTTACATGGCGTAATAAATATAGGTCGATAAAACTGTGTGTAATTCACATGGCATGGATGTAGGTCGATAAGTCTGTGTATAATTTACATTGGATAAGTACAGGTCGATAAAACTGTGTGTAATTCACATGGGATAAATATTGGTCGATAAACTATGTGAAATTTACATTGGATAATAAATATAGGCCGATAAAACTGTGTGTAATTCACACTCAGGATCTATGAGAAGCATTGCAGCCTTCTCGTAGTATTTCAAGCTTAACGAAACACTTCTTGATTGTGCTTTTTAAAAAATTAATACGTTATCATATTTACTAATTACAATAAGAGAAATTTCAATAATATTACTGAAAAAATAATTTATTTCAGACAAAAAGATTGAAAATAATTATAAAACATTCGGGATTTCTTTTTGGTGATCTATTTTAAGGTTAGATAAACTTTATCGTGAAACTCACCTATCCTCTAGATGTGCATTCCTTGATAACCGTTTAGCCATCCTAGGACTTCTTATTTCGTTCAGGTCCAAACCACCAGGGGTATAGGTGAAGGGTTTCTTATCCTTTGTCATCATTGCGTTCTGTATGGCAGCTGGCGGCTCTTTTCTCATCTACACAGAATTAAAAAAGAGATACTGTATCATATCTGATGATATAATTTTCTAAATTGAATAAAACTGGATGAGTTAAGCTCATTGTTTTATTGTTAAACCAAATGGACGAATTCCCATAGAAAATTGATGGTGGCGCGCTCACCTGTCAACGGGAATTTTCAAGAACTAAAACAACAAACAAACTCTTATTTTTCATTGGAAGGATAGAATCTTGCTTTTATTTATTTACATTGATATTTTCAGTATCTTTTCTTATAATATTATTAATTAACAACGTAATTGGCACAAATTTAAATGCTATTAAGCAGGATTAAGTTATTTTTATATATACTATCTAGTATCTAGTAACATAAATAGCAAGTTCGAGATATGTTTAACAAAAATTGTGTTGTGTTATGATTTTTTTTTCAAGTATGTGCCTCGTTTTTATTTATTATTAAAACTCTAACCTATCCTACCCACTGTTTTAAATTGTCCTTAAATAAACACAATACACGAAAAAAACTAAACTAACACAATATAACAATTATAAACTAATTAATAATAACAATAAATGTAAATAAAATTACAATAAAAGGAGAAAAAAAGTGGGGGAGAAAGGGGCGCCTTTGAAAAAAACAATGGAAAATGAAATTTGTATGTTGTTTTAGTTGAGGTTCTTGCCACAAGGAGTGTTTTAGTGATGTCACATGGGAATTGGTCAATTAAATAAAATAATTTCATATTTTACGATTTTGGTAAAATAATAATATAATTATAATAATATATAATAATTATAATTTGATTGGTATATTAAAATTTGATTAAAATAAAATAATTTCTAAATAAAGTGCTATAGATTAAAAAGTTTACAGCTAATATATTATCATAAAGCTAAATATATAATTGAAGGAACGTGTAAAGAAAGTCTACAACTAAAATAGCCGACTTAAAAATAATCAAGGCTAAATCGCGTGGACCGTTTAAGTTAGATGAATTACTAATAATTAACATCAACTATGAAGATAAAGATAAATATTAGTACTTTCAACATAAATACAAAATAAAAACCAACCTCTAATACAACATAAAAATTAACCTGTATTATCAAGATAACCTTATACTTTATACAGACATACAGATATCATCAACAAACGTCTTAAGTAACCTCAAAAGCAGTCTATATCGACAAGATAATCTTTGTTTAGATATCAATAAAATTACTGCAGAATCATTTTAAGTAACCACAAAGTAACCTCCATCATTAAGATAGCCTTTATGGAGATATCAACAACGGCTGACTCCAATGTAATAAGAATGTCCAATCTCTCATGTTTCTGGACGTCAAACTTTGTTATTCTGCTTGTCCACAATGCTATAAATTAGTTGTTTGGGCCAAGATTCTGGACCACCTTATAAATAAAGGTAGAAGAGTAAAATTAGAAAATAGAAATTTATTGACTGGTCTATATAATAGTTCGAGGAGAAATGAATAATTAAGAGATTAAAAATGGCTTAATAGATGGCTTCTGTTTGCCAATTTACGCTTACAAGTTTGGTGATAATTTAATCTAATTCCGAGAAGCAGTCGTGGCCGAGTGGTTAAGGCGTCTGACTAGAAATCAGATTCCCTCTGGGAGCGTAGGTTCGAATCCTACCGACTGCGCTCATATTTTAATATCAAGATAATTATACCATTTCTGATATTAGTAAAGAGAGCTGTGCGAGACACGTGTAGTAGATTCCAGCTAAGAATATTGATACCTGTTATGCTTTCTTAAATACGCAGACCCATTGTAGTCCAGGAGATGGCGTGCAAAAAAGTGTCTGACTAACATCAAGCTAGAATTTTGTATACAAGTCAATCTTTTAGCGCCTTTTAAGAATATGTGGTCGGCTAAGTTCGTCTGTGGGACATAGCTTGGCAATAGGCGTTTGAAAAAGCCAACCGGTGGAGAGCGGCCATGTCTCACCAATTATGGTGGACAATGTGATTTTCATGATCCTGAGTACAGAATTAGTTAGTAGACTGAAAATCAAGTTGATGTTAGTTTGTCCGTTGACAGGTGACCACGTTGATTTTTAGTAATATTTGAATGACTAACCTATCGAAGATGAAAATAAAATCGAATTGATTTTTGGTCTAGTAACTAATTCTGTACTTAGGATCATGAAAATCACATTGTCCACCAAAATTGGTGAGACATGGCCGCTCTCCACCGGTTTGTTTCTTTCAAACTTAGCTGACCACATACTCTTAAAAGGCGCTAAGAGATTGACTTGTATACAAAATTCTAGCTTGATGTTAGTCAGACACTATTTTGCACGCTATCTCCTGGACTATTGAGTTTTATTCTTTTAAAATATACCATTTATCTGTTGCCTGATGTTTGTTACGCTTGGATGATCCATGACTTACTACGAGATAATTGTAACTAGTGCATCAAGCAGAGTATATAAGTATACTCTACTTGTAATAACTAGTGCATCAAGTAGAGTATACTTAAGTATGCTCAACTAGTCGACCTTTACCCCCAATATCTTTGATGCCTTTTTACCGGTTTATTTACTATTAGTACTAATTATAATGATATATTTATTTGCATTTAAAATGTATAACTTAATACAAAGGCATTAAATCTTATATTCTTCTGTTCTCAGAAAAAAAACCGTTTAATGTGCATTATTATATGAGTGCTCTCTTCATCAGTGACTCTTGCGTATTAACGAGAAATAAAATTAACAGACTTCTCTTTTGACAAAGAAACATTTTAGCTTAAAAAAATCATATTAAATAAACGAAGAGAATTCTAAGTTTTATTTTTTTATATACTACATAAGTAGTTTACTATGTATGAAAGGCGTGGGAAGCAATGGCGAATATAACCGAGCATCTCCGAAACTTCTCGTGACCATACACTCTAACCTGATACGACCTTATACTATGTGTCTTTATATGGATTTAATGAAAATATTTGCGCAGTCGGTAGGATTCGAACCTACGCTCCCAGAGGGAATCTGATTTCTAGTCAGACGCCTTAACCACTCGGCCACGACTGCTTTGTGTAGTGTAGATAAGCGAACTGATCTCTGAAGACCTGTTATACGAAGGTGTAATCAAATCAATAGATAATTTAGACACTTTGTAGACGAACCCTCAATTAAAATCTTTTAATTTAACAAAATTGAGCTCTCTGAAAGTCATTGTCATTAGTGTGGCTTCTGAAGGAGGTAAATGAGGAAAATGACACATAAATTAAAAACAAACAAAAAACTAAAACAAACATATTTAAATCGAAAGCACTACCATGGAAAAAATAAAACAAACTTATTTAAACGGAAACCAATAACAAATGGACAACATTAAACTAAAACAAACTTATTTAAACCGAATGACTAAAAAAAAGAAAACATTAAACAAACTTATTTAAACGAAATCCAATATCAAATGGACAACATTAAACTAAAACTAACTTATTTAAACCGAAACCAATAACAAATGGACAACATTAAACTAAAACCAACTTATTTAAACCGAATGACTAAAAAAAAGAAAACATTAAACAAACTTATTTAAACGAAATCCAATATCAAATGGACAACATTAAACTAAAACTAACTTATTTAAACCGAAACCAATAACAAATAGACAACATTAAACTAAAACAAACTTATTTAAACCGAATGACTAAAAAAAGGAAAACATTAAACAAACTTATTTAAACGAAAACCAATACCAAATTGACAACATTAAACTAAAACTAACTTATTTGAACGGAAACCAATAACAAATGGACAACATTAAACTAAAACAAACTTATTTAAACCGAATGACTAAAAAAAGGAAAACATTAAACAAACTTGTTTAAACAGAATGACTTAAAAAAGGGAAAACATAAAACAAACTTATTTAAACCGAAACCAATAACAAATGGACAACATTAAACTAAAACAAACTTAGTTAAACCGAATGACTAAAAAAAGGAAAACGTTAAACAAACTTATTTAAACGAAAACCAATATCAAATGGAAAACATTAAACAAACTTATTTAATCCGAAACCACTTACAAACGGAAATCATTATACTAACTTACTTACACCGAAACCACTAACAAATGGATAACATTAAACAAACTTATTTTCACAGAAACCGCTAACAAATAGAAAACATTAAACAAACTTTTTCACTCAGAAACCACAAACAAATAGAAAATATTAAACAAAATTATTATACCGATACCACTAACAAATGGATAACATTAAACAAACTTATTTACACAGAAACCACTAACAAATAGAAAACATCAAACAAACTTATTTACTCAGAAACCACTAACAAATAGAAAACATCAAACAAACTTATTTACACAGAAACCACTAACAAATAGAAAACATCAAACAAACTTATTTACTCAGAAACCACTAACAAATAGAAAACAATAATTAAACTTATTTAAACCGAAACCACTTACAAATGGAAAACATTAAACAAACTTATTTAAATAAGAAAGTTTATTAAGAGTGCGAGTTGTGTCAGACAATTTTTTTTTTAAATATTTATTTTTTCTCGGTTACTTTAATCTGTCGGAGATTGGTTTAAGTTTTTAAGGAAAGTAAGGGATACGGTGGAGTTGTAGGAATGTGGTTTGTCGTGACTTGAATCCAGGCTAATTATGTAATATGATAAGGTTTCGCTATTCATATACCCGACCACCACTTGTGGTTTTTATTTGGTAAGGAAGCCAATTTTTTTTTTGTTAAGTTTTTTTAGGTTTCTACGAAAAAGTATAGTGGATTAACGTCATTCAAGGGATATCAAGATTTGGTTGCTGAGGTCAATTGTAGTATATCATGTTTTTTGTAGGTATATATTATAAATTATATTAAAATGTTGAGGTTAGTAAATTATTAAAATCTAATATTCTTTAGTTCTTTCTTTAAATAAAAATATTATTGTTCTCTTATCAATCATTTTGACATGTGATAGTGTCAGTAGTAGCAGTATTAGTAGTAGTAGTAGTAGTAGTATTTTTTCATTTATATTTTATTTAATTCCCCACTATTTTTTTATCTTTTAAATAAAAAATTATCAATTGTTCTTTTATCAATTATTTTGACTCGTGATTACTACATTATTTTTTTTATATTTGATGTCTTTTATCTTCTTATATTAATCATTAATGACAAGTGATTAGAATATGACTTTTTATTTTATATTAGCTTAAATCCTTTCTTTTCTTTTCTACGTTGTAAATAAAAAATTATGTATTGTTCTCTTGTCAATAATTTTGACATGTGATTATTTCATATAATATTTTTATTTCTATTTTATTTATTTCCCTGTTTTTTTTTGTTCTTTTATAATACATTTTTATTTTTTTCATGTCAATCATTATGACACGTGATTGTAATATAATATGTATTCCTTTCTTTTACATTGAATTAAATCCCTTTTTTATCTTTTAAATAAAAAATAAAAAAAACCCATTGTTCTCTTGTCATTAGCTTTAACATGTGATTGTTTCATATAATATTTCTATTACATTTTATTTATTTATTTCCCTGCCTTTTTTTATTATTTTTTTTTTTTTAATTGTTTCCATGTCAATCATTTTGACTTCCAATTGTAAGATGCATTCCTTTCTTTTACATGTAATTAATTTTTTTATTTATTATACTTTTAAAATTTTATTTAAGCTTAACGAAGGAACGTCATTGACTCTATAAATTTGTCCGTTTAAAGAAATAACTATTAATAGTGATAAATAGTATATCTTCGAATTTAAATTTTTGGCACATTTATAGAGCTTAGCTATAAATTTGGAAAGCGTAACATGTAATACATTGTTTTAAACAAATGTGGCCAATATACGAGTTCAATTATTTTACCCGAGTTCTTTAAGCGCCAAATCAGTAGTAAATATAATTTTATGAACTTTACAGCACAAAGTAGAACCTACTTAATATAGAATCCTACTAGAACGGGTAGAGAGTTGCAGCCACTTCACACATCATACATATGTACATTTGTTCCACCGAAGCGAGTATGATGTGATCAATAGTGAGCCATATAAATCAGAGTGTCACGGCGAGGAATCGAACCCCATCTCGTTCCACTCAAGATTCAGTGATGGCCGAGCAGACTTGGTTTATCCCGCACGGCCACGCTGGCTGTCTTACAGCACAAAAATATATATATATTTTTTTTAGCTCAGCACCAATTACTTAAATTAACACTTCCTGCGATTCATTTCCCAATACTGCGAGCTCAAAATATCCCCTACCTACTTTGAAGAAAAATAAGTTTAAAAATAACACTGTACGTGAATACATAAACTGAGGACATGTACTTTATAATGTTTTATATAAATTAGCATTTAGAGATAGTTACCTCTGTGGGCATCCTTAAGGACGGAATTGCACCTGCGACATATGGCGGGGGTGGTGGTGGTGCACCTGCAACAAACAGAAAATGCATTTCTTAAATAAAAAAGTTTTAAGGATACATTGATAAATTTAATGTTCTACTAAAACAATTAGAGTAGTTTATAAGGTATAGGTATAAATATAAATGATTAAATTGAATCGCTTTCGCAGATGATATTTTATTGCAAAATCAAACGAAGAAGCAAAATATATGCTTAAAGTCCTGCGAAACTCGACGAGTAAAATAGGCTTAAAAATAAATTTTAATAAAACCAAACTAATGTCTTTGAATTTAACTAAGCTGACTGTAAGCTAACCATAGACTTAGAGGAACAAACTGTAGAACACGTCAGCGATTTTATCTTTCTTGGACAAATGATATCGTCCGAAGGGGAGGAAAAGGAGGTAAGAAGGAGGATAGGGTTAGGGTGGATGTGCTTTAATAAGTACAGACATCTATTCAAGGCTGACATCGAGATGCATTTAAAAAGGAAGCTATGGAATATGTGTGTTTTGTCGATAATGATATATGCTTCCGAAACTTGGATTTTAAATAAAAAATATGAAAAACGTAGAAAATTTACACCTTTTTAAATTTATTGATTCTTAAAATTTTTAAGTTGATGGATAAATAAGGTGTGGTAGTAATATAAAAACACTTAAATCTTCATAAACGAGACGTTTCGACCCTGTTTTAAAGTCATTATCAATCTTTAATTAATCTAAAATAACAACAAACAATAAATATAAGTTAATTAATAATGCTTTAAACATTCCAAAATTTTTTAAAAAAAAAATTTTTTTATAACCAGTCACAATACAAACAATAAATAACAAAATAATTTAGATTAGATAACAAACAATTGATTAAAAACTTTGATTATTAATTAACAGAAATGCCAAAACTAATGAATATTAAAAATTTTTTTATAAAACTTACAATACTGATGTCTGTATGAAGTCATTTTAGTGTAAAAACTATCTCTAAAAGAGAGGGTCATATTAAGTTGAAATAACAAAACTACTTTCACATATACAAAAAAGTCATTAATATGAACATAACAAAGAAAATTTTGGTTAAAAAAGTAACATATAAAAATATCAAATTGGAGATGTGGAACCTAAGGAACTGAACAAATAGTTATTATATAAGTTTGATAGAAATTTTTAACTGAGATTGTCGATTTTTTTATATTATTTATAAATATTAATAATTAATTAATTCATAAAATCACTGGAACTACTGTAACACTACTAGGATTATCAATTAATTCTATGAGTATTTATGTATTGTAAATAATTGGAATCTATTTTATTTTAATAAAAGGGGAAACCAAACTGTTTTCCTTATAGGTTAGTAACTAGCGCTGTCTGGTAGTGGTGCTGGCAACTATAAATCATTAAAATAAAATCTTTATTTTATTTATTTATTAAATCTTCTATACATATACCTTCAATTATTATTAACAATTGTTATTATCAATTTTATTGTTACTATAAGTACAATAATTAAGAATCATTAATTATTTAAAATTTATTATTTGTATAATATAAAATTTAATTTATCTTATATCTGTAATCTATTAAATGTTAAAATGTTGAGTTTCATTATTATTGTTATATTATTTATATTGCTGTGGAGATTATATTTTTTATATTGTTATTATATTGTTATTATTATTATATATTATATTATCGTTTAAACCCTTTAAATATTGAGTTATAGTTTTTATTAATGTTACCTGAGTCAGTTTTATGATTGACAGTAGTCTCTAAGTTTTTGAAAATAAAAAATGATTCAAAAATTCTTCTCTTTTTAGTATTATTTTCATAACCTAAAATTTTTGTTTTATCAAAACCAAATTTATGTCCAGTGTTAAATGAGTGTAAAGCAAGGGCCGTTTTCTGGTTTCGGTTTTTTACATCATTAATATGGTAATATTTCCTACTTTTTAGTTGCTGGGAAGTTTCTCCTATATAAGACTTATCACAATTATTACAATCGATTTTGTAGATTACTCCTGATCTATTCTCTATATTGATTTTATCTTTCATATTATTAAACAAGTGTAATAATTTGTCATTTGGTTTGTACGCTACGTTAATTTCTTCACAATCGTTATCTTTCATAGTTTTATGTATTTTTTCTGATAATCCTTTTACATAAGTAAGACTTGTGAAATATTTAATTCTATTATTCGTATCTAATGTTAATTGGGATTGTGGATTATCTATTATATTCATATGCTTGTGCCATAATGATTTAACTATTTTAAGTGGGTAAGCGTTCTCTAATAATTTGTTAAATATTATGGTTTTAATTTCGTTAATATACTCCATATCCGTGATTTTAATTGATCTTAATATCATATTGGAGGCCGTGTTTAAAATAATATGCCTAGGATGATTTGTGTTATAACTAAGAATTCTATTACTTTTTTCTTCTTTAGAATACCATTTCGTAGATAAAGATCCATTACTATTCCTAATTATGGTCATGTCTAAATAATTTAATTTATTATTAATTTCGCTTTCATAAGTAAATGATATTTTGTTGTTAATATTATTAAAGGTTTCCACTGTTGTGTCCAGATTCTCTTTTTTTATAATTAAAATTAAATCATCAATGTATTTATAAATTATTTTTGGTTTGACTGTTAAATTATCCAATGCTTTAATTAATATATTATTTAGGGTGATTCCGCTTAAATTAACTGATAACTTACCCCCCATTGCTACTCCGTTGATTTGTCTGTAGTAATCATTGTTATAAGTGAAATAGCTGTTAGTGCAGCAAAATTTCAAAGATTCTAAGTATAATTGTTTGCTCTTAATATTGGTGTGAGGTTCTATTGATTCCCAATTCTGATTTATAATTTTGTACGTTTCATCTAAGGGGATGTTGGTAAATAACGACTTTACATCTAAAGAAATTAACATTTCATCCTCATTTATATGAATATCTTTTATTTTATTTTTTAGTTGTTCAGCATTCATTACATCAAACGGATTATTTTTGTTAAGGTAATCTAGTGTAGGATTTATTAAAGTAGATAATTTTTCAATTGGTGAATTCCGGCCATCAATAATAGGCCGGAGAGGGTTATTATCTTTATGTATTTTTACCATCCATTGTAATAATTGTGATAAGTCTTATAAAGGAGAAACTTCCCAGCAACTAAAAAGTAGGAAATATTACCATATTAATGATGTAAAAAACCGAAACCAGAAAACGGCCCTTGCTTTACACTCATTTAACACTGGACATAAATTTGGTTTTGATAAAACAAAAATTTTAGGTTATGAAAATAATACTAAAAAGAGAAGAATTTTTGAATCATTTTTTATTTTCAAAAACTTAGAGACTACTGTCAATCATAAAACTGACTCAGGTAACATTAATAAAAACTATAACTCAATATTTAAAGGGTTTAAACGATAATATAATATATAATAATAATAACAATATAATAACAATATAAAAAATATAATCTCCACAGCAATATAAATAATATAACAATAATAATGAAACTCAACATTTTAACATTTAATAGATTACAGATATAAGATAAATTAAATTTTATATTATACAAATAATAAATTTTAAATAATTAATGATTCTTAATTATTGTACTTATAGTAACAATAAAATTGATAATAACAATTGTTAATAATAATTGAAGGTATATGTATAGAAGATTTAATAAATAAATAAAATAAAGATTTTATTTTAATGATTTATAGTTGCCAGCACCACTACCAGACAGCGCTAGTTACTAACCTATAAGGAAAACAGTTTGGTTTCCCCTTTTATTAAAATAAAATAGATTCCAATTATTTACAATACATAAATACTCATAGAATTAATTGATAATCCTAGTAGTGTTACAGTAGTTCCAGTGATTTTATGAATTAATTAATTATTAATATTTATAAATAATATAAAAAAATCGACAATCTCAGTTAAAAATTTCTATCAAACTTATATAATAACTATTTGTTCAGTTCCTTAGGTTCCACATCTCCAATTTGATATTTTTATATGTTACTTTTTTAACCAAAATTTTCTTTGTTATGTTCATATTAATGACTTTTTTGTATATGTGAAAGTAGTTTTGTTATTTCAACTTAATATGACCCTCTCTTTTAGAGATAGTTTTTACACTAAAATGACTTCATACAGACATCAGTATTGTAAGTTTTATAAAAAAATTTTTAATATTCATTAGTTTTGGCATTTCTGTTAATTAATAATCAAAGTTTTTAATCAATTGTTTGTTATCTAATCTAAATTATTTTGTTATTTATTGTTTGTATTGTGACTGGTTATAAAAATTTTTTTTTTTTTTTTAAAAAATTTTGGAATGTTTAAAGCATTATTAATTAACTTATATTTATTGTTTGTTGTTATTTTAGATTAATTAAAGATTGATAATGACCTTAAAACAGGGTCGAAACGTCTCGTTTATGAAGATTTAAGTGTTTTTATATTACTACCACACCTTATTTATCCATCAACTTAAAAATTTTAAGAATCAATAAAAAATATGTTCAGAAACTAAGAGTAGCCCAGAGAAATATGGAGCGGAGTATGCTCAGGATTATTAGGAGAGAAAGGAAGTCTAACAGATGGGTTTGATCCCAAACTGGTCTGGAGGATGTTGGCAAACTTGTCTGTCAGAAGAAGTGAAGATGGTCCGGCCACATTTTCAGAACTTAGGACGAGAGGTGGACCAAGAGACTAATCCAGTGGTATCCTAGGGAGCTAAAACGGGAAAAAGGAAGACCACCTGCTTGCTGGGACAAAGAAATGAAAAGGGCATGTGGAGGACAATCTTGGCAGAGAGTGGCTTGGGATAGAAATGAATGGGCTGGAATGACTCAAGTATATACTTAGATGTTTGGCTTTACGAAGATAAGTAAACATGCCCACTTAAAATATATTATAATTAGGGACTAAATAAATAACTAAAAATATTTAAAATTAGTAAGGGATTAAAATAAATTGGAAACTTCAATAATTTATGGACTTCTTAGGTACTTAATATTATACGTTTAGTAAAATAAATTAAAATAACACAAATTTAAATTAAACTGTTCAATTAATTGAATCTAATTGACCAACTCAAGCCTCAGTGTAGGCTCCACGGCTTTCACCTGAGTTACGTATTTACACTTCATTCATCTTGGTGTTTGTGTATATTGTATATCTCTTGTATATTACGATCACATGGCTTTCGTTTACCTTCGGTAAGCTCAGAAGCAAAACAAATTATTTATTTTAATCCCTAAAAAGACTAAAATAGAATATACCTTAATATAATTTTCTAAAAAAAAGGTTTATGACTACTAAATTTTAATACATATTATAAAATACCAGTTACTTTCATTTGGTATTGTTTAATCTGACAATATTTACCATCCCTAAGCTTATAGATATAATATTTGAAGTGTCTCATTTAAATTCTTTTAAGATATATATCTTAATCAGAAAAATCGAATTAGAATAACAAATACCAGCCACGGATTCTATTTCCCCACGCATTAACAACATATTATTCACAGAATCTATTTCAAGCAACGAAAAAGTCCTTATAAGACAAAACTCAATAATTAATAAGCTCGTACCTATAACTTAAAGATTCAATCCATTGGAATTATATTTAGCATATTTATTGTTTTCATTTTTTTTTTTTTTTCATGCATTGTTGATTTTTTTTCTATTCTAATGTGGGCGAAAAAAATCAATATTACTGCACTGTTAAATTAATAAATCGTATTAAAAAAACTGGTTTAAAGAACCTGTCTCTTGCTAAGAACTAAAAGATGTTTTAGTTTAGTTTGCTTCTGTTAAGTTAATTGAAAAACTCAGTTTAAAAATAAAACTACAAAGAATACAATAAAAAAAACATCTAAAACTTGTTGGGAATTAAGTAAAGTTGTTAGTGTGTTTAGCGGTTTCCCATCATTAGGATTGCAAGTGCTATGTACTCATTATCCAAAGGCTTAGGAATCCATGGATACACTAATTAAGGAGAAATGTAGCCTGCCAAGCATTTAAAAGAATGTTCCACGAAGCTTTAAGTTACGGTTTAATTAAAAAAAAAATAAGGTTGCTTCTGGTATTCCAGTGCTAGAATAAAGAAATAGCCATTAAACCTATAGTTGTTTCTTGTTACTTTTTTATATATTTATTATTATAGCATATTATACAGGGTGGAGCACGGCAGACGTATGAATTTGAAAATGTAATAAAACACAGAATGTTACAAAATCATTTTTTTTCAATTTTTTCCTGATTTAATAACATGGGAAATTTAAATTTACCTAGATTTAAACAAAGTATGGGATAAGTGGTTCCCCTCACACTCCAAACACTGATAAGGCCTTTTTTCGAAGATTTTGTGCACTTTTTCAAGCATTTCCACAGGAATTTCAGCAATTTTGGCTCGAATGTTGTTCTTGAGGGCTTCCAGGGTTCTGGGACGATCGCTGTACACCAAGGATTTAAGGTATCCCCTCAGAAAAAAATTACAAGGAGCCAAATCAGGCGATGTTGCTGGCCAGTTTAAATCGCCTCTTAAAGAGATGAGACACCCGGGAAATCTGTCTTGCAAAACGTTTACGCATACCCTTGTTGTGTGGGCTGTGGCCCTGTCCTGCTGTAACGTGGAACATAAACTTCCCGTCCCCCTCTTTCAAACGACTCTAATCTCAACCGTCTAGGACCAATAGGAAGGGAGCAATCCCCTCTTCAAATTCATACGTCTGCCGCGCTCCACCCTGTATATTATACAGAACCGAGTCATTAGGTCCGTGGCAACGGGCTTAATTTTACATTTTGAAAAAAAAGTAGAATTATGTAAATTAATCAGATGTTATTATGTCTGTTTAGATACGTTATTTCTATTTAAAGACCAACAAATCTAAACACACATTTATTTTGATTGGAATAAATGTGGCTGCCTTAGCTTAGCAATAACAAATCATTTCGAGGTGCGTTGTTGGGACACTAGTCACTAATAATGATTGTTGTGGTGACGATATTTTGAGGGATTCTCACGTTTTAAGGTCTCATGAATCCTGTTACGAAGCATGCCGAAGAATACCGAGCAACTTCGTGACTTTACGTGACAATACTATTACCTGATACGACCGTATGCTTTTTATAGTCTTTATATGGGATGTCATTAAAATATTTGCGCAGTAGGTAGGATTCGAACCTACGCTCCCAGAGGGAATCTGATTTCTAGTCAGACGCCTTAACCACTCGGCCACGACTGCTTCGTGTGTAGTGTGAAAGCGATCTAACCTCTCGAGACCAGTTATAAGGGGGAGTCAATGAGTCACCAAAAGAGAGCGCCAAATCAGGCAGAGAGATCATGAGCAACTAATCATCCTCAACTAAATTTGAGCCCTAAATTTTATTAAATTGAGCTCTCTGGCTTTTAAAGAAGGTCTAATTAAGAAAATGACACAAAAATTTAATTTTGACGTTTCATGGATTTTAAGCACGTTTGCCAGTGCAGACGTATTAGAGAAAACTACAATTTTTTAAAAAAAACGAAGAGTGGGTTTTAATAAAATGTATATCTGTAAACTGTTGTCGGTCATGTAGATTTTTCAAATTTAAACTTTTCGTCAAAATTTTGAATTCGAATTTTCGCGCCATCACAATTATTTCTCTTTATATACGCAGGGTGTCCTATAACTTATCCACCATAGAGCAACAGGTGATACTCGAGATCAGAATAAGAAAATTAAGTCAATATATGTCGGGGTAAATGTTGGTCATTTGATGAATTAAATCTTAAATTAAATTATTAAAATTAAGTTTTGATTTAAAAATAAAATAAAGTTATTATTTCCACATAAAATACATTTTAAAAAATTTCAAGCCAAGTAAGTAAAAAATTCAACGCAATTTTTTAAAAAAACATCATATTTTTTAAATTTACTTTAACAGGTGTTGAAATTGTCCACCCCATAATATTAAAAAAAATCAGCATGCGGCTAATATTTTTAAAAAGTCCAAAAATACCTTACCAAATGTGAGCCGTCATTTAATAAAGAACCTAAGAAAATTGAGGTAAACGGTGGACGAGATTGCGGTGGATAATTATAGTCCAATATATATACGAATTTTACCATAATAGTCGTTTTTCTGAAAAAAAAATTGTTTCCGAGATATTAATCAAAAATAAAATTTTGTTCGCTCAAATTGAAACCGAAATGTAAACAATCTCCTATTGAACACTTCACAAATAATGTTTTATGACGAATTTATGTTTTATGACCGCCAAGTCGTACCATCCTTTACAGCAGGGGTGCCCAACCTTTTTTAATCAAGGGCCACATTGACAAAATTCAAAGTGAAGGCGGGCCGGGGGCCGGTGGTGTACCGGGGGGGGGGGGGGGGGGGGTCCTCCCCCAGAAAATTTTAGAATTTTTACCCTCATAAAACACGTTTTTATGCTTCCTAGAAGGTCAATTTTCCGTTTTGGTTTTAGCTGAAACACCATGTTAATAAAGTTTTTTTCTGTTACTCTCCTAGTTTTACTTTGCAGAAAATAAAACACTCAAATATATATTAAAAATGATTGTAATTAACCACAAAAGTATAAAAATATAACAATAACAGTATGAATATCAAAAAAGTTAGTCTTTCATTTTACAAAGTTATTAATCAAAATATCAACCGCCTCAAACAGACTTCTTTTGGCACTCGCCATAGTATCATTGGCTGCAACTGCTTTACTTATTTCAAGACGACCCATTCTCCAATGTTGCTGGGCAAAATCAGCTGGGCTGTTCGGCATTAGGAAATTAATGTATTTTAGATTCTCTGAATGCTTGGAAATTCTTATGGCAACACGGCGGGCCATATAAAATCGGCCCGCGGGCCGGACTCGGCCCGCGGGCCGTAGGTTGGGCACCCCTGCTTTACAGGAACAAATTCACGGCTACTTGAACCCCCCTCTATTGATACCTATAGATCCTATAGATACTTTGGTATATAAAATTAATTTTAATTTAAAGATCATGACAAACTGAACCAGAAATAAAAATTTCACACCTCTACCCATAGTAGTTCATAAGATATATGATCATTAAGTTTTGTTATATTGTCACTGACTGACAGACTCACTCATGATAATTCTTAGGCACTTCTAACAATAGTAGAGTTTAATGTACAAATAAAGGAAAAATTAAAAAAAATCTGGTTCTTTGTCCCTTTTAAGGCTAATAGAAAAACTGCCTATTCGAAATATAGTATTAAAAATTTTAAACATCGCCACTAGAGCTACCTAGTAGAGAATTTTAAAACTAAAAAGTGATGTTGAGAACATTCGTTAAGGTTGATTTGACAGTATTAATTGACAGTTATCTTAAAGTGCAAACATATTTACTCCAGATAATTTTATTTAGTTCACTTTGAACACCCACCGACGAAGAAATTACACGAAAGATTAATAAGAACAAAGAAAGAAAAAATACCCAAGAACAATCAAACAAGAACAAAGAAAAAATAACGAAAAATTGTTTGGGGCAATGAAAAATTACTTACAAAAAAGAAGTGAAATCCCAACGAAAACAAAAGTGTAAAAAAATAAGCCTCGCGTAAAAAGTTGTGAGATCATAGGTTTAGCCAAGTCTTCCACGGTCCGAGTAAGTTCTACTAGAGGTCGACCAAGAAGTCATGGAAATGTGAGGAGGGCGCTAGTGTCGTCATGTACAGTCAGTTTTTGATATAATAGACCACGGTCAAAAAACACAGTGTTGTTCTTTTGTTATTAATGATTTTATTTTTGATAACTTCTATATTTTTTTAATATTTTATGCAACAGGCAACACTGTACCTGATAAGAAATCACTAATAATGTACGATAATATCTTTATATCATTATTCATAATAATATTCTTTCAATTTAAATCGATTTTCTTCTTTCATAATCTATTATTTCTTCCTCTTTATTTCTGACAGTTGTGACAATAATTCGTATTGTATAAAAACAAACAAAACAGGAAACCTAACAGATTGGAAACCTTCTTGTTGTTGTTATTCGTGAGATTTGACATAACTGCGCATGTCATACAAACTAGGAATGGTTATTGTCTTAGCACCCGACTGTACTGACTTCGGCACTACTCGGAAGTTCCGATTTTAAACGAAGTTAAGCTTTCCGTTTCTCCCGTGTTCATGACTTCTTGGTCCACCTCTAGCATGGGCGTAGCCAGGGGGGGGCAGGGGGGGGCCATGGCCCCCCCCTAGGCCGGCTCAACTCTCTAAAAAAATACGATTATTATACATATACAGGTTAAAATAAAAAATAAATAAATAAAAAGTTAAAATAATTCTGCATAATAATAATAATAATATATTATTATTATTATACAAATTTATTTTATGGCTAGAGTGGGTCTTAAGGTAAAAAAATTTAAATCTCGTTTTAGTTGTCAAGTTACTGCAGCTGTGGCGTGGCTGCACTGGTTTGGTTAGCATTGCTTTGATAAAACAGATGCCTATGATAAGAAAATAAGCTGGACGATGGACATAATAATTATGTTTCCCTTCTATCAGCCAGTGGTGCCCCCAGGGGTGGGGGGGGCACAGGGGGCTCGGGGCCTTTTTTTGGGGTAAAAAAGAAGATGAAGAAGAAGAATTGAAGTAAGTAAAGTTATCAATCTGTTTAGGTCAAGGATTTGGAGCTCTAAGTACATATACCTCCTGGGTAAAAATGTGTCGTCTATAGTCTATGTCTATAGAACTTGGAAAAAAAATCTACATAAAATTACGACTGCGCATGGTCAGAACTTTTTAGTGGGACGAATTTCTTCCCGACTATTATTATCCATTGTTTATTTTGAATGAAAGGTTACAATATAAAATTTTTAGATCAAGTTTTTAATGAAATATTTTCTTGTTTTGAGGGTTTTATTTTAATCTGTATTACTTTAATATATTAAATAAATTTAATTAAAATAGTTAGTAGCAGTCATTAGAATAGTTTTTAATTGTCGAATAATTAATATTAATTAATTTAGAAACGGGTTCAATTGTAGAATAAGATTTTAAAAATTGCAGATACCCGACCTTTCGCAAGGAAGACTATTTTTTGTATTTATTGACTGGACTGTTAGATACCCTACTATTTTTATTTGGTTATGGTTTTGCAATAAAACTCAGTATGGTTCTGCCAAATCGCATATTTTGTCCAGTCAAATGGTGCACAAAATGGGCTCGAAGTGGAAAGTTCTGGTGTAATTGATTTTAGTGGTTTATTTTATGTTTTTGGGGGTGCTGAACACGAATCTGAGGTTGTCCAACAAAATTTCCCCCAGCAAATATGAGAAATCGTCAAAAACAATTTTTTTTTTTTTGGTTTTCCGCTTATAACTTGTAAAGCAATCTATTCACGCAAAAAGTGGTCTGGTAGTAAAATATAGATGAGAAAATACCCTTCAATTTATGCCTATAACATTTTTTTGTACGTCATATGGTTTTTCACGGAAATGGGAGTTGAAATATCGGGAAAATCGGTTTATTTATGAATGAAAATTTATGAAAAAAGACCAGTTATGCACCATGATTTAACGAGCCAATTTTCAAAGAAATCTACGTATTATTGGCTTATGATAATATACGAAAATTTTAGTTTAGAATTTGGATAAGTGTTAAAAATAATTTGGTACACAGGGGTACGGGGTACAAAAGACAAAATAGTATGTACCCTTCAAGATGCATGTTTTCTTGGAAAGCTCTTTAAGAGTACAGTAATTGTTGTTATGTACAATTTTGTCATATTTTCATACGAGAGAGGGGTAAAATGGAAAAAACGCAATAATAGCATAAAAATATGTTTTTTTTTCCATTTTACCCTCCTCTAATATAAAAATATGTCAAAAGTGTACATTACAACAATAAATGTACTCTTAAAGAGCTTTCTAATGACATGCATCTTGAAGGGTATATAATATTTTAACTTTTGTACCCCGTACCCCTGTGTACCAAATTATTTTTAACACCCATCCAAATTCTAAACCAAAATTTTCGTATATTATCATAAGCCAATAATACGTAGATTTCTTTGAAAATTGGCTCGTTAAATCATAGCCCGATTTTCCCGATATTTCAACTCTAATTTCCGTGAAAACCATATGAACTACAAAAAAATGTTATAGACATAAATTGAAGGTTATTTTCTCATTTATATTTTACTACTGGACCACTTTTTGCGTGAATAGATTGCTTTGCAATTTATAAGTGGAAAAGGAAAACCACAAAAAAAATGTTTTTGACGATTTCTCATATTTGAGTGGGGAAATTTTGTTTGACAACTTCTGATTCGTGTTCAGCACCCCCAAAAACATAAAATAAACCACTAAAATCAATTACACCAGAACTTTCGACTTCAAACTACCATTTGACTGGACTAATTTGATTTTTAAAAAACAATTAATTACTATTTATTTAAAATTTAAAATTAGAGATGTAGTAGTTCAGACAATATCTCATAGGAAACGCTAACGTCGCTTCAAATACTCTCTGTCCAATCTTAATGTGAACTGTATTACATTAAGAGTGGATTTAAACAGCAAGTTTTCCTTAAAAAAATCTATTTCAAATAAACAATTTTTCCCCCTATAATTAATAGTTCTATTAAGTTTTTTTTATTAAAATATATCATTTTGAAAATATTAATAATGGTACTGTCAGACTCTTGGCATTTTTAAGGAAAACACATTTTTGGTTTTACATACACCACACCACACACACACACACACACACATATATATATATATATATATATATATATATATATATATATATATATATATATATATATATATATATCCAAAAAAATTAGCCCCCCCCTAAAGGCAACCCTGGCTACGCCCATGACCTCTAGTTCTAATTTATCCAGTGCAAGTACATGATGTTTGTCTGTCCCCCTCTCTATTCTCTTTCCCAAATAACTCTACACGTTTAAATTTAAAAACATTTTCTGACTTGGCTAATACATTAAAATTAAATATTGTGTCGTATACAAATTTGTATCCTTGTGCTGCGACGCTTAAATGAAAAAATAATATTTATTGTTTGATTTAAGTTTGAAGTGTATTTGCCAAGTCAGAAAATGTTTTTAAATTTAAACGTGTAGAGTGATTTGGGAAAGGGAATAGAGAGAGGGACAGACAAACATCATGAACTTGCACTGGATAAATTAGATCTAGTTTAAAGTTATATAGAATAAACAAGTTGTTGCACTGCCTAGGTTTGACGTTTCAAATCTCGGGTCGAAAAAAAGTCACGCATTTTTATCCCCTAAAGTGCAGGCCAAACAGTAAACCCCCATACTGCTTGGCCTGCACTCTAGCGGATATTTTTACCCGCGAATCCTAGATGTTATGACTGGGTCTCGTTCTTTTCTCTTGCTTTTGTATGTTTTCTTTCATTTCTAAAATTACGTCAATTTATTGAGTATTGTTTAAGAAAAGGATTAATATGAAGACTTGCTATGTTCCTTTTTGTAAAAGTGGTTGTAGGCCAAAACAAAACTGTAGAAAAACATATTTATAATTCTACACTTATTTCGTATTATATTTCAAAAAGTCTTCATACATTAATTTATAAAACCTCAAATATGTTGAAAAATTCGGGACAAATCAGCATCTGTATACGGAAAAAAATATTATATGACAACTTGTTGAAATTCGGGACTGTCCGTAAAAAGTACGGACGCGGACGTCTGGTCACCTCAATTAAGTTAAAACAGTTATAGTTTGTAATGTAATGTAGTTGTGTAGAAAATTAGACCCCATACAGATTGCACTGCTGCGAGGTGGGCAAAAAGTAAACTAACCTCACCAAACGAAAAAAAATAATCCAGTGCAACAACTTGTTTATTCTATATAACTTTAATCTAGTAAAACTTACTCGGACAGTGGGAGACTTGGCTAAACCTATGACCTCACAACTTTTTACGCGAAACTTGGTTTATTTTTTTACACTTGTGTTTTTGTTGGGATTAAATTAATTATTTAAGCTAAATATCGAGTTTGAGTCTGTCGGAACGAATTTTGGTGTGTCGCGTTTATTTGTAGCCGCTTTTTTTTTTTTTTAAATAACACCTGTAGACATAAACAGTGACCAAACTATATATATTATGCGAAGAAATTTAAAAATTATAGTAATCCAATTCATTATTAGAGGGTTCAAATAGTTATTATCATTATTAATGAGAAAGATGGATAAAAAAGTGCAGCCTGCCTCTGAAAATCGAACCTGGGATCTCTTTGTTTTCACTGCAATGCTCTAAACTTCTAAACTAACCACTGATGCAGAGAAAATTATGATTCACCCGTTTAGATAAATATTCGTTTATGAAGCCCAATTATTAGGTGTTTTGAAATTTGAAAACGGTTTTGGTATTCAAAACCCTATGGAAATAAAACGTTTAGAGTTCAAGGTCACAACAGCAAATTTTTGGTTTTGTAATGAAACGGATTTGAAAAAATATCATGAAAACGGGTATTGCATTAAAAACAGAATTGACACATGCGCAGTAGATATGTTAAGCAGGGAAATGATTACCTAACTTAATTATAACTAGTCTGGGAGTTTATAGTTTTCAAAATTGTTATGAAAACTGTTTTGGAAACTCCTCATGGAAACACTTTTGGTTTGAAAACAAATCAGTTTTCATGTCGGTTTTGAAAAGTCATGGAAACGTAGTAATTGATTTGAATGGTTTAGAAAATTTTTTATGTTGCTTTTTATTAAGTTTATGATTTTAGCTGTTCCGGCTCTCTCTTAAGAATGCTTA
This sequence comes from Gerris lacustris, assembly GCA_951217055.1. Classification (NCBI taxonomy): domain Eukaryota; kingdom Metazoa; phylum Arthropoda; class Insecta; order Hemiptera; family Gerridae; genus Gerris; species Gerris lacustris. The sequence goes on along the minus strand of OX578283.1, from coordinate 57,263,044 downwards.
TTCCATTTAGAATAAGTTAAATAATAAAAAGAAGAAAATGAAATTAACAGATAACCGTTTAGAGGATTTTATTTGACTGTATAAAAATAAAATTAATTAACCACGTGAGAGTGAGAACCCATACATTTTTTTACTTTCTCATATAAAGAGAAAGTATTGTGATGGCGCGAAAATTCGATTTTGAGATTTTGATGGATTTACACGTTTTGAGGTCCCCTGAGTCCAAAAAAGTGGTTTTTAAAAAATGTCTGTCTGTCTGTCGTCTGTCGTCTGTCGTCTGTCGTCTGTCGTCTGTGCAGACGCCTGGAGCCTAAACTACTGGGCCGATTTTGACGAAATTTGGCATACATGTTCAGAAAAATCATACCCCGAGGCGAAATCAAGAAATGAATTTTAGCTCTAATTTTGGGGGCGCTACCCCCCAAAAACACTGAAAAAACCTGAAAAAAAATTATTTCTCGAAAACGGTTCCGACGATTTTGATTAAAAAATTCTAAAATGTAGTCCATTTGAATACGAATCCAACGATATAAGCCGTTTCCCCGGGAAAAATCTAGTTCCTGAGAAATTAGCTTAAAACGCGGATGGAGAGAGCCCGGGTTCGATTCCCCGCCCAGGAGAAGTTATTTTTATGATAAATTTTGATGAAATGTTCAATAATATTTAAATGTACATTTGAAAACTAATAAATGGAAACACTGGGCTAAGTAATAATGAACTCATATATGAGAAAGTTTGTCTGAGTTGTCTCGGACCGATTTTTTTTTTTTGTGTTTAATTTTGTATACGATAAAATCTCTCTCTTTTTTTTATATTTTAACAATTTTTTTGTTGTAATTCTAATCTTGTAATTAATACGTTGAAGAGAAATTTCATACAAATCTCTTTCACCAAAATGATGTATTTACGTAATATTTTATAAATTCATTTTTAGGTATAATTACGTGACCAGATACTAATATATCTCATTAAGATATTTCTTTCTTTTTTTTTTAATTATCTTGTTACATAATACATAAAGTTAACTATTTAAACTTATATTTTATAATATAAAATTAAGTATGCATTTTTTTTGTATTTAATAGCCTTGTTAATAAGCTTATTGGATGGATTAAGTGATGTTCTTTGGGACTTAAACTTATAAAACGTGAAGAATATACGTGACTTTAGGATGATCATTACTGATACTAAATAAATACATAAACTTAAGCTAGATTCACACACACATATATATATATATATATATATATATATATATATATATATATATATATATATATATATATATATATATATATATATATATATATATATAATGGTGTCTGACTCTAGTAATGTGCATAATTATTATACTTGTTTGGCCAATATAATATTGCTTCCGAGCATAGTGAAGGTAATGGAAGCTATTTGATCTTTATGAAGAACAAAAGAAAATTATGTCTCCGATTTCAAAAAATTCAATTTCAAAAATTCGTTTTAGACATCAGGGAACATTTTTGGTTTCGTGTCTGTCGGTCTGTCGCTCAATTTTTGCGAACCAACATATCTTAAAAACTACTCGTCGCAATTTATTAAAATTTGTATGGTAGGTCATAATTAGCCCATTGTTGGTCCCATATAACTTTCAACCTTCTGCGACCATTTGTTTCATTTCCCCATGAGCACAAACATACATTTATTTACACCTATATCTTTAAAAGTAATCATCTGATTTTTATGAAACTTTGATAGTTTGTCAAAAGTAGCCCGCAGATAGCCCCCGATTTATTTTAACTGTCTGCGCTCTTTAAATTGCTAAAATCATACTTTAGTTCATGTAAAAAATCAGAGCAATTTTGAAAGTTTTAAAAAATTAGGGGTAAAATTAAATAAATTTGACAAAAATAGGATGTGAAAGCATAAAATCATTCAAAAATACGAAAAATGATGCGAGGAAGCTACGTGCCACTCTATTTGGCGGAGTATTTTTAATTTAATTGATGTTATTACACACACATATATAATAATAATTAAAATTAATTATTATGTACTACAATATAAACATGAAATGACGGTGCACATTATTCTGATGACGGCAATAGGTAGTAATTTGTTGTTTGTACTAGGTGTAATATAATATACGCTTTTATACGTAATTATATATAAAATAAAAACCTATAATATTATAATAATTTGCAAACTAGTATAGTAGTAAATGTATACAATTATGATGTGTTTTTTTTTTAAGATAAATATAGCTTTATATCTTCTATAAACATTTATTAATATTATTATTATTTGTTGCAATTTATATTAATAGGTAGAAATATGACGCTAAATGTTTTAATGATTTTTTAAAAATTATTTCTTACTTACATGTTTATTTTTTTTGTTATTTAGATTGTTCGGTTTGGTTAATTTATTTGTTTGTTTAGTTAGTTAGTTCAAAGGTTATATTTGTCAGTTAGATTGTTCATTGATTAATTATTTCTCACTTACTTACATGTTTATTTGTTTGTTGTTGTTCGTTTGCTTGTTTAATTATTTTTAAATTAATGTGAATTTTAGTTAATTTATTTGCTTGTTTAGTTAGTTAGTTTGCTTGTTATTTAGTTCAAAGGTTATTTTACTGTTAGGTTGTTCATTGATTAATTATTTGTTACTTTGCAGATTGGATTGTTCGAAAAATAGCAATTGATTTTTTTTTTTTACTACGTTTTTATTAACTTGCTTTCTTGTTTGATTGTTTGTTTGTTTGTCCGGTACAAATCTGGCAATCGATTTCTAACTAACTTCCCGAATAGCTAGACATTTGAAACTTTTAGTATAGCTCAGAACACGATGACAATGCATTATTTTAATACTTTTAGCCATCTTTCAGCAGAATTTAATTGGTTTTCAGCAAATTTTGCTGTACGGAAAGTTAGTTTGGAAAAAACCCGCAAGTTATTTTATTTGTGTTGCCATATCCCATATTTACGCAATCTTCATTTTGACGGGTCTCAAATTTGTGATAGATAAACATTGAATGACAGCAAAACAGGAAATATCGATTATATTATTTATCGATTATATTATTTCAAATATATTGATGGCACGCTTAAGATTTGGTGTTGGGGAATTTCGTTGTACAAAGATTTGTCCTTTTATAGGTTTAAGATCAGCTCTCTAGATGGTTGTCATTTATGTGAAGTAAATAAATTCGGAACTATTTTCTTTTTTTTTTTTTTTACTCACATTTTATATTATATATAACAATAACAATTATATTATCAACATTACATTCGATTCAACCGAAAATTTAAAAACGTAGTATATAAAAAGTTATTTTTATCTTGAAATTATGTTATTTCCTTTATTAGTTTATTGTTAGTTTTTTTAGGGATTGATTGTTAGTAGATTAATTGGTTTTTTGTTGCTTATTAATTTAATAAATTCGATTTATAGTTTGAAGGCTATTTTGTTGGTAAGAATGTTTGTGTTGTTAATTTCTTAAAATTTATTTATAAAATGTATCCAGTGTTTTATTAGGTCAAAAAAGTATAAATTTGTTATGGTATCATGTTTTGTTTTTAATAAAGGCTATAATTATTATTAATAGTTGTGAGTTCGTTTCTTTTATAATGTTTTCTTACAGTTTGAAGGTTGTTTCGTTGGTAAGATTGTTTGCGTTGTAAATTTTAGTAGCAGTTATAGTTGTATTATTTTTTGATTGTTTCATGTTGAAATCAATTTGTAAAAAAATTTGGTCTGTAAATTTAAAATGTCCTTAAAAATGTTTTTAAAAATAACTTGTAATGCCTATTACTTTATTTTCTTCCTATATTTAAGAAAGGAAAACATTGACATTGTGTATGTAAATACTAATTATATGTTATGAAAGAAATAGGGTAAAGGCTAATTGCTTGTAAGCTAGAATTGCTTTATGAGCGCGCTTTGATTCTAAAAAACATAAACCTCTAGGTTTCAAAATATGAGATCTATTCAATGTAGAGTTAAATACGTAACTTAATGTTACGACATGTTGGAAATTAAAGACGGGTAATTTGAGATGAAGATTATTTGTCTGTTCAGAGCTTCTCTCATCAGTGATCAACAGAACATCATCAGTGATCAACAGAACATCATCAGTGATCAACAGAACATCATCAGTGATCAATACTTGCAATATTTAACTTCAGTTCAACTTTGATCATCTACAATATATGGACGAAATTAATATAATTTACCTACTTATTAGGTTTGTTTTGAAGTTCCGAGTTCCAATTAGACTTGGCTTTTTCACGTAGAATATCAATGTGCGCATGTCAATCAATATCTGTATGTGTGATATAATATTCAGACATTATCATAATATTTGTAATATTTACCTGGAGGAGGTCCTGGCGATGGACTGCTGGCTCCATTTCCTGAGATCTGACTTGACTGCCTCCTATAAAAGAAAACAATAAACATTTTTATTAGAACCAAAAAAAAAAACGAATCATTAACTTTTTCAAATTATCACATTAATAAATATAAAATATATTTATTTTTATTGTATTATCCTCATAAAATATTACGAACGCATCATAATGTATTACTATACATCCACAACAAGCATGCAATAAGTAAGGTAATAATATTGGTGATCATTTGTGTCAAATAGAAATTAAAATTGCTAATATTCATATAGAAATTTTATATTAATATTCATATAGAAATTGCTTTTGGTATTGGGGATATAGGTTTAAGGCATGACGATTTAAACCTCTCGAATACACTGAAACATCTTATTAAGAATATATATTCATAATAGCTTATAGAAGTAAAATCCATTTCGCTGTTTGTGATCAAATCCTTGCTTTTATGTCGATTGCTGTGATCAGTGAGTGACAACGAAGAAATTATTTTCATTTAACCGAATACTAAAGAAATCTGTGCAGGAATATTTTTTTAATTTGACTTTTTCTCCTATCTTCTTCAAAATACAATTGATATTTAGTAATACCCTCTTAGTATACTTCATAATAATTTATATTCCTCTTTTTAATTTCATATTTGCTTCATTGAAAGTGATAATTATTATTAACTCATTGAGACGACATGATTTGAAATACCAATTAGTAGGATGGTCGCCATCTTGAATTAAAATAGCCGATTGGAAAACCCTTTCATAAAAAGTTTGGGTCATAAAAAGAAGCATAATTCCCAAGTTTCAAGGTTCTAGTGCAATTGTTTTTGGAGATATCATTGTGTCGAAGTTTGAAAATCAATAGCCACCATCTTGATTCAAGATTAAGACAAACCTATCTACACAAATTAATGGTCATAGGATCAGTGGTTTCAAAGTATCGTGATAAGTCAGTCGGATGTATTTAGACTAATTTTCTCCATTTTATAGTAAAAACATTGAATCGTGAAATCATTGAATCCACAGATCGCATTTCAATGTTTTTCCATGAAGTGGAGAAAACCAGTATAAGATATTTGTCTAATTGATTTAGTAGATGGATCTTAAGGTGGGAAAGTATGAAACATTAATCCATTTTGATTATCATTTGGTCCGCTAGGAGCTCTGATATTATTTTATATAAAATTAAGAATTTCTATCGGCGAAATATAGTACTACAATGAATACAAGTGAAAACAAATCAACCTCCTTTTATATACTAACTTCCGTGCTCGATATTTAAGAACGTCATATTTTTCACGTAGTTAATTGAAACTTCTGCCAGCCTATCGTCAAAATATTGTACTATAAAAGGAAACCTATTGACCTCCTTTTATATACTAACTTCCGTGCTCGATATTTAAAAGCGTCACATTTTTAGGGTCCGTAGGCAAAACCAAGGACCCTTATATTTTCCTGTGTGTGTCTGTCCGTCCGTCTTCTCGCGTGCTCTCACGGCTACGGCTACACCTTTCGTCCGATCACTTTGAAATTTGGCATGTATGTGTCTTGTCCCTGCCCACATATTTTAAAAATATAGTGACTTAAAAAAAATATTTTTCAAAAAAATTAGGGTAAAAAAACTTAAGGGTTAACATTTTTTTTTTTTTTTTTTCGACACCGTAAGGGGTATCATATGAAAGGGTACGTCAAGCTGATTACAAAAATATATAATTCTTTGGTAATAACTTTGATAGGGCGAGCGTAGGCGAGTTTGAAACGTGCCCCCCCCCCCTCTATCTCGCTTATGTAATGTGCAAAAAATCTGAAAAAATTCCTGAACATTCTTCCACCAAAAGTAAAGATACCACTTTTTGGAAATTTCGAAAAAAATATTATTTTAATTTTTATTGACAAAATACGTTTTTTTTATAATTATGGTCTTTTCGATGTATTTATATGGTTGCAGTCCGGTTCAGTGGCAAAAAAATATTTTATCTGAGTGTGTTTTGAGAATATCAGACACTTAGCATTTTAAAAAAACACTGTTTATACACTTCACAGTTAAACACTATATAGTGTGGCCTATGGACCCTCGCTGTGTGCTGACTAGCACACACTTAACCTGTTTATTCATATTGTTATATTTGCGTGACGGAAATTTCTTCTGTCCTCCGAAGCTAAAACATGTCCAGGTTAAAAATTATGAAAATTGTCAATTACTCAAACCTGCCTCTATAAAATTCTAATTTTACTTGAGGCTTCAAGGGAATAATACCTTCTACACTAAAAACCGATTAAACTTGTAGTATTGACTACCATCCTTATTACGGCTCCAATCATTGTCCAATTATTATTATAGTGTTGAAGATGTAATATCTTCCTTACAGCCAATCACTATAAAGCTTTGATATTGCCGCTTTCACGAAGGTACAAAGCTCCTTTAAGATATATTGCTAAGAGGATTGTATTATCATTAACTTCAGTTGTCGCGTCCGCACAGCAATTTAATGCTTTAGATGTTCTAAACACCGAATGCATCAGCTTTGAGAACAAAACAAGGTAGCAGATGGTTCAGAGCAACTACAAGTACGGTGTATATTTGAGACATATTGATAGATCCATTTACGTTATGATTGATCTAGACGTACAACGTGTTTTCTCCAATGATAATAAGCATTTACGTAACGTTTAGTTTGTAGTTCTAACGTCTTAGTTTCAAATTGCTTTGTTTCATAAGAGCGACACAAATTATCTTGTCATTTCACTTTCATCTTCATTGTACGTATACGGTATACGAGTACCAATCTTAATATCAAATTACACTACTATTCAGATATCAATATTATTGCGTATTTAGTTTATCGATTGTATTATAATAATTTGATTCGGGACAATTTCATATTATGTGTTTCTTCAATCATAGTATAACTAATTAAATTAAGCTTTCCACTTGCATTGATACTATGAAACAGTCTTGCGTGTAGAATTTAACAGGAGAAACGCATCAAATCTAAACATCTGTGAAACTACAATAGAGTTAGGAAGGACTTGCAAGGTTCATCACACCGTACTGTAACAGAGTAGATATTAGATGATAACGTAACCGTAACTACATTGAGAATCCATTGTCCGTTTTGATTTCCTTGAGCACGTTCAATGGATTTCAAATAGCGTAGAACAACAGGCCTGTTAGGACAGGTTAGATCCATTTGTAGGTAGTTCACTTTGGCATGGTTATATTACCTCTCTCTAACGCATCTACCAGAACTGGCATAACCAGTCATGTCCATCACTCCTCTATATTGGGTATTACTAAGTCTACCAAAGATATTGTTTCTCCTACTCCTGCCTAACTCGGGCTATTTAATTGTATTGCATTTCAGTTTATGGTATATTACCAATTCAAGATTAATTTAGTCTTATATAAATTATTTAATCTTAATCTTAAATGTATATAAGATTGGAGTGGTGTCTGTACATTTATCCGATTGGGCTCAAATTTTGTATTTCCACTAAATGAGTAGTCCTGATGACGAATTTAAGTTTAGAAAATTTTATGTCTGTATGTCTGTGCGTCAATCACGTCCAAACGGCTCAACAGATTTTGTTGGTTTTTGGGCACAATGTTAAGCTCAATTCTGTGGGTAATAGAGGTTATTAAACGTTTTGGTAGCCCTATAGTGGGAGGAGAACGGGGCTTCTAAATAGATTTCAAAATTCTAATTTTCTTTCTTAAGGAGCTACAGACAATATTTTATGTATTGTGAAAATTTCTGTAGGAAAAACTGTTACAGAAATTAGTTTTCAATCGCAGTCCAAAAATATTTAGATTTATTTTTTTAATAAATAAAGAAGACAATAGTTTATAAATCACACCTTACCATGCCTAAACCTTTACTAACATAATTATCACCACGTCTTTAAAATGCTAAAATAGAATTTACGAGCGATACGTAGTATAATAATTTCTAAATTATATTGATAACTGCCATTTTCTAAAATTTTATCCTTAAGAGGAACATAGGGACAAAGTAAGAAAAGAGGGGGAATCGAGCCCAGACTGATCTTCTTCGGAAGTTAATACTTGAGAAAGGGCTCCTATTTTGGATGTAAGCATGTATAAAAGATGACTCCAATACAAACCCAGGGTTGAGAAAAGATACGGGGGGGTACAAAAGGAAAATACCGCTGCATTTCCCGGAAAGTTATATCTTTTAAGAATTACTCTTAAGTAGTCGGAATCAATTACTAATAGAGGTTGGAATTATATTGATAACAATATTGTATTGGTATTTATATTGATAACAATATTGTATTGGTATTTATATTGATAAAAATATTGTATTGGTATTTATATTGATAATAACAATAATTATTGTTATAATTATTTGGAGAACAAAGTAGCCAAGTGGTTAGTGCACTCACAACTCCGAAGCCTAAAACCTAGGTCCAAAAACCGACAAAGCTGGTGAGTTCGAATCCCAGAGAGGTGAGACTTATTTCTTACTGTTGATCACATCGACTAGATGTGTAAAGTGGCTGAATACCTCGTCCTGTAATAAAGTGTCCCGATCGAGACGTGAAAGAAACAAAAGTATAAAAAAAATATATATCATAGCAATTATGATACAATGCTATGTAGATCATTGTACAGATGTAGTTCATTGTTTGAATGTTGCTACACATTTCAAATTTATCAAATTTTTTAATAAGACGGATGGTTTGGGCACTTTACCCATCTACTCAATGTAATCATTTATGTGAAGCATGTCTAACGTCTAACCTCTCTTGGACCCGAAAGCAAATACATGTTTCACACAAGTGCGTTAACCACTTGGACTCACCTTGAATTATTAATAATAGTTATTGCATTTTATTATAGATATAGACATCATAGTAATTAGGATGTATTCTAGTGCTTATAAACCCTACCGCGCGGCTGGAGCCATCATTAGCTTTTATAAGGTTAATGATCGCTCTTCGAAGAAATTCTTCAGAAGAATCTTAAGAATTGCTGAAAGTATCTTCCAGGACGTTGAACATTGTGATACTGTCTCAGAACAGAACAAACTATAAATAAATTCTTTAAGACTTTTCTTTGCATTCAGTCAACACTGAACTGTTATTCAGCCATTAAAGAAATCTTATATTTTTATAAACTTTAATTTTTGGTTCTGACAACAATGAATACAAAAGATTATTTATTTGTATATATTGGATAAGTCATACAATTAAAAGGTTTAGGTTCTTTTACCTAATATGTTTAGTTTGTGGAAGAGAAACAAATGGGGGCAAAGATTGAAAATTATGCGACCAACAATGGGAAAATGATGTCCTACCATCCGAATTGCATTAAAATAGGACGAGTAGTTTTTAAGATAATGTTGGTTCGCAAAAATTGAGCGATAGACAGACAGACAGACACGGAACCAAAAAGTTACCTTAGGTCTGGAATGGATTTCAGCCGTGAAATTTTTGAAATCGATCACATAGCTTCAGTTACCTTCGGTAAACTCAGAAGCTATACTTGATCGTTCTGAAGAATGAAAACTTTTTAGGTCTCCAATTAAACAAATTCCACGACAGAAATCCAAAAGTCAAAATCAAGAGTATGCGTTATCAATTCTGAAGTTAGTTAGTTTTTATAGGAATTACATGATACGAGCCATTTTATCCTTCAAAAACTTACCTTAGGTATAGTTTATTAAATAGCTTTTATTAATGTTAATCGGGTTCAAAGATGTATCTATGGCTTTTTAAGTAGTCTTACATATTAATTTAATTCTCAAATTCTCCCTCGTGTCTGTCGCAAAGCCAAAATCACGTTTATAGTGCACAAAAACGTGCAACACGTTTAAAGTGCACAGAAAGGATCTTGTATGATATTTTTATTACTTTAATACTTTATTTCGTTTATTTAATCGATGTTCCTTAATATAACAGTAACACTGCATAATCACGTGAGCTAGAGAACTTTTCTCCTAGGTCTTCAAGTTAAGTAAAGTTTAAGAGATAAAATATTAAGAAATTACCTCTTGAAGCCAACTGGTGTAATAATAATATAAGTAGTGTGTAAACTGTAGAGATACTTTCTAAGGTTGCTTTCTTAATAGTGAAGGAATGAGTAATCAATACTAATCGATATAATATACAGGGTGTCTGGCAATATAAGTGAAAAAATGAAGTTTGTTGTTCTACGCCTCAGGGGCTACAAAAAACGCTGTACAAACCATGGGTCAAATATTAACCGTTCTCCCACAAGGTCAAATTTTATGATTTTTTTAAGATCGCATATCTTTGCTCATAAAAACACTTCCAAAAGTATAAAAGCAAGAACAAAAGTTTTGCTACCGTTGTGAAACTGACAAAATTTTCTACGAGTAAAGTGTAATTTTAAATTGCATGCCTTCAAATTACATGACAAAAAATGTATACAAATTTTAAGAAACTTTTTTTTGTGGTGCCATGACTTAAGGTAAAGAACCAAGCTTAACCTTTTCAGACTTCAGGAAAAACTTCCTTATTTACTAACGTTTCGATCAATATTAATATTATTACCCATTTATAACGCGGAATTTTTAATAATCTTCGCTGAAAGTAAAAAAGAAACGTGTTTATTTTTCCTATTGTTGACTTATAGGGGAGTATACTAAACCAATCTTGCTTTTTAGGGTTTTGTAGATTCTTCTCAAAACCCTTATGCCGAGGGTGATGTGTCCGTCTGTCCGTCGCTCTTTGGTTCATAGGGCCCGAACCGTTTAAGCTATAGAGCTGAAATTTGAAATACTGGTGTAACTTTTTGACCCAACCACAGGAAAAATATACAGAAGTTCAAAATTAAATGTGCGCATGCGCAATTCGCAAAAATGTTGTAAACTCAGAAATTTATATTTTTTTTAATTTTCGAGTGGGGTATCAAATGAAAGCTGCTGAAGAGTAGGACGCAAATATATATATGCTTTTGTAAATTTTGCATTCCTTATTGGGTAAAAAAATCAAAATATACCCAAAAAAAATTCCCCCCCCCCAACCACTATACTTCGGCTGGTCCTAAAATTTTGAAATAATTCATGCTAATGCCTTATTGTGGGGCGATGAAAATTCCGGGAGTTCATCACAAATTTTAAAAAATTGCCAATTTTTGGCGCGAAAATTTGAAGTGCGCCAAAAATTTTATTTTTTTAAAATTTTGAGTTGGGTATCAAATGAAAGCTGCTGAAGAGTAGGACGCAAAGATATATATACATTTGAAATTTTGCATCTCTTATTGGGTAAAAAAAATCAAAATATACCCAAAAAAAATTTCCCCCCCCCAACCACTATACTTTGGCTGGTCCTAAAATTTCGAAATAATTCATGCTAATGCCTTATTGTGGGGCGATGAAAATTCCGGGAGTTCATCCCAAATTTTAAAAAATTGCCAATTTTGGGTGCGAAAAAGTGAAGTGCGCCCAAAATTTTATTTTTTTAAAATTTTGAGTTGGGTATCATATGAAAGCTGGTGGAGAGTAGGATTCAAATATATATTTGCTTTTTTAAATTTTTCATTCTTTATTAATTTTATAAGTCAAAATATACCCCAAAAATTTCCCCCCTCCCCAACCACTATATAACGGGTGGTCCTAAAATTTCGAAATAATTCATGGTTATACCTTATGGTGAAGCGATGGAAATGGTCTGAAAAAATGAATTTTTCTAGTCGTTATTACCGATGAAAAACATTGTGACTCCCCGGGGGATCGAACCCGGACCCTTGAGATCGAAGAATAAAATCATAATTACATAACGGGCATGCTTAATCTTCTACAAAACCCTAAAAAGTACTTGGACGCAAGTACTTCCCTGTGATTTTTTTATATGCTTTTAATTATTCACTCACCTATAAGTAAACAATAGAAACAATAAGCTTGTTTCTTTTTGTTCTTGATTTTATAATTTTGGAGCAATAAGTGTTTTTATGAGCAAAGGTATGCGATCTTAAACAAATCATAAAATTTGACCTTGTAAGAGAACGGTTAAGATTTGACCCATGGTTTATAGGTATAATGTTTTTGTAGCCCTTGAGGCGTAGAACAACCAACTTAATTTTTTCATTTATATCGCCAGTCACCCTGTGTTCTCTGTAAATTGATCAGGGTTAATCAATTTATAGGGATGCTTTTTCATCTCATACATTAGGTAACCAAAAGTGATTTTCGGACTAGGCGAAAAGTCGGTCGACTTCTGACTTTAATTGCGCGAAACTGACTTAACGTTGCCCATTTTTTCAATTTATGTATATCGGTGTGTACTGAAATGTGGTGCATGCTGGAGGTTATATTTCATTAAAAAATATAGTAGAACCAGAGTTATCAAATATTAAATGAATTTATATGCCCCATGGAGAAATGCAGGGGACTGAATACATTTACGTACATAGTTGCTAATCAGGGTTTATATCCACAACTCCCAGAAGGGACTCCGGAACTGTTGACAATTCCGTTTAAGTTCAATAAACAAATATTATATGAGTTGGTTAGATTCTGGAAGAAAGATACGTCGAATCTACCTGTACAGAACGACCCCTTAGTTTTAGGAATACTTTATTTGAGTATCTCGTTCAAAGTATACATTTGATTTAATCTTAAGCCATGTTATACATTTGGCGGCCAAACCACGTTTTTTCGCGCTTTTTCAAAGCATTTGAACGACATGTTCTAAACTGGACGAATCTAATGAAATAATGCCTGTGTACCTTAGATAGCACGATAATAGAAAAACAAAGGTTTCGTTCGTTATTTGACGTACTAAGCCTAAGCGAAACAATTGATTCATTAGAGTCAGTTTGTTTACTTTATTCCAATCTTGGACAATACCATTTTAAAATTGCATTTCTGATTCTTTTATAATAATTACTTCTTAAAGGATAGGAGACCATTCCTAAATATAATAACTGAATTTGATGAATGGGTGGTAACAAATAAACTACCATATTGTTATTAGAGTCCGTGGTCTCCGACAAATAAAATTCAACTTTATGTTGTACATTATTATTTTTCACACAAGATTAAGCTACTAACTAAATTTTGATAAAGTTACTAATAGTTTATCTTACGTTAATTCTTTAAATACCTAATTCTCTGAGCTTCTAACGAGAATAATATAAAATATTTTAAAAGATTTTTCAACATGTTCCATATGCGTAATTTGAGTTGTTCAACTCAATTGACTGCCATTTGCACGTTTTATTTTTTCTTACGTAAGGGAGAGTAAAATATCACTTAGAGAATCCTTATAAAAGAGCAGCTTAACAGAGGTAACTCAGTATTTGTTTGTATGAAGCTACATTTTCCCTACTTCTACAATCAACACCCAAGTGATACAAATCTTTATGACGTCATTGGTAATAATCATATAAGCAGATTAACGTTGTTTGAAGACTTAAAGAGTAAATATCTAATATTGAAGAAACTTTATTTTATTTTGTGTAAATGTATTATTTTCTAGTTTCTAATTTTGGTTAGCGTACCCGCCATTCTTATGATTATAGAATTCAATATTATGTGCGACATTTTCCTCACTGATCAAAAATTGTGTAATTATAATGTGGTTGACCCTCCGTCCTGCAATAGCCTAATGTTGTATTGAAAGAGAAGTAAATGTGGCTGACCCTCCGTCCTGCAGTAACCTAATGTTGTATTGAACGAGAAGTTAATGATAGGATATGGAGCAGAGAAGTTAATGTGGTTGACCCTCCTTCCTGAAATAGCCTAATGTTGTATTGAAAGAGAAGTAAATGTGGCTGACCCTCCGTCCTGCAATAGCTTAATGTTGTATTGAAAGAGAAGTAAATGTGGCTGACCCTCCGTCCTGCAGTAACCTAATGTTGTATTGAACGAGAAGTTAATGATAGGATATGGAGCAGAGAAGTTAATGTGGTTGACCCTCCGTCCTGCAATAGCTTAATGTTGTATTGAAAGAGAAGTAAATGTGGCTGACCCTCCGTCCTGCAATAGCTTAATGTTGTATTGAAAGAGAAGTAAATGTGGCTGACCCTCCGTCCTGCAATAGCCTAATGTTGTATTAAAAGAGAACTAAATGTGGTTGACCCTCCGTCCTGCAATAGCTTAATGTTGTATTGAAAGAGAAGTAAATGTGGTTGACCCTCCGTCCTGCAATAGCCTAATGTTGTATTGAACGAGAAGTTAATGTGGTTGACCCTGCGTCCTGCAATAGTTGTGCAGCACAATTAAAGGACGGTAACAGTTATTGTAACAGTAAACGATAAGGCCAATGACGTCAGGACACAAGATACAATAAAACGAGGACTATCACATTGAAAATGTGTGGCTCATATTTTACTCGCTACATTGGACGAATAGTCAAATGTGTACAAAATAAAATGTATTGACATATATTTCATTCCACATTTACTCGTTCAACACAATATTCGGTTATCCAGGCCATAATATAGGACTTATAATTGAGTGATCCCACTTGGAAAGGGTGGTTATTTGGACCTTTTTGAATTTGAGAGTTTAAATTTCCTTCGTCAGATTGACCAACCTGCTTTCGTTACATTTAGTAAGCTAGAATGCAATATAGATGTAAAAAAAATATTATCTGAGTTGCCAAGAACCAATTGTATTTTTTTTCTCTACTTCACTTACTAATACACATTTTTACTTTCAAGTACTAGATGTTGTGTAATGTTACTTTACAATTGTTATCTTTGTGTTGGGTGTTGGTATTTTTGTTTTATTGGCGCAGGCCATGTGTTAAATTTGGAACACGCCTGACGAGTGTTGGGAGTATAATTGGACAGATAAAGCAGATCTAGTTAGCTTTATACAGCCTTGAACTATATTCTATAATAACAAAGAAAATTCCTCTTGGACTTATTAAGACTTGTAATTAACTGATCAGTTCTCTTTCTTTTATTATTTGATCAAATCTTAATTAAAAAAACACAACTGTTGACAATTCCGTTCAATTAACTTGTTATGAAAAAAAAAAAAAAAAAAATATGAGTTGGTTAGATTCTTCAGAATTATGTTCCTTATATGGGCCTAGTTTTTAAGGTTTTGTTTTTTTATTCAATTAAAACTAAATAGGAAAATATTAATTGCGGCACTTCATTAAGGACGGTTGGAATGGAATTGAATGTAGACAAGTCGTCATGAATTTCGTCACGGTCATGAAAAGAGTCACTCTTTCATTATTACATCCATTTGCCATTTCATCTAAAAGTGTGTAGCAAGGTATTTTTATAGCTTCGATTTCTACGCTTTTTACAAAACCGTAAATTTTAACATAAATATGTTTTAGCTCTGAGGGATAGAAGAAATGTCCATCACGCGAAAAACAACAAGAAAAATGTGACGCTTTTATTTATCGTGCCAGGAAGTTAGGATTTAACTGGAGGTCGATAGGTTTTCATTTACAGTACAATATTTTGACGATAGGCAGGCTGAAATTTCGATTAACGACATTCAAATTGTGACTTTTAAATATTGTGCACGGAAGTTAGTATATTATAGGAGGTAGATTGGTTTTCACTTGTATTCATTGTAGTACCATATTTCGCCGATAGAAGTTTATAAATTTTATATAAAATGATATCAGAGCTCCTAGCGGACTAAATTATAATCAAAATGGATTAATGTTTCATAATTTCCCACCTTAAGATCCATCTACTATATCAATTAGACATTAGACTTCATGGAAAAACATTGATTTTCTCCACTTCATGGAAAAACATTGATTTTCTCCACTTCATGGAAAAACATTGATTTTCTCCACTTCATGGAAAAACATTGAAATGTCGATATGTGGATCCGATGCCCAAAAATACATCCATGATTTTATGATTTTCCATGAAATGGAGAAAATCAGTATTTTTTGTAAAACAATTTTTTGAGCTTAGAGTATTTATTATTTATAATATGCATTATCGTACTAAATGTATAATAGTATAGTGTTCTTGTGTATTAATAGAAGTAGTGTTTGCGTAATATATAGTAAACATCGGACACGTATCCGTATGGAGTGAGGAAATGCATTTCATACCCAGAGGCGATATTAACAATTAATTGGAGTCTTGTTACAGTGGAAGTATTTTGCTTTTTTCTGTATTTACCTTTTTTACAAGCTTTTATTTAACTTGCAACGTTTGTATGTATGTTCGGGTCAAATCTTGCAACTGAATTTTAAAGCAGTTATCCTCAACCGATTGAATTGAAATTTTGCATACACGTTTAGTTTGGAAGAGAATGCATGCTTAGCTAAGTGATGTATTTCAAAATCCAATATGGCGGACAGCCCAAGATGCTGGAGTATTAATTTTTTCAGTACGTCCATGATATGAGTATCAAATGAAAGAGTTTTCTGAGAAGAATACGAATTAATTCTTGTTTTTAAAAATATTTATTTACTATTAATTTATTTATTTTAACTTTTCTGTAGTATGTTTTAGTAATTTCTACACTGGTATTTATATACTTTCTCTAAGTAGTAGGGGGTGCTGTCACCACAAAAATATTGGGGGTAAAAATAAAATAAATCATGGTTTCATAAGTTTTGATAAAAAATTGTCGAATTAAAAATATTCTAGACAGAAATCCGTTTCAGACACCAGGGAACATTTTTAATCTCGTCTCTGTCTGTCGTTCATACTTTTTACAAACCACCATAACCATCTGATCTTGATAAAATCTACATGGTAGGTCATAACTGTTCCATACCAACCCTCTGCACAAAAGATATTTGAATGGTTTTTTGTAAATAGATCACAGATGGTCCAATGTTAATTTTAACCGTCTGCGCACATTTAATATTGTATATAAATAAGGGACCCAACTGGGCATTGAAACAGGGGAAAAAAACTCATTTCTAATACCTTTGTGACAATTCATTCAACAATAAAACTATATAAATCATTATTTTTATTCTTTAGCTGATTATTTTCTTCTTATATTAATATAGCGACGTTATTTATATTTATAATACACAATAAATTCTATATATTTATTATACTTTATAATTAATGTATTTATAATTTATATATATTATCGTTTCACTATCTTTTTATAACATCTAAGAAAACAATTGTTTAAGTTTATAATTAATGTTAGTTTAATTATACGGTTGTACTTATATAAAATAAAGGATAACAGATAAGTTCAAATATTTAAGGAAGTGAAATGACTGAAGCCGTTCACTTGTGTACAAGCGAAAGGACAGGTTAAGGTCATTGTTTGAGTTGTGTATTTGTATTGATACATCCTGTGTCTAAGTAGAGGATATATTTTGTGTAAATGCTCTTTATTTCTTTTTCCTGTTGAAGTATTTAAAAGATGGCGTCTAGTTAATATAAAGGTCCTGCGAAGTCTTAAGGTGAGTGGGCCTCCTTATAAGGAATAATGTTCTCAGAATACTTAACCTTGACTACTATAACCTTACTTCGTGTCACTAGAACCCGTTCTGTAACCTTCCTTCATTTGGTAAACATCACGGCCTTTTTGCCATTTCCTTTTTAAATATTTTATTTCCTAGTTCCTATTTTTTTATTTTTTTTATGATTTCCTCCCCCGCTAGGAAATAATGAGGAGATGTGAAAATAAAATATCATTGTTTTCAAGAATATCAATTAAAATAAATTCTTTTAAAAAAAATTGTTTAATTTCCCGTTTAGTGTTTATTTAATTGAATAAAATAAATTATTCAAGCATAATAATTGTTTATTATGTACACCTTTGTAAATATCCTTCACAACAAAAGTAAATGAATTCAAAATGAAGGAAGTACATTTCCTTTATTGTACTAATTTAACTGCAGTTTGAAGTATATGCTTGTGTTAGTAACATTTTATTATAAATATTGTGCATAATAGTCAAAAATTACCACTATTGATCAGGTTCTTGTCCAAATAAATCACAATATTACGTTCAACACAGTGTGTCCCAAGATAAAGCATCCGTAAGTATATATACGTTTTTTGCAATTCTGAACCACTTTTCTCAATAATATTTTTCGATACCATCAAAAATAAGGGTGGTTTACTCTCGGATATATTTTAAAGTTTTCAAAAAACAGAACATCCTGATCACAAAATCAAGAAAATGATATCATTTTTAGAGGTGTAAGAACAAGCAGGAGTTTTTATAAAGAATGACTTTTCTTTGAAAACCCAAAAATAAGAAAAATTTTCCTCTCGGATACTCTATCTTGGGTCACACTGTATATATTGTAGATATATGAATAGAACGCATCTCATAATCAGTGAAATGAACACGGTTTGAACACCATTTGGGTAGTTTTTTACTTTAGCATCCCCTTATATCCCTTTGTGTTAATAGTTATTTAGACAAGGGAACATTTACAGAGTAGCATGTATTCCTTAGTTTAAATTACTATTAAGACGAAGGGTATTTATTCCAATGTACCTTGGGATAAAGGAATATCACACTTGTGCATATAATAATTGTGATCATAGCCCTTAGTCTAATCAACTGTTAAGATAAAGGAATATTAAATATAAAACTGCCCCAGGAGTCTCAATATCTTGGGGAGGCAAACACACAAACCTTTATGACTTTTGTAGAGCAGAATATTGTTCAGAACCAAGGGGTGTGCTAAAGTAAAAAAAGTGCCACAATTTGTTCTGTTTTACTGTTTGTTGCTTTTGTTGGCATTTAAATATCTCTGTACAATACAATGTCATAATGAACATAAATATGTCATTTTTGTGGAGACCAGACCCCCTACAATGCTATATTGACTGTAGAATCTATGAGGAACAACATAATGTAATTTCATTATTTATACATTTTGTTTGTTGAGAAATAACTGGTTAATGAAAAAGGGTTACACGGAACGAAAGACGAAAGGACTAATAGTTTAGATTGAACAATCCATGAAAAGGCCTGCCGCCTGAGTGTGTTTATAATTTGACCGCCTGAACAGTCTCGACTGTTTCTTAATGAGGCTGACTGAACAGTCATGATTGTCACACAAACCGGCCGCATGAACAGTCACACCCGGAGCATACACACATTTAGGCGACCGGCATTCAGACGGACTGATCAGTTTAAACTATCAGTCCTGCCAAATCCTGTACACCCTTTTTAATATTTAAAGTTTCTAAAAATGAGTATTCATTATTATTATTATTATAATAATTTAATTCAATTGTTGACTAAAGCTTTTAAAACTTTCTCCAATATTACGTCGAAACTGTAGCATGAAATCTCTTAGATTGTTTAGCGAAAGCAAAAAAAAAAAAAAAAAAAATATGTCTATATATATATATACTATTCAAATTCGAAAAAACAGGTGTTAAATTAATTTTCATTGAAAGAAGCTTAAATTTGTGTTTATAAACAATTTTCTGTTCCTAAATAAAAGAAAAAAGTAAATCGATTGCTCCGTTAAGCTATCAGTGCAAGCAAGAGAGTGGAAAATGTCTTATTTCTTGAACCGCGGTCTTTTGTGTTTCAATCTTACAAACCTTAGAAGTTGGTGTCCTTTCTTTGTCAATTTCGTTTTGGTCTACTGTCCATTTTCATTATTTTATCTTCGCTTTAAAACTTTAGTTCTAATGGGTACAAACGTCTTCAGCTTCTGGACATCATTATTCGTTATGTTGACGTTCCATTATTCTTTATTCCAGATTATCATCACCATTATCATTATTCCATCTTTTTTTTTTTTTTTTTAGAACTCACGGTTTTTTTATCATCATTAATTTTTATTTTTGACATCCTTCTTTTTTATCTTTTGTCAAAGAATTTTATATAATGAGTTTTAAAATACATATATATTTTTTAAATATTTATTTGCATACAATTTTTAATGTGTAATAGAATCATAAGGTTAGAAGTAATTTAAAAATTATAATTAATATTAAAAGTACGAATTTCTAAAAGAAATATTTTAAGAAACAACATAAAAAAAAAAATTTAAATGGATGAAGTAAACCAACTTGTTTAATCTCCTTTGTGAAAGTTACTTCTTTTTTAAGAAACCTCTCTCTAATTAAATATTCAAAATAAACAAAATTTGTTCTAAAGACAGTCCACTGTTTAGTTTGGTCTTGAAGAAGATTAAGTTCATTTCAGTAATCTTTTACCAAAAATCTTAACTCGTACTTACTTTTAGCAGAGGCGTCTTTCCTCGTCCTTACTTTTAGTAGAGGCGTCTTTCCTCGTCCTTACTTTTAGTAAAGACGTCTTTCCTCGTCCTTACTTTTAGTAAAGATATCTTTCCTTGTCCTTACTTTTAGTAGAGACTCCTTTCCTCGTCCTTACTTTTATTAGAGGCGTCTTTCCTCGTCCTTACTTTTAGTAGAGACTCCTTTCCTTGTCCTTACTTTTATTAGAGGCGTCTTTCCTCGTCCTTACTTTTAGTAGAGACTCCTTTCCTTGTCCTTACTTTTAGTAGAGACTCCTTTCCTCGTCCTTACTTTTAGTAATGACGTCTTTCCTCGTCCTTACTTTTAGTAAAGATATCTTTCCTTGTCCTTACTTTTAGTAGAGACTCCTTTCCTTGTCCTTAATTTTAGTAGAGACATCTTTCCTCGTCCTTACTTTTAGTAATGACGTCTTTCCTCGTCCTTACTTTTAGTAAAGATATCTTTCCTGGTCCTTACTTTTAGTAGAGACTCCTTTCCTCGTCCATACTTTTAGTAGAGACTCTTTTCCTCGTCCATACTTTTAGTTGAGACATCTTTCCTCGTCCTTACTTTTAATAGAGACTCCTTACCTCGTCCTTACTTTTAATAGAGACTCCTTTCCTCGTCCATACTTTTAGTTGAGACATCTTTCCTCGTCCTTACTTTTAGTAAAGACATCTTTCCTCGTCCTTACTTTTAATAAAGACGCCTTTCCTTGTCCTTACTTTTAATAGATACTCCTTTCTTCGTCCATACTTTTAGTTGAGGCATCTTTCCTCGTCCTTACTTTTAATAGGTACATACTCCTTTCCTCGTCCTTACTTTTAGTAGAGGCGTCTTTCCTCGTCTTTACTTTTAGTAGAGACTCCTTTTTTCGTCTTTACTTTTAGTAGAGACGTCTTTCCTCGTCTTTACTTCTTGTAGAGGCTTCTTTCATTGTCCTTACTTTTAGTAGAGACTCCTTTGCTTGTCCTTAATTTAAGTAGAGACATTCTTTCCTCGTCCTTACTTTTAGTAATGACGTCTTTCTTCGTCCTTACTTTTAGTAAAGCCATCTTTCCTCGTCTTTACTTTTAGTATAGACTCCTTTTTTCGTCTTTACTTTTAGTAGAGACGTCATTCCGTGTCCTTACTTTTAGTAGAGGCTTCTTTCATCGTCCTTACTTTTAGTAGAGACTCCTTTCCTTGTCCTAAATTTAAGTAGAGACATTCTTTCCTCGTCCTTACTTTCAATAGGGACTCCTTTCCTTGTCCTTACTTTTAGTAAAGATATCTTTCTTCGTCCTTACTTTTAGTAAAGACATATTTTTCTATCTTTATTCCTAATAAAGATACTCTAAGGCTCATCTAGATAAACTAATATTGCTTTTTATAATCATTATAAAAATTTCTATTGAACAATTATCAAATCAAGTTTTAAGCTTTGTTTCTTTTAATTAGACCTTACTATCGGTACATTATTGTTGAAACTTTTTCTTAAAAACAAAATACCTTTTTATATGTTTTTAATATTAATGCATCACAGTTTTAATGTGTACAAAAGACTACATCACCGTTTCTTTGAACCCATTATAGTATTTTTTTCTAGCGAATTTGATTAGCAAATGTATTATGTTGAGATCAAAACAGACTCTCACATAATATTATATTAAACAGCGACTATCCCCATATGCAAGTAATGAGCCGTAGACAGATCGGCAGAGCCTAAACAATGCAGTGGGTATTGTCTGTGTTCCGTCACTACAACAAATTGGATCATGCGGAGATTACACTTGAGGTTCTACAGCCTACAGAGATATAACTGCAGTGTGACAGTGTTACTGAATTCACTTTGACTCGCTTCACTAAGCTAGGAAATAGGACAACTCTCTGTTTACAGATATATCTGACACAGTATCTTACTATTAATTTCGCTTAAGTGAAATAGACAATCCTATTCACTTCAGTTAATTGCAATTAATTGCTATTATTAATGTGTATAGATCATAGCCATAAATCTATTATTATTAACTATGATCTTGCATAGTGATGACAAAACCAAACCTATCTCTTAAAGTGGCGCTTTTGTGGATATATGTAGTGATTTAGAACACTTATTGTGGTCCACCTCCCATCTATTGATTGAGCTGATTCTAATTTCATTTTTTTCTAATTCTGTAGAGAACTAGCAGTTTTATATTTTAATTTACAAATGATTGTATATATAGGAGCGTCTATGGAGGTCATCTTAATGAATAATATAAATTGTCTCCACGTAAACTGGTTAATTTGTTTATTTTAAATTACAAAGCAGCTTTCAGCCTTCATAAGGTCATCTAAAGTAAGTACTGACATTTAACCAATAATCAAAGCGAAGCATAGAACTTCACAAATAACTGGCAACGAAAGAAAGATTTCAGTAATTAGTTTAACTTTTGTTTGTTCCTAGGTACTGATAATGGCCTTATGAAGGCTGAAAGCTGGTGCTTTGTAATTTTGAATAAACAAATTAGCCAGTTTTTATGGAGACAATTTATATTATTCATTACAAATGACAGGTTGTTTTGACTGAGATTGTTTTAGAACCACCTCATAATTATGGCTACAGAGGTTAGCAACAATATTGTTTTGGTATTCAAAACCCCATGGAAACGGTTTTGGTATTCAAAACCCCATGGAAACGGTTTTGGCATTCAAAACCCCATGGAAACGGTTTTGGTATTCAAAACCCAATGGAAACGGTTTTGGTATTCAAAACCCTAGGGAAACGGTTTTGGTAGCAACAATGAGGTTTACAATATTGTCACCAACATTTTATATTTATTATTAGAAAACGCGTTTCGACATTTTATTTATCTTCAGTGTTACTTGTTAGCACTGAGTTGTGTAGGCATGCTAACACTTAACATGTTTGTTAATAATTAATATAAAATTGTGGTGAGACGACCAAAAGGTCATACTCTCAACGTTTTTAATTGTTTTGTTCTTGTTTTTTCTCTGATTGTAATAATTTCTACGTTTCCATGAGTTATCAAAACTGTTTTGGTTTCAAACCACAAGTTTTTCCATGAGGAGTTTCCAAAACATTTTTCAAAAAACTATAAACTCCTAAACTCCCAGACAAGTTATAGTTAAGTTAGGTTATATCTCTGCTCATTATAACTACTGCGCTTGTCTTATTCTGTTTTTAATTCAATACCTGTTCCCTTGCTATATTTTCAAAACCAAAAAGCTGTTGTGACCTTGAACTCAAAAGTTTTTAAATCACCGTTCCCATGGGTTTTCAATACCAAAACCGTTTCCATGGGGTTTTGAATACCAAAACAATATCCATGGAGTTTTGAATACCAAAACCGTTTCCACAGGGTTCTGAATACCAAAACCTTTTCCATGGAGTTTTGAACACCAAAACCGTTTCCATGGGGTTTATAATACCAAAACCGTTTCCATGGGGTTTTGAATACCAAAACCGTTTCCATGGGGTTATGAATACCAAAACCGTTTCCACAGGGTTCTGAATACCAAAACCTTTTCCATGGAGTTTTGAACACCAAAACCGTTTCCATGGGGTTTAGGATACCAAAACCGTTTCCATGGGGTTTTGAATACCAAAACCGTTTCCATGGGGTTTTGAATACCAAAAACCGTTTCTCAAACGGTTTTGAAAACTCATGGCATGGTAGTTAGCTTATAGCTTAAATAAACATATCCATTGTAATTTAAAGTGACAAATATTATTCATATTTTAATAATAATGTATTTATAAAATAAAACCGTATCAAATTATTTAGAACTATACTTTTAAAAAATCTCTTTTAATAAATATTTATCCTTGAAAGCAAAAAATCTTTTTTAAAATTTAATAAAAGAAAACCATTTATCACGTGTTCTCAAATAATCACTGCACCTTATGCGAAATTACATCAACATTTCTAAAAGCAATACTAATTGAAAATTCTTTTTTTCTTCTTTAAGTATACCAATGAAAGAAACTCACTGGAAGCTTTACAAATGAATCGAAAAATCTATTTTACATTATGTATGAAGCTCAGTGTCGCAAATCATCGACCTTCCTTTTAAACAATACAGGTTGATAGTATACCAATCGATTCTCCAACTATAAAAGGATCGACTTTACGAAACAAAAAGCAAAAAAATAGCTACTAGTTTCCCAAACAAATTTACATATGAAATGAACGTCGTTCTATTTCTTTCAAAAAAAGATGAAAAGGAATCATGTTTCTTTGAAATTTTTCATTTTTTTTAGAGCGAGCAAGAATACAGTAAAGATAAAAACAGTGGAAGTGCTCGTATTATGTTTTTTTTACAAATTTATTATATGAGTAAAGATCCTTGTACTATTTACAACCCAGGGAAATATCCCCCTCAAATATTACACTTTTTTTATTATGTTGGTAGTTTCTTTTTTTTAAGGCACGTGAAATAAATATTGTTTTACATATTACATATATATATATATATATATATATATATATATATTCTTGATCTCTCTTCCTCGTCTTTTCTTTTACCCCTCATCCTCGATCACACTCTTTAAAAACTTATTTACTTAATGCGTCTGAATTTTAATAAAAAAATGTAGTTGTGTTATGACATGTTTATTGGGAAAATGCCCGAATTTATATGCAAGAATAAATATATATTTTGTCAAAATATTTTACACTGTAGTCTGTTAAATAATTCTGTTCTCAAAAATTAATTTTCTTAAGAAAAATTAGAAAAATCTATTTTTAATCATTGTTTGTATTACAATTATTTTAGAAAGTGAGAATATCTGTATGTTACGGAGTTTTCGTAATCCCGCCATGGATTAAGTATAATTTGAAAACATTTCCAATTATTAATTCATTCCGACCATTGAAAAATTATTTTATCTACGATTGATACGAAATATAAACATTGTATCTCTGTTTAGATGGGTAGAAAGTGATTCTTTACGTACTTGTATTCATTGCGCATGCGTGTTTCATAATTCCTCTTTTAAAAGAAGAATTCTTCACCTTAACACACGATTAGCGGTTTTGTTTTACATTTAACAAAACTAATTTGCAGTTTGTTTAATTAAAGTAGCTGTTTATATTGAGTTTTTAGTGAAAAACAATGAGTGATTTATGTGATTATGACGAAAATGAGGAGAATAATACGCCTCCCGAAATAATTAATTCGGCACAAAAATACAACTAATGAATTAATGTCATCTGTATCAAAAGAGAAATACGAACCTACACACAAGAAGTTTAATTTTTAAGTTTTTGGTAGTTTTCATACTACGGAAAGTTAAATTTTAATTTAAATCAAATTATAATTATTATTAACTACGGGAAACAGACAGTGAAAAATACACTCCAGCGCTGGAGTGTATTTTTTACTGTCTGTTTCCCGTAGTTAATAATAATTATAATTTGACAAGAAGTTTATTAAATATTTTTTTCTGTATTTATTATTAAAATCCAACAATCGTAGATAAAGTACGGTACGCAACTCGCGCGAAAACTGAATTTTGCTTTGCTCGTGTGGTTTTACTACCCTCGCTATCGCTGGGGTGCAAGCTCCACACTCGCATGCAAAATGCTTCTTTCCGCACTAGACGTGTAATATACTATTTAATGTTAACTTTCCGAGAAAATCATATGTTTTCCTCCCGTATGTAATGCCCCATTACATAATTTGGCCCTTCTTTAGAAGTGAACTCCCTATATAAAAAATAAGAGGGGTGTAACAGTCTAAAGAAGGTGTACGGAATGTTCTACTGTTACTCCCCTTATAAAAACAAAAGTGTGATATTACTTTTTCCTAAAGAACACCCCTTCGTCTTAATAGTTGTTCACTCAAAGTCATTTATATATTCTTAAAAAGAACAGGGGATTAATAATCTAAAGAAGTGCCCATTATTATAAATGCATATAAAATTAAATTGTACCATTTTACAATAGTATGCATGTTTATATTTTTAAATTAAAAAATATTTTATAAAATTAATAAATATCTGACTCATTTTATATTATCTAAACAAAAAGATAAAATAATATTTAAGCTTTATTAAATCATTTAGTTTGTTCAATCATTTGTTGACAACTAAATTAAACTATTGTTAAATTCAAGTTTATTTGTCATTTTGACATTTTATTTTATTTTATTAATAATAATAAAATTTAATTAATGATATAGTAGCATTATAAAGTAATAACAACTTAATGAAATTGTATTGCATGCGTACACAACATGCAGTACAATACAAAATATTTATCCATCATTATTTTATAAAATTAACACGTGTCGAATTAATAATATTATAAATTCATATTTACTGTTCATATTACAATTTTTTATGCAGTAATATTAATATTTGTTTATTCACTTAATAAAAAAAAAATAAAGCATACAATGAATGTCGAAGTAAAAGCTGTATTCCCAACAAATATCTAACCATGAAACAAGTCAAGTGTGTGCTAGTCAGTACACAGCGGGGGTCTATAGGCCACACTATATAGTGTTTAACTGTAAAGTGTATACACCGTGGTTTTTTAAAATGCTAACAAGCTTACTTTGAACCATTCTAAGGGTCTGATATTCTCAAAACACACTCTGATAAAGTATTTTTTTGCCACTGAACCGGACTACAACCATATAAATACATCGAAAAGACCATAATTATAAAAAAAACGTATTTTGTCAATAAAAAATAAAATAATATTTTTTTCGAAATTTCCAAAAAGTGGTATCTTTACTTTTGGTCGAAGAATGTTCAGGATTTATTTAAGATTTTTTGCACTTCACATAAGCGAGATAGAAGGGGGGACACGTTTCACACCCACTTCAAACTTGCCTACGCTCGCCCGATTAAAGTTATATCCAAAGAATTATATATTTTTGTAATCAGCTCGACGTACCCTTTCATATGATACCCCTCACGGTGTCGAAAAAAAAAAAAAATTTAACCCTTAAGTTTTTTTAGTCTAATTTTTTTGAAAAATATTTTTTTAAGTCGCTATATTTTTAAAATATGTGGGTAGGTACAAGAAACGTACATGCCAAATTTCAAAGTGATCGGACGAGAGGTGTAGCCGTTAGAGCACGCGAGAGGACGGACGGACAGACACACGCAGGAAAATATAAGGGTCCTTGGTTTTGCCTACGGACCCTAAAAAGGCCCTTGTTCCAGACCCCCTCCCCCTCCCAAAAAAGACAAGCTATCAAAGTAGTGATAACTACATTTTGGCCAAGTCTGCTCTTTCTTTAGTTTATAACCGTACTTCACTCTTACTTTATGTGTAATACTGCTCTTTTATATTTATTATTAACACTTGGCCAGTTTATAAATAAGACATAAAACAGACTTGGTCGCAATGTAGATATCATTAGTGTGATAGGCTGATTATTTTGGGAGGGGTTCTGGGATTTATTTTCCTTCCCACTATACCCACGTAACAACTATGTAACTACATAGCTACACATGATAGATGTTTTATGCCGTGCGTTCAGATCAAAATTGATTCATCGATCAAATATTTGTATTTATTATTTATTTAGTAGGAGTGGTAAATTTTTGCATATATATATGTATAATGTATATACATAAAGTAAAATTGTTTGACATTCATTTTGCTTTCAAGCTAACCGAAGGTAACTGAAGCTATGTTATCGTTCTGAAGAACGAAAATATTTTATGTCTCCGATTTCAAAAATTCCAAGACAGAAATCCGCTTTATCGTAGAGAACATTTTTGGTTCCGTGTCTGTCTGTCGGTCTGTAGGTCTTTCGCTAAATTTTTGCGAACCAACATATCTTAAAAACAACTCCAATTTTATCAAAATTTGAGTGGTAGGTCATAATTAGCCCATTGTTGGTCCCATATAAGTTTCAACCTTCTGCGTCCATTTGTTTCTCTTCGACATGCGCAGAAACATACATTTATTTACACATATATCTCTTTGTAAGTACTAATATGATGTTTATGAAATTGAGATGGGTTGTCGAAACTAGCCCGTTGATAACACAAGATTAATTTCATCCATTCATGCTCTTTAAATGTTGTTAAATTGATTCTTTAAATCTTACAACAAAAAAATCAAAAGAATTTTGACAGATTTAATAGCAGTTATCCCCAGATTAATTTGAACCGTCTCCGCTCCATTAATGTAAAAAATCAAAACAATTTTGACAGATTTAATAGCAGTTATCCCCAGATTAACTTGAACCGTCTCCGCTCCATTAATGTAAAAAATCAAAAAAATTTTTGACAGATTTAATAGCAGTTATCCCCAGATTAATTTGAACCGTCTCCGCTCCATTAATGTAAAAAATCAAAAACAATTTTGACAGATTTAATAGCAGTTATCCCCAGATTAATTTGAACCGTCTCCGCTCCATTAATGTAAAAAATCAAAACAATTTTGACGGATTTAATAGCAGTTATCCCCAGATTAATTTGAACCGTCTCCGCTCCATTAATGTAAAAAATCAAAACAATTTTGACAGATTTAATAGCAGTTATCCCCAGATTAATTTGAACCGTCTCCGCTCCATTAATGTAAAAAATCAAAACAATTTTGACAGATTTAATAGCAGTTATCCCCAGATTAATTTGAACCGTCTCCGCTCCATTAATGTAAAAAATCAAAACAATTTTGACAGATTTAATAGCAGTTATCCCCAGATTAATTTGAACCGTCTCCGCTCCATTAATGTAAAAAATCAAAACAATTTTGACAGATTTAATAGCAGTTATCCCCAGATTAACTTGAACCGTCTCCGCTCCATTAATGTAAAAAATCAAAACAATTTTGACAGATTTAATAGCAGTTATCCCCAGATTAACTTGAACCGTCTCCGCTCCATTAATGTAAAAAATCAAAACAATTTTGACAGATTTAATAGCAGTTATCCCCAGAATAATTTGAACCGTCTCCGCTCCATTAATGTAAAAAATCAAAACAATTTTGACAGTCTTGAAAAACGAAGGAAAAATGAAATTAAAAAAATGGATAATAATAGATTTTAAAAGCATAAAATCATTAAATTTTATGAAATAGGGCGCGAGGAAGCTAAATTGGCAGAGTTTATATTTTTTTCATATTTAAGAGGCAAACAACGGAATAATTATTTCCCTTTTTCACCATTAACCAGTAAAAAAATTGTTTTTTAAATAATTATCTTATCAAGAGTAAAAAGTAAATATTTAACATTTCATATCAACCGTATTCTTCCATGTTTTATAACAAGAACAAAAAAATAAAAAAATAGCATTAAGTTATAATCTCTTAGTTTTATTAAATGTTCCCAAGGGAAGGTTTGTTGAGAATGTAACTTATGGAATTTTTGCTTATTTTTATTTTTTATTTGTTTTCTTTAACTGTGTGAGTTAATCCAATGAATAAAGACCTCGGTACAATGGAATGTGCTGGTTTGTGCACTAAGACCTCATATGAGGAACAAACCAAGGTCGACAGAAAACCATTGCTTGGATCTTAACTGAAATATCTTAATAATAATCAATTTAACTTGATTATATTACTTTTCATGAAAAAGATAATAATAAAGAACTTTAAACACGTTTATTAATCTGAAGGTGTAAATTAAACTTTTTTACTTTAACTAGTTAATTTACTTTTTCGTTCAACTGCAAATTATTATTTTTTTTTTTTGTAAAAAGCAAAAATATCAATGATCTCATATTATTTTATACATTTAAATTTGAAAAAAAAAAAACAATTAAAGTATTACCTAATTGAAGCGAGCGTAAGCGAGCTTCTTACATTCAACGAAATATGCATCTTGTCTGTCTGTCTGTGTGTAACGTTTACGTGTCCGACGATAAATTGAGTAAAAGTTGGCCGATTTAGTTGAAATTTGGTATATATGTTCCTCTTACTAATACTCAGGCTAAGTTCGTTGGACAGCGTGATCCGCCCAAGAGTTCGTGCGCAATGCTCGCGTAAATGAGAGGTTCAAAAATTAAATTGGAATTTCAGGACGGGAAAAGATTCTATCATCATCTATTCGATGAGACGAACATTTTTTTCAAATAACATTTTTTAGTAAAACCAACAGCGACACCGCTATTAATTAATAAAGATCGCTAAAACTATTAAAGCGGACCTTAACGTTTATAATAGAGAAAACAACCTTTTTACCGATATCTACGTTCTAACGTAACGATTTTAATAAAACTTCATATACACCATCTAATGCACAATTGAAACAAGAATGCAAAATTTCAATTTGATACATGCAGTACGTTTTTTTGTAGCAAAGAAATACATTTTATAATAATTGAAAAGGAGATGTGTGGTTAAAGGAATAGTAAGAATACGGGGTGGTTCCCTTACTAGTAGCCGCTGTACTACTACCAGACCCACTATCTATCAACTCATTATGATTCATGATTATCTATTTTTTCAATATTCAATACATATTTATTACCATACGCTTGCTTCAATGATAGAGCCAAGCGATGCCTAGTTTAACTAAAATTATGTTTAGAGGTAGTTTGATTAATATCTAATATTTTATATTTATAGTAAAAGAAACAATATATAAAAGAAATAAAAAATGATAAAGCTTATAAGCTATGGTATTTGAAAAACAAGTGAAGTTGATGTAATAAAACGGACTCACGGACGTTTTTTTTATTTGACTCTACGGGTTTTTCCTTTACCTTTTACCGGCACTGATGATGGCCCATAGGATAGGCCGAAAACTAGTTTTGAGAAGTAATCATTCAACGAGTGTTTTTCCTTTTTCAGATATGTAGTATTTACGCGGAAAGTATTGTGATGAAAAGTATGTTTTCAGATTTTGATGTACCTACCCATTTTAATGTCCCATAAGTTTTAAAACGTGTCTTTTATTTTAATAGAAAATAATTGTAAAGGTTTTAAATAGTTTGGGATAGTTTGGGACTTAAAAGAGGAAGGTAAGTCCAGATATTATGGGTAAAGCATTTGCCTCCTTTCCATTGAACAGTGGAAGATATTATTAAATAGAGATTAATACTTAAGGACATAATAGTCCAGGAAAATAAGGAATAATAGGGCAAATAATTTATAAAGTTTTGAAACTTTGTGAAAACAATTTTAAGGGGTGTAGTAGTAAGAAACCGTAAAGTTCCCCCCTCTTGAGGGGGCGCGTACCCCCTCCTTAAAGTCCAAAATTTACTAATTTCAACCGTCTACGCTCTTTACATTTTGATAAATTGATACTTTAATTAATAACAAACAAACAAAAAATTAATCAACAGACAGACAGAAAGGGAACCAATTTAGAAAATGTAAATGTTGAAATTAATTTGGGGATATCTGCGGACTACTTTCGACAAACTATACAAATTTCATAATAATCAGTTGAGTACTTTTGAAGATATAGGTCTAAATAAATGTATGTTTGTGCGCATGTGGAGGATAAAATAATGGGCGCAGATGGTTGAAACTTATATTGGATCAACAATGGGCTAAGTATAACCTACCATCCCAATTTCATTAAAATCGGATGTGTTGTTTTTTAGATATCTTGTTTCGCAAAAATACGTTTTATCTCTATCCAACTACAATATCTCGAAAACGGTATGTCCTACTTCAAATGTGCATAGGACCTTTTATGTACAGAATTATGTGAGGAGTAATTTTGGTAATAACACTTCTCTTCAAAAAATAAACCGTTTTGCGTAAAAAGTGAAAAATAAGTAAATTTTGGACTTTAAGGAGGGGGGAGGGGGGGGGGGGGGACGCGTCCCCTCAAGAGGGGGGAATTTTACTGTTTCTTACTACTACAACCCTTATAAGTGTTTTCACGAAGTTTCAAAACTTTATAAATTATTTCCTCCATTAGCTGTTTTTTTTTACTAATTTGCCTGGACTATAAGTAATTTGAGACTTAAATGAGTAAGGTGTTAAAGAGTAGATTACAAATGTATATAACTATAACACATGAGGAAAATGTTTAATTTCCCACATGATTTTGTCAAAGACAATTAAAATTTAAAGAAGGTCTTTAGATGGTTACTCCCCTTATAAAAACAGTAGTGTGATATTCCTTTGTCCCAAAGCACATTGCACTGAAACATCTCTTAATAATAATTTAGTCAAAGTCATTTCTATTCTACAAAAACGTAGGGGAGTAATAATCTAAATTATAGCCTACTATCTAAAGTCTAAAGAAGTACCATGAAAGTTACTAGGCATCGCGTGGCTCTATCATTGAAGCGAGCGTATTGCAATGAAATACTGAATATTGAAATTTATTAATCATGATGAATGCCATAGTTGAAGATAAGGGGAAGAGGGTAGTGTAGGGAGAGTGGGGGTACTCGGTACAAAGCTTTACTTCCTAAACAAACCATACACTATACGACTATAACAATCTTCACCACCCGTGGTAGCTTTTAAACAATTATTATAAATGTATCTCGTCACTACGCAAAGAATTTTGCTTGTATCAAGTTGAAATTTTGCATACCTGTTTCAATTGTGCATTAGATGGTGTAAATGAAGTTTTATTAAAATCGTTTCGTTAGAACGTAAGATATCGGTAAAAAGGTTGTTTTCTCTATTATAAACGTTTAGGTCCGCTTTAATAGTTTTAGCGATCTTTATTAAGTCATAGCCGTGTCGCTGTTGGTTTTAGTAAAAAATGTTATTTGAAAAAAATGTTCGTCTCATCGAGTAGATGATGATAGAATCTTTTCCCGTCCTGAAATTCCAATTTAATTTTTGTACCTCTCGTTTACGCGAGCGTTGCGCGCGAACTCATGGACTGATCACGCTGTCCAACGAACTTAGCCTGAGTATTAGTAAGAGGAACATGTATACCAAATTTCAACTAAATCGGTCAACTTTTACTCAAGTTATCGTCACACGCGTAAACGTTACTGACAGACAGACAGACAGACAGACACGGAGCATATTTCGTTGAATGTAAGAAGCTCGCTACGCTCGCTTCAATTAATAAATTGGATAGGCGTGAAGTCTCACGTAAAAAGGGTTTCGTTGTTATCGCGAACATAAAATTAGTATAAGGGGGGCATTTTGACAAAATGGCGCGGAAAATGAAATATTACCCACAAGTGTTATATATATTTGTAATCTACTCTTTAATACCTTTCATTTGATACCCCTCACAAAATTTAAAAAAAAGATTTTTTCCCCGTGACGAGAATTATCCGCTATCTTGGATTCCGAGTTAATCGGATCAAATTGCTATTCTTATTTTTTCATTGGCCCATCAGACCGCACATTTTTCATATTTTTCTATATTTATAGTAAGAGCGGAAATACGATTTTAAGGGGGTGGACACGCAAAATTTCGATGTTTTTTGACAAAATGGCGCCGAAAAATTAAACACTATCCACAAGTGGTATATATATTTGTAATATACTCTTCAATACCTTTCAATTGATACCCCACTCAAAATTTAAAAAAATATTTTTTTCTCGTGACGAGAATTATCCGCCATTTTGAATTTGAACAGCTGATAATTTTGAGTTCTCTATATTTTTCCTGTGTGCGCGTCAAAACGATCTTTAATACTGGAAAGTTTCATGTTTTTATCTCTTTTTATTCAAAAGTTATTGGAACCGTACAGTGACAGACAGACACAGGAACGAAACTATAAGGGTTTCTTTTTTTTGGTTTTACCAACGAAACCCTAAAAAGTAGAATACAAAAATATATAAAACTTTAAGAAATTATTTAATTTTACTTATCATTTTGTCAAATAACATCCAGAATATCAATTTGATCTGATTCACTAGCCCTAGGAAAATTGATTTTTTTCGTGAGACTACACACTACACGTACAACCATTTTATTTTCTGTACTTTTTTACGCATAATTTCGCATGTGTCTAGATTAGTCATGCTGAACATATTGATCCTATCTTTTGCATGGTGCTACTTATCATGGTATCTATAGGATATAAAGTACACAACGCCAGCTGTTAGTGTAGCATGTGTTCTCCTACCTTGTCAGATTGGCATATCTTTGCACTAAAAATGTTCAGGAAGCTCATAAAATAACATTTTTAAAACCAAGTAACATTTACATTTGTATTATAATGAGTTTTTTAATGCAGACCTTTTTATTGAGACATGAGATTATAAAATATACTGCTTTATTTCAGATTTGAGAAGCGATTTGTTACAGCTTTCAATACTATTCCTGTTTCTCTAATATTAAACAACGCTTAATTTTAACAACTTCCCGTTAACAATAAACCATTAGTTGGTTATTTTCGTTTTATTTTTTTTTTTTATCCCATTTGTAACAGTTTTATTATTTCAAAAAATAGTCTGCTAATTAGTGTGTTACACGCCCGTTTACGCACTCAAATGATATTATGATTTTAAGCACGGTTCACACGCTCAAGCCATTTGCACAAACTGGTTTGCGCAAGCCGGTTTGTGCAAATGGCTTGAATGAAATAGCCATTCAGTTTGGCTTGCACAAACTTCATGCCTGTGTTTACACGCAACAATTTACTTGCACAAACTGGCTTGTACATGCCAGGTTTGTGCAAATAGCTTGAGCGTGTAAACGGGCCTTTACACAAACCATTATTGGTAACGCTATTTCAATTTTTTTACTACGTTTTTATTAGCTTGCTTTCTGGTTTGTTTGTTTGTTTGTCCGGTACAAATCTGGCAATCGATTTCTAACTAACTTCCCGAATAGCTAGACATTTGAAACTTTTAGCATAACTCAGAACACGATGACAATGCATTATTTTAATACTTTTAGCCATCTTTCAGCAGAATTTAATTGGGTTTCAGCAAATTTTGCTGTACGGAAAGTTAGTTCGGAAAAAATCCGCAAGTTATTTTATTTGTTTTGCCATATCCCATATTTACTCAATCTTCATTTTGACGGGTCTCAAATTTGTGATAGATAAACATTGAATGACAGCAACACAGGAAATATCGATTATATTATTTATCGATTATATTATTTATCGATTATATTATTTATCGATTATATTATTTCAAATATATCGGAGGCACGGTTTAGATTCGGTGTTGGTGAGATCCGTTGTACATAGATTTGTCCTTTTATAGGTTTAAGATCAACTCTCTCTGGTTGTCATTTATGTGAAGTAAATAAATTCGTAACTATTTTTTTTTTTTCACTAACATTATATATTATATAACAATAACGTAGTATATAAAAAAATATTTTTATCTTGAAATTTCCACCTTTTATTTTAAATCTGTCAAAATTGTTTTGATTTTTTACATGAATTCAAGTATTTATTAAACAAATTTGATAGAGTGCTGATGGTATAAATTAATATCGTCTGTAGACTACATTCGACATACCATCAATTTTTTCAAAAATAGGATGAGTACTTTCAAAGATATAGAGGTTAATCTTTGTATATTTGTGACCACGTGGAAGAAAAACTAATGGGTGCAGAAGGTTGAAACTTACATGGGGCCAATAATAGGCTTATTATGACCTACCATCTAAATTGCATTAAAATCAGATTAATAAATAAGATATGTTGTTTCTCAAAAATTGTGACAGACAGACAAGACATGGGTCCAAAAACGTTCTCTGATGGCTGAAACGGATTCCATAGCTTCCGATTTCCATAGCTTTCCGAGCATCCGAAGCTCGGAAAGCTATTGTGTATGTATCTATGAAGATGTATCTATCTATTATGCATCTAAGAAGAAATATTATGTTTACCTCTTTACTTTGGTTGTTGGTTGGCATAGAAATTTCGTTAATCTTCACAATATTTGCCTAAATCATGAGGTCGACTCGTAGAGACGGAACGACGGATAGTTAAACATTTTTTTTTTTTATTAGAGTGTTATCTATTTTTTTCTTCCGAGCTTGCAGAAGGTAAGGAAAGCATTAAGGTCCTTTTGAAGAACAATTTTACTACGTTTTTATTAGCTTGCATTCTTGTTTGTTTGTCCGGTACAAATCTGGCAATCGATTTCTGACTAACTTCCCGAATAGCTAGACATTTGAAACTTTTAGCATAGCTCAGAACTCGATGACAATGCATTATTTTAATACTTTTAGCCATCTTTCAGCAGAATTTAATTAGTTTTCAGCAAATTTTGCTGTGCGGAAAGTTAGTTCGGAAAAAATCCGCAAGTTTTTTTATTTGTTTTGCCATATCCAATATTTACGCAATCTTCATTTTGTATAGATAAACATTGAATGACAGCAAAACATTATTTATCGATTATATTATTTCAAATATATCGATGGCATGCTTTAGATTTGGTGTTGGGGAGATCCGTTGTACAAAGATTTATCCTTTTATAGGTTTAAGATCAGCTCTCTGGATGGTTGTCATTTATGTGAAGTAAATAAATTCGGAACTATTTTTTTTTCACTAACATTATATATTATATAACAATAACAATTATATTATCAACATTACATACAATTCAACAGAAAATTTAAAAACGTAGTATTTAAAAGTTCTTTTTATCTTGAAATTATTTATTTATGTCTTCGAAATCAAAAATTCCAAGACAGAAATTCGTTTGAGACAGAGAACGAAAATATATTGACCGGTAGACAAACATGGGATAAAAAATGTTTTCTGATGTCTGGAACGAATTTCTGTCTTGGAGTTTTTTAATTTGGAGACACACACAAAAAAAATCATTCATTCATCAGAACAATCTCATAGCTTCCGTCACCTTCGGCTAGCTCTTAAAAGGATAACATGATTAAGTATACGCGATAAGACTTGAGGAAGTTATGTTCCACACAAATTGGCATTTTATATTTAGTCTGCAATATTGTTTTTTTTTTTTGCTTATTAAAAGATTGATGTGTATAATCACAAAGAAAGTAGAATCATTTGTTAACGTTAAGTTTTGCTGGTATCGCAAACAGGGTTACACCTTGTTGAACTTTTACGTACGCGATTTATCAAAGTTGTATTTTTTCGTAAACTTTCACCTTTCTTTTACCCTTTGCCAAAACCCATAAGGTTTTTAGATATTTCCGTTTGTAAAAAAAAGGCGAAAGTTCTTTTGACTTCGGTTTGTTAATAAATACCTGTAAGCAAATTTGTCTTTTTTTTTTTTTTTTTTTAAAAAAAGGTTTTTTTTTTAGAAAACAACTTTTTTTTATATTTGAAGTTCTTTGTACTGTACAGGTTCGATGCGTTTTCTCCCGGTGAGGGATTTCACGGTTTGGTTGTTCTGTAAACGAGTGACATAACATACTTGATTTTGACCTTCGTCCGACAAGAGAAACTTATTTTGTAAGATATTGAAGTTTCAACTTATTATTTTATCCCCCCCCCTTAAAGATTTCAATTGTAAGTTGATTCGAACAGAAAATATGATGTGGAATATTTATTATTCTAATGGTATTCTAGTGGTAATAGAAGTTATAATACCTACTTACTATTTAATTATGTTAATTTTTAAGATTCTGCTACCTGAAATTATAACTAATTACAATTAATTTTATAATATTATTTTTTTTTTTATTCATTATTATCAAGAGTGAAGTGTTTTATTAAATTTGCCCTCGTATAGAAAAAAATCATTATAATTAACATCATCGTTTTAGTGTCTTGTTGTAAAATAAAACTTTTGATTCTAAATAAGTTTAGCATTATGCTTGTTCTATAATATTTGTATATAGATATTTAAAGAGTAGAGCTTTATTTAAATATTTGTTAGTTTATAGGTTTGTTAGTTTTGTTGTTTATTTAATTACTTGTCAGTTCATGTTTGTTAGTTTTGTTGTTTATTTGATTACTTGTCAGTTTATGTTTGTTAGTTTTATTTTTTATTTGATTACTTGTCAGTTTATGTTGTTTATTTGATTACTTGTCAGTTTATGTTGTTTATTTGATTACTTGTCAGTTTATGTTTGTTAGTTATGTTGTTTATTTGATTACTTGTCAGTTCATGTTTGTTAGTTTCGTTGTTTATTTGATTACTTGTCAGTTTATGTTTGTTAGTTTTATTGTTTATTTGATTACTTGTCAGTTTATGTTGTTTATTTGATTACTTGTCAGTTTATGTTTGTTAGTTTTGTTGTTTATTTGATTACTTGTCAGTTTATGTTGTTTATTTGATTACTTGTCAGTTCATGTTTGTTATTTTCGTTGTTTATTTGATTACTTGTCAGTTTATGTTTGTTAGTCTTGTTGTTTATTTGATTACTTGTCAGTTTATGTTTATTAGTTTTGTTTTTGATTTAATTACTTGTCAGTTTATGTTTGTTAGTCTTGTTGCTTATTTGATTACTTGTCAGTTTATGTTTGTTAGTATTGTTGTTTCTTAGTTAAGGTTAGTTAGTATGAATATTTTTAATAATTGAACGAAGCAAAACGATATCTAAAAAAAAAAAACAATCTCTCTCTCTGCCTTATCGCATATTACGATAATCTTAATAAAAGTAGACCTTTTTAGCTGCCTTGTGGTACATTTATTGTATTCAATAAAATAGCTTTCCGAGCATCCGAAGCTCGGAAAGCTATTGTGTATGTATCTATGAAGATGTATCTATCTATTATGCATCTAAGAAGAAATATTATGTTTACCTCTTTACTTTGGTTGTTGGTTGGCATAGAAATTTCGTTAATCTTCACAATATTTGCCTAAATCATGAGGTCGACTCGTAGAGACGGAACGACGGATAGTTAAACATTTTTTTTTTTTATTAGAGTGTTATCTATTTTTTTCTTCCGAGCTTGCAGAAGGTAAGGAAAGCATTAAGGTCCTTTTGAAGAACAATTTTACTACGTTTTTATTAGCTTGCATTCTTGTTTGTTTGTCCGGTACAAATCTGGCAATCGATTTCTGACTAACTTCCCGAATAGCTAGACATTTGAAACTTTTAGCATAGCTCAGAACTCGATGACAATGCATTATTTTAATACTTTTAGCCATCTTTCAGCAGAATTTAATTAGTTTTCAGCAAATTTTGCTGTGCGGAAAGTTAGTTCGGAAAAAATCCGCAAGTTTTTTTATTTGTTTTGCCATATCCAATATTTACGCAATCTTCATTTTGTATAGATAAACATTGAATGACAGCAAAACATTATTTATCGATTATATTATTTCAAATATATCGATGGCATGCTTTAGATTTGGTGTTGGGGAGATCCGTTGTACAAAGATTTATCCTTTTATAGGTTTAAGATCAGCTCTCTGGATGGTTGTCATTTATGTGAAGTAAATAAATTCGGAACTATTTTTTTTTCACTAACATTATATATTATATAACAATAACAATTATATTATCAACATTACATACAATTCAACAGAAAATTTAAAAACGTAGTATTTAAAAGTTCTTTTTATCTTGAAATTATTTATTTATGTCTTCGAAATCAAAAATTCCAAGACAGAAATTCGTTTGAGACAGAGAACGAAAATATATTGACCGGTAGACAAACATGGGATAAAAAATGTTTTCTGATGTCTGGAACGAATTTCTGTCTTGGAGTTTTTTAATTTGGAGACACACACAAAAAAAATCATTCATTCATCAGAACAATCTCATAGCTTCCGTCACCTTCGGCTAGCTCTTAAAAGGATAACATGATTAAGTATACGCGATAAGACTTGAGGAAGTTATGTTCCACACAAATTGGCATTTTATATTTAGTCTGCAATATTGTTTTTTTTTTTTGCTTATTAAAAGATTGATGTGTATAATCACAAAGAAAGTAGAATCATTTGTTAACGTTAAGTTTTGCTGGTATCGCAAACAGGGTTACACCTTGTTGAACTTTTACGTACGCGATTTATCAAAGTTGTATTTTTTCGTAAACTTTCACCTTTCTTTTACCCTTTGCCAAAACCCATAAGGTTTTTAGATATTTCCGTTTGTAAAAAAAAGGCGAAAGTTCTTTTGACTTCGGTTTGTTAATAAATACCTGTAAGCAAATTTGTCTTTTTTTTTTTTTTTTTTTTAAAAAAGGTTTTTTTTTTAGAAAACAACTTTTTTTTATATTTGAAGTTCTTTGTACTGTACAGGTTCGATGCGTTTTCTCCCGGTGAGGGATTTCACGGTTTGGTTGTTCTGTAAACGAGTGACATAACATACTTGATTTTGACCTTCGTCCGACAAGAGAAACTTATTTTGTAAGATATTGAAGTTTCAACTTATTATTTTATCCCCCCCCTTAAAGATTTCAATTGTAAGTTGATTCGAACAGAAAATATGATGTGGAATATTTATTATTCTAATGGTATTCTAGTGGTAATAGAAGTTATAATACCTACTTACTATTTAATTATGTTAATTTTTAAGATTCTGCTACCTGAAATTATAACTAATTACAATTAATTTTATAATATTATTTTTTTTTTTATTCATTATTATCAAGAGTGAAGTGTTTTATTAAATTTGCCCTCGTATAGAAAAAAATCATTATAATTAACATCATCGTTTTAGTGTCTTGTTGTAAAATAAAACTTTTGATTCTAAATAAGTTTAGCATTATGCTTGTTCTATAATATTTGTATATAGATATTTAAAGAGTAGAGCTTTATTTAAATATTTGTTAGTTTATAGGTTTGTTAGTTTTGTTGTTTATTTAATTACTTGTCAGTTCATGTTTGTTAGTTTTGTTGTTTATTTGATTACTTGTCAGTTTATGTTTGTTAGTTTTATTTTTTATTTGATTACTTGTCAGTTTATGTTGTTTATTTGATTACTTGTCAGTTTATGTTGTTTATTTGATTACTTGTCAGTTTATGTTTGTTAGTTATGTTGTTTATTTGATTACTTGTCAGTTCATGTTTGTTAGTTTCGTTGTTTATTTGATTACTTGTCAGTTTATGTTTGTTAGTTTTATTGTTTATTTGATTACTTGTCAGTTTATGTTGTTTATTTGATTACTTGTCAGTTTATGTTTGTTAGTTTTGTTGTTTATTTGATTACTTGTCAGTTTATGTTGTTTATTTGATTACTTGT
The DNA here is from genome assembly GCA_951217055.1 of Gerris lacustris. Taxonomy (NCBI): domain Eukaryota; kingdom Metazoa; phylum Arthropoda; class Insecta; order Hemiptera; family Gerridae; genus Gerris; species Gerris lacustris. Next base: position 57,221,630 of record OX578283.1, on the reverse strand, counting down.
CAGTTCATGTTTGTTATTTTCGTTGTTTATTTGATTACTTGTCAGTTTATGTTTGTTAGTCTTGTTGTTTATTTGATTACTTGTCAGTTTATGTTTATTAGTTTTGTTTTTGATTTAATTACTTGTCAGTTTATGTTTGTTAGTCTTGTTGCTTATTTGATTACTTGTCAGTTTATGTTTGTTAGTATTGTTGTTTCTTAGTTAAGGTTAGTTAGTATGAATATTTTTAATAATTGAACGAAGCAAAACGATATCTAAAAAAAAAAAACAATCTCTCTCTCTGCCTTATCGCATATTACGATAATCTTAATAAAAGTAGACCTTTTTAGCTGCCTTGTGGTACATTTATTGTATTCAATAAAATAGCTTTCCGAGCATCCGAAGCTCGGAAAGCTATTGTGTATGTATCTATGAAGATGTATCTATCTATTATGCATCTAAGAAGAAATATTATGTTTACCTCTTTACTTTGGTTGTTGGTTGGCATAGAAATTTCGTTAATCTTCACAATATTTGCCTAAATCATGAGGTCGACTCGTAGAGACGGAACGACGGATAGTTAAACATTTTTTTTTTTTATTAGAGTGTTATCTATTTTTTTCTTCCGAGCTTGCAGAAGGTAAGGAAAGCATTAAGGTCCTTTTGAAGAACAATTTTACTACGTTTTTATTAGCTTGCATTCTTGTTTGTTTGTCCGGTACAAATCTGGCAATCGATTTCTGACTAACTTCCCGAATAGCTAGACATTTGAAACTTTTAGCATAGCTCAGAACTCGATGACAATGCATTATTTTAATACTTTTAGCCATCTTTCAGCAGAATTTAATTAGTTTTCAGCAAATTTTGCTGTGCGGAAAGTTAGTTCGGAAAAAATCCGCAAGTTTTTTTATTTGTTTTGCCATATCCAATATTTACGCAATCTTCATTTTGTATAGATAAACATTGAATGACAGCAAAACATTATTTATCGATTATATTATTTCAAATATATCGATGGCATGCTTTAGATTTGGTGTTGGGGAGATCCGTTGTACAAAGATTTATCCTTTTATAGGTTTAAGATCAGCTCTCTGGATGGTTGTCATTTATGTGAAGTAAATAAATTCGGAACTATTTTTTTTTCACTAACATTATATATTATATAACAATAACAATTATATTATCAACATTACATACAATTCAACAGAAAATTTAAAAACGTAGTATTTAAAAGTTCTTTTTATCTTGAAATTATTTATTTATGTCTTCGAAATCAAAAATTCCAAGACAGAAATTCGTTTGAGACAGAGAACGAAAATATATTGACCGGTAGACAAACATGGGATAAAAAATGTTTTCTGATGTCTGGAACGAATTTCTGTCTTGGAGTTTTTTAATTTGGAGACACACACAAAAAAAATCATTCATTCATCAGAACAATCTCATAGCTTCCGTCACCTTCGGCTAGCTCTTAAAAGGATAACATGATTAAGTATACGCGATAAGACTTGAGGAAGTTATGTTCCACACAAATTGGCATTTTATATTTAGTCTGCAATATTGTTTTTTTTTTTTGCTTATTAAAAGATTGATGTGTATAATCACAAAGAAAGTAGAATCATTTGTTAACGTTAAGTTTTGCTGGTATCGCAAACAGGGTTACACCTTGTTGAACTTTTACGTACGCGATTTATCAAAGTTGTATTTTTTCGTAAACTTTCACCTTTCTTTTACCCTTTGCCAAAACCCATAAGGTTTTTAGATATTTCCGTTTGTAAAAAAAAGGCGAAAGTTCTTTTGACTTCGGTTTGTTAATAAATACCTGTAAGCAAATTTGTCTTTTTTTTTTTTTTTTTTTTAAAAAAGGTTTTTTTTTTAGAAAACAACTTTTTTTTATATTTGAAGTTCTTTGTACTGTACAGGTTCGATGCGTTTTCTCCCGGTGAGGGATTTCACGGTTTGGTTGTTCTGTAAACGAGTGACATAACATACTTGATTTTGACCTTCGTCCGACAAGAGAAACTTATTTTGTAAGATATTGAAGTTTCAACTTATTATTTTATCCCCCCCCTTAAAGATTTCAATTGTAAGTTGATTCGAACAGAAAATATGATGTGGAATATTTATTATTCTAATGGTATTCTAGTGGTAATAGAAGTTATAATACCTACTTACTATTTAATTATGTTAATTTTTAAGATTCTGCTACCTGAAATTATAACTAATTACAATTAATTTTATAATATTATTTTTTTTTTTATTCATTATTATCAAGAGTGAAGTGTTTTATTAAATTTGCCCTCGTATAGAAAAAAATCATTATAATTAACATCATCGTTTTAGTGTCTTGTTGTAAAATAAAACTTTTGATTCTAAATAAGTTTAGCATTATGCTTGTTCTATAATATTTGTATATAGATATTTAAAGAGTAGAGCTTTATTTAAATATTTGTTAGTTTATAGGTTTGTTAGTTTTGTTGTTTATTTAATTACTTGTCAGTTCATGTTTGTTAGTTTTGTTGTTTATTTGATTACTTGTCAGTTTATGTTTGTTAGTTTTATTTTTTATTTGATTACTTGTCAGTTTATGTTGTTTATTTGATTACTTGTCAGTTTATGTTGTTTATTTGATTACTTGTCAGTTTATGTTTGTTAGTTATGTTGTTTATTTGATTACTTGTCAGTTCATGTTTGTTAGTTTCGTTGTTTATTTGATTACTTGTCAGTTTATGTTTGTTAGTTTTATTGTTTATTTGATTACTTGTCAGTTTATGTTGTTTATTTGATTACTTGTCAGTTCATGTTTGTTATTTTCGTTGTTTATTTGATTACTTGTCAGTTTATGTTTGTTAGTCTTGTTGTTTATTTGATTACTTGTCAGTTTATGTTTATTAGTTTTGTTTTTGATTTAATTACTTGTCAGTTTATGTTTGTTAGTCTTGTTGCTTATTTGATTACTTGTCAGTTTATGTTTGTTAGTATTGTTGTTTCTTAGTTAAGGTTAGTTAGTATGAATATTTTTAATAATTGAACGAAGCAAAACGATATCTAAAAAAAAAAACAATCTCTCTCTCTGCCTTATCGCATATTACGATAATCTTAATAAAAGTAGACCTTTTTAGCTGCCTTGTGGTACATTTATTGTATTCATTTATCAATGTGAAGATGAAGCTTATCAAATAGCTCGAGATAACTATTCGTTTATCATAAAAAATGCTTTGCTTTTTCTATGGATTTCTCAATAGGGAAAAATTACCAGGGTCTGGGGAAAAAGTTATTTAATTAAAAGTTGCTGTCTTCATCCAACAGTTGAAGGATTCATATAATTGATTAGTATAAATTAGTCTAATTTGGAGTGTTTGAAAACAAAGGATTACAAACTTGGAAGTGTTAGCAAGAAAATATTAGTTTTTTTTGTTGAGATTTAAAGTGGCATAAATAAAATGTAAAGTCATACGTCAAAAAATTAAGTCAATTGTTGTTTGGGTTTAATCAGAAAATATGATTTTAACTATAAATTAGTTTTTTATGTGTCTAAGAACAATTTGGATCCCAACAGGTTATGGGCCCAGATTTTTAGTATTAAATGATTATTAAGAACAATTTGGACCCCAACAGGTTATGGGCCCAGATTTTTAGTCTTAAATGATTATTAAGAACAATTTGGACCCCAACAGGTTATGGGCCCAGATTTTTAGTCTTAAATGATTTTATCATTGATTTTTCCACGTTATCTACATTTGTATTAGGTCCTATTATTAAAATATTGTCAACAAAAACTACTATCCTCAGCATCTCTCCTACATATAAGCAAACATCGTGTTTTGATCTCTTTAACCCTTTGCTCATAACGAACTGGTTAAATCTTTCGTTCCAACATCGCGGTGCTTCTCGTAATCCGTATAACGACCGCTTTAGTTTGAAGTCAGTTTCTTATCACCTTTAACACCCTTTGGAATTTTTGTGTATAGATACAACAAAGTAACTATAAGGTGTTTTGTAACAGAGCGTGGTTAATTAATTAATATTAATAATTAAAATGGCGGATATCTAACTGTAATAACACTATACAGGTTTGACAATTATTCAATTAAGTATGTGTGTAATAATGTAATAATAATTTTATTGTAATTATTCATAATATTAAATGTTAATTTAATAATTTGTTTTTAAAATGTCAAGTTTGACATTTATTAAGAATAGGTTTAAGAGTCTATGGAATAACTTATCCTGCAGCACATTAGACAATGGAGAAACATTTTTGTTTCTGATTTAATAAGCGGTCTAATAACAGCATTAGTCAAATTCACTCTTTTCAATGAGTAATTAATCAATATTCTCTACTTAGATATTAACTCAATGTTCTCCTCTACTTCGATACTAACTCAATATTCTCTACTTAGATACTAACTCAATATTCTCCTCTACTTAGATACTAACTCAATATTCTCTACTTAGATACTAACTCAATATTCTCTACTTAGATACTAACTCAATATTCTCCTCTACTTAGATACTAACTCAATATTCTCTACTTAGATACTAACTCAATATTCTCCTCTACTTAGATACTAACTCAATATTCTCTACTTAGATACTAACTCAATATTCTCCTCTACTTAGATACTAACTCAATATTCTCTACTTAGATACTAACTCAATATTCTCCTCTACTTAGGTACTAACTCAATATTCTCTACTTAGATACTAACTCAATATTCTCCTCTACTTAGATACTAACTCAATATTCTCAACTTAGATACTAACTCTATATTCTCTACTTAGATACTAACTCAATCCACTCTACTTACTTAATTACTCAATTCACTTTTATCTTAAAAAATGCGATATAAATTAAGAATCTTCAAAGTATTCAATAAAATGTTATAGAGTAATATTTATAAACTAGAAATTACAATCCTTTTTAACACTATGGACGTGATAACTCGTTTTGTGTCCATGTAATGTGACAGCTATAGACGAGATAAATTGTTGTGAGATTATGAACGAGTTTACTCGTCAACCTGCCTGTATAAAATACATATTCTAAATAATTTTTGTTTAATACTCTGCACTGAATATAAAAATATAATATAAAAATGGGGCCGTCAGTAGTACTTTAGCATTGATAAAGTAAAAAATCAATCATATGGGACCAGGCTTACTCTACTAAAACAAATCTTCTTTAAAAAATGGAAGACTATTCGTTCATTTTACTATTGCGTAGACTATAGTATACGTTGGTATCATTATGATTAATGCCCATGTTTAGAGTCGTAATGAAGTTTTAGGTCATCCAGTTACTGATTCTTGAAGAGAGTAAGTTCAAAAGTTTCTTATCCAGGGAAGGGAAGTCGTGTTTTGCTAGTCGAGCAGTATGCATGACTAAGTATAAATTGAGACGAGCAGTATGCATGACTAAGTATAAATAGAGATGTCTCTAAAAAAAGTTTCTTTAGTGGGGAGACAACTTTCTTAATTTAGGTGGTCATGATGTTTTAAGGTAGTAATAAAGTTAAGTGAGGAAGTAACAAAATTTAACGTTTTTACTTCCTCAGAACAACATGGCTTCCTCTGAAAATACTTACCTAACTTCCTACACTGAATGCGAAACTTTGGGTGTAACACCCATCAAAATGCAGTCCCCCACCAGGAGTACTAGAGCTTCACTCTCATGAACTAGGGTTCAATTCTCAGTAATGAGTCAGATTTTATTTGATTTTTTAACGGTATAATAATACCAATTGACTACAACCGTGGTGAGTATTTGCCTTCTGCCTTCTTGGTCATGGGTTCGAATACAAGTGACTTAACCGTATTATTAATACTAATAAATAAATGACATATTATCATACGTACATCATGCTTTCAAGTTGTTTATCAATTCCTTGGTCCTGTGTAACTCTATGCTTTGGCAAAGTGTTAACAATACTATTAGCTTTATCATTATAGTTTCCTAGAATCCCACGGTACATGTTGTAAACCAATCTTCGAACATGTGGATCTGTTGTATCCACTTTAGACGTCATTTTTACTACTTAAAGTTCACTCAACTAAATCGTTAAAAATTTAAATTGCTCAATAAAAACTTATTTGAGTCAATAATAATTTCATATAAATTAAAAGTTAAATGTTAAATAAGACTTTTTTAATTCACTTCTTAAATCACTTTTAAGGTTAATAGTTTTAAATTTTATTTTAATTTACACTATTTAAAGTCCAATTTGTAAAAATGTATTCCTCAAATAGAGAACCTTCGTACTGTAGAGCAAAAACTAAAGTGCCCCGAACAGACTCCTTGCAGTGTCCAATATATTATCAAGAACTTAAATCTTTAAGATCCAAGTGACTCACTAACAAATATAAATGTACAGATATAACATAAGTGTTCAATTAGTAATATATATATATATATATATATATATATATATATATATATATTACTATAAATGTGTGTGTGTGTGCAAATTTGATCTAATCTTAAAATTGATTTTACTTAACACTTATGATTTTGATTTATAATCTTTAAAAGTGTTAAATAAACTTCTAATAATTAAAAATTATTTAAACTAAAAATAGATTTCTTTAGAAGTTTTTTTATCAACATTATTGGTTTTTTCAAATTTTTTTTCTCGAATGTTTTAATAATGCAATTTTGAAGTTAAATTTTCATTTATATTTTTTTAAAAAATGTATTAAGTAATCATTTAATCAATTTTTTATAAAGCGTTTATCATTTATTTGTATATGCTTATTTTGTATTGTAATATGTTAGTATTTGGTTTTTTAAATTGATTTTTATTTCAAATTAAATTTTTTGTTTTAATCTACTTAATTTTAGTTTTATTATTGTTATTGATTTTTATTTATATTTTATTGAATTCATTTAATTTTCAATGGAAATGTTATAATTGAATCTTTATTTTTAATTTTATTGATTTAATTTTTTTATTTGTAAACAATTTATTTAAAGAATATTTTCAAAATAACTCAAGAACAAAATGATTTATTACTTTAATTTGCAATGTAATCAATTATTTATTGTTTATTTTTTTTTAATGATAATTACTTTGCTTTACATAATAAAAAAAAAGAAAAATGCTTACTTCTAAAAAAAAATATAAATAAAGCAAAAATAAAATGTTTAGTGTTATGTCTCGTTTGTTTTCTAATTACGTTTATAGGGGAAAATGCGTAAGGGAGTTTTGGCTGGAGCGATGAGTACAGCGCGGTTAGTTGTATGCGACTGAAGTCGGTTAGTTTGAATACGGTTAGTCAGCTATGGGTAGGAAGAAGAAGGCGAAGCAGAAAAGAAGAAGAAACAGAAACAAGTCTGCCGCCACTATTGGTATGGTTGATGGAGGTATGGTTGGTGGGGGGTCCAAGTTGCGACGTCACAGTTGCAATCCAATCACACAACAGTCGGCTTGGTAAACCTGTTTCCACTATGACTCACTTGTACAACTCATATCGCTTCCACTAACTAGTCAGCTTCAGGGTTTTCTCTGTTTTGATGTTTTCTAAGCATTGTGCGTTTTGCGTAGATGTCACATAAGAATCAATAGGATTGTTTAGATCTCTCTGGAATATCCAATTTTAGGAACTGGACTGAATTGGCGAACAACACTACAGCTCTATAAATTCTTTTGATCTTAAGATAAATTATTAATTAAATTAAATTAATTAAATTATTTTTGGTGCCTTTACAATTTGAATTGTAGGAGGTTAAAAGGAACAAAGTAATTTTTGGTACTTGTTAATTAGAAGCCCTCTCTAAAAGTTAGAGATCACCTTTCTAACACCTCCAACCACCTCTAACCACCAGTATATTTTTGACCTCTAACCACATCCAACCACCTCTAACTTTTAGACCTCTAAGCACATCCAACCACCTCTAACTTTTAGACCTCTAAGCACATCCAACCACCTCTAACTTTTAGACCTCTAAGCACTTCCAACCACCTCTAACTTTTAGACCTCTAACCACATCCAACCACCTTTAACTTTTAGACCTCTAACCACATCCAACCACCTCTAACTTTTAGACCTCTAACCACATCCAACAACCTCTAACTTTTAGACCTCTAAGCACATTCAACCACCTCTAACTTTTAGACCTCTAAGCACATCCAACCACCTCTAAATTTTAGACCTCTAAGCACATCCAACCACCTCTAACTTTTAGACCTCTAAGCACATCCAACCACCTCTAACTTTTAGACCTCTAACCACATCCAACCACCTCTAACTTTTAGACCTCTAACAACATCCAACCACCTCTAACTTTTAGACCTCTAAGCACATCCAACAACCTCTAACTTTTAGACCTCTAAGCACATTCAACCACCTCTAACTTTTAGACCTCTAAGCACATCCAACCACCTCTAAATTTTAGACCTCTAAGCACATCCAACCACCTCTAACTTTTAGACCTCTAAGCACATCCAACCACCTCTAACTTTTAGACCTTTAAGCACATCAAACCACTTCTAACTTTTAGACCTCTAAGCACATCCAACCACCTCCAACCACCTGCAACCACCTCCAACTTTTAAGGAGGGCACCTAATTAACAACTACATAGTTTTTAAAGCATTATTAGGGTCTGTAGGCAAAAACGAGGACCCTTTAGACTTTAGACCCTTATACATTCCTGGAATTGTCTGTCTGTTTTGTTGATGGTTGATAGTTATTATTATTATTATTAAAATATAGTTTTAAAGTTTATCAAAAAATATCCCCTCCCCAAAAACATCTTAAATAATTAAAAAAAAAAAATTATCTGGAGAACCAATTGGGCTGAACACACCGAAGTAGTTTCATTGCGTTTGGACCATAAAAATCCATGAAAAGGCGTTGGTTTATAGTTTTTTTCGATTTTTGGAAGAGAAAAATAACCGATAGAATTCCAGACATTATTTCAGATGAGAAAGTTTCAGTAAGTTATAAACAATTGTTCGGAATAACTAGTGTAATAATATTGAAAGAGTTACATAAAAAATTAAATGAAAAAAACTGACTAAAATAATATTGAATTATATAAATGGAATATTGAGAGTATAACTATTAACTTGAATTATGCTTCCGAGCATTATTACCTTATACTATCTAATATTACCGTATCAATATAATTATATCTGCACCGACAGTAACAGAAGCATGCATAGATCACTCTAAAATCACGTCTATCACTTTTTTATCCTACGTAGTCCCATCGCAACCTTCTGCGCACCTTTCTTACTCTCGCAAATTAGCACCATCTATTTTTTCATGTTTTATATCTATCTTAATAGGCACTTCTTTAGATTGCTATTCCCTTATATTTTTTCAGAATATAAATAACTATTAAAACAAAGGGATGTTTAGTCCAATGAACTTTGGGACAAAGAAATATCATACTTCTGTTTTTATAAGGGGAATAAACGTCTAAAGAAGAACATTCCGTACACCTTCTTTAGATTGTTACTCCTCTCTGATTTTTTTATAAGGGGAGTAACAATCTAAAGATGTGCCGTAATATAGTTTACTTTTCAGTTACATATTTGACTCTGACCATTTGTCCATTGATAGTAGTGCCACATTAATTTGCTGACGTTAATATATTTAATGTTTTAAATGCTTTTAACTAAAAGAAGAGGAAAAAACCCAAGAAGTTATTTGTAAACTGTGTGCTGAACCACTTAAAACTGGGCAAATAAAAGAAATAAGATAAAACAAACAATATTCTACCCAGACTTATCTTATTTTAGATAAGATTAATATTTATTAAGTGAAAGTTCTAAAACGTACTACTTAACAGGTTGAGGCAGGTAGAAGTTTGTTTGCATTCAACAGGTAATTAGATATAAATAAACGCAGGTAGAATGAAAAGTAACAGTACTGGGCGTTAACATTCTGTAATTCAAAGGGCTGCCGGTTAAACCCAAAATACTTTTAAAAAGGTCAGGTTATTTTATACTGCATTTATTAGAAACACATTTTACTTTTTTTTAAACTAGTTCAGAAAGGTTTTGTTGCGAAAAGTAATTATCAGTAGGATTTCGGAAGTTTGGAATGCTAAGAATTCGTCCGCTGCCAAGAGTGTCAACGTCCGATGATTCACATAGACATTTTCAATATTTATAATAGAAAGATTGTTATTACTATTATTTATTTTATTTTGTATACTGGAGGTTATATATTGGATATAAAAGTCCAATTTTGAGAAAAGAAGGGCTTTAATAAGAGAGATGGGGACCTTAATTTGAACTTACAATAACCGGCATGGTTCGAGGTGGTTAGAATCGGCAAGAATCGAGTTAGTTAGAACCAGCAATGATCGATGTTGTCAGAACCAAGCAAGGATCGAGGTGGTTAAAATCGGCTAGGATCGTGATGGTTAAAACCAGCAAGGATTGAGCTGGTTAGAATTGGCAAGGATGGATGTGGTTAGAACCAGCATAGATCGAGATGGTTAAAAATAAAACCGGCAATGATCGAGGTAATTAGAACCAGCAAGGATCGAGGTGGTTAAAATCGGCTAGGATCGTGATGGTTAAAACCAGCAAGGATTGAGCTGGTTAGAATTGGCAAGGATGGATGTGGTTAGAACCAGCATAGATCGAGATGGTTAGAACTAAAACCGGCAATGATCGAGGTAATTAGAACCAGTAAGGATCGAGGTGGTTAGAACTGAGAACCAGCGAGGATCAAGGTGGTTAGAATCGACAATGATCGAGGTGGTGAGAACCAGCAAGGGTCGAGGTGGTTAGAACCAGCAAGATCAAGGTGGTTAGAACCAGCAAGATCAAGGTGGTTAGAACTTAGAACCAGCGAGGATTAAGGTGGTTAGAACCGGCAAGGATCAAGGAATCGAGGTGCTTAAAACAGGCAATAATCGAGGTGGTTAAAACTAGCAAGGAACGAGATGGTTAGAATCGGCAAGGATCGAGGTGCTTAAAACCTGCAATGATCGAGGTGGTTAGAACTATAGAAGGTAGAAGGATCGAGATGGTTAGAACCAGGGCTCGATTTGAGGCGGAACGCGGCGGAAACGCCTCTCTCTCTCTGATAAATAAAAAAAAAAATATCGGCACTAATATTTGCACTAAGAGTGTGGGTTTATGTCTAAAACTGCTTAACATGTTGTTTTTGAACGTTTATTTTTCAATTTTTTCCCGGGGACGGACCCCCGGGAGAGAGGGTAGGTTGTAGTTCCGGCACCTCATTTGCTAGAAATCAAGCACTGGTTAGAACTATAGAAGGTAGAAGAATCGAGATGGTTAGAACCAGCAAGGATCAAGGTGGTTAGAACCAGCAAGCATCAAGGTGGTTAGAACCAGCAAGGATCAAGGTGGTTAGAACCAGCAAGGATCAAGGTGGTTAGAACCAGCAAGGATCAAGGTGGTTAGAACCAGCAAGGTTTCGAGCTTTTTGAAAGTAATGTCCATAGGTCTATATTGCCAGGCTGATGAGACATTCTCTTCTGTATTTGTTTTCCAATATGTGATAGCGAATCATAAAAGAGGTGCAGTTCAATAAACAAACAAAGTCTTCACACAAAATGATTTAATAAACAACAAATTGAAACATTACATCGGTTTTGGCTGTTCTAATCACTTGCAATTCCAAAGACATTCCATGGCAATCATATGGGCTTTGCAGAAGAAGAATCTGCATTAGAACATCCGAAATAAGTCAATTGTTTCAATTACAATAATTTTGTGAGAAAACGTTATTTAGTTATTGAACATCACCTCTCTCATGAAATGAAGACATGTTTAAAAGTTATAATTATATATGTATAGATACAGGTAAAAGATATATTTTTGTAGATGCATCGGGACATGTTTAACTATTATTATATTAATTACTATTCATACATATATGTATATATAAAATATATACATACTATACCGTGCAATCTCAGATAAAATAGAGTAACTTATTCTTCCATCCTATATTGACAAGAATGCTCTCATCGATAACCTTTTTAAAAATATCTAAATAAATCAACTGCTGATATTATTAATTGTACTTAATGAATGGAATGACTCATATCTATAGCTGTTATCATGTCTCAATATCTCATATATTTTCCCTCTATGTGATAACATCCCTCTCTTCTATATGTATATTCTTCAATTGAGTGATACTATCTGATTATAAACATGAATCAATCACCTATTTCCAGAACCCTGATTTTATTTATCATAACTGATTTTTTTTTTGTACAATAATTCAATTTAATTTATTGGTGTATTTATTGAATAATTATTTTTAACTATTATTCATCGTTTGAAAGTAAAGAAAAATATGAATAAATAACAATTTGATATAGTGAAGATAATACACATTTTTTTGATTTATTGAGCTAAAATATGTTTTAATGATGGCGCTAAGATAATCCTTATCAGTTAAATAGATTTTAATAATTATAAAACTATATTTAAACTATGATATTATCTATTATCAGATTCAAAAATTGTCTATTCTTCTAGAGGTTAACACATTTTCTATAGAGGCTACTTTCACATATAATTAATTTTTCATATAAACAGAAAGTATTGTGATGGCGCGAAAATTCGATTTTGATATTTTGATTGATTTACACGTTTTGAGGTCCCCTGAGTACAAAAAATTTAATTTTTAAAAAATGTCTGTCTGTCGGCTGTCGTCTGTGCAGACGCCTGGAGCCTAAACTACTGGGCCGATTTTGACAAAATTTGGCATACATGTTTAGAAAAATCATACCCTGAGGCGAAATCGAGAAATGAATTTTAGCTCCAAATTTGGGGGCGCTACCGCCCAAAAACACTTTCTCTATTTATATTTCTCGAAAACGGTTCCGACGATTTTGATTAAAAAAATCTAAAATGTAGTCCATTTAAATATGAATCTTACGATATAAGCCATTTTGCCAGCAAAAATTTAGTTCCTGAGATAATAGCTTAAAACACGGACGGAGAGAGCCCAGGTTCGATTCCCCGCCCAGGAGAAGTTATTTTTATGATAAATCTTGATGAATTGTTCAATAATAATTAAATGCACATACGAAAACTAATAAATGGAAAACACTGGGCTAAATTATGATTAACTCGTATATCAGAAAGTTTGTCTGAGTTGTCTCGGAGCGATTTTTTTTTCTCTTCTTACGCTGCTTTATTTTTTCCGCTTTTTCTATTCTTTATTTACTTTTATTCTATCTCTTCCTCGTTACTATTAGTAATTTTGAAGATATTTTCATCTTATGTATTTCTTTTCTCTGAGTGGCGTAGATTTGAATAGGAAAGATATCGGGGTATCATCTCCAATCAATATAAATAATAGTAGAAAAATTGAGTAAGGTCTAATTTTGTAAAGAAAAATAGAGTATAGTTAGATAAAATCTAACTGTATAATCTTCATTCTTCCTGTTTACTCTATAATATATTAAATATACTTTTACTTTTGCTTTACTCTCTCTCATTGATTTTACTTTTTAAATATTTATTTTTATTTTCTACGTTCACTTTCGTCTCGTATTCTTCATTGTTAAACTAACTCTTCCTTCTTACAGTCCATTTATTTATTCTAAAACATCAGTCCTAACAATTTGAATTTGATTTTAAAAATGCGATAATTATAATAATCATAAATCATAAATGGTTACGTTACATTCAATAATTTAGTTTTCGAGATAATGGCACACAATGATGGAGGATAGTGGCTATAACTAGAAAAATAAGTGGCTCAGAGGAAGGCTTAACTTTTGCGTGTGTATATAATTCCGACGCATTCGGCCAACATGTTTATAGGTGTGAATCATTGTAATATTCTTCTGCCGATAGAACTTAAACTTTCGGCGGCTTCATGTAATATTCTTTTAACTTTTACAGTAGGACCCCGACAATACGGACGAATTCAGGCACAGGGTCGTCCGGATCAGTGGGATTTCCGGATTAGCGACGTTTTCTTATAGCACGTTCTGGAGCCCGGGAGTGAATCCGAAAAAAAACGACCAAAATCACCGTCACGCAAAATTCGTCACGAAATCTACAGATGACGATAACTTGAGTAAAAGCTCACCGAGATAGTTGAAATTTGGTACACATGTTCATTTTACCAATGCCCAGGCTGAGTACGTCGGAAAACGTTATCCGCCCAAGCGTTCAAGCGCAACACTCGCGTATACGTAAGCTTTAAAAGACGGGAAAAAGTGTTATTAAGGAAGCCTGTTACTTGACTTCTTTTGATTATTTTTGTTATATATGTCAAAAATGTCACTTTGTTTTGTAAATAATTAAAATATAATCATGTAAAATTTCACCCTGATACAAGCAGAAGCTGTAGAGTAGGGAAGAGATATTTTATAATATTTCAAATTAATTGGCCGGGTAGGTAGAAATCAGTCCTATTTCAATCCAAACTCCTTTAACAAACATTCTCTTTCACTATAAACTCATCATGATCAACTTTTTTTCTTATATTTATAGTAAGGCGCTTGCTTTAATTATACAAATAATGATTTTCTTTTAATTTTGCCTTAACTCTGCCAGGTACAAACAGTTCGTTACTTTTAATTTTGTCACTTTTCTAACTCCGCCATGTATAAGTAGTTAGCAATGTATACTGTATACGTACTTAGCAGTGTGATTTTTTAATTTAGATTTAATGAAAAATGTAAAACACTTTATACAAAAATGAATGTATAGATACTTTATTTGTATTAACATTAAGTATAGATAAATTAAATTTACAGCATGAACGGAGTATGTTATTACATATGTTTGTGATAAACATAGATAACATAGATAAACATGTAGATTCCTATCAGTTTCCAACAGTTCGCTATACTAAACACTAAACACATCAAATTTTAAATTTACATTTTCAGTCATTTTTGCAAGTTGTAATTTTGCACAGGATCAGCGAGAATGATCGTAACAATTGATGATTGTAAGTGATTTGTGGTATATTTTTTATTGTTCAGGGCTTGTATTCTTCATGGAGGATCGTCCGGATTACTGAAGGTTCCGGATTACCACGAGTCCGGATTAACGGGGTCCTACTTCATTTAAAATTATAAAAGGAATGAATGAACTATTTGTTTCCATTTGCTAGGAAGTAAAAAGTAATAATAATAAGAAAATTTGGAAGGTTAATCAATAACAATAGGAAAAGATCAATTTGTCAATGCAAAGCACACCTGCTCGTGATATTATATAGATTTAGTAGCACTACTGTATGCTAAGCATGTACGTAACAACGTGTCATTAACTCAAGTACTCTGTTGTCATCTGTGTCTAATGCTTTAGAATTTTAAATTATTACTCAGGAAGAACATGATGGGTTTATTAGTCATAGACAAGCTGTGAAGCAGACTCGTTTTCTGTTCCAGCAGAACCTTGAACTTCGTTAGCTTAATCTTGAACCGGGACCAGGTGACACCACGCACTTCTCGACCAATACAACCACTCACCTCTAATTCAAATAAAGTCTCTTCCTGCAATTTAATATGGAGTGAAATCAACACTTTTAATGTATATCCCCCACTTCTTCCCAATCTAACTCATTTAATTATCAAGTTTTTTGTGGTTTTGTATCTTGATTCTTTTCCTCTCCTTTGTTCTTATCATTTATAACATTTTTGTCATTGGTTTAAGTTTGAATTATTGATTCTTCCTGATTGAGAGTTATCTTCCTGTCTCTTCTTTTTGAATTTTAATTGATCCATAGTAATGAAACTGCTATAATTTTATTTATTTATGGTATATGATTAAAAAACTCTTAACTATTATTGAAATCTGTAGGTGTTACTCTTATGGAAAATTATATAATATATTTTATAGAAAACGCACTGATAAAGATATCGACGAGGTACTCAAAAGTATCAGTTACATGAATCAATAAACCAATAACTGTAGTAGTTAAGGTCAAATATATGGAAGTTTTAGGTTGAAGTAGGTAGTAGAAATATGTTGTTCTTGATAGTTTTATGTAATTTGATGTCAGAGATATTGTTAAATAATAGTGTAATGGACATTACTTGATTTCAGTTGACTTGACGAGAATCTGCAAGATTCAAAGAATTTTTATATAAATAAACAGGTCAAGTGTTTGCTAGTCAGCACACAGCGATGGTCCGTTGGCCACTACACTGTATAGTTTAAGTAGTACCCTATTGATGGTGTTTTTTGAAATGCTAAAAAGCTTACTTTGAACTATCCAATGGGTCTGATATTCTCAAAACACATAAACAAATTTCCGATAAAGTATTTTTTTGCTACTGAACCGGACTTCAACCATATAAATACATCGAAAAGACCATAATGATAAAAAAACGTATTTTGTCAATAAAAAATAAAATAATTTTTTTTTTCGAAATTTCCAAAAAGTGGTATCTTTACTTTTGGTCGAAGAATGTTCAGGAAGTCGCTATATTTTTAAAATATATGGGTAGGTGCAAGACACATACATGCCAAATTTCAAAGTTATCGGACGAAAGGTGTAGCCGTGAGAGCAGGCGACTGGACGGACGCACAGACACACGCAGGAAAATATAAGGGTCCTTGGTTTTGCCTACGGACCCTAA
Source organism: Gerris lacustris (assembly GCA_951217055.1). NCBI lineage: Eukaryota > Metazoa > Arthropoda > Insecta > Hemiptera > Gerridae > Gerris > Gerris lacustris. The sequence continues at coordinate 57,205,100 of OX578283.1, read as the reverse complement.
AAAATAACTGTGAAAATTTAATCAGCTAATCGATCAGTTAGAGAATGATCCAAGGAGGGATCGAAATATCGCAAATGTGAGGCGCTTGAATTTCCTTAAAAGACCCAACTAATCAAGAAAGGCGCGGTGATAGTTCTGCCATGATAGAACTCTCATGTCATTTAACACCATAGAACTATCGCGGAGGAGTACAGTCTACACGGCAAGAGTAAAAACACTTCAAAACTTGTTGTCTTGCACTCAAAGTGAAATCTATATCCTACTTGTCTGACTCAGATACAAAAATGGAGCATTAAATATATTATAAAACAGTAAACAACAAAATCTGATATCAAATATGAAGCAAGAAATCACACTTGTTGCTTTCTAGATCTATTACCACGTGATATAAAAGTATAAACAAACAATAAGCCTATCCGCCTCTAGAATCTGGCTTGATAGTTCTTGTATCTGCCGCGTGAGTGCTCTGACTACCGTGATAGACTAACACTATTTGTTCAGATAATATAGTGTGATGGTTGATAGTTCTATCGTGGCAGAATCTATCACGTAGTCTACACGGTGATAGTTGCTATCATGGAGTCAACTATCACCGTGTAAACGAAGCTTTAGAAGAAGATGTAGTTCGCTTCATAAAATCGTTAAGACTAAGATAAGATCATGCCATGATTAAGATTAGATCATGCCGAGAAAGTGGCTGAAAGCAGAATGCTAAAAATCATTCTAAGCACTCAACCATTCGGAAGTCGAAAAAGAGGAAGACCGACAAAACGATAAATAGAGGATGTTGAAAAAGATCTAAAAACTATTTAGATTAGAAACTGGCAGGAAAGGGCAAAAAGAAGATTCGAATGGAGGCTTGTGACAAGAGAAGTCTAAATCCGGAAGAAGAAGAAGATATGATATTTCTATGTATCTTAAGCTTGTCGGTAGTTAAGTCAGAGGAGAGTCTAAGATTAAGGTGGGTTCACAGCTAGCGGATCCGGGCGCGTATCCGGCTAAGAACTACTATCCGGTAAGAAGCCGTGGAGAGGTATTCGCAGGTTTCCCCCACGCTGTTCAGTCAGGTGTCAGGTTATAAACAAAACAAAGCCGATTCATTTGTTTATCCACTGTTCTCAGAGTTATTTAAGAATATATTTTTTCCGTGGTAGGCTGTAAAATAGTAACTTTAGAACCTAAAAAACATAGCTAAAATCCATTTTTTCATTACGCGGACTTAAAAAATCTTTTTATTACTTCTAAGCTGTATTGGAAAAAATTTTTTACATCCTAGGGAGAAAAAGTAGAAGCTTGGGTAGTTATCAAAAGTGCCGTTTTTAGCGCTGCAATCAAGTAGACATGCTTCTTAGTACGATTAAAATCCACTAGATGTCAATGCGTTTTATCTTCTTTTATAGTGCATCCTCTTTTAGGTTTCTTTTTCTCAAAATCTTAAGTATGTACTAATATTTGTTATAATTATATTGATTAATATTTAATGTTTATTTTCATTGTCTGCTACCTCGGAAAGAAATAGCATATGCTACACGACTGTGAAGTGATTTTTCTTTACCTTTGCAATATTTACTGTCGAGTGTCGAGCGAAGTGAGACAGTAATAGTTATTTATGTAACTAGGCAGCAAAATGGAATTTTGCTGACTAGTTTTTAAGTTTTAGTTCCGAGCCAAAGGCGAGGATAGGCTAAACAAATTTACAGCAGAGGCGAAGCCGAGGCAGGAAATTTACTATTTTACTGACGAGGCGAAGCCGAGTCAGGAAAATTACATGTTGACTGACGAGGCGAAGCTGAGGCAGGCAAATGTTAATTACCTGCTGAGGTGTAACCGAAGCAGGTAATCTTTAAACGAGTCAGGAATGTTTCCTTTGCTGCAAAGTTACATACAATATTATATTATTATATTCCCTTTTTAATATATAAAAGATTTAAAGAAATTTAATTTGTAAAAAAAAAAAGTTTGAGTCATCAAGAAATCAAAACAAAGGCAAAACAATTCAGGGTTGCCACTTTTTTTTATTAACAACTGTTTTTTTATCTCAATTTTTAAAAATAATCATTGTAAGATAGTAAAATTTGTTTGTCACTATAATTATATAAGTTATTTTCAAAAAAGATATAACTATTTAGCATAATATTACGCTTAAATATATAAAAAATAAACAATGTGGTAGTGTTTATAACCTGCGATGAAGTAACCTTTTTTTATTAAAATTTTCTTACAATGTGACAGCCTGTTTGTTATTTTGCTGACACTTTGAACTTTTGCTGACACTTTGATATTTTGCTGACACTTTATTCAAAAGAATCAAGAAAAATGACATTTTGCAGACTGAAAACCGTACAACAATGCTTAATTTTGCTGCCGTGAGTAGATAAATATAATTGCCGTGGTTAAGAAAAAACTAACTTCACAGTCTAGAAACATAATATACTATTTTAAACAGTTCAATTTACGCTGTTGTTCATAGTTATTTCCTTATATTAAATTCTATGCATCATACAACAAAGCAATGCAAGTAAATGCATTGACAGTATTAAGTTTAAGTTATGATCTTCCATTGACTTCTTTGATTAGATGAATAAAACCATAGAGCATAGAGAGCCATAGATGAATCCGGACGGGCTGAGCGCCGCTAGCTGTGGACCCACCTTTTAGTTAGGAGGTTGACCAAGATAAGATAGAATATGAAATATGGTTTAAGATTTGACAATAGAGGGTCCATGATTAATCATCAAATATTTTATTTTATTTCAAAAGCAAACCATAAAAATCTACAAATTTTTAAATGAATTTCCAGTTTTAGTTTAGTTCTTTCACCTCGGAGTTTTAATTGTGCGAAACAAAAAGTAGAAAAAAATGCAATGGCGGTTCTTCAGAAATGGCGACAGACTTGTAAAGTAGAAAAAGGGTTTGAATGTTAAGATTAGCCTTGGACTGAGTGTACTGAGGTGAACAGAGTGGCCTGGTCAAGTTGACAACGACTCTTACAGACTTCTAACTGAACCCGCCAGGTCTCCCCTCGAGCCCGGCATTCCCAGAATAACTTGCAACGGACATTACATTATAAAACGCCCACACAATCCTCGGACACTACCAACTCACTGGCTAAAGACCTTCATACCTCCAGTCTCACCTTACCTTAAACAATATCCAATCAAATTTATATTTGATTTCCCTTTTTATTCAATAAACTTAATTAATAGAAAATCAAACAGCGAAATTTATTAGTTGTCAAAAGAGTCACAATAGGTAATGTTTTGTAAAAAAACAGGTTTCGGCAAAATTGAGGAACTGATGACGACCAACTAAAGTGAACTGAATAGCTAGTAAAGACCGGTTTCGATCTCACAAGTGAACAGACAATGGAGCAACTAAAGTGATCTCAGTAGCTATTTTTTTTCTTTTTTTTTTTTCTTTTGGGTTTTAGTCCCGATCAACTACCAGGGTTATTACAGGACGGGGGTTATCCGGCCACTTTACTCATCTAATCGATGAGATCATCAGTGTGAAACATTTCTTACCCCGCTGGGATTCGAACTCACAGCCGGGGTTTAGACCTTGGTTTCAGAGTCGAGTGGGCTAACCCCTCGGCTACACCGGCCCCCCTCAGTAGCTAATGTTAAATAGACACCGGTTTCGACCTAATCAGTGATCTGATGATGACCAACTAAAGTGATCTCAATAGCTAATGTTAAATAGAAACCTATTTCGATCTAATCAGTGAACCAATGATGACCAATCAAAGTGATCTCAATAGCTAATGTTAAATAGACGCCGGTTTCGACCTAATCCGTGAACTGATGATGACCAATCAAAGTGATCTCTATAGCTAATGATAAATAGACACCGGTTTCGACCTAATCCGTGAACTGATGATGACCAACTAAAGTGATCTCAATAGCTAATGTTAAGTAGACACCGGTTTCGATCTTATAAGTGAACTGATAATTGACGATGGACCACGTGGTCTCACCAGCTAATTTTTATTGCAGACTGGTTTCTATTTCATCAGAGAAATTATGATGATTAGCAAAAACAATAGAAACTGATATATATAATTGACTGTTGTGGTAAATAATGCTTTATGGGAGCAAAATTGTTCTGTTTCTTATCACAAAATGTCGATGGCTTATGGTTAATACTGACCGGTTTCCGAAATTAGTTGATCATTGAAATGATCTAACTAATTATGCTCGACTATAATGCAAATAAAAAGGCTCACTTTTTCGATATTTCGAACCTTCTTTGAGTTATTGTCTACCTAACTTCTATACAACTCTGTGTACATTTTATTTTATCAATAGAGTTTATGAAGAGTAGCACCCCCAAATTTATAGCTGATTTTCATTTCTCGATTTCGCTTTGAGGATTTTTCTGAACATGCGTGTGCCAAATTTTATCAAAATCCGTCCAGCAGTTGAGCTCCTTAATTATGCTCCATTCGTCTGCACAGATATTTTTTAAAAATAACTATTTTGGGCTCAAGAGGACCTCAAACGTGTAAATCCATCCAAACACTTTCTCTTTATATAAACTATACGTATATGAGAAATTTAAAAGGGAAAATTCGTTTAAAAATTGAATGCCAATTGTCGCTAGTCTTGTGTCTCCTGCATCAATGGACAAAACGGTGATTAGAAATAACTATATATTAGGTTTGTTCCAACCACATCTCAAACTGGTTTGGAACTGTCCGACGCATGCGCATCGGACCACATTTGAACGTTTTTTTGCTAATGCATATGCGTCGTACAGTTTGAAACTAGTTTGGAACTAGTTTGAGGTGTGGTTGGAACAAACCTATTATGATTTATTAAATACTCAATAAGGTAGTATTTTCCTTAAAAAATACATCAGTGTCTAAAACATAATAGTGTCAACTTTTATGTTTTAGACTGAAAGATTATCCAAAATCTTTTGGATAATCTCGCCTATCTTGGAAACCATATAATATGAAATGAATTCGATTTATTCTGGTTGGTCCTACATCAAAATATTTGAGCTGTCATTCGTGCAGATGTGGAGATGTCTGTCGCGTTTGTTCTTTTTTAAATCATTCTGTACTCATATATTTTAGGGTTGTTTTTTCTCAAATTATACTTTTTACATATTACATACCATAATATTAAAAAAATACAAAATACTTAGACATTACTCGATAAAAAAAACACACAAATGACAAGATATAATGTAAATTTTCCCCTGTAATAAATTTAAAACAAATATTTATCTTTTAAAATAAATAGAGATAAATTAAAAGATTCTTTTTAATACTTTATTTACCGTCTTATAGCACCTTTATTAACTCTACACCTCCACCACGGAATTGCAAACAGAATTATTTGAAATAGAAATTCAGCAATGGGGTCAAGATATTCTGTTAAAACAAGTGGGTCAAGGGTCCATGTATTTTTGTGACTATGGCCAAAAAAATTGTTACGTGACCTAGTCAAGAAATATCTCTATTTAAGCAATTCCCCAGTTGCTTTTTTTTCTATTAATTTATTTTTACCTGATCTATTATAAGTTTAGAATAGAATGAATGTTATTTTGTTATATTGATTTATTTGTAGTTTTAATCTATTATTTATATTCTTATTTGTTTATTTTTATATTTAGATGACGATGACATGGTTTTCATTCAGTGGTTTGTTACATTTCATTCTAATATTTTATTTCTTTCATTCTTTCTTTAGAAATATTGGCTATTGAAAGAATATTTGTCAATCGGAAAAATTCAGAGAAACTAGCGGCCTTAACCTGAACTAGTGGTTATATGGGGTGGTTTTAAATAGATGTTTTCAATCACTTCTGTTTATTAAAGTGATAATTATTGTTTTTTGGATGTATTCTAAAGTCATAGCCATAGCGTAAGTTAGTTGCATGGCCTAAAAGAACGAACAGAGAACGGGTAAAAAACCCGGTCATCTTAGTGACTGAATCGGGAGTGACCCGTTCGCAAAAACGACCGACTTTGCCCATCTTAAGGTCCACGTTGCAGCATAACTGAAAGGTAAACCAGAGCGTGTGAGCTATCATAACTGTGCTGTTGTCACAACTTGATGGGATTCACGTTAGGATTTGAACAAGGTCTAGGTACGTGGCCGTCAGTTTAAAGAAGGTGGAATGTGTTTCGGATATTGTGGAAGGGTTGAAGATTGTAAAACACAGAAACAAAGAACTTTTTTGGGGTAAGGGCAAGGGGATCTTAAAACGTGTAAATATATTATCCAAATTACGAAATTGCGCTATTTAAAATCACTCTCTCTATCCAAAGTTAATCTATCCAAAATGAGTGAATGGAGAAATTAATCTATCTAAATTATGTGAATAGATAAGTTAATCTAACCAAATCGTTCACGTAGAGAAGTTAATCTATCTAAAACGAGTAAATAGCAGAGAAGTTAAGCTATCTAAATCGTGTGATAAGATAACTTAACCTATCCAAATCATTCAGGTAAAGAAGTTAATCTATCCAAATCGTTCAGGTAAAGAAGTTAATCTATCCAAATCTTAAAGGGAAGAGAAGTCAATCTATCCAAATCATTCAGGTAAAGAAGTTAATCTATTCAAATCATTCATGTAAAGAAGTTAATATATCCAAATCGTTCAGGTAAAAAAGTTAATCTATCCAAATCGTTCAGGTAAAGAAGTTAATCTATCCAAATCGTAAAGGGAAGAGAAGTTAATCTATCTATATCGTGTGATTAGATAATATAATGTATACAAATAGCTTAAATGTATATTAAAATCTCAAAATCACGCTATAGCAATACTTAATCTAGGTTATACATTTTTTTTTCTTTCAAAAATTGTAATATTAAATGTGTACTTAATAGCTAGTAAATAGATGTCGTACATCGATTAATCTGTAAATGCCAGCTAGATCAAAACATAACATTAAATTATAAATACCATTAGTCAGAATCATTGTTATGAGTAAATACAAAATAAGTTTATTAATAATTCATTTATTATTTCTTTTAATACTATGCAGACTACAAAATGTTGCTTTTCATGCTACATAAACACTAATTATTATCCTAATCAACACAGCAAAATAATAGCTACATTAATATTAGTAAAGATGGTTGAAGTGTAATTTAAAATGTAGTTTAAACACAAAATAATAGCTAATATACTATTGGCTAATATTAGTAACCAATAATATGTCATTATAGCAATGGCTATTGTAATATATAACCGGGTTTTTATTCAAAATATAATTTTAAACATATGCCTGTAATATATCTTTAACTATTGGAATGTATGTAAGAAATTATTTTATAGAATATCAATGCAATTAAAATTAAAACACGTAAGTGAACAATTATGTCTGACTTCTACTTGATTTAACACCAAGACACAAGACAAGTTGAATTTTAACACCTACCTTGTACATTGTAATTAAATATTCCCATATATCTCAAACATATAAACTGTAATTAACTATGCTTTTAATCGGATCTTAATTATTCAATTGCTGGCTTATAATAATACTAATTTTAATAATACAATGGGCACTAATAGTTTCTGTAAATCGGTCTTGTAACAAGAAGTAATTTTAGAATGGACTAGGTTTCCATGAGTTTTCAAAACCATTTTGAAAACGGTTTGGTATTCAAAACCCCATGGAAATGGGTTTGGTATTCAAAACCCCATGGAAATGGGTTTGGTATTCAAAACCCCATGGAAATGGGTTTGGTATTCAAAACCCCATGGAAATGGGTTTGGTATTCAAAACCCCATGGAACTGGGTTTGGTATTCAAAACCCCATGGAAATGGGTTTGGTATTCAAAACCCCATGGAAATGGGTTTGGTATTCAAAACCCCATGGAAATGGGTTTGGTATTCAAAACCCCATGGAAATGGGTTTGGTATTCAAAACCCCATGGAAATGGGTTTGGTATTCAAAACCCCATGGAAATGGGTTTGGTATTCAAAACCCCATAGAAATGGGTTTGGTATTCAAAACCCCATGGAAAAGGCGATTTCAAAACGTTTTGAGTTCAAGGTCACAACAGCAAATTTTTGGTTTTGTTATTGAAACTGTTTCGACAAAATAGCAAGGAAACAGGTATTGAATTGAAAACAGAATTGAGACATGCGCAGAAGGTATTGTGAGCAGAGATATTACAACCTGACTTAACTATTACTAGTCTGGGAGGTTATAGTTTTCAAAATTATTGTGAAAACTGTTTTGGAAACTCCTCATGGAAACACTTTTGGTTTGACCCCAAGTTCCCAAACAAAATGGTATTGAAAACTAATGGAAACGTAGTAATAGTTATCTTACTTATCGAAACCAATAAACTCAAGACTCCATGATCTCATTAGATATAATCACGTAGATATACGCTCAACACAAATAAGTGTAGCTAAGAAATATAGTGACAGATTGATAAGTATAAAAGTAATAGATTGAATTATAGTAAGCATTGTGGGGAGGCGTCCTTTCTGTAAAGAACTCGTGCTTGTGTCAAAAGCACATAATAACGATGAAGAGTTTGAAGTTCAATCCTTAAAATTTACGAACTTCTTTTCCTAGAAGGTTAAACTTCTTGTGAAAGGATTCTTCTTAGAGTGAGATCTACTACTTATAAAATATTATTTCTATTTCTGAGAAATAGGATCGTTAATGGAGGACATCTTAATGGATTCAAAGAACTGTCTCTCCTCGTAAAACAATGCTTATTTATTTATTAAAGCGACTTTTGGACTTTATAAAGCCATAATCAGTGCGGATTATGCGGGGTACTTGGGTAGTTCTCTAGATTGCTACTCCCCTAGGTTAATTTAGAAAGTAAATGAATATAATTATTTATACATGCCTTTGTCTAAATAACTATTAAGACAAAGGGATGTTTAGTCCAATGTACTTTGGGACAAAGGAATATCACACTTCTGTTTTTGGAAGGGGAGTAACACTATAATGAAGAACATTTCGTATACACCTTCTTTACATTGTTACTCCCTTCAGTTTTTAATAAGAGAAGTAACAGTCTAAAGAAGAACATTCCTTACACCTTTAAAAGAAAAAGAGGGGAGTGAGAACTTAACACTCCCCTCTTCGGAGTAAAAATTTAAAGAAGAACATTTAGCACACCTTCTTTTATTGTTACTCCCTTCTGTTTTCTTTATAAGGGGAGTAACAGTCTAAAGAAGAACACTCCGTACACCTTCTTTAGATTGTTACTCCCTTCAGTTTTTTATAAGGGGAGTAACAATCTAAAGAACATTTCGCACCCCTTCTTTTATTGTTACTCCCTTCTGTTTTCTTTATAAGGGGAGTAACAGTCTAAAGCAATACTGATTATTGGAGAACTAGTTACATTAATAAAAGATTATGGAGGGTAACAAGTCTATAATATTATGTGGAAGAATAACATAATGTTCCTTCTAGGTGTCTTACGTTTTCAGATCTTTGAATCTGTTATTTCTATTGCTTGCTAAACCTAGGACCTACAGGTGCTATATACAAGTGGGTTATTAATTATTACTATGAATTTATACTTGGAATTCCAAAGATAAGCCATGTAGACACATTTGTGATTAAATAAAGAATCATAGAAGTGAAAATATATCGATTATCTATTGTTATCAAATGCACTAAAGATTATTATTATTATACATGTTTTGTTTAACCGGCTGCATTTCCTTTTTATCATCTCATAATAGAATTTGTTTTATAATGTTTCTTAGAACAGTACGATGTATAGAAAATCAAAATTTTCAATTGATATGACTTGAATTCAGTTCAGTGTTGTTAGATGATATAATATACTCCATGTTTTTTTGTTTGTTTTGTTTCTGTTGTGATAACAAAAATACTGAATCCTTTCTCTTCTTATCAGTGAGTCATTTTCATAATCAGTTAAACATATAAGTGACCTCACACAACTGATTTGTTTTTCTTTGTTTTCATTGCACTTTTATTTTTTTCTCATTTATAAGTGCGTAGTATATATAAGAGAGAAAGTATTGTGATGGCACGAAAATTCGATTTCTAGATTTTGATGGTTTTAGACGTTTTAAAGTCCCCTGAATCCAGAAACGTGATTTTTTTTTTTTAAAAAATGTCAGACACACAGCAGACGCGTAGTGCTTAAACTACTGGGACGATTTTGATAAAATTTGTACATATATTCTGACCATGTATACCAAACTCAAACCCCGAAGCGAAATCGAAATATTTTTAATCTAAATTTGGGGGCGCTATCATCCGAAAATCTTGTTTATTTGGGATTTATAATTAGCTAGAATTTTAGGTACTTCTTTAGATATTAATTCCCCTAAGTGTTTATAGAATATAAATTACTTTAACAAAAATAACTATTAAGACAAAGGAATGTTTAGTCCAATGTACTTTGGGACAAAGGAATATCACTCCTCTGTTTTTATAAGGGGAGTAACAGTCTAAAGAAGAACATTCCGTACACCTTCTTTAGATTGTTGCTCCCTTCTGTGTACTTTATAATGGGAGTAACAATCTAAAGAAGTGCCGAATTTTATTTATATGATTATAATTTGATTTATAATAACTGTAATATTTAATAAAGAATAATAATAATTTATTTTTTTTGTTTGGACCATTAACATAAATATTAATTAAAATAATCAACCTATTTTGTGAGTTATTGGTTATTGCGTGGTTAGTGGTTAACATTTTTTTAGAACTTGTATCATTTTCGAATACGAATTTATATCTTTTTTTTTTTGTAAGTCATTTATTTCTCTGATTTTATAATATTTAATTGTAACTAATAATGATCTACTTTCTAGTTTTAATCGGAATAAATCGAAACACCCCACTTAATGTTATGTAATAATATGTCATATTAATTTAGGCCTAACATCTAACTTAATTTTGTCTGGACATATTTATAAATTGCCCACTGGACGGGTTGCGAGAGGGTTCGTGTGCTAGGTTTGTTTCTGTAAGTGTAGACCTTGGTTTGCCCATCTCTCTCGTACCCCTTCTTCTCACTGTCTTGGAGTGGGGACCCTCTTCCCCCTCTATTCTTATGTACAGTCAGTCCGTTACTGAGTCCCGTATAATACACCACGTCACTATTCACATGTATCTCTTCTAATAATTAAACTATTCCTAAAGTTTATATCTTGATATTTTTATTATTTGAACCAGCGAACTCCCCATAAAATTGGTCCTTTGAACCCGATAATAGTTTTAAATTGTGAATTGCGTGTAAAGTTATTGTTACGTAATATTATTTTCGTATCCGTGCCGTTTCGCTTTGATTTTTATTGCAAACGATCGGTAAACGCTGCTCAGCTACGTCGTTACGTCAATAAATTGCCACCTTTGACGTCGGAACTACGAACTTGAATATTATTACGTGTTTATGTTGTTTATACAAGTGACGGGACTCTGGATTCAATTTGGTATTAATATCTACTACAAAAAAGATCGCGTTGATTCAGTTAATGTGCGCGTAGTGGTAGTGGTAGAGCAGACCGTACTTCATTTCAAGGACATTGCGTCGCCCTGGGTGTGAACTCCACTCTTCAGCGTCGTGCCCTTTAAAGACAGCTGTTTCAGTTATCTCTATCTCTCTACAGGTCAGGTACTGAGCTGATAAGGTTCTCCTTATCTCCTAACCCCCTGTCATTCCTTCCTTTCCAACTAAAATATCCTTTAACAAGCGTAATATTCTTATATCATATTTTTTACGTATTTATCATTTAATTTAAACGACAAGATTATTTTATTTAATCCTTGTTTATTCTTTTCATTATTCTGATTTATATTTAATTTTTATGGTTTGATCTTTATTTTAATTATACATAGATAAAATATAATTATAAAAAGTATATTATGATTGAAACCTTCCAAATAAAAATTATATGTTTAATCTAAAAAGAAATAAATGTTATACGATTAATTTAATTTTTTGTATTAAAACAACGAACTGTATTATTATTATTCTAATTTATAAATTACTTTATCACTTTGAATTCAATTTTTATGTTGATTTTTATTTCTTTATTTTTAAAATATTATTTTTAAAGTAAAGTATAAAGTAAGGAATAATACTTATTTTATTAATCCTAAATTATTAATTTTTTACTTATTCTTTTTACGTTCAATTTTTACATTTTTTTAAATTTATTTACAAACCATTTTCAACATGCCTAACAAAAGAGCATCTAAGAATAATAATAATAATAATAATAATGACAATCTAGATCAAGTTAACAGGAAACAATATCTGTCCCGACTTAAACGGATAGAAGCTTATGTCGAAACCTATGATCCGTCGGTATCCGACTCAGCCTCCCTTAAAACAAGGCTCACTGCTCTCCAAGAAACTTGGAGAAAAATGGAAGAAATTCCCGACCTAACTGACTCCGATGAATCATTTCGGGAAGAGTTCGAAGAAATTTATTTTGAAACCACAAGTAAAATTGAGATATTTATTAATTATGAAAATGTTAAAAATAATAACACTAAAATCGACAACGGTAATATTAGTAGCTCTGAAAATTCGATTAATGCCGTACAGCTACCGAAAATTCAGCTGCCTACGTTTAATGGTGATTACGAGCATTGGCTATCATTTAGGGATACATTTTTGAGTCTCATACACGAAAAGCCGAATTTACCTAACATACAAAAATTTCAATATCTTAAGTCATGTCTTAAAGGCGATGCCGCCAAGGTAATTGCTAACCTTCAAGTTTCTTCTGACTCTTACGAAGTCTCTTGGGAATTACTTAAGAAAAGGTACGATAACAATAGAATAATAGTTACTAAACATGTGCGTTCAATATTCGAACTCAATAAGTTGGAAAAACCTACCGGCATAGCACTTAGGCAGTTATTGGATAATGTGACAACTCACATACGTGCTCTTGGTTCCCTAAAACAACCAGTGGAACATTGGGACACGTTAATTGTGTATTTGGTATCATCCAAATTAGATTACATTTCTCTTCGTGAGTGGGAGAACTCTCTCGCTTCTACTGAATTTCCAACTTGGTCAAAAATGCATGACTTTCTAAGTCATAGATGTCAGGTTTTGGAATCGGTTGATACCAAGCGCTTACCTGCTTCTCAACTCAGCGATAACAAATCACGCTCTGTTTTTTCTAAATATGAAAAGAGTAAGAAACCGCCTACAGGTCAACAGGCAGCCTGTTTTGTTACTCAGAAGGATACGTGTAGCCTTTGCCCTGATAGAACACACCCGCTATATTGGTGTAATAAATTTAAAAAACTATCAGTTTCAGACAGATGTAAAGAAGTGAAGCGCCTCAGGCTGTGTGAATCTTGTTTGAATTCTGGACATGAGACCAAGTCCTGTAAAAGTGACAGAAAGTGTTCTCAATGCGGGAAATCACACAACTCTTTACTTCACGACAGCTATGCCTTTAATTCTAAGCAATATGATAGAAGTATTGCAAACAATAACGCTTCTTCATCCTCAAATAACGAGGAAAGCAATATTTCTACGACTCTTACTCACATTGCAAGTAATTCGTTTACACCTAATATGATTCTTCTTTCTACAGTTTTATTGAAAATCCACGATTCAAGTGGAAATGTTACAATAGCTAGAGCTCTTTTAGACTCGGCAAGCCAGTCAAACTTCATAACACAGGCATTGGCTCAACATTTGAAACTGAAACATCGTCTGACTGAATGCCAAATATCTGGTATCAATTCAAGTAAAACACAATCATGCTCTGTCGTACAGGCAAAAATATTATCTCGCATTTCGGATTACTCGTCATCTTTAGAATTCCTCGTAATTCCTAAAATAACTCAGGAATACCCACCTGTTAAACTCAAGGTATCCGCCTTTGAAATACCTAGTAATATTGAGTTAGCTGATCCTAACTTCTATCAGCCGAGTCAAATAGATTTACTTCTAGGAGCGGAAATATTTTATGAGATATTAGGTACGGGTCAAATTAAACTACCTAACAACTTAACCTTTTTTCAGAAAACATCGTTTGGATGGGTTGTGTGTGGCAAGGCTCAGCAATCGAGCTCAAGTCGAATCATTCAACCTCTGTGCCATTTATCTATAAACAATTCGTCTCTTTCATCTTTGGAAGAAAAAGTCGAACGATTCTGGCAAATTGAGAATTGCTCTGAAATAACTTGTAACCTGACTGCCGAGGAAAAAGAATGTGAAAAACATTTTCGTGAAACAACTTTTCGCGAGAAAAATTCAGGAAGATTCGTTATAACGTTACCGGTAAAGGGAAATCTATCTAACATCGGGTCGACCCGTGAGATAGCTCACAAACGCCTTTTACAGCTTACTAAAAAACTAGACAATAACCCAATTATTAAAAAACAATACGTAGATTTCATCATGGAATATTTGAAGCTAGGTCACATGAAAAAAGCCACACCTAATCCATCTGATGCATCAACCTATTATATGCCTCATCACGCTGTAATCAGACAAGAAAGTCTAACAACAAAACTTAGAGTGGTATTTAATGCCTCAACTATTGGCCCCAACGGTTCCAGTTTAAACAGTTTACTCAAGGTTGGACCTAACATTCAAGACGATTTATTCACTTTAATAACTCGATTTCGTCAACATCAATACGTGTTAACTGGCGACATAACAAAAATGTATAGAATGATTCGTCTTCATCCTGATCAACATGATTTACACCGAGTGTTGTGGTGGGACGAAAATTTTGAAAATATAGTCGAATATTGTTTGGTAACGTTGACTTATGGAACTGCCCCAGCCAGCTTCATAGCCACAAGATGTCTTCATCAACTAGCTGATGATGAAAAGGACTTGAACATAGCTTCCGTTATACTCAAACGTGATTTTCTAATGGATGATATGATAACCGGTTCTGATTCTATTGAAGAATGCAGAGTGATCCGCTATCAAGTGACAGAAGCTCTACGTCGTGCCGGCATGAAAATGCACAAATGGTGTGCTAATAACCCTACTATTATATCTGATGTACCTGTTTGTAGTCATGCTACTTCGGATAACAAAACATTTGATGAGAACCACTATGTCAAAACTCTTGGCATAGCATGGAATCCAGATCTGGATTCATTTCAGTATAAAATCTCTGATATTAATTCAGAAAGAACCATATCAAAAAGAACGATATTATCAGATATCGCTTCTTTATTTGATCCACTCGGATTGTTATCACCTATAATAGTAAAGGCGAAAATCCTCATGAAGAAAATTTGGCGATCCAAACTGAAATGGGATGATGAACTTCCCGATGAAATTAGGTCCGAATGGGTGCAACTGAGATCTCATCTGATTAATCTTCATAGTTTAAGAATACCTCGCAAGATAATAGCTAATGCGAATCCTGTTAAATTAGAGTTGCATGGATTCTGTGACGCCTCTGAGGAGGCGTATGGCGCCTGTATCTACATGAGATGTATCTATTCAAATGGTTCGATAAGCACTCGTCTTATCTGTTCGAAATCACGAATTGCCCCTCTCAAACTAGTCACAATTCCAAGGCTGGAGTTGTGTGGAGCTCTTTTGTTGGTTGACCTATTCTACAAGGTCCAGCAATCCTTAATTCTTACCCCATCTTGTGTAATGATGTGGACCGATTCAACCATTGTTTTGGGATGGATCAACACCTCAGCTCACCTCAAGACTTTTGTGGCGAATAGAGTATCTAAAATACTAGAGCACACGAAAGCTTGTGATTGGCATCACGTCAGGAGTGATTCCAACCCTGCTGATCCAATATCAAGAGGAGTTATACCATCACAGTTAATTTCACTTGATTTATGGTGGTACGGCCCTAAGTGGTTATCTACCCCAGAATCTGATTGGCCTTCTCCTCTAAATGAAATTCTTCCACAGGATCTGCCGGAAGTGAAGACTACACTTAGTGTTACTACATGTTCAAATACCAAGGATTCTAAAATTTTATCAAGATACTCGAAACTTCATGAGTTACTTCGGGTTACAGCTCTGTGTATGCGATTTATGAAGAACTGCAAGAATAAGGATAACAAGGTCGTGGGTCCTTTATCCCCATTGGAGATTCACAATGCTCTTCATCGCTGGATAAAAATAGTCCAAAATGAAGCCTTTGCAGATGAAATAAAAGCTTTAACTACTGGCAAGGAAATTAACTCTAAAAGTAAGTTGAAACAACTTAATCCCTTCATTGATGATACGGGAATGCTCAGAGTGGGCGGTCGCTTATCTAAAGCTATAACACTGCCATACGATCAAATACACCCTTTACTGATCCCATCTAATCATTTGTTCGTTACTTTACTAGTTCGAACTGAACATATTAGACTACTACATGCTGGACCGCAAGCACTTTTAGCTTCTCTTCGAAGAAAATACTGGCCTATTCGAGGAAAAGATTTGACTAAGAAAATATATCACCAATGCATGACTTGTTTTAAAGTCAAACCGCGTGAAATTAACCAACTAATGGGTGACCTCCCGCAACATCGGGTAGAACCTGCCCGTCCGTTTTTACGTACCGGAGTTGATTTTTGCGGCCCATTTTATACTTCAACTGGTAAACGACGTAATAGGAAATTAAATAAATGTTATGTGTCTTTATTTGTTTGTTTTACCACCAAGTCAATACACTTGGAATTAGTATCCGACTTATCTACCGAGTCATTTTTGGCTGCATTAAGGAGGTTTATAGGACGCAGAGGAAAGCCTTTAACTCTTTACTCCGATAATGCTACTAACTTTATAGGTGCTAGGACTCAATTAAGAGAATTGTATTTGCTGTTTCGAAATGAACATCATAAAAGCAAGTTATGTTCTTTCCTTACCAAGGACGGTCTTATCGAATGGAAGACGATTCCTCCACGATCTCCTCACCATGGAGGTTTGTGGGAAAGTTCAGTTAAACTAGCAAAATTTCACCTAAAGAGAGTTGTTGGAAATGCAAATCTAGGATCTGATGAATTTAATACTGTTTTAATTCAAGTCGAAGCTTGTCTTAACTCCCGTCCTCTTACCCCACTATCAACCAATCCTAATGACCTTTCCCCTATTCCTGGTCACTTTCTTATAGGAGAACCTTTAACCTCAGTACCTGAACCAGATTTACAGCAACTAAAGCTCAACACCCTCGACCGTTGGCAATTGGTTCAGCGCATCACACAACACTTTTGGTCCCGATGGTCTCGGGAATATTTGGCAACATTACAATCCCGTGCCAAATGGAGATCCTCTTCACCAAATGTAAAGGTTGGATCTTTGGTGATCATAAAAGAAGATAATTTACCACCACTTAGATGGCGCCTTGGACGAATCCTAGAACTTCACCACGGTGACGATGGCCTGGTACGAGTGGTTACGTGCCGCACTTCTTCAGGAGATTTAAAACGAAGCATCGCCAAAATTTGTCCTCTCCCTGACAATTGTAATTCCGAGGCGGAATAGATTTTTTCATATATATATTTTTCTTTGTTATTTTGTTTAATTTTTGTCTATTTTTAAATTGATAATTTAAAGTCATTAATGGTAAATTTTATTTTCTTTTTGATTTTTTTGAGTGCATTTTCATTTTTTATTTGTCTACCGCCTCCTTAGGTTCGTTTGAAAGGTGAACCTTCCAAGGTGGGCGGGATGGACGGGTTGCGAGAGGGTTCGTGTGCTAGGTTTGTTTCTGTAAGTGTAGACCTTGGTTTGCCCATCTCTCTCGTACCCCTTCTTCTCACTGTCTTGGAGTGGGGACCCTCTTCCCCCTCTATTCTTATGTACAGTCAGTCCGTTACTGAGTCCCGTATAATACACCACGTCACTATTCACATGTATCTCTTCTAATAATTAAACTATTCCTAAAGTTTATATCTTGATATTTTTATTATTTGAACCAGCGAACTCCCCACCCACTATACAATTTAAAAGTAAATTGCTTTTTTTTAAAGTAATAACTAGTTTTATTATATAAATACTTTTTTTAAATTAAATTCAAAAAGTAATAACTTATATATCTATATAAGGATATGTAGCCAATATAAAAAAAAATTCCAATAATATAAAATACTTCGTGGGTGAAATATCACGTGGGAGTAATTTACTCTCAATTATTATAAAGATGTTTAAAAAGCAAAGCTTTTATAAAAGATATATATTTTACAGATCTCGAGATAAAAAGAAGGATAATTGTCTTTAATTCTCTAAACGTTTTATGATAGATAATCCGGGAAATAAAAAAAATATAATTAAGTTTTTATTTTTTTACTTTTTTAATTATCTAAAGATTAAATAAGATAAGAATAAAAGATGGAAAAATGATTTACAATTCAAGGGCAATTGTTTTAGACTTTAAACCATTTATATATTCGAGTAGTGTCCTGACGAAGCTTATTTTGATTTGTTGGTCTTTAAATAGATATACTAACTTATCTCTAACTACTTAACTAAATTACTTTACTTGGTTTCACTTTTTTTTTTGTAAATATAAAATGAAGTCCGTTGCCACGGGCTATAATATGAATTAAACCTGTAGAATAACTTTATCTACGATTGATACGAAATATAAACATTTTATCTCTGTTTAGATGCGTAGAAAGTGATTCTTTTCGTAGTTGTATTCATTGCGCATGCGCGTTTCGTAATTCTTCTTTATTTCCGCTCTAGTGCGGAAATAAAGAAGAATTCTTCACCTTATCGCATGATTAGCGTGTTTGTATACATTTAACAAAACTAATTTGCTGTTTGTTAAATTAAAGTAACAGTTTTTTTTCTG
Source organism: Gerris lacustris (assembly GCA_951217055.1). NCBI lineage: Eukaryota > Metazoa > Arthropoda > Insecta > Hemiptera > Gerridae > Gerris > Gerris lacustris. The sequence goes on along the minus strand of OX578283.1, from coordinate 57,186,376 downwards.
TATTATTATTAAAATCCAACAATCGTAGTTAAAGTACGGAACGCAACTCGTGTGGTTTTACTACCCTCGCTATTGCTAGGGTACAAACTCTACACTCGCATGCAAATACTGCTACTTTCCGCACTAGACGCGTAATGTACTATTATATAAAACCAAAATAAATAGTTTTATCTAGAATTGCATTGTAAGTGGACTTTACATGGCTAATAACAGGGCGGGAATAGTACATTACGCGTCGAGTGCGGAAACTAGTATTTTGCATGCGAGTGTGGAGTTTGCACCCGAGCGACAGCGTGGGTAGTAAAACCACACGAGCAATGCAAAATGCTGTTTTCGCACGAGTTGCGTACCGTACTTTATCTACGATTGTTAGATTTAAATAATAAATACAGAAAAAAATAAACTTGCTGTATGTAAGTTCGTATCTCTCTCTCTTGATAAAGATGGCATTAATTCTTGAGTTGTATTTTTTGGAGAATTAATTATTTCTGGAGGAGTATTATTCTCCACATTTTCGTCAAAGTCACTTGATTCACTCACTGTTTTTCGCTAAAAACTCGATATAAACAGTTACTTTAATAAAAGAACAGCAAATTAGTTTTGTTAAATGTAAACAAACTCGCTAATCGTGCGTAAAGCTGAAGAATTCCTCTTCTTTACCGCGCTAGCGTGGTAAAGAAGAGGAATTATTCAGAACTATGAGACGCGCATGCGCAATGAATACAAGTACGTAAATAATCACTTTCTACGCATATAAACAAAGATATAATGTTTATATTTCGTATCAATCGTAGATAAATATTAATTCCCTTCCACAAACTTAAGGGAACTTACAACATACAGGATCCAACTTAAAGGATGTTTCTTAAATAGGTATTTTTTAAGTATTATGTTGCTAGTATCGGTATTCATCCAATCTCTAAACTCTAAAGCGTTTCCCTCCTAGTGATGGGCATAATCGATTAAAATAATCGTTTAAATCGATTATGCAACAATAATCGAATGCTCGTAATCGTTTATTTATAATCGGTATATGAGACCGAAGTATTTTAGGTATCGCAACTATTTGTCTCCCCTCTTTTCTTTACTTTAACCCCCTCCTCTAAAAAATAATCGATTGTGAAATCATTCGATTATTAGAATAATCGATTAAAAATAATCGATTGATTGAAAAATATCGATTATGCCCATCTCTATTCCCTCCGCAAATTTTAGACTTAATATAGTCTGAATTTTTAAAGCCATTTTAGTTAATTTAGTTTTTGCTCAAGGTTTAATTTTTACAATTTCAATTATACTCTTTTTATTTTATTCTAGTGTCGAGTATCATAGTTTAATATTAGATCAAGAGCCATTATTAAATTAAATATCACAGTAAAATATTAAATGAGGTGAATGTTTTTTATATTTTAAATTTATTAATATCCATTTTCTTCTCACATTATAGTTATCTCTTAGTTAAATTATGATCAAAATTAATTAATATTAAACATAGAACTGAAGATATTATTTATAATTATAGATGTATGAGTATGTTTTTATTTGTATAATAAAATGTTTAATTTAATAATAAATATTTTTAAAAAATATTAACTTCCTTTGTTTATTGCCAGAATAATTACCAACTAAAAAGTTGGCAAAAGAACAATCGATTTTAGAAGATCAACTTAGTTTATTCTATATAAATATTAAAGAATCTTATTGCTAAAATGTAAACAAAATTTAAATAATTTGTTGACAATTTCGGAAAAGCACGTTGAGAAACGGGAAATGTCTTCACATCTATTCGTGCCCCTCTTTTTTAGGACATCATCCAAAAAGCTTGACAGCTCTAAAAATAACACTTTTATATAGATTTGAATGTTACGCTAATAAAATAGCTATATTTAATATACACTGCTAGGAGGGGGAGGGGGAGAGATTTATATCAGATTGGTTTCTCTTAAAAATAAAATAAAGAATGACATCTGGTTTTTTAAGTTACACTATATCTAGTTATATATCTTGAATAAATGATTTTAAAAATATATAATTTATAATATATTACGTAAGAAAGCTTTTAAATATAATAATAATATACTCACTCAATGGCGTAACTTGGATCCGCCACCATTCTACGCCAAAACAATAAGGAGAAATAGTTTAGTATAAGTTTAAATAACAAACATTCTTTATATTACTTGCAAAATCATTTGCTATTAGTAATATAGTATTTATTTATTTATTGGTGTTTTTTTATTAAGGTTTATCGACACATTTTGTGATTCAGGAATACCGAATATTGGTATTTCGCTGTTGTTTGGCTTATGGCAAGCTCACATATATGTGGGTATTTGCCGAGTATACTCGTTGCGGCAACCTTTTATATTGGGCAAAACATCGTCGGAATTTACGCTGCTTTTCTAAAGCTTATTCGTATTCTTATTGTATTGAACCAACTTTATATTATAATTTTTGAATTTCTTTATTTTTCTACCTTTAAGGAATCAAATAATTTAAATGATATCTTATCTTGATACCTTGAGGTATGTATATTTCAAGTCAAAATCAATTATTTTATGGGTCATATTTATCTTTATGGTACTTCTTTAGATTGTTACTCTCCAAGGTTTTTTTTTTTAGAATATAAATGACTTTGACTAAATAACTATTAAGACAAAGGGATATTTAGTCCAATGTACTTTGGGCAAAAGGAATATCACACTTCTATATCTATAAGGGGAGTAACAGTCTAAGGAAGAACATTCCGTACACCTTTAAGTTTTCACTCCCCTCTTTTTCTTTTATAAGGGGAGTAACAATCTAAGGAAGAACATTCCGTACACCTTTAAGTTTTCACTCCCCTCTTTTTCTTTTATAAGGGGAGTAACAATCTAGGGAAGAGCAATCCGTACACCTTTAAGTTCTCACTCCCGTCTTTTTCTTTTATAAGGGGAGTAACAATCTAGGGAAGAACATTCTGTACACCTTTAAGTTCTCACTCCCCTCTTTTTTTTTATAAGGGGAGTAACAATCTAGAGAAGAACATTCCGTACGCCATTAAGTTCACACTACCCTTTTTTTCTTTTATAAGGAGAGTAACAATCTAAAGAAGAACATTCCGTATACCTTCTTTAAGTTCTCACTCCCCTCTTTTTCTTTTATAAGGAGAAGGAGAGTAACAATCTAAAGAAGTACCATTTTTATTTTATATGATAATAAGGTTGAGTTATTTTTTTATAAATATATCGGCAAATACCAAATGCGTCAATGGAGTACAACATTTGCCACTAGCCGAATATTCAGGTGCTTAGACTCATAAGACAAAAAATTCCCTTTGGTCTGCATAAGTAGTTCATATATAATTATTTTGTATGGAAGTTACCAAAATCCTAAAACGATTATAACTATATATTTTAGTTTAATATTGTAATTAAATAATAATTAAACCTTACTAGCAGTTTTATAATCATATTATTTGTTGAAGGAAAGAAAATCATGGGCGATGATCCAAAAGTGTTGATCAAGGAAGGGGACAAGTAAAATTTTAAAACAAAGAGTTGTCTTTCATTATCCCCCTTTGTTTTGACTGCTACCCTAATTAATTCATTTCATCTGTTTCAAATTTAAATTAAATAATAAACTTGAATTTGTAGGAACAATTCACCAATCAATAAGTTTGCTCTTCAGGAAGAATTGTCAATGCTAGGTCAACTACCGTTTTTGAAATTAGGATCTTAGTTTATAATTCGCTTCGATCCTATTATAATCCAACTACTCTCCTGAAATATAGGTACCGGATAAATTCATTTTTTAAAAACACTGGCATCACGGCAACCAATTTATTTTTAACGCCTCTGGAAAACGATGAAGGAAAATAGGAGTCGCTCCCGAGAATTCCAAGGAGAAACTATGTCAATCTCTGATGTTAATAAATATACTTTGTCTGCAGTCAAGTTGTTGTAGCGTTAAAAACGTGGTACAAATACAGCTTGGGTTTATTGAGTAGACGGGAAATTTGGGATCTACACGTACTCTCAAATTATTGCCTTGAATTCGGTCTGGTTAAAGATAATATTTTCTAAGTTCTGATAATATGTAAACTTATTATTCTTTCTCCTATTTAGAGGTAACAGGAAGATTGTCGTGTCTAGTATTTTTTGACAATATATTATGTTATATTAAGCAGCCCCTACACGATCAAGCCGCTTGATCAAAACATCGCGTCAAGCAATGGTGTCAAGCATGATTGATAGTCTAGGAACCCGTTTGATGCTTGAGTCAAGCCTTGACGGAGATTGATGGAAAGTTTGAATGAGTTAAGCAGCTTGACGGAGTGCCTGATAGTCTAGAGCAATTTTGATCAAGCATTCCGTCAATCACCTGCTCGACACCCCAAATCCTGATTCGAAACCATGGTATCTACACAATACTGATTTATTACAGTCCAGGAGGAGCAGTTCACTAGTCGAAAACTCCGCTACAAATGAGTGTTGATGAAAAGATAAGGGGATGCTTGATGCGCCCCAAGGTGACTTGAAGGTTGTGTCAATCAGCTTGACGCGATGTTTTGATCAAGCGGCCTGATCGTGTAGGGGCTGCATTTAGTTTTTTTTTAAAAAGCCGTAGATTTCCTTGTATTGTTTGTTATAAAAAAATATCTTATTGCTCAATATATTCTGGTACATAAGTTTTAAAGTATAATAATTATTAACCAAACAGATAAGTACATATAAGAAGTTAAAAAATAATCTCAAGTAAATAATCATAAAGCATTTTTATCATTGTCTAAAATATTCCATGAATCACCGCTAGGATACCCGGTAACATCACCAATCATCACTCTTTAAACCTATTAGCAAAATATTTAGATAAGCAGATATCAGTGTTGCACCCACAGGACTACAGTAATATTATACAATTAAAATTGTAGCTTATAATTACCTTATTGAATCGGATATAGGACGCATCCTGATTTTTAAAATAAACATTAATGCATCGAATATAAAACCCACCCTGTTTTAAAGAGAAAATCTTCTGTTCTCTTTTTACTTTCTCATATAAAGATAAAGTATTGTGATGGCGCGAAAATTCAATTTTGAGATTTTGATGGATTTACACGTTTTGAGGTTCCCTGAGTCCAAAAAAGTGGTTTTTAAAAAATGTCTGTCCGTCGTCTGTCGTCTGTGCAGACGCCTGGAGCCTAAACTACTGGGCCGATTTTGACGAAATTTGGCATACATGTTCAGAAAAATCATACCCCGAGGAGATCGAGAAATGAATTTTAGCTCGAAATTTGGGGGCGCTACCCCCCAAAAACTCTAAAAAAATACCTCGAAAACGGTTCCGATGATTTTGATGAAAAAATTCTAAAATGTAGTCCATTTAAATACGAATCTAACGATATAAGCCGTTTTCCCGGGAAAAATCTAGTTCCTGAGAAAATAGCTTAAAACGTGGACGGAGAGAGCCCGGGTTCGCTTCCCCGCCCAGGAGGAGTTATTTTTATGATACATTTTGATGAGATGTTCAATAATAATTAAATGTGCATACGAAAACTAATAAATGGAAAACACTGGGCTATGTAATTATGAACTCGTATATGAGAAAGTTTGTCTGAGTTGTCTCGGACCGATTTTTTAATAACTTGCTCAGACGTCAAGTTTAGATAGACTATCATGGATGTTGTTGGAATATTGAATTTTTATTTAGATATAAAGTGCATTTGAATCTTTATTTAGATGTAAGACAGACTCTTTGCTGGCAGAGAAATAGCAAGGTTAGATTTTAAAAATAAAATTTTTGAAGCTACTCCTTCTTTCGCTCGAACTCCTTTTACCCAAAATCTCATCAAAAATTGAACACGTTAAAATTCCTGAAAATTTATGAAATAGAAGAACGACAATGAATACCCCGGAAAAATTCAGAGAATTGGAAATACAAAGTAAAAATGATATCTCAGCGGTATTCTTGAAAGAGTAGAAGTAAGATCGTTAGAAGATCGTAAGATCGTTAGAGGATCGTAAGATCGTTAGAAGATCGTAAGATCGTCGTAGAAGTAAGATTGTTAGATATTATGTTGCACTTGAATACATCGATTATAAGACGCATCCCATTTTCGTGATGCAAAAACAGGGAAAAAAGTGCTTCTTATATTCGAAACAATACGGTATTTAATTACTCTAAAGTTGGATTTTATCTTCTAACATTTGATTGCACATTTATAAATTGAAACACAATTTAGTCCGTTTGAAAATTTAGCATCCATAACCGGTCATGTTTTGATGAATATTTTTGTTTATAGCGAAAATATGTTTGCTGATATATTTTTATCACTTGGTCTGTTGGTGTACTTAAAGGAGATCTGTGAATGGCGTTCGCATTGAGACAGAATGATGTCATGACTCTGGTAACACCAGCCTGCATTTTCAGGATACATAAATCATGTCGCATAAATGTTAACCACCCAGTTAACCATATCGCTTTCTTCTCTGTGTACTGCATATTTTGATCGCACAGATAAAAAAAAGTAGTTGCATTCAAAGCTGTACAATTCAACAATTGACTACTTACGAGTTGTAATAAATCACTTAAGATTTTTTTTATTTATATCATTGAGAATTTTAACTATTTATACAGTTATAAAAGGTCAAATGTTATAAAATAAATGTTTTCTTATATGCGTTCTATTTTCTAAACATTAATAAAATAAATTATCTTAATATATTTTTATATTTAAAATGAAATATTCTGAATATATAATATGAGGTAAGAGTATAATATGGCATTAGCAATCATATATATATATATATATATATATATATATATATATATATATATATATATATATATATATATATATATATATATATATATATATATATATATATAATATATATATATATATATATATATTTATTTATATGAAATTCATTATAAAATATATTATTCTTTATGCGTGTGTGAATGTATCAAATGAAAATATGCTTCACACTTAAATACTCTTAAGTTAGCTATAATATATTTAGTATGTATAAACACACGCACACACATGTGTGCTGTGTACATATAAACAAAAAAAGTTGTGTAGGTTTGAGACAAAGGCTGATTTATAACAATAGTTATTATAGTACTCTGGGACGTGTAAACATGTAGATAAATTACAAAACAATGATTTGTGCACAAACTTTTATCAATAATTATATTGCGGAAAGTTTATTTTATTTATATTAATCATATTAATTCAATACCTACTCTAAATATATGATAGTTTTATTCTAGAGTGTAATGTAATGTACTTTAAAATAACTTATATTATATGAAAAAATATATTCAGGGTTATTCCTTTTTTGGAATATCAAAGTAAAAAAATCGGTCTGTGTTTCAGACAAACTTTCTCATGTACAAGTTCATAATTACATAGCCCAGTGTTTTCCATTTATTAGTTTTCGTATGTACATTTAATTATTATTTAACATTTCATCAAAATTTATCTTAAAAATAACTTCTCCTGGGCGGGGCATTGAACGTGGCCTCTCTCCGTCAGCGTTTAAAGCTATTTTCTCAGGAACTAGATTTTTCCCGAGAAAAATGCTTATATCGTTAGATTCGTATTTAAAATGGACTACTTTTAGAATTTTTTTCTTGTTTTTTTTTCAGATTTTCTGGGGGGTTGCGCCCACAAAATTAGAGCTAAAATTCATTACTCGATTTCTTCTCAAAGTTTTTGTTTTCTGAACATGTATGCCAAATTTCGTCAAATTCGCCCCAGTGGTTTAGGCTCCAGTCGTCTGCACAGACATACAACAAACAGACAGACATTATTTAAAACTTTTTTGGACTTAGAGGACCTCATATCGTGTAAATCTATCGAAATCTCAATATCGAATTTTCTTGCCATCACAATACTTTCTCTTTATGTGTAAAAGTAAGAAGGTGGATAATGAAAACTCCTTACTACTAATTTAATATTGATATTAAATAATGAAATCTTCTTACTACTATTTGAATATTGATATTTAATAATTAAAACGCGTGGCTCTATCTTTGAAGCGAGCGTATTGCAATAAAATACTGAATATTGAAATTTGTTAATCATGATGAATGTCATAGTTGAAGATAAGTGGAAGAGGGTAATGTGAGGTAGAGTGGGGGTACTCGGTACAAAGCTTTACTTCATAAGAATCTTTACCACCCGTAATAGCTTTTAAACTAATATTATAAATGTATCACTTCATTACTAAAATACTACTGCTTGTATCAAGTTGAAATTTTACATACTTGTTTCAATTGTACTTTAGACGATGTACATAAAGTTTTATTAAGATCGTTACGTTAGAACGTAAGAAATCGGTAAAAAGGTTGTTTTCTCTATTTTAAACGTTTAGGTCCGCTTTAATAGTTTTAGCGATCTTTATTAATTCATAGCAGTGTCGTTGTTGGTGTTACTAAAAAATGTTATTTGAAAAAAATGTTCGTCTCATCGAGTAGGTGATGATAGAATTTTTTTCCGTCCTGAAATTCCAATTTAATTTTTGAACCTCTCGTTTACGCGAGCATTGCGCGCGAACTCTAGGACGGATCACGCTGTCCAACGAACTTAGCCTGAGTATTAGTAAGAGGATCATGTATACCAAATTTCAAATAAATCGGTCAACTTTTACTCAAGTTATCGTCACACGCGTAAACGTTACTGACAGACAGACAGACAAGATGCATATTTCGTTAAATGTAAGAAGCTCGCTAACGCTCGCTTCAACTACCGACTATTAAGTATACTTGAATTAATTCATTGAACTTAAAGTGTTCTATAAAATATTATGTTTACTTGCAGAGTACTTTTGTTTTATATTACGTAGCTGCTATGCGCTTCGTTACTGTTGCACATTATCTATAAGCGAGTTTTCACGCACGAATTGCACATCAGACGTCTTATTGCCTACTTCTTAGAACTAACTTATTACATATCATGTTCGAAATGCAATTTATTTTGCCAGGAGTCGAAACTGATTCCTTTTCTTTATTATTGCTTGCGGACAAGTTATCTATTACTCCATCTAAGAATAATCTATCGTTGAGTGTAGTAATCTAACCACGTGTTTAAACGCTTTTTATTATAGGTTATATTATAGGTTATCGATATTGCTTAGGTTATGTAATGAAATAATAAGTCTATGCAACGATATGAGTTCTAAACACTCAAACTGATTAAGAACCCAATGATGAAGTGTTTTATTTTTAGGAGATCATCATACTTTGAGCTAGATATTACATTAGTTTTAAGAGATTTTAGTTTGAAGGGGTTAAACTTTATTTTCTCCCCATTTTTTCATTTCTACAAAACGATATTATCTTGTGAAATTTTAAGAGCTTTACCAACACAATTTTCTTAATTGAATTTCCTCTTTAGTTTTTGCATTGCTACCAAATAGCCGCACCTCTTCGTCATTCATGTAATTTACGCTTCTCGTTTGACTAAAAATCTTTTATAATAATTTTGATTCCAATCTTTATTTATTCTTAAAAAAAAATATATAAAGTATTTTTACTTTGTATAATCTTTGTCTTTTTACTACAAACTCTAAGATAATTTTCGTGAACACTTAAAAAAGACATTACTTAATGATTAATTGATTGTCTTTAACGTAGAAAAAAGTGTTTTTCTAGTTATATGTCCAGCTGTTTGTGGAGACATGAGAAGCTGTAGGGGGACGATGGCGATGGTTTGACCAGCCGTTTGTGTACACTCTGGACTCGTGCCATATAGCCAAGTATGTTTCTATCTTTAGACTTCATACTCATATCTCTACACTGTCTTAAACAAACCGACACAACTAGCCTTGCTTTTTCTAATTTACTTAGGGTGGCTATTAGGTTTCCAACAACAAACTTCTATATTGTTTCCGTGAACATGGACTTCTTATCTGTTTGGTGATAAGAATACTGTTTGCAGAAAAACATTATTTTCTTTTAATTTATTTAATGACATGCTTTCAAATTCGATATTTTTTTACTAGTCCGCGAATTTAGTTTGATGAGGAGGTAGAGATTATTAGATCTCTACCTAGTGAACTTGGATTGTTGGCAACAATTATTGTGTCTTATATTGACAGCTGTGTGATCCATGTAGGTGAAATTTATTACGACTATAAATTATACACCTTAATATATCACAATATCAATTTCAAATCTATCAAATGAAATTTTAAATACTTTTAACTCTAGCGTATTATACTTCACTCATTTTTACATCACAGCCCTTCCTCTTCAAAAACTATATGCATTTTTAATAACAAAATTTTTAGACCACGTTAATCCATGTAAACGCAATATACCTAGTGATGCGGTTCATAAAGAAATCGAGTAGAAAAAAATATTGCTTTTAAATCGGCCATATTTGTTGTCAATGTGGCTACTAAGAAACCTTTTACGATAAAAAAAACGCTTAGTCTTAATCTACCAGAAAAGATCTTTAAAGATGTATGTGACATGCTTATCACCATTAACTTACATAGTCTTAATCTATACCTGAAAATATTGGTATTAAATCGGCCATACTTGTCAATATGGCTACTACGAAACCTTTTGCGTGGAAAACCTTTCATAGTCTTAATCTACCTGAAAAGATCTTTAAAATGGTATGTGACATGCTATATTACCATTAACTTGCATAGTCTTAATCTACCTGAAATGATCTTCAAAATTGTATGTGACATGCTATATTACCATTAACTTACATAGTCTTAATCTACATGAAAAGATCTTCAAAATTGTATGTGACATGCTATATTACCATTTACTTACATAGTCTTAATCTACCTGAAATGATCTTCAAAATGGTATGCGACATGCTATATTACCATTAACTTTTTTTTGCAAAACACCATTTTAGCAGTATTTGCTTTTAAAATGCCAGCAAAGAATAGAAATTTTGTAGTAATGTTACTACAATTAATAAGTATTCTGTTCCTACTACTCTTTACTAAAAACTTTTCGTTTAGTCGTCCAATTTATTGGCCGCCATCTTGAAAATATTTGGTGTGAAATTTCCAAAAACTATTCCGTTATTACAAATAATAAGATGTACCTGTGTGCCAATCGGTGAATTAAATAATTATTCTCTTGGTGTTCTAACCCAATAACTATCTTAAGTCCAGGAGATAGGGTGCAAAAAAGTGTCTGACTAACATCAAGCTAGAATTTAGTGTTTAAGTAAATCTCATGGTGCCTTTTAAGAATATTTGGTCGGCTAATTTCGTCTGCGGGATATAACTTGACAATATGTATTTGAAGAAATAAAACCCATGGAGAGCGGCGCGCAATGAGGTTCTCATGATCCTGGGTACAAAATTAGTCAGTAGATCAAGAATCAAGTTCATGGTAGTTTGTCACTTTATAGGTGACCTCTTTGATTTAGAGTGACATTTGACAAAAAAACGGTGGAAAGTGGCCATGTCCCTCCCTTTATGGTGGACAATTTAATTTTCATGATCCTTAATTAATTAGTAAATTAATTAGTAAGTTTGTCACTTAATTGGTTAGTTATTCTTATTCAAATGTCAAATGTCACTCTAAATCAAAGAGGTCACCTATAAAGTGGCAAACTACCATGAACATGATTTTTGGTCTACTAACTACTAACTAATTTTGTAGCCAGGATCATGAGAACCTCATTGCGCGCCATAAAGGACGGGATATGGCCGCTCTCCACGGGTTTTATTTTTTCAAATGCCTATTGCCAAGCTATGTCCCGCAGACGAACTTTGCCGACCACATTTTCTTTAAAGGCACCACAAGATTTACTTAGACACATAATTCTAGCTTGATGTTAGTCAAACACTTTTTTGCACGCTATCAACTGCACTATAAAACAATTTCGTTTGTTTTCCTGTGTCAACATAATGATTTTAAAATCAAAGCAAGCTGGTGCTGATCTTTCCATATTCTTTTAGCTTCTAGATTCTAGATTGAAAAGTCATTTTTCTTAATAAAAATCAATGATATAGTTTCTGTATGATGAACGGCAGTGCTATGAACTAAGTAGCTGAGAGGCGATACTTGAGTGGAATCTAGTTAGATTTATTATGTCGGCTGTGTGATGATTGTATTTAGGAAGTGAGTGGGCTGGAACTAAAGGGTTTAAGTGGGCAATATCACTGAGCTCACGTTCTTAGACTCAGTGATTCATTCTATGGACTCTTCACTTGCTACTCAAACCACTTATAGCCTTAGTGAGAAACCAATTCATGATAAACAAGAGTCTTTTATTTACGTTTAATATACATATATAGAGAGACATCTATAGGCTTAAAGAAGAACTACAAAGCAATAACAGATCGGCTAACCTTTTTATTAAGGATACATTTAGAATACTAAGAATGCACTTGTTCTACTTGATTTGAAACAAGTGCCCACCAATGAAATAAATAGCTGTTATGATAATTAAGATCAATAGTAATACCCATGGGCGTCCAAACCAAAAATAATTTATTTATCTACGATTTGTACGAAATATATAAACATTGTATCTCTGTTTAGATGCGTAGAAAGTGATTCTTTACGTACTTGTATTCATTGCGCATGCGCGTCTCATAGTTCTGAAGAATTCCTCTTCTTTACCACCCTAGGGCAGTAAAGAAGAGGAATTCTCCAGCTTTACGCACGATTAGCGAGTTTGTTTACATTTAACAAAACTAATTTGCTGTTCTTTTATTAAAGTAACTGTTTATATCGAGTTTTTAGGGAAAAACAATGAGTGAATCAAGTGACTTTGACGAAAATGTGGAGAATAATACTCCTCCAGAAATAATTAAGTCGGCAAAAAATACAACTCAAGATTAATGCCATCTTTATCGAGGGAGAGATACGAACTTACATACAGCAAGTTTATTTTTTCTGTATTTATTATTTAAATCTAACAATCGTAGATAAAGTACGGTACGCAACTCGTGTGAAAACGGCATTTTGCATTGCACGTGAGGTTTTACTACCCTCGCTGTCACTCGGGTGCAAACTCCACACTCGCATGCAAAATGCTACTTTCCGCACTCGACGCGTAATGTACTATTTTGTTGACACTGCTTGTTGATACTACTGACTAAGAACATTTTTATAAGAATCAATCCATTTTTCATTGTACTCCAAGTTCATCATAATGGCAGGTAATAAATATTTGAATAGTGAAAAGTGAAATATGGTTGAATCGATACACAAGTGAGGGAGGAATAAAAAATGTGGTCACTAAAATTGGCTGGAATCAAACTATTAAAGTTTTACACACCTTGACTTTGACAATAGTGATTATGTGATCAGTCTAGTAGGGATCGTTAAAGAAATATCAGAAGGTAGCTGGAGGAACTCAAGGACTCTTCTAGCTCTCTTGAGACTCTTAGTTTCTAGTGGTAGAATTGAGACAACCATCTAAGAGGAATCTTCACTAATTTTACGAAGATGGTAAATTGTGTTAGCATAAAAAAAAATTAAATTGTCAATTTTAGAAAACTATTGATGTCCTATTTGATTCTAATTCAAGTTTAGCAAATAATAAACTTTCCAAAAGGAAAAACCCACTTTTCTATTGTATTTTTCTGGTTCTTTTACTATTCCGATGACTTCTTCCATTACTCTAAAGCTGTCTATACACATAGGAACCCGGATCGCCGATCATGGTTCGGTGAACCATGCTCCAAACTGATGGAATACCAAGTTAGTCACAAATTTGGCTCGTTAACCTCTACAAATAGGCGATCTTGGTTCTTGCGAACCGAGATCGCCGAACCAAGTTCGCAAGTGCATGCCCTGTTTTAGTTATATTTTTTATGTAAACAAGCTAATTTTTTTCTCATGTAGAATAAGTGTTGTCATATTTTATGTGCAACTACTAATTATTGTTGTTCTTTTTATGTTCGAGAGGGTTAAAACGCTCTTTCTTCTTTATTCTAAACAGGAACATAACTTGATTCTCCTTGAGAACTTGAGAAGTGAGACTTATTATAATCGGTTCTCCCTGAATGTATGATTAATGTTATCTTCCTGTAAATTATCTAATGCAATTGATCGGGTGTTCCGGAAGTGCAAGATTACTCACCTTAGCATAATTTTTTGTACCGTTCTTTTTCTTAAGATCCTACCCCTCTCCCCCTCCCCCCCCCCCCTCCCTAAGTGCTTTGAACTTTCAATCGTGAATATAAAGATGCAAGGTTCGAATTTCGTTTATAAGTGATCCGATTAAGCTTTGGGTAAAGTGTAATGCATTCAATAGTTATTTGTTTACTTGTGATTTGTGATCCCGATTGCATTTACTATCCAGGCCTCTTGGATGATATAGAATATAGAACACACCTTCGACTGCTCCTGATGAAGCCAGGTGAGATCTAGCAGAAGATATAAATGGAGCTTTAACAGCATTGGCGCCTCCATACTTAAGAGCGAGGCGTTGTGAAATGTGTGTGCTTCACCAGGCTTATCTTGAGGACGATGAAGGCTGATCTTGAGGACGAAGAAGGCTGATCAAGATGATTGTTAGCCCAATGATAATGAGCATTGATGGAAACCCTTTGTGGCTGAAGAAAATGGTCTAGCTTGAGCTGGGGTCCTAAGTCTTAAAGAGACGGGGGATGATGAAATATCCGATAGGTCAATGTAAGAGTTGGGAACATCTTGCGTAAGTGCATTTCACCTCCTTTTCCCTCAAAAGAACTAGTGATTCCTAACCAGTGTCCGGGTCGAGGACAGAACGACCGTTCAATTAAACAGTGAACCCGATCACCAGATCATTTAGCAGACGTGTTCAATAAAGTTGAAATATTGCTCGAGAGTTTCGAGTAATCGTTAACAGATTAACACTGAAGAAAACTAGTCAGTTTTTATTTTAATTCCGGAAACGGTCATCACTTGACCATTTTAAGATATTGTTTTTTTAGGTATATTTAATTTTAACTTCCTCTTGATTTTATTCCGTCTTTTATGTAGTAAAATATTGCGTTACTCATTAAATCTATTAATCTAAAAGTATTATAGAGATAGTGTTAGTAGAGAGGTTATATTTAAGTAAAAAGGTTCTTTTTTATCGGGAAATAATAGATTTCATTGACACAGCTTAATCAAGCTTCTTAGAAACAACCTGACTGAATCTATTGAAAACTATTTCTATAGATTTTCACTTTAATGATGTAATACCAAGGCTGTTCTTTGTGTTTTTAGTTTAGATATCCTAGTCTAATACAAGTAGTAAGACACGGTGCTCAATCTTAGAAAGTTTTACGTAATTATATCTCCGACTCATCCTTTTCCCCTTTTAATTTTATTACGAATAAACTAATTTTTTTTCCGGATGAATATTTTCTTGAGAATAAGCTTGTTGGTTTTTATCGCAATCTTTATAATGGGGTATCTGAAAGCTGTATCAGCAGATTCGAACACAAGCTCGTATTACCCGCCTACACTTGAACTCGACCTAAGAGGTCATCTCAGTATATTGCAATTAAACCTGTATAACAATGAATAATATGAAATTATAATAACTATAATTATTAACTTGACTTTTTTATATATACAAAGACTTTATAACTTGAGTTTTAATAAAACGTGCCAATAGAAAATCTTAAAAGTTCTATTTAAGACATCAAATAAATCAACACATTTTTCTTTCCGTAATTTTGCTTCCGAGCATACCTATGGTAACGGAAGCTATGTGATCGTATTTCGTGAACAATTTTTAGGTCTCCGATTTCAAAAATTCCAATAAAGAAATTCGTTTCAGACATCAGGGAAAATTTTTGGTTTCCTGTCTGTTTGTAGGTCTGTCGTCTATCGCTCAATTTTTCGAACCAAAAAATTTAAAAACCAATCATCTGATTTTATTGAAATTTGGATGGTAGGTCATAATTAGCCCATTGAAGGTCCCATATAGGTTTCACATACATTCATTTACACCTATATCTTCAAAAGTACTTATCTGATTTTTATGAAAATTTCATGGTTTGTCGAAAGTAGCCTGCAGATGGGGCCCAGATTAATTTCAACCGTCTGTGCTCTTTAAATTTTGCTAAATTGATACTTCATTCATTGATAATTCATGTGAAATATCAAAAAAAAAATAACAGATTTACAAAAAGGGGGGAAAATATAACAAATTTGATAATAATATGTTTTAAAAGCATTAAATAATTAAATTTTACGAAATAGGATACGAGGAAGCAATGTGCCTCACTAATTGGCACAGTATTTTTTACATGAATCTGCACAGACGACAGGCGACAAACGTCAGACGAAAGACAGAATTTGTTTTAAAAACCACTTTTTGGGACTCAGGGGACCAAAAACGTGTAATGCATCCTAATCTCATAATCAAGTTCTCGCGCCAAACACAATACTTTCTCTTCACATTTACTTCGAATATGAGAAAGTAAAAAAATATTAAGAAAGCCAAACTACTTAAGTTTTACATTATATTTAGGCGTAGTCAAGGATGTTCGATTTGACACTTATTAATATAAAGCAGATAATAATTTATATATTTAAAAAAACATTGTTCTACAGAAACGATAATGCATTTCTATCTTTTACTTGTGTGCAATGTCCGTCTCTAAAAATAACACAAAAATTTGCGTCTGACAAGGGGATTTTTTTTTTAAATAAACCGTGCATTTTTTTTTCAAAAAGGTCTTTGAACTTATCATTACTCCACCTCATGGTACTTACTCTGTCAAATTATTTTTGGGATTTAGTTTTTAAAGGAACCTCAAATAACTTCAAGGAAAATTTAACATGATATATTAGTAAAGTAAGAACAGATTTATTTTTAAAAAAAAACAAAAAAAAACTATATTTATAAATAACATCATATCTATTGTAGGATACCAACGTAATTTGATTTTTGAAATAGTTTTTCTTTTTTGCTTATTCGCTGTTTTTCGTAAAAAAAAAAACACTATAACATTCAAGTGTTTATATTTATCGTCCAACGCTTGTTGGCCATTAATCAGGGAGACACCCTTCTTCCGGCATAGAGGTCATTTTGAAGGAGGATTTGGTGTCCGGCAGTAACGCCTCATAGCGGAGGAGGCAAGTGAAATAGTTGCCAAACTCATGAGGTTGACTTGTAGCAACGACAAACGATAATTAAACATTTTCTTTTATTAGAATTTCATCTATTAGTCTAATATATAGGTAGCCTGAGAGGAGTCCAGCTTACATTAATTTGGGTAAAAGATTTTTTTTTTAGGATTGTTTTGTATAGTAAGAGGAGCATGAAACCAAGTTTGCGACCTCGAAAGACCTGGGGACAACTTTTGGTAGGCGAAAAACCTCGAAATTTTTTTTTTTTTATTATAACTCATAAACGACCCCGAAATCAGTAAATTGTATTCTCTCCGTAATGAAAGTAGACAAAATTCGCTACAACATGCACTAGTCAAACTTAATTTTATGTTATCCTAACCCATTTCTACAGGACTTTGAAGTTTGACGAAATTTTGTAAAATGCATGATTTAAAGTTTCAATTTTACCACGTTCAGTGCTCTCCAGGCGTCAAACTAATGCTTGGAGCGAAAAATTTCCAAGAGTAAAAAATTCTTTTTTTTAGCCATAGAATCCAAATCCAGTCCTTAACATTTGGCTTCCTATTCACTTTTTTTAATTATATGTATAAATTGGACATACTTTTGCTGAACACAAAAAATGTTCAGCATATGTTCTGGATGCGCATTTATAGCCATTGTCGAACCCTGAAAACCGCATCTTTCTATCTATCATGGTTCCGGAGATATTTGGCTGTTCCATATTAGCTGGGACACCCTATATATACATACATAGATACACATATCTTCAATATATAAATATATATTGGGTAATAATAAATATATAATGGGCACCATAAACAATAATATAAATGTCAAAAAATATGAGTAAAATCCTGTATTTTACAAAATTTCGTCAAACTTTAAAGTCCTGTATATATAGGTTAGGATAACATAAAATTAGTTTTGACTAATGCATTTTGTAGGGAATTTTGTCTACTTTCGTTTCGGAGAGAATACAATATTCTGATTTCGATGTCGTTTATGAGTTATATTAAAAAAAAGAGCCAAAATTTCGAGGTTTTTCGCCTACCAAAAGTTGTCCCCAGGGCTTTCGAGGTCGCAGACTTGGTTTCATGCTCCTCTCACTATACAAAAGAATCCTATAAAAAAAAAATCTTTTACCCTAATTAATGTAAGCTAGAATGTATATATATTGGCCTATATTTGTTTATTGCATTTTTTATTTTTTGAGGCCTTTGGGTTCAAAGATAGATAGATCATTTTAGAACCTAAACTAACAAAATTAATTAGGTTAAAATAGTTTGCCAATGAGTGTGGCACATAGCATCCTCGCATCCTATCACATACTTTATTGATTTTATGCTTTTACATCACATTATTGGATAATTTATTTAACTGTTTCCCCCGTTTTAATATTATGTCAAATTGTTTTGGTTTTTTACATGAATTTAATTATCAATTTAGCAAAAGTTAAGAGCGCAGACGCTTGAAATTAATCTGGGACTATCCGCGGGCTACTTTCGATAAATCATCCAAATTTTAAAGTACTTTTGAAGATAAATCGATATTGTCTCCTTCTATTGGAGGGACATTGATATAAGTTTGGAAGGAATTTTTGATATTAGCTATAAAACATCGGTTAGGCGTGAAGTCTCACGTAAAATGGGTTTCGTTGGTATTGTGAACACAAAATTAGTATAAGGGGGGGGGGGGGGATTTTTTATGTTTATTGACAAAATGGCACGGAAAATTAAACACTAACCACAAGTGTTATATATTTTTATAATCTACACTTCAATACCTTTCATTTGATACCACATTCAAAATTTAAAAAAAATATTTTTTTCCCCGTGGCAGGTATTAGCCGCCATTTTGGATTCCCAGTTAATCGAATCAAATTGGTATTCTTATTTTTTCTTTGGTCCAGCAGACCGCACATTTTGCATATATTTTATAGTTTTAGTAACAGCAGAAATACAGTTTTAGAGGGTGAGGGGACACGTTAAATGTTGATGTTTTTTGACAAAATGGCGCGAAAAATTAAACACTAACCACAAGTGTTATATATTTTTGTAATCTATTCTCCAATACCTTTCATTTGATACCTCAAAATTTAAAAAAAAAAATTGACGTGAATTCGCGTGACGTGAATTTTGAATTTGAACAGCTGATAATTTTTAGATCGCTATATTTTTCCTGTGTGCACGTCAAAACGACCTTTAATACTGGAAAGTTTCATTGTTTTATCTCTTTTGATTCATAATTCATAAGTTATTGGAACCGTACAGGGTGACAGACAGAGACAGGAACGAAACTATAAGGGTTTCTTTTTTTGGTTTTACCAACGAAAACGAAACCCTAAAAATGAGTAGGACTAGAAAATGTACAATATAGACATTATGTATTGCTACCTAAGTAAAGTAGATGGCACACTTAAACATATTTGGTTTTTCAGGTGAAAACCGTGAAGTTTCGCTGCCACGGCTGGAAGCACCATTACTTCAGGGTTGTCAAACAACGTGACTTCACTCGATGCAATCAAATAAATGAACTAATGGAGAGATGAACTAAGATTTCTGTTTGACCAGGTAGAAGAATTTTGTATTTTCTAGAGAAACTTTTTGTCAGTTGAGTAGAAATAAAGAAAGAGGTGTCTTTACTAAATGTGTAGAGACTTTGGGCTTATGCCCGATGTGTTGTTCTAACAGTGGAAAGACTATCTTTATTTCTAAGAATTTTGTTGCTTCAAGTTACGATTTCTAATACTTTTAGTGAAGAGACGTCTTTCTTTATTTCTAAGAAATTTGTTTTTCTATAGATGAGTAATTATTGATATTTGATCAGGAATAAAGAAAGACGTGTCTCCAATAAAATTGTAGGGACGTAGTGTTTAGAGTGAATAGTACTTACAGTGAAGAGACGTCTTTCTTTATTCCTAAGAAATTTGTTTTTCTATAGATGAGTAGTTAACGATATTTGATCAGGAATAAAGAAAGACGTGTCTCCACTAAAATTGTAGAGACGTAGTGTTTAGAGTGAATAGTACTTACAGTGAAGAGACGTCTTTCTTTATTCCTAAGAAATTTGTTTTTCTATAGATGAGTAGTTAACGATATTTGATCAGGAATAAAGAAAGACGTGTCTCCACTAAATGTGTTGAGCCATCAGGTCTAGAGTGTAGTACATTGGAGATACGTCTTTTTTTATTCATAAGATTTTTTATTTTATTTTAGATGAGCAGCTTGAGTCAGTTGATTAGGAATAAAGAAATATGTGTGTCCACTAACATTGTAGAGACGTCTTTCTTTATTCCTAAAAATTTTGTTGCTTTAAGTTAAGATTTCTATTTGGTCAGCATCCCTGAAGATGCTGCATTTGCAGTATCTTCTGTGAGCCAATTGCATCTCTCAAAGGCGCAATCTTCACCTGAAAACCTAGTAGTTATGTTATAGTTGTAACTTTAAAGGAGGAAGCCTTCATCCCAGATTAAAAAAATAAACATTGGTTGTTTCTTATATTAGTATGACTCTTTTGGTCTTCTGGAGCAAGTAGAGGATGCGGAGGGATGTGGCGCCAGACTGATTTAAGAACTTAACCCAGGTCTAGACGTTGTCCTATGCATTAATGAGTTAGATAGTACTCATCGCACCATATTAGGCCAGACAAAATTCAGCTGACTTATTTGATATGTCAAAATACATCTGATTAATAGTGTAAGGAATAATATGTGTGCATACTATATTATAAATACTTGTTTTTATAAAGATTTATTTTCATTGCGACTACTGTCATACTTATACTGAATCTCCTGTGATAAATAAATAAATAACATCTAAGCAAAAATATTATTGCAAACTATATAATTACAACTATATTATAAAGGTGTATTTTCACACTAAATACTAACTGAACTTCTTGCTTCATAAAAAAAATTAATACAGTTTATATTAAAAAATAGACTGCCAATTAGTGTGGCTCATAGCTTCCTCGCATGATATCAAGTACTTTATTGATTTTATGCTTTTACAAGTTATGATTGCCTAATTTATTGAATTGTTTCCCCCGGTTTTATAATGTCAAAATTGTTTTGATTTTTACATAAATTCAAGCATTAATTAAACAAAATTAATAGAGCGCATATGGTTGAAATTAATCTGGTGCTATCTGAGATCTGGTGCTACTTTCGACAAACCATCCAAATTTCATAAAAACTAAATGAGAACTTTTGAAGATATAGGTGTAAATCAATGTATGTTTGTGCGCATGTAGAAGAGAAACAAATGGGCGCAGAAGGTTGAAACTTATATGGGATCAACAATGGGCTAATTTTATGACCTACCATACAAATTTTACTACCACTGACGAAAATAATTTAGCAACAGGCAGACCGACAAACCGACACGGAACAAAAAATGCTCCAATATGTCTGAAACTGATTTCAGTCTTGGAAATTGGAGACTTACATTTTTTCGTTCTTCAGAACGGTCACATAGCTTCCGTTCAGCTCGGAAGTAAAATATTACCTTGAGAACGGTTTGAGCTATAGTCACTTCGGAGTAGATTCATTGTGTTCGGATGACGCAAATGCATTTAATAGCGTTATTTTCACGTCATTACAATAATTGGATAAATAGTTATAACTAAAACAAACTTTTAAATGGTCGCCATCTTGAACGATTTTGCTGATTATGGTGGTTTTGTACTGCTCATGGATCTTTTGTGTGTAAGGAATAATCAAAGACATATTTGGCATTTTTTTTTTTTACATTTAACATATTATAAGTAATAAATTTGAGTAGAATTGGCAAAGCTTGGTCGGTCTTATATTAGTGTAAGATTAAAAACAATCGGAAATACGAATAAACTAATTCATTAAAAAAACAAGCTTGGGTAGTCGATGCAGCTGAGTAGTTAAATCTTACTCCCAAATCTTGCCTAAAATCAGTCATTTCTTCGTCCTATCTAGTGTGTTCGAATCCAAGGGAGGTAAGAAATTTTTTACACTGATGATAAAATCAAGTGCGGATATGTGAAGTGGCGTTCTCGTGTCCAGCATTAAACAGGACGAACACCAGTTTGTTCAACTCACACCTATCTATAAGAAGAGTAATACATAGACTACTTTTCTTACGCTTAATATAGATTACTTTAATTCAATTGATTATGATTAAAAGATTGGGATAGAATTAGATTAGAACTTTACTAAAGAGCTAGATTTAGAAATCCTTACGTTTTTAGAGGTTAACCAATTATTATTAAACATTTTGTATGGTTTTTGCTTCCTTCGCTTTTTGTTACATCTACAAATCTTTGAGTTTATCCATTAATGGAAGTGAACTTTTATACATAAGTAAAATTTGGTACATGTACTTCTTTTATTAATGTTCAAATTAGTTTATTGGAAGGCGTAATCTGTTGTGCTGCGCTTGTACACAACATTTTAGAGCGCTGGAAAAGTCCATGATCTAAAAGTAGGAAAAAAAGTCCATGATTTAAAAGTAGGAACAACATCTTAATTTCTAACCATTAATGCTCCTATAATAAATGACGAAGATAGACACTTATAAAAATATTCGCCGCTGCAGGGATTCAAACCACGTTTTTTCATTCGCACCGCAATTCTGCAGCCTCTGAGCCATGGCGAAGGAATTATTCTCCTTTTTTCTTTAATAATACTACTTCTTAATATCTAATATACTTCTTTAATATCTAGGCATAAATTGCCATTACTTATTCCAATTACTTTGTTAAATTCTAACAATTATTTAAAGCTAAATAAAATATGTTAAGTATATGGAACTAACCTCCAAGGTGCTGGGTCAGTAGACATTATGATCGCGCTATCTTGCGGTTACAAACAATCAAACAACAAAAAATAACCGACAAGTTCGCTTCGAATTCGAGAAAAAAATAACTTTTTTTATATATTAAGTAACGTAAAATTCAACAAACCAATTTTTCAAAAACTTTTTTTGTAAATATACAACCAATTAATAATTTTATAGAATACAATTTTTTAAAAATAAACTCAAAGAAAACTACAACAATCAATTTTTTTCCTAATTAAAAATATCCAATTCAAAAAAACCCTAAATAATTTTTTAAAAATAAAAACAAAAAAATAAAAAATAAATGTACGGTAACGGTACGATTTGTTGGGCCGGCACCCTCGGACTGAAAAAATTTAACTAAGTGTTTGAAAAGATACGAAAAGAAAAAAGGAAAAGAAATATAAAAAAAGAAAATGATATTGGGTGAGGAAATAGTGGGGGTCCGGGGTTTCCCCCCACTACTCTGCCCAAGTTTATTTTTAATCGCCTTGTTTATAGATGCCAGACTGAGTGAGAGAAATTGGCGCAATGGTCAGTACAGGGGTGGAATAAAAAACAAGAAAATATATGGCCACCTCTTAACTTTGAATGTGAGCCAAAATTATTATTTTGTCGTGATAGTGTGGGTTCTTTCTTCAAAATTTTCTTATATTGGTTGGAAATTTATTTAAAATAAAAAAATTACATTAAATTATAGGTAGGAATAAAAGCGTTATTTTTAAAAACACAACTTTATAGGTATATAATTGGATATGATTTTCTACATCCAATAATAACGCTGGGTGAGAGTGAGGAGTCCAAATGACCATCTTATGTCAATGTGTAGAAGATTGTCCGAAAGCTTTCTCGCTTAATTCTTGCTACGAGGAAACATACATATCTACATCCAAAATAGAAGTAATACCAATGTGCATGTAAACGACATGATGGATGCAAGCACAGTTCAGAAAAATCTAGCAGAAGCTACCTTAGATGAGCGAAAGGAATTAATACTATTTATAAATATATGTTATTGCTTGAAATCGTACTAGAGCTGGGTTCCCACGCCCTGTGCCTTGGCAAGCCTCTCGTACCTGGAGGCTTGTGGTCTGTCAAATCCCTAAGCTGGGTTCCCACGTCCTGTGACTTGGCAAGCCTCTCGTACCTGGAGGCTTGTGGTCTGTCGAATCCCTAAGCTGGGTTCCCACGTCTTGTGACTTGGCAAACCTCTCGTACCTGGAGGCTTGTGGTCTGTCAAATCCCTAAGCTGGGTTCCCACGTCTTGTGACTTGGCAAACCTCTCGTACCTGGAGGCTTGTGGTCTGTCAAATCCCTAAGCTGGGTTCCCACGTCCTGTGACTTGGCAAGCCTCTCGTACCTGGAGGCTTGTGGTCTGTCGAATCCCTAAGCTGGGTTCCCACGTCTTGTGACTTGGCAAACCTCTCGTACCTGGAGGCTTGTGGTCTGTCAAATCCCTAAGCTGGGTTCCCACGTCCTGTGACTTGGCAAACCTCTCGTACCTGGAGGCTTGTGGTCTGTCAAATCCCTTAGCTGGGTTCCCACGTCCTGTGACTTGGCAAACCTCTCGTACCTGGAGGCTTGTGGTCTGTCGAATCCTTAAGCTGGGTTCCCACGTCCTGTGACTTGGCAAACCTCTCGTACCTGGAGGCTTGTGCTCGTAGGCTTGAGGTCTGTCGAATCCTTAATGGGAAAGGTCAAACCACCTCCAGTCATATCGAGCCTACTGTGTTCCCACGACTCGAGGTACGACACACTTCCAGTAAAGCAGGGCCAAATTACAGTGAGGACCCAGTGACCCAGCTAAAGAGTTGTATTGATATATCTAATATTGGATAAGTGGAAATAAAAAGCAACTCGTTAAAATAGATGTAGCATTGAGTAAAAAAATGCAAAATGTAATAAAATCGATCGTTTTGCGTTGAAAGATGAAGCATCATAAATTATTGGTCGACGTAGCGATTACTATGTAGCGTGCGTTTAGCTGATTATAGCACAGTTAGAGAAAACAAATGCATGCGTCTGGTTTGGCAAGATGAAGCATCCTATAAAAGTACATAGTTATAATAAATTACATACTATGTTGAGTAGGTACTTACAGCTGACATAGCAGCAAGAGGAAGCAAGTTAATGCATGTGTTGTGTAACTGTATGTTTAATAAAAGCACCGTGTTTCGGTGAATGCTGCAACATCTTTATTACTTACTATAGCCTTCACCCCGCACTCCGTGCTGGGCTCATGCTAGGTATTAGTGACTATGTTTCCTATCATCATGCACTACAATTAAATGAAATGCCTAAATGGTTTTGTTTCCAAAGCCTTCTAGGAATAGAATGAGGACTGTATTATACCATTATTCATTAAGAATATTATAATACTCTCCACATCGTAGTTTGGAGTTTATTTATATACATAAAAAAATAGTCATTCGAAACTAAGTAATAAAGTAATATATAAAAATGGACTGCCAATTGGTGTGGCACATAGCTTCCTCGCATCCTATCCATGTACTGCATTGGTTTTATGCTTTTTTTACAAGCCATCATTGTCTAATTTGTTTAGTTGTTTCCCGTTCATAATAAAAAATTTCGTTCTTCGAAACGATCACATATCTTCCGTTACCTTCGGTAAGCTCGGAAGCAATACTAAAAAAAGATAAAATAAATGAAAAAATATACGTATTCAAAACCAATCAGACTGGGAAAACACTGAACAATCATCAACTGTTGCGTTGGTGCATTAATTTAATTACCAGTCTCTTCTCAATGCGGCAGTTGCACCAATAAATAATAACTATGGTTCTAGGATAGATTCATTAAATAATAAATACTCGATTTAAAGAGCATTAGTGTGAGGTTTAAGCACCCCAATCACATATTTAATCAGTCAACAATTGCGGACGCCTTAACAGCTCAAAGTCAAAAATTAAAAAACATAGCTCTATTTAAAGTAAAACCTATGGAGATATGACACAAACTCTTAGGGCCAAAGTTGTAGATCTTTTAAAATCAGTTACCACTGGTGCAATCTGCTTTTTTGATGCGACGTTTAGCCTCAATTAGCCTCCAAAAAAACTTTAAAGTTTCGTCCGTCATCTTTAATTTTTTAAGGTGGTTAACATTTATTTATTTTTTTTTTTTTTAACACTACAGATTTTTCCTGTCGTTTTGGGCCAATTTCCGACCAAACGCAAAAAACCTTGAGTCTCTAGGTCAGTGTTTCCCAAACAGTTTGCGCCGATTTTTTGATGAAAAATCTATTATCTATTAAAAATATCTAGACCGAGATATTTTTAATTTATTTAATAGGTTCTTTGAAAATTACAAAATATCATGGCAGTCATGTTTAAGTGCCTGCATTGATGGGCTTCTCAATTAATTTCTCTCTATAATATATTTCGTACATGAAATGTAAAATAAAAACTACAATACCCAATATTTTTCAGTTAGTTGATTCTTTTCACTTACTATTTAAAAGATTAAGAAATCGCTGTATTGGATAAAACTAAATTTTAATAATAAAATATGTATCTTTTTAGGGTCATTGCTCTTTAAAAGTCATTAGATGTCACTGTCCCCTTGTGCAATCCTCCCCCCACCAAATACATCCCATTACTGTCACTTATCTGTTCTAATAAAAATATAAACTGTTCAGTAAGAACGCGCCACGAACGCGGAATCGAACGCCTGTTTCGTCAAACGATTGCGGCGCTTGTTATTTCAATTTAAACAAGATGAACCAGTCTTGAAATAAAGGGCACACAGCACACAGCGTCGGTACACAGTACGTTACCCTTGTCTGGGGATAATTACGTCTCGACAGTTGGCAAACCTGCCAATATAACCCAGAGAGTTTTTTTGGCAAGGCTTGCCAATTTAAAAAAGAAAAAAATGTATTTTTTTTAATAGTTTTTTTCTATTCTATGAAGATATAAATTACAAAATCATACCATTTTTTTTTTTAGCGCAAAGACACCTATAGTTAACAGGCGAACACCTTAAAATCTAATTCAAAAAAATATTTGAAAAACAAAAAAAAGAGGTTATTTATTGGATTAGGTTTTTTTATTGTTCAATTGTAAACAATGGTTTTAAATTAAAGAAGGTGTTGGGGTAAGTAAGTAATACAGAATTAATTGACAAGGACGTTTTGCGATATAACCTAGATTCTTCGTAATTTTATTAGACCATGATCATTAAAGTAAACTGTATCAGAAGATTTTTTTTTTATCTTATTGAAGATACATTATAATATGTATTAATTATCCAAGGAAGACCGTGTTAAGAAAGCCACATTTTATTAATTTGCGAAGCCAATATGAATGAAGAAATTAAAGAAAACGATGGAACGAACTTTGTGGGAACTTCCTCAAGGAAAACATATTAAAGCGAATCGTTGACCAAGAGTTACTTAAATATCTGTTATCGAACTTAACCCTGCAGTGCACGGGTCGGGTCTGTGAGACCCAGGGTGTCACACTCATTAGCAAAACACTGATAAGGGAGGTTCGTATAACACCATCCCCTCCTATACCTTCAAGTCAAACCTTCCTCAGTTCAGTACCACATTTTGAACAATTCACATAATTTCTTTCTGTCTATTTTTTTACCTCAAAATTACCCCTGGGTCTGTGAGACCCAACCCGTGTACTCATGTAAGTATTTTTTTATAACTTGTAACAAAATTTGATTATATATATTCGTCAATAACTCTCTAGGTTTTAATTTTATTTACTTGAACTTTATTTAATATTAATTTCAGGTATTGTACAAAGTATTTGTATAATGACTGATTATTTTCGATCGTTAATTTAGTATTTAATTACACTCCTGGCAGGAATGTTATATATATATCGGGATTTTTTTTAGAATTACCGGGAAAAAAAATCTTGGGATTAAAGCTGTGCATTCCAAACCTCAAGAGCCTAATAAAGGGGGGGGGGTGTTGAATTTGCACTGACCACAACAAATCCCGTAATTTTTGCAAAAAGTGCAATATATATGTATGCTAAGAGCATTTGCAATTTATATGCCAAGACTGTGGAATTGATTTTTTTTTATCGTAATAAGTTCCTATATTGATAATTGAAACTTATTTTTTCAAAATTCTTTTAATTTTTTTTAATATATTTTTTTTTCATGTTGGACAGTAAAAATTAAAAAAATTGTAGTCATAAAAAACAATATATTTTTTTTCTAATGTAATTTTATTGATATATTGAATTCTATATTTTTTTACTAATAAATAAAGAATATTTCTGTACTAAAAAAACCATCTTATTTTTTTTTTAAAATATTGGGTCTGACTGACCCAACCCGTGCACTGGTGTGATTTTTTTTCACCCGTGCACTGCAGGGTTAAAAAATCTTTTGCAAAAATTCAAGATTTTTGGAAAGAGTAGGATCTATGACCACATCTAAGAAATCTTGTTCTTCTTAAATCGAACTAAGCAGTTTAAAGGAAAACATATTATAGCGAATCTTCACCTAACATTCTCTTAAATATTCGTTCGTAATTGAACTTGAAAAATATTTTGAATGAGCTAGATCTATGACCGCATATCTAAGAAATCTAGATTTTCTAAAGACGAATTTGTCTTAAAAACGAGAATATAAATTCCGAAATATTCTCAAAATATCTGCTCAAGATGAATATAATATAGTAAGCGTATAATGTAAATAAACGTCGATTAAACCAATTCAAAAGAATGAATGTCCTGAGAGGTTAGAAAGTAACACAACAATATTTTCAGCACAATTTTATATAAAAATTCACAAACGCGTTTCCACTTTATAATATCATCTTCAGTGAGTGTGTTAACTTAGTAAGAGTGAACTCTGTACATAGCTAACTAGATTACAAACTTGATATTATATGTGTCATAAGATGATATTTTAGGTCGAAACGCGTTTGCGAATTTCGTATAAATTGTGGTGACAATGTTGTTGCGTCATAATTATAAAGTGGTACCTAAAAATTTCAGTCAAAACAACCAATTATTTAATGAATGTCCCATATTCGTAGCTCTTCTTTAGACGATCTCTAAAGCGGGGTATACACATGGGAATTTGGTTGGCCGATCTCGGTTCGCTAGAACCAAGTTCGTCAGTGTGCAGAGTTTAACGAGCCAAATTCGAGACGAACTTGATATTTCATCAAGTTGGAACTTGGTTCCTACATGTATAGGACACTTAAGTACAATACTTATTTTTCAATACATTTGTGGTTTATTCTTTAAAGCCTAGTCCACACCAATAGACACGTTGCGCAACGTGTCTGTGTCTATAGACGTCTTCTGAGACCGTCTATTGTCTAGGTCTAGCGTCCACACTTGTAGACATGTTGCGCAACATGACTACCGTTGCACCGTGTCTACCATTTAGAATGGAAAACCATAGACATGCGATTTTTGGTCTAGCAACGAGACCGTAGACGCCGATTGTCTAGCCCATGTCTAGCCAATGTCTGTAGACAAATCGCTAGACATTGTCTCTGAGACCAAAATCGCGCAACATGTCTACTAGTGTGGACAAGGCTTAAGGAGAGATATATACCTATAATAACAGGGTGATTAAAAAAGAATGACCCATTTCCAAAATTAAATGATAAAAATCGTTGAAGTGTACTTAACAGGTTTAGAGAAATTAAGCTATACGTACAACCTAACTGCCCACTACGCTGCTGCGCTGCTTAGCTTGCTGCTTATAACTTACTTGCTTTAAACATGTCAAGTGCACTTCAACAATTTTTATAAATTAATTTTGAAAATGGGTCATTCTTTTTGAATCACCCATATATAAGAAAGGCAAATAAATTTAACTTTACCCTAGGATATATCATCCTGAGACAGGTTGTCGTAGCCTCATTGATGGAATCATTTTTCGAGTAACCTCATCAAAACACGAAACTTATAAACTTAAGCTTAACTTAAGTGTTTTATTTATGATCAATAAGATATATTTAGTTTTAAAATTGAAATGCTCATTTATGTGTAGGTTATTAAGATTATACATATCTTCTTACACATTTGCTGCAAGAGTTAATCATCTTCTGTAATGGATACGAAGTTCAAAACATGATTTACTCCTGATAAAGTATCAAGACCAATTTTTTTTTTTATAAAGGCCCCCATACACGGTCAAAATGTTAGCGCAAACATTTTGACCGTGTATGGGACTGTTTGATGTTTGCGCAAACATCATGTTTGACGTGTATGACCTAAATTGGCCCGACATCAGGTTTGCGCAAACATTTTGCGCAAAATGTTTGATCGTATGTTGGGGCCTTAACGTTATAAAGTTGTCTCCAAGGTTTTCTTTTATTTGATCTGCTCCGAAATATTTAAATTGTTTTTAACAACTCTTCAACGAATGATACAATAAATTACTCATTTGCTTATGGTGAAATGATTTTTTTTTTTTTTAAAAAAAAGAATTTGTATAGTTATTTTTTATTGTTAGGCAGTAAATTATTATAAGTTTTTATCATATGAAATATTTCAGAACTTATCTAATAATAGAGAAACCATATTATGAGACAAAAAACAATTTGCGAAAACTGCTCATAGTAAAATATAGAATGTTTACGGAAAGAAGGAGAGGGTTGAGGTGCAGAAGTTGAGACATACAGGCAGTCGTAGAAGTTTGTCTGCAATTTCAAGCTGTCCGTAGATTCGCGAGGAGACTTGATGTTTAAAGGTGTTCCTCCGAGAAGTCTCCCGAGCTTTTCGCGAACAGCGTCGAACGGTTCGCTCTGCTCATTCACAACCGAATAGAGATCGTCAAAATTATCGTAGAAACCTGAAGGTGTCTCACGTCCGATGCTTTCCGAATGATTCTCAGCTTTCCTTTGTACTCTTGGACTACTAACTGTTGAAGTAGGTTCGCTTTGAGTTCCACGACCTTTGGTAAAATCATTAACAGAATAATCTTCATTACTTCCGTAAAATCTATTGTCTCTGAAATGCTTCGAAAGTATTTCATCTGCTCTTTCACTAATTTCAATATTACTTCCACAATGAGCTTTTTCAAAAATGCTGTAATGTTTTGCGAATTGTTTCTTGTGAGCTTCGTTTTTATACATGCTGTCTTTCATTCGTGGAGCAACTTTCCTTTCTAAAGGATCCATCTCGATCACATTTTTATCGGTAAATAGTTCACCGTCGGAATGAGATCTTGTTTGACCGAATACTCGTTCTTCGTAAGTTTCGTTTAAAAATGGATTAGTCGATATTCTTTTTTGAGACAGTTCTTCTGCTGGTGTACCAACAGGAAATTCTTTTAAAATGAAAGGATTGGTAGATGATGTTCCCTCCTCTGGCTCACAAGACCTTGCTCTTTCAGTTCCTTTAACAATAAAAGATTCCCTCTTCATTCGATTACTTGTTCTTGAATTTTTTGTATCATATTTCCCAATAGTCGTCAGATTTTCAAGAGAAGCAGTGAATTTGGAGTCACCTAGTCTTCTCACGGGTGAAACAGAATCGCCCCATTTAAATCTGCGAACCGATTCACTACGTCTGCAGTCATCCCAGAATCGTCGTTTTTGTTCTCTAGGATCCATTCCCTTTTTTGCGTTTTCTCGATTGTTTAAGAGTTGTAATATAGAACTTTGAGTTACATCTTCGTTCTTTTGGGGAGTCTTCGCCGGTTCAAATTTTTGAATTTTTTGAAAATCGTTCTTTTGGGTAGTCTTTGCCGGTTCAAATCTTTGAACTTTTTGAAAATCATTTCTAGATTTAGTTACTTGGTCTGATAGATTCTTATCGAACAGAACTCTTCCTGTTCGATCTTGCGATCTCAAATCTTCGTTAGAAAGTTTTTGTGACAGTGTTTCCAAAGATCGAGCGGCTCTTGGAGCACACTTCGGTGCGACCCAGAAGTCATCTTGTTTAGAGGGGAATTCAGCGGAATCTCTCGGTAGGGATCGCCTCACCGGTGACTTCTTAACAACCAGCAGTTCCAGATGTCTTCCTGGGCTGTCAATTATACCGTCCACTTCGGCCTGAGATAAGAGAGCGGTATCGATTCCCTCCACTTCCAATACTTTGTCTCCTGGACTTAGATGATCACAAACTGGAGCTTTGTCATCAATCTGAAACACAAAAGTAACATTAGTAAATAAAAAACATATGGGAAATCAATACTTCATTTATTTTTTAATTTGTATGATATAATTTCGCTTATAATTAGGATTATATTCTATTTGGATGTGGATTAAAATTATAATCATTAATGCGCTTTATTAACTCTGTGGTTAGACCTCTGGGACGTAAGCCCAGGTATCCGTGTTTGATTTCTGGTGGCGCCGTGAATTTTTATGTTAATTATTTAAATAATCTCTTGACATGAATTGCAATTATTTTAAACTTCATTAGTTAAAGATTATAAGACGCTAGTAGAGTCCTTTAGATAAGTCCCAGGCTTTAAGAACATTAGTTAAGTGGTTTTAAAACAATTTATTTGTTGAACAAGTAACTTGTTCAACAAAAAGGAATAGTTGTAAGGAATAGTTGTTAAATCAAGTTCAAAAATTGTCTCTAATTTAAATTTTATTTTGTTATGAACTTAAGTGTGATAATGGTATCGTAACGTGATACACAATAGTTATTTATGCACCTAGGGAGTAAAGTAAGCCATTATTCCCTGAGCGAAAAAGTTGGTTCTTGAGGCGAAGCCGAAGAAACTATTGTCCCTAAATCCTAAATCCCGAGGCGAAGCCGAGGGAATTACACTCTATAATTCCCGAGGCGCAGCCAAGGGAATAATGGCACTTTACTCACGAGGTACATACAATATTTTATCTCCAGTAGGAAGAAAATACACATTTTCGTCCATTGCACATTTTTTATTTATTATTTCAATAAATAAAAATAATTATGAGCACTTTTAACAGCAGATATAAGAGATTCAATATTAAAAGCAAATAAGAATTGGAATTAAACTCAAATATAAGGTTATTTAGGTGCAGGTTATAAACAAAGATAAACATGGTCGAAAACTCAGTGTCGCCAACCTGATAACAACTACTCCATTACATTAGCCATTCATTTTCTACTATTTATAAACTAATTAAGAAATTCAATTTTTAAGGTTTTGGTAGTTTTCATACTACGGAAAGTTTAAATTTAAATTTAAATCAAATTATAATTATTATTAACTACGGGAAACAGACAGTGAAAAATACACTCCAGCGCCGGTATTTGAACCACGGGTCTCCTGTATTTCCAGTACAGATGCTCTTACCAACTAAGCTACGCAGGAGAATGATTTTTCACTGCCGTAATCGATAACTAGTCCCGAATCCAAGCTTTCAATATTAATACACATTTAGACAGTCAATATTTATGAAATTAGAACTAAACCGAGAATTAACGCTTATAATTATAAAGTACTCAATTAGTACCTGTACCTTGTACAATCAATTCGAAATTCAATTTTTAAGTTTTTGGTAGTTTTCATACTACGGAAAGTTTAAATTTTAATTTAAATCAAATTATAATTATTATTAACTACGGGAAACAGACAGTGAAAAATACACTCCAGCGCCGGGATTTGAACCACGGGTCTCCTG
The DNA here is from genome assembly GCA_951217055.1 of Gerris lacustris. NCBI lineage: Eukaryota > Metazoa > Arthropoda > Insecta > Hemiptera > Gerridae > Gerris > Gerris lacustris. Next base: position 57,152,953 of record OX578283.1, on the reverse strand, counting down.
TAAACAGGAGACCCGACAATTAACAAACAAGTTACAATTAAGTTGCAATCTTTACTTTTTTGCCCTACTTTTTGAGTTCAGGGATGAAAAGACATACTTTAGTCCCTCTAAACTAATTCAAAATCATAACTTTTTCTCCCTACTGGAGATAAAATATTTATTATATATTTTTTGTAAAATGTCTGCTATTTATTTGTCTTCTAAGGATGACTCTTTACTTTTGCTTGATTATTAATTTCTTGATTGAACTCTCTTACATTGCTTTTAAATTTAAAACAGCTTTGATAATTTTCTTTTACCTCAATTTCAGTGAATCGCTTTATTTATTTGTATAATACGTTGCGAGAGCCTCGTGCAGTGGCTAGCTTATTATTGACTATAATATTTAAATTTGACTGTAATAAAGCATAATTACATACTTACTGTTGACAGTCATAATATATAGCTATTTGCATTAATGCAATACAAGTGATTTATGTAAACATATAAATGCTACGAATGTAAATTTTAATGACCAAGTTTAAGCATTCACTTTTCTATACTACAAAGAGAAGGTAGGTAGGAAGACGATGATAATTATGAATGAATTATACTATATATAGTTGACTGGGTTTCTACTATGTTTCATTTCTTTTTCTTCTCATTCTTGTTCGCCCACATCAGCTGATTCATTCACTACAAAAACAGGTTGCAACTTGTTCTCCAACCAGTTCTTGATTATTCTTGCAATTATCTTGTTTCGCTGTAATGTTATTAGCACGTTTTGAGTTAAATACTTATGAAACATGAGAATTTAAATGGTTAAACACTTTAAAGAATTAATTATTATTTGTCACAATGATCATAATACATATATTAATATAATTTAATAAGTTTGGAATAAAGAAAGATGTCACTCCACTAAAGATATTTTATCTACTCACGGCAGCAAAATTAGGCATTGTTGTACTGTTTTCAATCTGCAAAATGTCATTTTTCTTGATTCTTTTGTAACAAGTCAACAAAACACGCAGCAAAATATCAAAGTGTCAGCAAAAGTTCAAAGTGTCAGCAAAATAACAAACAGGCTGCCAAATTTTAAGAAAAAGTTACTACATCTCAGGTTATGAACTCTCCCACATTGTTAATTTTTGTATATTTAAGCGTAATATTCTGAAAATATTTATATGATTTTTGAAAATACCTTTAAAAATTATAATAATAAAACTAATATTATTACTTTACAGTGATTATTTTTTTAAAAAATCGCTAAAAATTGAGATAAAAAACAGCTGTTAATAAAAAAAGTGGCAACACTGATTGTTTTGTCTTTGTTTTGTTTTAACTTTCGAGTCATAACACTTACTCAAACTTTCGAGTCATCCATTCGATTTTTACAATTTTCATTGCTTTAAATCTTTAATCTATCAAACAAAGATAATTTAATAGTTTTCTGTTATTATTTTGATGAATTTGTTAATTAGGTTTTTGAAGTTTAAATAAAAATATGGATGATAATGTTGTGCAGGACGTTGAAGACTTGTTTGATAACACGCCACCCGAAATTGCAAATATTGCAACATCATACAAGGAAAGTTGATTTCCCTCTAAATCAGGTACTAAAATCTTTAGTGTAATTTTTCTGCCGTTAGTAAATAAAATATTGTATGTAACTATGCAGCAAAGGAAACATTCCTGACTCGTTTAAAGATTACCTGCTTCGGTTACACCTCAGCAGGTAATTAACGTTTTCCTGCCACGGCTTCGCCTCAGCAGTAAATTTGTTTAGCCTATCCTCGCCTTCGGCTCGGAACTAAAACTTAAAAAACTTGTCAGCAAAATTCCATTTTGCTGCCTAGTGACATAAATAACTATTAAGTTCTGTAATTTATATCAAGTGACTTCAGTGATTATCTAGAAAATTATTATATTAAAATGTTAATTTTTTTCTAATGAAATTCAGTGATTGAAACGTTATTTGATCAACCCTCTGAATTACGGGTTTTGTGATATAACGTCGGTAAATCTTACGGACAGGAAAATAATCGATTTTACCGACAACGATACCGATGATTATTGATTATGCCCAGAAAAAAATCAAGTTCTCAAAGGCCGTCTCTTCGTTATGGTTAGATGTTCACTGAAAGTTCTTTCAAGCCACAACCATAAATCCGTTCACTTAAAATGCTACCGGCGAATTTTTAGTAAACTGTAAACTATAGCGGTGAAAAATATCGATATTCTGGGCAGAGGGTTAAAGAAGTTAATTTAAAATTTAATTATTGCTAAGATTTTAGACATTGGTTAAAATATAATTCCTGAAACCAAAACAGTTTAAATTATACTTCATTTTAAATCAGCTACGATCCGATGTTTTTCGCATTGGATCGTATTGGGAAATGGAGAGGGCGTTTAGACAATTCGATTTTGTAGCGTAAAGGCCACACGTCATTCTCTCATTTTTTTTCTTTGTAATAAATTAGAAATAATGTAGGTCAAAACACCCTGAATCGGACGATTCAGATCATGTGGACGTGAAAACTTGCTTCTGCATAAAATGTATGGTGTATCTATTACGAATTTTTTATTACATCCGACATACATCAAATCGAATACATGCGATTTGATGCAATAGATAACCCATATCGGATCGGATCAGGTGATATAGAGGACCGTTGCAACACCTTCGTGTTATAGCGAGGGCTTAAACCATGCTGTATATTGCACTTTTTTATTTTACATGAAAATATCTATATATTAATCAAGTATTTTTCGAATTATATCCTTATCCATTATTATTTCCTTCTAGCATAGCAACATGATAGATGTAAAAATCCTGTAAACGGGTCCAGAAAAACATGATTATCGTTGATTAACTTTCGATGTATCGGTGACATCGATGTTGTCCTGAAGACATCCAAATCTAAAATATCTGTTTGAGTATCGATGTCCCTGCTATCCTTAAAGGGTGAAGGATGTGGGTCCCCATATTTTTCCTTCCACTGTGGCTGCAAATCTTGTAACTAGTTAATTGAGCTGAGCGAAGGGAAGCTCTTATACTACACTTTGCATTTGTTCGGACGCATACTCCTCCTGAACGGCTAAACCGATCCGCACAAAATTCGGTACAGTCATAGTGACCAACCACAGGAAGGTATAAATCTGAAATGGTTGAAATTGGTACACAGGAGTACAGGGTACGGGGTACAAAAGTTTCCTCTTGAACGGCTGAACCGATCCACACAAAATTAGACATATTGCAAGCAGACAACTGCATTGCACACCTAGTATTCGTATATTTGACCTACTTACTTCCCGACTACCTAGAAAGCTTAAACTTGCACAGATTATGCATCCGATGACAATTCAATGTTCAATGTAATCAGTCATTAGTATTACAAAATATTTAGAACATCTCTCAGGGACTTATCATTTCGTTTCATGGAGACGTAGTACAGTGGACGCCGCTTAATGTAATAATGGTTAAATTTTTTCATCCACGTATCCACGTAGAGTGATCAAAATAGCTTAGAACAGCCCCCCCCCCCCCCCCAATACCATTGCATTACACATTTTCCGTATATTGTTATTAATATTTTGTTTAGTGTGATCAAAGTCGATCAGATATTATAATCAAACAACTAGAGCGGTGGAATTGACTTTTCGGTGAATATCCTTTTTTCTCAAAAATAAATCTCGGTTAAAATAAAGTTTTAACGTACCTACTCAGTCTTGTTTATAATTTTGGTTTCTTTTGAAATTAAGTTTTAACGTACCTACTCAGCCTTGTTTATAATTTTGGTTTCTTTTGAAATTAAGTTTTAACGTACTTACTCAGTCTTGTTTATAATTTCGGTTTGTTTTGAGTTTTAATTCCTCCTTTCGTACCTTTTCCTTATTATTATCAGCCAGTTAATGTTATCTCTTAGTCTAGGTCCACAAGTGACTAAATTAAGCTGCGTCTACTATATTAATACTTCTTTTTTCAATATGACTTATTCAATTTGACTACCAACTAGAAGGAAATATTGGTGAGATTACTTATGTGTATAATAAGAAAATATATAAAATATATATTGAAGTAGCTCATTATAAAACTGGTCAACAAAGATAATAAATTCTAGAGTAGAAGAAAAATGAGTAATGATCCTGATTACATTAATTATTCTTTTGACATTAAAGCTTAATGTGAGTCTTAAAAAAAAGGAAAAGTAAAATAGAAATGAAAATGATGTTAATAGTTAGTTAGTAGTTTTGAGATGAGGTTACTCACTGTATATATTTACATTTACAATGTGTGAAGCTTCGAATGTCCTGCGATATGAAATGTCCTGGGGATTCTTATGAGTAAGCTAGTATAGGCTCGTTTGTCATTATGTAAAGTTATTTTTTGTTGTGTTGATACGGTTAGTTAAGAGAACCTATTTAAAGAGTGAGTCAGGTGAGGTGGGTTTGACTATGAGTCAGGTTTGGGCCAGACAGTAGGATAGACTTGAGATACCTGCACATTCCTTAACAATATAAGGATACGTCTAAACTTGATAATTACCGGTTTACGATTTTACAAAAGAGGAAATTGATAATTGTTTTTGCAAACCTTCGTGTCGATTTTAACCGGTAATTTTATAAAAAAAAAAAGGAAAGAACAAAATATGACCACAATAACTTAATGTCACAAAAGTATACCTTCAATCTTTTTACTTTTCCTTTTCCAAAAAATCCTAAACTAAGGTTTTAACGGAATTATCCGTTTTGGGTGTTTTTAAGACTATTTGAGTGGTTTTTAGCTTGATGTCTATCTTTCTATCTGTCTGTCTGTCACGCATTACTGGCAAATTGTTTTAGTTGAAGCGAGCGTAAGCGAGCTTCTTACATTCAACGAAATATGCATCTTGTCTGTCTGTCTGTCTGTTTGTCTGTCTGTCTGTCTGTGTGTAACGTTTACGTGTCCGACGATAACTTCAATAAAAGTTGACCGATTTAGTTGAAATTTGGTATACATCTTTCTTTTACTAATACTCAGGTTAAGTTCGTTGGACAGCGTGATCCGTCCAACAGTTCGCGCACAATGCTCGCGTAAACGTGAGCTTCAAATTTAAAATTGGAATTTCAGGACGGGAAAAAATTCCATCATCACCAATTCGATGAGACGAACATTTTTTTCAAATAACATTTTTTAGTAAAACCAACAACGACACTGCTATGAATTAATAAACATCGGTAAAACAATTAAAGCGGACCTAAACGTTTAAAATAGATAAAACAACCTTTATCTACGATTGATACGAAATATAAACATTATATCTTTGTTTAGATGCGTAGAAAGTGATTACTTACGTACTTGTAATCAATGCGCATGCGCGCGTCTCATAGTTCTGAATAATTCCTCTTCTTTACCGCACTAGTGCGGTAAAGAAGAGGAATTCTTCAGCTTTACGCACGATTAGTGAGTTTGTTTACATTTAACAAAACTAATTTGGTGTTCTTTTATTAAAGTAACTGTTTATATCGAGTTTTTAGTGAAAAACAATGAGTGAATCAAGTGACTTAGACAAAAATGTGGAGAATATAATAATCCTCCAGAAATAATTAATTCGGCAAATAATACAACTAATGAATTAATGCCATCTTTATCAAGAGAGAGATACGAACTTACATACAGCAAGTTTATTTGTTTCTGTATTTATTATTTAAATCTAACAATCGTAGATAAAGTACGGTACGCAACTCGTGCGAAAACGGCATTTTGCATTGCTCGTGTGGTTTTACCACCCTCGCTATCGCTCGGGTGCAAACTCCACACTCGCATGCAAAATGCTACTTTCCGCACTCGACGCGTAATGTACTATTTTACCGATATCTTACGTTCTAACGTAACAATTTTAATTGAAACAAGTATGTAAAATTTCAACTTTATACAAGCAGTAGTATTTGAGAAATGAAGTGATACATTTATAATATTAGTTTAAAAGCTATTACGGGTGGTTAAGATTCTTATAGTCGTATTGTGTGTAGGTTTGTTTAGGAAGTAAAGCTTTGTACCGATTACCCCCACTCTACCCCTCACTACCCTCTTCCACTTATCTTCAACTATGACAATCATCATGATTAACAATTTCAATATTCAGTATTTTATTGCAATGCGCTCGCTTCAATGATAGAGCCACGCGATGCCTAGTTATAGAGTTGAAAATTAATACAAATTAGTCCTTACATATCCCGCATTTAAGTATTGTTTTCACCCAAAAATTCCGAAACCGAGATTTCTAACTGAATTATATGTTTTTAAGACGATTTGAGTGGTTTGTAGCTTGATGTCTATCTTTCTATCTGCCTGTCTGTCACGTATTACTGGCAATTTTTTTTAGTTATAGAGTTGAAAATTAATACAAATTAGTCCTTATATATCCTATATTAAAGTATTGTTTTCACCCACAAAATTCGAAAACGAGATTTCAACAGAGTTATTTGTTTTCGGTGTTTTTAAGACGATTTGAGTGGTTTTTAGCTGATTTATATATTTCTGTCTGTCTGTCACGCATCACTCGCACAGTTTTTTTAAGCAAGAGTTGAAAATTAATACAAATTAGTCCTTATTCATATCTCGTATTATTTGGAATGTTTTCGAATTTTAAAAAAGTGCGTCTTATGGCACTTTTTTTTCAAATTTTTGCATCGCGAAAATCGGGATGCGTCTTATATTCGAGGTGTGTCTTATAATCAATGTATTCAAGTATTCAATCAAGTTTAATATAATCTAACAACATTTTTTTCTACAAACTTCTCTTTCAAGATTACCACTAAGATCTTACGTTTACTTTTTATTTCAAATTCTCTGAATTTTTGCCGGGATATCATTGTAGGGCCCCTCCTATTTAATCGATTTTCAGGAATTTCAACGAGTTTAATTTCTGAATAAGCACCTGAAGATGCTTCCAGTAGTGGAAGCGAAACGTCGGACTTCAACCCCTTCGTGACACGGACCAACAATGGGCTATTTATGACCTACTAAACAAATTTCATTAATTCGGACGAGTATTTTAAGACTGTTGGTTCGCAAATATTGAGTGACAGACATACACGGAACCAAATATATGTTTCCTGATGTCTGAAACTGCAGTCTGTATTGGAATTTTTGAAATCGAAGACATAAAAAAATATGTTCGTTCTTCAGAACGACCACATAGCCGTTACCTTCGGCGTTACTTTGCAATAAGCAGACAAAATTAAGGAATATTATAAACTTGTAAATTCGTTGATACGCTATTTAAAAACTGATTTTTTTCTCCATCTTCATATCCCCTCCTAATGGAAATAGCTAAATACAATCGTCATAATGATTATCAATCAGAATTTTTTCTAAAAGACTATCGACAAAGAAGAAATTGGCAACCTTTCTAAATTGTAATTTAGTAGGATTGGAAAGACATGTTCTGACGTAATTAAATTTGTTTATGGGAGGGCAACAGACGTCAATTTAAGTTTTGAATACGCACTCTCTTAAAGACTAATTCATTTCATATCTTAAAAAGGGTAAACCAATTTTATAATTACATATATATATATACATGTATATAATATACATTTTAAATGAATACATTGTTAAATGTTCTTGACAAGTGAAAGTGTATTGTTACTTTTAAATAATGATTTGTTTATAACCCATAACCCAATTTAAAAATGGTCAACCTAATTCCTCGTATTCACTGTAAGTAATTATTACACTGAGTATGTGTCGGGTATAACAAAAAAAGTAGTATCCGCGCTAGTGTATCCGATAAGCTTGATGACTTTTTTGGCTTTTCTTCAAGATGGATGTCGAAATGTTATTTATATGTTTTAGCGAGTTACCTGAAGCAGGCAAGGGATAGAGCACTTTTAGCGTTTGAGATAAAATAAATAGTGTTAAAAATTATATATAAACTCGTATATTAACTAGGACAACTAACTTTAAAAACAGTAACACGTGTGTTCAACCTTAACTAATGTGATTTTGAGTGACAATGTATTTATTTCAAGATATTTAGGCTAGATGCCTAGACACAGTGTTCCTTGTTAGTTGCAGTACTCAATTTATTTCTTACTTCCTTAATATAAGTTTTTTTTCCCCCCTTTGAAGATCGAAATCAAATTTGTTTGACCTGATTCTTCTTTTTTTAGGGCACCTTTTTCATTCTTATAATTCTTTTCGTTTTTCTTTCGCACCTTCCATAACTTTTAAACAGTTAAACCAATTAATAAGGTGAAACTTTGCGTGGATTGGATGTTATAAAGGCTCTCATTTATGCTTTGTTGTTTAATTTATTAAAATAAGGATCCCTTTTATTACTTCCAATGGTACTAAGTGATGACCTACCTTACAGATTGCATTAAAATCGGACGCATAGTTTTTAAGATATACAGTGTGTCCCATAAGATAGAGTATCCAAGAGGAAAAATTTTCTTATTTTTGGGTTTTCGAAAAAAATGCATTCTTTATAAAAACTCCTTCTTGTTCTTAAACCTCTAAAAATGATAAAAGTTTCTTGATTTTGTGTACTGAATGTCCTGTTTTATGAAAACTTTGAAATATGACCAAGAGTAAAATACCTTTATTTTTTATGGTATCGAAAAATATTATTTATAAAAGTGGTTCAGAATTGCAAAAAAAACGTATAAATATTAAATATTAATTTATTTGATGAATTATTAAATTTTCTAAAATATTAAATTAATTTATTTTAATTTATTTATTTATTTATTTTTTTTTTTAACAAGAAAACAAGCTTTTATTCGTATTCTTCTCAGCAACCCCATTCATTTGGATTTAGAATGACGTCACTTAGCTAACCATGCATTGTCATTCAAACTAAACATGTATGCAAAATTTCATTCCAATGAGTTGAGGATAACTGCTTTAAAATTCAGTTGCAAGATTTGAACCAACATACATACATACAAACATTGCAAGTTAAATAAAAGCTTGAATATAAGCAATAAGCATTTATTTTATGAAAAAAAAAAAAATACTTATAAATCAAATAATATGTATTAGCTAATGTAATAAATAAAATAAAATAAATATCATCACAACAAGTAATTAATAATTCTAATCATATCATCTAATTAAGTATCACTAAAAAAATCAACAGAGTTGAAAAAGAAAAGAAATACATAAACTTATTTGTTGTCATAACATTTCTGACACTTGTTTATTATAAAAATCAAATGAGAGCTATTTGTTGAAGTTAGCTTATTGCTTATATTTAGGAAACAAACTAAAATTTAATATTTCAGAAAATTGACTAAAATTTAATAACTTATAAAATAAATTAATATTTAATATTTATATGTTTTTTGCAATTCTGAACCACTTTTTTAAATAATATTTTTCGATACCATCAAAAATAAGGGTATTTTACTCTTGGTCATATTTTAAAGTTTTCAAAAAATAGGACATTCAGTACACAAAATCAAGAAACTTTTATCATTTTTAGAGGTTTAAGAACAAGCAGGAGTTTTTATAAAGAATGATTTTTTTTTTTCGAAAACCCAAAAATAAGAAAATTTTTCCTCTCGGATACTCTATCTTGGGACACACTGTGTTGGTTCGCCAAAATTAAGCGACAGACAGACATGGAACCAAATATTTCCCCTGATGTCCAAGGCCACTGCCTTGGGCGGACTTCATGTCAATGCGTTCCATTACACGACCACGTTCATGTTGTTGCACGCATACAACGTAGGAAGATTCTTCCAGGGTCTAAAGCAGTACTAGGTAAATAAAGACCGGGTTCAAAACCCAGGGAACTCACTGAATTAAATACCGATAGTAGTGGCATACGCCGACCTCTTAAACTTTATAATACGGTTGATGGGAGTCAACGCGTTGACCTAGTGTCACTCATCACTAAAATATTATTTGAGTCTAGAAAAACCGTGATACTCTCGTCACGTCAGTAATTGCACCACATATTATAATTACTTTGCGGTCACCACCGAAGGGTATAAAAGCATTTATTATTAAGATAGTTACGAGTAAAACATATAGTTAGATTTAGATAGTTAAAGTAAAATAAAATCGCCCATCTAAAGATTTAGCTAAGAATTTTATTTATTTGTGATAATAAATTTGTTTCGTTTAAATGTATTTATTTACGTTTACAGACTTGCGCAGTTCCTCGGAACACGTAATATGTAACGACAAAAGCGATTAAATGTGAGCAAATAATTCTTGAGAGCCATCTAAAATTATCAACTCAACTTTCTCAATTACACTTTGATTTATAAATTAAGATAACAGATATCTAAATGATAATTAATTCTCGTAAAAAGTATGCCAGTATACGTTTCATACCGCCGTTCTTAACTTGATTGATTAATTGAAAGTCGTTTTTTTTTAAATAGTTTTAATCACCTAAACCATGTCATTTAGTTGTCCTGAAGATGATGCATTCGAGTTATTAGGGGAGAATAAATTATGCACGAAGACCTTGTTTATCGCTTACTCGAGTGGAAGAAGCGTTGGATCTATGATCGTTATTAAAACATCGATTGAAAGAAAAGCGAATTTTCCATTGTATTATGCGAACAATTTTATTTTTAACGATTTAGCTTGGAAATTATACATATTTCCAGACGGCATCAACGAAAAAACAAAAGGAAGTGTTTACGTGAAAGTAAAAAAATATTATTGTTCGATTCCGAGTTTTGGTTACGAGTTTGTATTGGATTACGGTTTTGAAAATTGTGATGAGGCGACGCTCGGACCGAATATAATTCGTGGGGAATCGTGCGATACTGAATTTTTTAAGAAATGGAATCCGTCCGAAACAAGTATGGATATATGCTGCACTCTAAGAATATCCGAAGATAATTTTAGAGGTAACGTGAATGAAGTGGAGCGATTTAAACACGGCGACGAATCGTTTCCAGAAGAATCATTCAAGCGATTATACGTTGCAGTGGACGATTTGGAAGATGTTTCTTCTTATGAGCAGGATGTCACTTTGAAAGGTGAGGGATGGAAATTCTTGGTTGACAGTTCGGTGCTCTCACGCAGCAGTCAGGTATTCAAATTGATGTTCAGATCCGGCGAGTTAGAACTGAATAAACTAGTCGAACTAGAAGATGTAGAATCGGACGTGATGAGAGATATGTTGCATTTCATATACACCGGACGAGTTCATTTTGTAGACTATCAGACGACTCTTCGACTTGCTAAAGCAGCGGACAGATACCTTATAGAAGATTTGAAAACCGCATGCGAACACCAACTCTGCTACAATATCAATTTAAACAGTATCGCCGACTTGATGATATCATCTACTCAACGTAGACTCCCCCTTCTCATGGCTCTTTGCAGTCTGATGATTAGGATTGACTTTGACAAATTCGCTCTCACTCAACATTGGAAAAGAATCAGTCAAGATTCGGAAACTGTTTTGTACGTAACTAGACGATTTGTCGGGAGCTTCGACCGAATCATTTTGGAACAATTAAAAGACATTACATCTCAAAGATTATATGCTTATGAGTATTAAGAGTTCAAACCTACGCTCTCCGCATAGATTGAAGAAGGTGCCGGTTCTTCGGGTGATAACCACGTCTTATAAGAAGTCTCCATCGATCCGCTTCCACTGCTCGAAGCATCTTGAGAGGTGTCGAGATCGTGAATTTTACCCGATACCCGATGCAACTAACTGCATTCATGCTTCGATTCAACATCTGAAAATGTTTTCAACTGTAAAGCTAAACTTCTTATCTCTGAAAAGTTCTGCAGCATACTTGTATGAACTTCTGTCGTAAAACGAGTTTACTCACTTTAATTACAAGGTTGTATTAATAAAGGTAGAGTTCATTAAAATAAGTTTTATGTATATCTGATCGTTTTCTTTTAGAATGTTGAGAATTCTTTATTAATGCGGCTTCTAACATGGCCTTTAAGTTCTAAGGGATCGCCCCCCTAAGAAAATTGTCTGGATCCGCCATCCGCCACTGGTCGAGATAACATTTCGATCTCATAATTAATCCAAGATTTCCTCTCATAAAAAAAAGAAGCGGTCATCTATAACATACTATTTTAACATTTATAACGCTTTAGATAGTTACATAAAAGTTGACTGAAACTATATAAGTTCCTTTTATCAATGTTGCTAGCTTTACGTTCATGTTGATAATTTAATTTGACTTATTTTGTCAATACCTTGTATTGAATATGAGTGTTGTCCTGTTAATTTATTGATACAGGAAACATGCAATAAGCTAGACTGTTTAGAGAGGAAAGTTTTAAGCAAGATATTTGAGTCTATAGAAGATGAATAATTCGTTAGCACAACTAATCCAAAAGACATCCCTGGGGATGATATCCTTTTCTCCTGATTTTATCCTGTCCATAATTGTTGTTCCATGGGTTACCCTATGGTTATCCCGTTTTGGATGCCTCATTGGGTCACCTTAAGGATGTCCTATGGATATTCTTAATGGGATGTCTAGTTAAGGGTATCATATAGACATCCAGTTAGGGGTACCCAATGGATATCCTTACAGGGATACCCAGTTAAAGGTATCCTATGGACGTCAGGTTGCGGGGCCTATGGGTATCCTGTTAGTTATGGTCGCTCTTGGACTGCTGAATCGAAACTTATAAGATCTCCCTTACACATCATGCAGAATATGTTCCGAAATAGTCCCTGCGGGATATGCTATGGAAGTTTCATGGACGTAAGAAAGGCGGACATTGGGTCTGCCATAAGACATCCAAAATCAAAAATTCTACCCTCCACAGTATGTGCCAATGGACCAAGTGACTGATCCTGTGGACATCCTAGGGACAAAGTCATGCTACTTGGGTAATAGTGTAGCAGAGCTGGTAAATCAACGAATTGTTTAAATTATTATGTGGAGTTCCCATTAACAATGCCCATAAGACTTGGTTTTGACGAGTATAAGACGAATAAAATAAGGAAAGAGTATCTACAAACAGACATACAGCAGCTAGACCACAGACAAACGCTAGAACGATCGTTGACAGGACATGAGCACTATAAAAACTCCAGATAGTGATAGTGCGATAGTAGATAATTGGGAGCTTGGATCAATCAGGCTCGCTCAATCAGGGTAAGAAAATAAATTGTTAATACTGCTTTTATAAAATATTTACTAGCAATTCTATACAGTTACATCTTCTTGGAAAGACAGACGTAATCTTACAACTTCTTCACAACCATTTCAATTTAAAAAAAAAAATCTAACAAAAAACAGATTATTATCTGTATCAATCTACTTTGCTATTCTTAAGTGCAAACGAACATACTATTCATTGAACATGAAGTTGGATTCTTCATTATCTTTAAAATAGGAGTTGAAAGGGAAAATAAAATCTGTTTGAATTCAGCCGAGATAATAAAGCGATGTGTGTTTGGCCGAAATCCGTTTTGTCTTATCTCTTCTGTCAAGTTGTATTTTTAGCACCGACGTACAACCGACATTCCACATTGTCATTGAACTCTTTGCAAAAAAGAAAAAAAAAAAAAAATAATAAATACAAATACAAACTTCTATTGTGATAATAAAACACTTTATTTGTTTATGTTTTTATATTTATTAAATTTTTATTCTATTAAAATTATTCCTGTTATTTCGAGTAAAATCGATAGACTAATTGAGTTGGAGTTAAGTTTACTTAATAAATACAGTTTGCTACAAATAAGAAACATTAATAAAATAATAGATAAAATTCCGCAACACCGACCCTGTTTATATGAATGGTGGTGTTCCCGAATTCATCGGACTCCAAACGTAACGTACAGAAACCAACCATTATATAACAGACCCTAATCAGGGCCGCCCACGGAGGGGGGGGGGGGGGGGGAATTGCCCAGGAGAAGGCGAGGCCTCCGGGGGCGGCCCTGGTTTTTACAGCCAAAAAGGCAAGAAGGATATTATGATCAGTGGCGTAACTATGGGCCCAAATTTCGGGCGGACCCTCGGTGCCAGGGGGCCCCAAATTCAAAAATTAACATGAAATTACTATCTTTGTACCAATGTCGATGGGGGCCCGCCCCTTTAGAGCATAATAAAATCTGACTTGGAATTATACTCCTATACCATTGCCCCATTCAGTTCTGAAAGTAGTTTTTTTTCTTATCAATTTTTTTTTTTTTTTGGTGAGGGGCCCCAATTCTCTAGCTACGCCACTGGCACTGATTGTGATAAATTTAAAATTATTCCTAATGTGTCATGAGTACGGAAGTTTGAATTCTTGTGTTTCATCTAGTTACTTAGATTTTTGTGATGATTTTATCTTATTCAAAATGGTCAATGTTAATTTACAGGAGAGAAACTGACAAATCATATTAACAAACTGATGATATTAATAACTTTTAATTTTTTGTAATTCAAATGCAGTGGCGGATCTAGATCTTGCGGGGCCCTGGGCGAGACAAAATGGCGGGGCCCCCTAGGATAGAGCGGGGATTGTTGATAAAAATCAATAAAGTAACTTAATAATAAACCACTTTTAACTTGATTTTACGGCTAATTCCCTTCACTTAGGGCCAGTCAAACGTTTTTGCTCTCAAAATAATTCAAAACTTTTAAAATAATTATAATTCTGCTCATGATTTTAATCTAACATATTATTTGAACATAAACCCCTCAAATTATATCGTTTTCAACTAATCATAATTTTCTCTGCAAACGTAATCGAAAAGAAACATTTTTATTGTAATAATTAAGCTCTTAGTTATACTTAGCTAATTATTCTTCTTCGTGATATTTTGGGTTTTATGGTTTAAATAAAAAGTTAAGCTGTGTTATTTGTGATCAGTCCTATAATTTGAAATCTACACTCGAGCACTTTAAATTTACTCCCAGAATTCATATTCTCAGCTTATAACTTTCCATATAGTGTCGAGTTTTTAGTTTAATTTTCAAAGACACATTTTAAGGGGGGTCCGGGGGTCCACCCCCGGAAAATTTTGTAAATATGACCTCTCAAAACAGCGTTTTTATGCATCTCTGAGGTGAAGTTTCTCTTGGATATCAATTGGTAAAACTGCACTAATTGGCCCAATTATTTCGTACTGTCCGATATACTTAGTTTTTTTTACTATTCTTTTTTACAGGATTTGTCTTTTTTACATATCTCTGTACATTGTCAAACGATTAAGGTTATTGTTTTATTTATTTGTTTTATAAAAAAATACACGAAATGGCACGTTTTATAGGGTAATGATAGAAGGTTATTGTTAGGTCAGGTCAAAAAGTACTAAACTCAGCCTAAACTTACCATAACCTTCCATACTTTTCCCTAAAATTAAAAAAATTGAATATATCGAGATGCTACAACCGAAATCGTTTTTGTAATGTAAAAAGGAACAGTTTGAAAAAACCCAAATTAAATTGGACGTTAATATACAGGTGGGGCACATAATGAAGATTTACCCCACAGAATAAATAACAAAATCGTCATCATTTTGAAAAGGGGGAGGGTGAGAAAACACTAGGACGTTAACTCACTTAATTTTATATGGAGCGGGGCCCCGCGGGCTATCTTAAACATAAAAAAAAATTTATTTATTTGATTTTTTATAGCGAGGGGCCCCGCGAAAAGGTAGTTAGGTATTAGGCTCTACCATGTAAACTAAATTCGATTGAATTTTATAATTCTAATATTTCATGTTTTGTACATGGCACGGGGCCCCGCGGACAATCATCACTATGAACTATAAATTTGCCTGTAAAGTATAAGTATTTTTTTTAAATTTTCTATGGCGCGGGGTCCTCCAAGGCGCGGGGCCCTGGGCGGTCGCCCCCCTGGCCCCCATGGATCCGCCCCTGTTCAAATGTGTTAACTATTTTTATTTATTTACTCTTAATCTCACTATATTTTAGCAAACAATTTATATTACGATTACATTATGTATTATTTTATATTATGTATTATACAAAGTGTAAAAAGAAGGTTTTTAAATGAAACTTACTAGCTACAAAACAACTCAATTATTTGTTGTTTTTTTAGCCCTTCTTAGTTACACTTCAAAATTCGTCCCCACCAAACATATTTTCCTGTAAGGACAAACTTTCCCTCAGAAATCCTTAAAACTCATCTTTTTGCACTTAAATTATAAAAAATTCCCCGGATCCCCCGCCGTTATTTGTTCAAAGGGGCTCAGATGACTATAACTTGCCCAGGGGCCCGCAAATCCTCTCAGCGGCCTTGCCCTAATACTAAGGGATGTACTAAAAAAATAATCATCAATCATCAGTTTACACTACTAATATTGTCACTTACTTGTGGAGTTTTGAAGGTGAAGATGCTTAGTAATACTATAGTAATGTAAAAAATAAAAATTTTGGCGCACCCACAAAATTTGCAATTTATAAAAAGTGGGATTTTTTTCGGAGATTTTTGTTGCCCTATAATAAGGTATTTGCATGAATTATTTCAAAAATTTAGGACAAGATGTTTAAGGGTAGTTGGGGGGGGGGGATTACTTTTGGGTACCTACTGGGTACATTTTAACTTATTATACCAATAAAGAATGCAACATTTAAAAAAGCATATGTATATATATTTACAACCTACTCAACAGCAGCTATCATTTGATATCCCACTCGAAAATTTAAAAAAAAAATTGAGTTTACCATATTTTTTATTGCGCATGCGCACATTAAATTTTTAACTTCATTATATTTTTCCTATGTGAGGGCCAATAAGTTGCACCAGTGTTTTCAATTTTAACTTTTTGAATTAAAGTGTGACGGACAGACAGACACATCACCCTCGGCACAACGGTTTCGAGAAGGATCTTCGTAACCCTAAAAAATGGTCTGAAACAACTCAGATAAAACTCCCTCAAATATACATGTGGTATGGACAAGTGTGAGTCCATGGATAGAATAGGAAAGAGCGGTCCACAAGCAGTGGCAACAACTCCTGGAATGCTATGGTACTCAAGCCCCCCAAAATTTGTATGGGGTGCTGGGCCCCCCCACAAACAGGAAGAAGAATAGAAGCGATAATTACAGGAGAAATGAAAATAAAATAAAATAAAATAAAAAGGGCAGATTTTCTATAAAGTATTGCTCTTACAAAAAGCCTTAAACTGTATTTCCATGAGGGTTAAGTATAGAAATTTTCTGGGGGACCCCCCTTTTTTTGACTGATGAAGAGTGAACACCCACTGATTTTCCTTTAAGTTTAAAAACAAAAACACGTGGCTGAGTACATGTTTGAACGTCATCCTTATATTTGTACAGTGTTGATAATTGCTTTGACAAATGTAACTTTGTAGTTCAAAATTAATTTTTTCTGCCAAATAATAATGATTTTTATGACATATGTTTGGATAGTTGCCCGGTTCAATGAACGCTTACGTTCAATGCCCATTATGCCTAGGCCTTTTTTTGACAAAATTTATATAGATTTTTAAAAAGATATATCTTTTTAATGATAAAAGAAAAGATAGGAAGAGTTTATGGATCAAGGCAATGATAAAATTATACTATCAAACCGCAATAAACATTTTCTTTATGGCTATGAACATTAACTCTTTATGGTTCCTTTTCCACTGCTCTGTTTATCAAGAAATATGGCCTTTTTAGGCATTCTAAACCCCCCTTTTTCTAGGTCTTTTAAAAAAGTAAACCCAGAAAAAGGCAGGAGAATACCTTTTTATTTAGGCGTCCAAAATTTGTTCACTCTCTGTTCTTCACTATTATATTAAAACTGAGAAACCCTTTTGGCTAATTCAAAAATAAAAATTATAATTTATTAGCCAACAAAGAGGCTATAAAATTGGACTGCTATTTATTTTAATTGTTATTGCATTGGGTAAAATAATTTGTTTGCCAAAAGAAAAAGCCACTAAATGAACATGGTACATGGGGAGTAATCAGTAAACAGGGTGTTGTTTGTGTAAGGAAATTGCTGAAACCCCTCTAAAGAGGTATGGAGATTGCTCTGTGTGCAGTGCCTTTATTATAATTATTTGTTACATTTAAGTAAGTATATTAAAATAGTCTGTCAATTAGTGTAACACATAGCTTTCTTGGTACTTCTTTAGATTGTTACTCCCCTATGTTTCATTAGAATATAAATTACTTTGACAAAATAACTATTATGACAAAGGGATGTTTAGTCCAATGTACTTTGGGACAAAGGAATATCACACTTCTGTTTTTATAAGGAGAATAACAGTCAAAAGAAGAATATTCCGTACGCCTTCTTTAGATTATTATTCCTGTTTTGTTTTTTTAAGGGGAGTAAAAATCTAAAGTGCTGCTTTCTTGAGTACTTGAATGATGTCATACTTTTACAACCCATTGTAGTCCCGTTTAGGCTTATTAAAATAAAGACAATTCAATATGTAATATTCCTAGCTACTAGCTAGTAATATTGCGAGCACAGTCAATGGACAATTTATCACTTCATGTATGACAATACAAAGTAAAAACCCTTGTTACTACATTGCTTATAACATGCATCATGTCTGTACTGCAGAGATAAATTATTGTGTCACATTTTGACAATTATAGGACTTTTTTCCCCCAAAATTTGAAGTGTTTCGCTGTGAATTGTTTTTCATCTTTTTCTTTTGCAAATATTACTATCATTGTTATCACTTATTTAATGTAGAACTATTTATAAATTAAATTGAAAATAATGCAAAAATGAGAAACACGCTAAATAAAAACAACTATACGTTGAGATGGGATATACCAAAGCAAGTAAGTAATTTTATAGATATCTTATAGATAAAAACAAAACTTTGAGCAGAGAAATCCAAGTAAGAGCGCCAGTTCAAATTTTCTAAGGAGATGCCAAATACGAAAGATATGATCACGGAAATAAAAGATGTTATCGAAAGAGAGATTATCCTAAGAGAGATATATATGTTGTTTTTATTCTTTTGAGTGGGAAAATTTATTGAAAAGAAAGCGGCTTGTATTATGAGATTATTTTCCTGCAAAAATGTATAAATTTTTACAATTTTCCATGAAAGATTACACTTCTTTAAAAATAAAGGGTTTATCCCATTCCAAGCTAAGGTCAATCACCACCCAAAGTTAAGTAATCCTATTCCTTCATCCTTCCGCTTTTTATAATCCTAAGTACCTACACGTTTAAAACCTCATGCCCTATCAATATTTAGTATACATATTCAGATAAAAATTACAGTACTGCTTAAAACTGGTAAACCAATGCGTTTTAAAATATTTCTTTGATAGCAATCATGGGTTAAAATAATAGGACTGGAATAGAACTAGGACTAGAATTTTTTTTTAAGACAGTTCCCTATTGAGTGAATATTATAAAATTGCAAGGTAGAAAAGGTCGTAACTTCTAGAGGGATTTCTGCCTAGAAGAACAGTGATATATCTAAAAGTGAAGTCGATAGTTAGTTTAAAACTTCGACCCAAGGTCGATTTATTTACGCACATTCTCTCAGCGTTCCAACAGTACAGATTTATCCACGTAGCTCTACAATAATTTGCCTCTGAGGTACAAATTTATAAATGTAGCTTAACAATAATTGGTCCATGAGGTACAGATTTATTTATGTAGCTTCAATATTTAAATTAACAAAGTTTTCACCTAATTAAAAAATTGATCCCAATATTTGGCCTCCCCCTTCACCTGTATATAATATCCCTGAATGGTTTGAAGACAGTAAGATTATACCCAGGTATACTTATGAATAGTGATGTGGGCCGGGTATATACCCAGCGGGTAGGGTAAATAAAAATGGGTATTTTTACCTGGGTATTTACCCGAGGCCAGGGTAAATACCCAAAATGAGGATATTTATGACAAATATTGATTTAAAAAGTGTTTTAAGAGGTTCTGAGCATTTTTTTGTGGCAGTAATGGAGCAAATACTCTAATGGCTTTAATAAATATCATTTAGAGAGTATAGGATGTGTTAAGCTCACTTAATTCTTAAAAAATAGCCTACAAAAATACCCAGCCTAGGGGTATTTATAATTTCTAAGTCTATTAATATCTGCTATACAGATTCAATGATTTCAAACAGAATGCTTAAGTTGAAGGTCTGTGCAATGAAAACACCACCATTTTGAAGGAAAAGCACAGGATTATTATTTTGAAAATTAGGTTATGCATTCTTATATTATGCATGCCTAAATATAAATTCATATTTATCTAAAATATGTAAATAATATGAACACACATTATTATTAATTGGCATATTTTTATACCCTTGTTACTCAATTCTTATACTGTATGTGTATAGGCTATTGCTAAAATATATGACAATCAGAAATATCACGTGTAAAGAGTTAAGACCTACGCCTAACGGCCGAATTCCTGCACTACATGATTTAAACTCATTAGAAGGTTTCTATTTAGGTTTATTAATATTATAGCACAGGAGGTAGCGTGCATAAAAGAAGTGAAAAAAATTAGTCCAAAATATCACAGTCAATACAAAAATGATGAAGAGGTATACAAAAGGATTAAAAACTTCTTATATGTCACCAAAACATTTACTTATACACAAATTTCTAGCTTGATGTTAGTTGGACACATTTTAGCATGCTACCTCCTCGACTATTATTCTTATTAAGTAATTAATATCCATTCAACAATATTATTGAGGCATACTATTACTTAATAACTACTTGAACTCTTTCATAATATATTTATTTACAATTAATAAGTTTGAAATTAAACTCATAGCAGTCATACCTTTAAAAATTATCATAAATACCTGGGTATTTACCCAAAATGGGTATTTACCCACAGTTTTAAATACCCGGGTATTTTACATCACTACTTATGAACTAACAAAATGAAACCATAATATAACTATATCTTACCCATATAATTCTGAATGATGTATCTGGTGGATTTATACCGACTCCGAAACCCCAGCCTTGGTTCACATTAGATCTGCTCAGCATCAAACCTAATAATCGAGTACTCATTTCTCAATCGAGAATAATTATTTCAAAACAGAATAATTAAAATCACTTTTATCAATTAATTAATTAATGATATAGGCAAAAATTATAATAAAATTAAATAATAATTACACGACAACAATAAATAAGTAATATAACACTGCAAATAAAAAAGTTTGATCTCTATACGGATATGATTAATTTTAACACGAGCGTACTACGGAAAAAGCAAAGCCGGTGATTCGATACGATAGATAAACTAAAGGTAGTGCAAATCTAATCAAGTTTCCAATGGCACAATCTAAATTTGATTTCATCTATAATTAGATTTTGATGCCTGATCTACAGTCCAGGTGACATTTTCTTTCTTTTTAAAATATATAAGGGTTCCATGATTTTTTTTTTTTTTAATATTTAAGAGTGGTATATATTTTGTTTTTAAGTTTTAATTAATTTCTTGGAGACTTTTTAGTGTAAAGGGTAAATTTTAGAGTTGTAAAAAGGTGATTGCTACAAAAAGCTAACAGTGAAAGAGTTAAGTTATTTGTAATAAAAAATCTCCCAGGATTTAATTTATCACAATAATGTAATAAAAAATATAACATTCCATTTTTTTTTTAGAGCATAATTTCAGATATTGTCAGCCATATATCAATTTCAAAAAATTCTAATAATAATAAATAAAAAAGGAATCAATAAAAAAAAGGATACAATTTTATCTAACTCACTCAATTCAACTGGATAATTTAATATGTTTTAAAAATAAATTGCTTAATATACAAAATAACAGTTTAATAACATAGTTAAGAAATGAAATATAATAATAACATCTCCTAAATAATTATAAAATTAAAAATAACACTAAAGATTTTTACTATTTTCTATAGTACATTTGTTGAACATTTAAGTTTATTTTTTGTTTGGTAAAATCAGTGATACACTGATAACAAGTCCTTGCTTGTTGCATAAACCCGATACGGGTTAAATAATATGAAAGTTAATCAGTGTTTTTATACGAATGTGATAATTATTATTTTTTATTTAACGAAACAGAGGTGTTTTTTTTGTGTTTAATTCCTGTCTCTTTCTCTCTGGATTCTACTGCTGTAGGCCCGGGAGACATGATTCCACGTATCCATGTACCGATCCATACAGAGAAGTACACATTTCTGAAAATAAACAAATAAAATTAAAATTAAAATATAAAAATTATAGTTACAGGAGAAGACAGCAATATGGGCTCTTGTGTATGCCAGAAGCCACAAGGCATGATCTAAATTAAAATGGGACCTAATGCCTAAAGTGCAGACTCCACGAGTACATTGGAAGAATTCAAACAAATCTCATAAAGAGTATCAATTAGTCTGAACCCTAGGAGAAGATATGCGTAATTTTATGATATACAGGAATAGCTCAGTATTTCTCTAAGAGTCTAGACACATATGCAGCACTATCTTCTGACACTACAACAATAATACCTATAAGAGTCCAGAAAATTGGAAGCCTACTTGGAACCAGATAGTCCAGGAGATAGCGTGAAAAAACGTGTCTGACTAACATCAAGCTAGAATTTTGTGTTTAAGTAAATCCTTTGGTGCCTTTTAAGAATATGTGGTTGGCTAAGTTCGTCTGCAGGGCATAGCTTGGCAATAGGCATTTGAAAAACACAAACAGATAGAGAGAGGCCATGTCCTGCCCTTTTTGGTGGACAATGTGATTTTCATGATCCTGAGTACGATATTAGTTCGTAAACCAAAAATCAAGTTGATGGTCGATGGTAGTTCAATCCTTCTGCCTACTGTAGAGTTTGAAAGAGGAATATTTTTCATTTTCTATGCATAAGATTCACCTAGATTCTCCCTAGTTGCATCAACAATACAGGGAAGTACTAGATCTTCATCACGTATAGAAATGGAAAAACTGACAAATATAATGCTTATATATTTCAAGTGTTTCCTGTATATTGATAAAAATTGCATTATTTATGGATACTTATTCATTTCATACTCTCTAAAAAGAACCAGATACATTACATTGAAGCCCACTTAAGCTACGACCTACGACAGATGCATACGCCCAAGATTCACAAAATCGACCTGTATACAGCTGTGTCTCAATATAGAGGATTGAAAATGGAAAATTTACTAAGAGAAAACTTATGAAATGAAGAAGATTCCATAATTGGTGCATTGTTGATCAATCAAGCGAAAATACTTTAATTATAGTGCCAGTTTTATCCATTTCTAAACATGATGCCCCAGATACGCTACATCAACCCAGTGGGGAACAAAGGCAAAAGGGTTAATGAAATTAGATAGAAAAGAAGGCCCTGTGTAGAGTTAAGAAAATTGCTGGTAACCTCTTGATTCCCGGTACTCTGTGACACCTCGGATTTATACCTCAGATTAGCCATGTCTTATTTTATTCGAAACTTAACTCCAGTAGCTGTAGATATTTGAGTCGATACATTTAATTAATTTGTTTCTTGGTAGTTTTCTCAATCTTTCCGCGGACCACAGGTTGAGAATCACTGGTTTGGAGGGTTGGGCAATCTAGGCTAAAATAATGTTACTTAGTAGAATATACCCCAACCCATCCCACAGGCCTAATGGCTCCCCCCCCCCCTCATATAACTTAAAGTTAGCCAACCTGAGTGTCAAAAGATAAAACTTATCTCGCATAGACGGTAAAAGTTCTTTTGTCCAACTATACTCATGCCATTATACTTTGTTATTTTGACAGCATGGGAAAATAAAAAAAAAAAAAAAAATTGGGGGGGAGTCAATGAAAGCTTGAGATTTTGGCGGATAGTAAGTCGGGCCAACTAGGCAAACTAAAATATCACTTGATAACCTTGAGATAACCACCTAGAGGTTTTATTTTTTCCCTCACATAGGTTGGCTAATCTGAGCTGTCAGATTTACAAAGTATAATTGCAGGAGTGTAGGCAATGTGTGGCTTCAACATCGATCTTACTTCTTAGAAGAGAACTAGAAATCTTAAATGTGAAAAGTTTAAAGGCACTTCTTTAGATTGCTACTCCCCCTATGTTTTTTTTTTAGAATATAAATGACTGACTAAATAACTTTTAAGACAAAGGGATGTTTAGTCAAATGTACTTTGTGACAAAGGAATATCACACTTCTGTTTTTATAAGGGGATTAACAGTCTAAAGAAGAATATTACATACATCTTATTTAGATTGTTACACCCTTCCCTTTTTAATAAAGAGACTAACAGTCTAAAGAAGAACATTCCGTACATCTTCTTTAGATTGTTACTCCCTTCTGTTTTTTTATAAAGGGTGTAACTGTCTAAAAAAAGCCAATATGGTACATCATGTTGTGAGAAGCAAAGGGGCACAAATGAACTTTCGTTAAAATGAAGTTAAGTGCGGGAATGCATAGGTAATACAGTGAAATATTAGTGGCAAAGGGAATAAATAAGTAAATCTCTATTTAATAATGTGATCTAGCAGCATGAAAATCAACTACTTCGTAAACTTTTCACAGAATTTTCCAAAATTAATTCAACTTTAAAATGTTATTTCTCAAAAATTGTTCATATTGCATGTGTACCACTTTGCTTTTCTCACCCTCTCAACCAAAACTCTTTAAAACAGTTACTTTGACTCTGACTAGCTAACTTAAACTGATTAAAAGTCAGAGGGTCATCTGCAGCAAATTTGGCTGGACCTTTAGATCTCAATTTGTATATTTACTGGTCTAACTCTATGAAAAAGAAAAGGCACTCTCAACTAATCTGCTATATAAAAGTTTAAAACTTATACACTTGGCAATCTAAAGTCGATAGTAAAAAATGGAACAGCTTTAGAATACCATGTAATAAATTAATTTAAAAGTATGATGAAATATTAAAACAAACCTGCTCAGAACTGTCCAGTGCGCTGCCCGGTTTCCCTATACATTTCTTGAAGCATTTTTCAGTCATTTTCTACAAATAATACATAAAATTATCAAAAAATTGTAACCCTGTAAACAATATATAATTTACTAAACAAATATTTATTAAAAACTAATAATTTTACTCACGGTAAGCAATTCCTGAGCATTAGCAACTGCTATTTGTTGCTTAACTGTTTCCATTAACTCATCTTTTTGATAAGCATTCATTCCGGATGTTATTGAATCCATACTAGAAGAAGAATAACAAAATAAATAGATTTAATTCTTGAAATAATAATTATAATATAGCTCCAAAACCACAAGCCACAATCACAAATGTGAAAAAAATAATCTGGTAATCCTACCGTGCCTAAGAACAGGGAGAGGTTACAAAAAAAACTTTAGTGAAACCCAGATTCATTTACAAAATGAACCTACTGATGTATTGCAATAACATATTGATTATTTAGAATTGTTCGTCTCTTAATTATATATCTTAAGTTAATTTCACATATTAAAATGATTTATTTTATAAATTAAAGATAAATCTTATTTAATTATATTTTATAACGTTAAAAAATCATCAATTAATTATGAAGATTTAGTTTTCGCACAACATATTTTCTTAAGTAAAATAAATCTGGGTTTTTTAACCAACTGTCAAATTTCCTTTAACCTCGTGTTCTGTTGATCTGTTGTCTTTTTTTACCGATCTTTTATCGTATTGTAAGTTCCGTATTGTGTTGAGGTTGAGGTTAATTTTTGCTTTTTCCTTATTTTTTTTTTAATTAAATTAATTTTTCTTCTTATAAAACATGGATTTATTTACTGGAGATATTGAAGAAACAAGGAGTCAGGTTGCTGACATGTTAAAGGGAATTGAAAGGTATTTTATGTTTGGATATAACCATAGTTTTATGTTGTTGAAATAAATACTTTAAAGAGTTTTAAATTTAGTATAAATTTGCATTAATTAAGATTAGGTAGTTTATAGTTTATCTTGAGAAACCCTTGAATGAGCTGAACATATTGCTAATTTCTTATTTTTATCAACCCAAAAGCCTCTATGTATTATGTACTCAGTTCTATGTACCTACTCAGTTTTGCGCGTCCAATTTTCTCTGTGTTTTGTTTAAAGATCTCTATTTTTACCCTCTAGCCAAGGTAAATTGTAGGATTACTCATAATCCTTTAATTTTTTTAGGATTACTTCTGGTAATTCCAATATAAACTAAAAATCCCTTTTACTTATAAGAAATACGATCTAACCTAACCATAACCTTCCTTTATTTTTCTTAGAAAGTTTTTTTTTTTTTTCAATAACTATTGTATTTATCGAAATGCTATGTACAGCCTGAATTGTTTTTATAAAGAAAAGAGAAACAGCTTTAAAAAATTGCAAGTAAATAGAATAACATAATTAGAAATATGTGGACCCAATTGTGAATATTTACCACTGTTTGATATGATATTTTAGATGAAATATTGGTCACACTAATTCCCTAGCTACGCCCCCCCCCCCTTTACTAGATGATACCGATGAGCTAAAAACTATTGATAGTATAAGAAAATGGGGAGCCAATGAGAGCTCAAGATTTTGAAGCTGTCAAAATCTCAAGCTCTCATTGGCTCTCCCTCGATTACCCCTCGCTGTCAAAAGGTAAACTTATCTTACATAGACAGTAGTCTGTTTCTGAACCTTCCAGGCCTTTGAAGTCTAGAAGGCCAGATGTCAAAATCTCAAGCTCTCATTGGCTCTCCCTTGATTTCCCCACGCTGTCAAAAGTTGAACTTATCTTGCACAGACAGTAGTCTGTTTCTGAACTATCCAGACCTTTGAAGTCTAGAAGGCCAGCTGTCAAAATCTCAAGCTCTCATTGGCTCTCCCTCGATTTCCCATCGCTGGCAATAGTTAAAACTTCTCTTGCACAGACAGTAGTCTGTTTCCGAACCTTCCACATTGCAGATTTCTAGTTCCTTGAAAAAATCTCTAAGGAATGAGAAGTTATTGACTTCTAGTATTAGATGAAAAGAAATTCATTAGAAGCTGTAGAAAAGAGTGTTTTCTGAATATTATACACTTTACATGAAATGTGATAATGATAAGCTAATATATATTTATTTTTTTTCTAGGTACAACCCTGATAATCTTAAACCTCTTGAGTTTTACGTAAGGAGACAATCTAAAGAAAATACCTATGATTTAGAAGCAAACCTAGCTGTTCTTAAACTCTACCAGTTCAACCATTCGTACAACTTGGACGTAACAAGTCAGATATTGCTGAAAGCTCTCACTAACTTTCCACACACGGATTTCATCCTCTGCAAATGCCTTCTAACTGAGAAAATAGTGAGTTGAACCATATTTATATAATATTGTATATTCTGAAATCATAGAGGATGTATGAGTATGGATTGTTTTATTTACTGAATGTGCCCAAAGCTATTGGTTGAATGATTATAACATTGTTGTACCCTGTTAGTATGTTATTAGGAATTATACTTTTAACTTATTTAAGTCAATTTATATACCCTAGTCTTCTCTTAGGAATTAATGTCTGTAGTGGCATGTTTCTTTTTTTAAACTTTTTAATTTTAAAATTAGCACTCTGTCTGATGTTAGTGCATTTTTTAGTTTATGTTATTTCGTTAATCAGAAAATTAATTGTTTTGTTTCTAAGGCGTTGTGCACACTGAAGAAACTAGTTTCATGAAACCAATTTCATAAAACCAGTTTCACGTTTCAGTGCACAAAGAGGAAACCCTTTTTCTTACAGTTTCTTCATGTCCTCTGACAAAGATGTATGAATTCAATGTATCACATTCAATTAATTATAAATGCTTCATAATGCACTCATTTTAAATAAACAATTGAACATAAAACAAAACAGCAAACATGAAATCACGTGCAACTTGGTTTTGACAAAACCTGGATTTTTGGTTCCGTGAAACATGTTTCATGAAACCAAATGAAACTACAGTTTGAAGAAACGCAGTGTGCTCCTTTCTGTATGTTTTAAATCAAGTGTTTTCATTTTGATAAATTAAATTAATAATAATTTAATTAATACCCCCTGTTTAATTTTATTAAACGGAAGATCAGATGGATTTTAAAGGTGTAGGAAGAGGTAATCTTAAATAAGACTCATCACTCAATTTTTCTTACATCGAGACGTTTCGACTCACAATTAGAGTCATCCTCAGTCGAATTTATTCACTAAATAAAATATATATTACATATAAATTATAAATATGTTAAAGCTATCAGGTCATATTCTACTATATTTAATTTATAATTTTATATGTAATAATAACAAGTTCCTATTATTTTAAAACCTAATCTAATTAATATACAGTTATTCCTTACACTAAAATACTTAGAAATCTATGAAATTGCAGTGAGTCTGCCTCTACCTCCATAAAGAGGGCGTCAACACGTAAAAACACATTTTATAAAAACAATCAATAATAAACTCCATAATAAACCTATTAAATAAATTATAAATATGTTAAAGCTATCATCTTTAACATATTTATAATTTATATGTAATATATATTTTGTTTAGTGAATAAATTCGACTGAGGATGACTCTAATTGTGAGTCGAAACGTCTCGATGTAAGAAAAATTGAGTGATGGTTCTTATTTAAGATTACCTCTTCCTACACCTTTAAAATCCATCTGATCTTCCGTTTAATCAAGTGTTTTCATGATACTAAAGTTTCACGTTTCATGAAACTTGTTTCTTCAGTGTGCACAGCGCCTTAGACTACGCAAACAAAAGTTTTTGTTCCTAAGATTATTAACAAGAGTTTTGAATCTAAGATTGCACAAATAACAGTTATGTTCCCAAGATTAATAACAAGGGTTTTGTTTCTAAGATTATTAACAAGAGTTTTGAATCTAAGATTGCACAAATAACAGTTATGTTCCCAAGATTAATAACAAGGGTTTTGTTTCTAAGATTATTAACAAGAGTTTTGAATCTAAGATTGCACAAATAACAGTTATGTTCCCAAGATTAATAACAAGGGTTTTGTTTCTAAGATTATTAACAAGAGTTTTGAATCTAAGATTGCACAAATAACAGTTATGTTCCCAAGATTAATAACAAGGGTTTTGTTTCTAAGATTATTAACAAGAGTTTTGAATCTAAGATTGCACAAATAACAGTTATGTTCCCAAGATTAATAACAAGGGTTTTGTTTCTAAGATTATTAGCAAGAGTTTTGTTTCTAAAATTGCTAACAAGAGCACAGATTCTGGCCAACAAAATCATCCTTTCTTTTAATATTATTGACATTTTAAAATTTGCTTGGATTTTTTAAGTGCATCCTAGCGTAAGATATCGTCTGGAGTGACACATACATATTTATATACATACATAAAAAAAAGTGTTAAATTTCAGAAATCGATTAAGAATGGTCTAAAACGGATTTCCATGGATAAAATTTTCAAAAATTCGCATTAAAAAAATGTTGAAGCCATTAGTAGCTTATTTTTCTTCGAAAATTCGCTAAAATCATAATAATTGGAAGTCCAGTTTGTTTAATGAGTTCAAATAGAATTACATAGTAGTATGATTTATTATATAAATAAGAGTATATATAATCTTATTATCAAATAAAATATTGTAAACAAGTATATATTATTATTGATTGATTAATAAAATTTAAGTAAATTTTTACAGTACAAAATCAAAAAGTTGGCAATAAAAATCAGTTCATTTATGTGACTATGTTAGTGGTGGAGATTATTATGACAAGTTTTGTTTTTTTTCATAAAAAAAAAAATATTTATGTTATAATGTTTAAAAAAATTTATAGGACATATTTACATTGTATTTTTAACCCATTCAATGCGTAATCCAATTCATGAACCTACCTTAGTTACCGTATATATCTAAACGATTTTAAAAGTTAATTTAAAAATAAATAAAAGTTTGGATCCACTGTGGATACAAACGTGAGCGGGCCTGACGGAGCCTTGCAAGATGGTTCTTCTCGAGGCACGGAGAATAGAGCTACAGAGGGCTGAAAAAGAGGGCTTGGATCCACCCGCCAGGCGCGTTAGCACGGCATGGATCCACAGTGGATCCACCCGCATTGAATGGGTTAAAGTAAAATATTAATTAAAGGTATTTTGATGATGAGCAACTGCCTTTTATGTTAAAGCATACTTTCTTTAACATCGGTGAAAAAACTATGAAAAAAAAAAAACACATTTTATGTTAGAAAGAAAATGTCACCAGAAAAAACCGTTTTTTTACATCCCTAATCATACCTCATCTTACCAATTCACTTTTATTACAGATTTATTTCAAACCTTTACTGAAAGATAAGGAGAATAGTGTAGGATAACATTCATATTTCATATCAAAACTTTTGAATATATTGTATAATTTTCATTGTACTAAAAGTAAGTTTATTATTTTGTTTTTTAGTGTAAAGAAGAGCCAATTTCACAAATTATCTATTTAGCTGATCTGCTGGAATCATGTGATTTCCAGAATTTCTGGCTGGCTGTAGCCAAATTGGATTTGTTCTCCAACATTGTCGGTTTCCACGATTCCATTAGGAAATTTGTGTGCCATGTTGTCGGCATTACATTCCAAACTATTGATAGGAAGCTTCTCTCTCAACTTCTTGGTGGAATTGACGGTGAGTTTCTTTATTATAATTAATATAAACTATATATATTGAAAATTTGGTGTGTCAATCATATTACATGATATCTCTGAAGCTGTTATTTTTTTATGGCCCTAAGATATTTTGCTGACAGTTTAATTTGCTTTATCAAATAAGATCTGTGTATTTTTTATAATGATAGGTTTGGCTATCTTGTAAAATATTACAAGTTTATATAACAAAATATAACTTTATAATATTTAATATTAAAGTTGGAAGTTTTTGTTGATCATAGATCATAGTGTAGAAGCCCCTGGTTTTGTTTATGGTTTAGTATAAAGCAATCTCTTTCACTTATGAAATACAATAATTCATGATAACAATTTTATGTTGACATGATTATATTAGCTGTTAATATTGCTAGTATTTTGTTTCGTTCTTAATAATGAATAAATTTATATAAGATGTAAAATAAAAATTAGGTTTTATTATGCACAGTAATCCCTTGATATCTACTGGGGTTACATTCCACAGTGTTCTGGGGTTATGGAACTGAGGATACCTAAGATGGTGAAGTGTTCTTGCCTTTTTTCAGATGATTCGTAAAATTAAAGAAAACATTTTTCCTTGCCTGGTCATAAGTGGGAGGCTTTTTTCATTCTTCCGTGATACTTTGGTCGTATATTTTAGTGTGATAATATAAAGGTGGGTAAAAAACCTGCAGATATCTAGAGATTACTGTACACGAGTTGTCCTGAAAATTCAAGGTAAAGTTTTCTAAAAAATGCATTTACAAATAAATCAGGTTACTCAATAAGAGTGTATGTATATTTTGCTGAACTGAAGGAGATGATATGGTCAAGAATTGCTTGGTGGCACAAATTTGCTTAATTTATACACTTAAGAGATTATATCCCTTTGTCAAGTACATTTGTATGTTTTAAACATTTGTGAAATTATATAACGTAAAATCTCCATATAATACGCACTTTTTTCCTTCCAAAATCGGGGTGCATTTCATACAGCAATGACAAAAAATACTTTGTTTACAACTTAAATTTTACCTTAATAATTTAAAAAAAAACAGCATGAACGTAAATATACTTTTTTTTAAACAAAAACTGATTTCACACACATTTCATTTTGTATTTATTCTGGTTACCTACTTATTTTTATTTTCTATTTTTTAGATAGAAAGACTTGTTATCATCAAAGTTATGTTATTTTATTTCGGTAATTGATAAAAGTAGATGTAATACAATTTTTATTCTTATCTCAAACACTGGTACCTCCATGAGATTACACTGACAACTGAATTCAAAGGCGGCCCTTTGAATTCAACTTTTCTACAAAAATTTCTACGAATTGTTAACGTTTATTTTATTTATTCCTTGTATTGATAAAAATTCAGAAAAATACCAATCCATAATTTTATTTATGGATAATTAGATATCTTAAAAATAGTATGTAATCTAGTTTTCTGTTAGTGTGTTGCAAAGTTTTTTAAACTTAAAACTATAAAAAATTATTATTCTCTTACGCTTGAAAGCTATAAATATTTGTAATTACAGTTACAATGTGCAAAATATTTCATTTATTTTAACTAGGTGTGTATTATACACAAATTTTTAGTGATTTTTTTTCTAAAATTTGACGAAAAAGTTGGGTGCGTATTATACACAAATATTTAATTTTCCCCAAATTTTTTGCTCAAAATTTAACATGTGAGTACACGGGTGAATATTATACGAGATTTTACAGTATGTGTAATTTGTTCGTAGGAGAGTTGATATTCCTTTGTCAAAATAAAGTGTAAGTGAGGCCCCATCATTATTTCTATAAACCACTTCATATTCTTCAGTTGTACCATTTACTTTAATTTCAAAGGAGAGCAATTGATTCTGAAACCCTCAACCTATGTTGTACTTTATTATTGTTAGTTGTATATTATTATTAGAAGAATATGGCAATATATAAATTTCATAACAAACATAAATAATTGTATAGATGATTAATTTCTAAATGTTATTATGACTATTATTCTGCTAGATAACAAGCTGAGGCAGTGGGTCCAGAAGTACGGATGGAGAGAGGAGGCTGACAACCTTATTTTTATCGCTAACCAAGATGAAAACATCAAAACCAAGAACATTACTGAGAAAATTGATTTTGATACTGTTGCCGGCATTATGGCTGCCTGCAGATAAATTGTTCAATTAATATAACAAAATTACATTTATAAATAATTCATAACAATAAACAACATATTTGTATAAAACTTCTCTTTAGTATTTCCTTATGTTATCTATTTATATTTATTAATAATAGTTTTTTTTTTTTAAATACACTATTATTTAAGTAATGAATATGACATTGTTTTATGACAGTAGTATGCAATTTATTAGTTCTTTTTTTCTTTTGGGTTTTAGTCCCGATCAACTGCCAGGGTTATTACAGGACAGGGGTTATCTGGCCACTTTACTCATCTAATCGATAAGATCATCAGTGTGAAACATGTCTTACTCCGCTGGGATTCGAACTCACAGCCGGGATTTAGACCTTGGTTTCAGAGTCGAGGGCGCTAACCCCTCGGCTACACCGGCCCCTTAAGTTATTAGTTCTTGTAGTTTGTTCTATTAGGACTTGTAAACTAGGTAGTCCAGTTGACCAGAGTTTATACATATGTGTGATGAACTTATTATATTATTATTATTACAAACTTTAATATTAAATTATATCTTATCTATTAATTATTATCTGTAGAAGAACAGCATGGGCCTAGGAAATTTCTTAATGCTATCTACCCACTGGCGAACACATGAATTTGTTATCTAGTTTAAGCATATTGGTTTCTTAGACAGCTATGATAGAATTACTGAGCTTATTTAATTTGAATTTAATTTTATCACATACAGTGTATCCCAAGATAGAGTATCTGAGAGGAAAAATATTCTTATCTTTGGGTTTTCGAAAAAGTCATTCTTTATAAAAACTCCTGCTTGTTCTTAAACCTCTAAAAATGCTAAAATGTTTTTGATGTTGTGTACAGTGTGTTCTGTTTTTTGAAAACTTTAAAATATGACCAAGAGTAAACTACCCTTATTTTTGATGGTATCGGAAAATATTATTCAGAAAAGTGGTTCAGAATTGCAAAAATTGTATAAATATTATTTTATTTTATGAAAACAAAATAAATTACTTATAAATCAAATAATAAGCTAATGTAATAATTATAAAAAAATGTATCATTACAAGTAATTAATGATTCTAATCTTACCATATATTTAAGTATCACAAAAAATCAACAGAGTTGATAAATTAAAGAAATGATCATTCAAATGTATTGTCGCCTACTTCTGCGCAAATTTAGATTCTATTTATGAATTCTATGCAAGCCTTGTGAACTTGCTCAAGGGGCAGTGGGGGGATTGGCAGTGGCCTGTTTAATTATTTCCTTTAACTCTTCCAAGCTATTATCCACTTGTTTCTTATCACATTTGTTAATTATAAAAATCCAAAGAGAACTATTTATTGTAGTTAGCTTATTGTTTATTTTTAGAAAACAAACTAAAATTTATTATTTCAGAAAGTTAACTACAATTTAATAATTCATAAAATAAAATAATATGTATCCTTTTTTTTGCAATTCTGAACCACTTTTCTAAATAATATTTTTCGATACCATCAAAAATAAGGGTAGTTTACTCTTGGTCATATTTTAAAGTTTTCAAAAACCAGAACACCCTGTACACAAAATCAAGAAAATTTTAGCACTTTTAGAGGTTTAAGAACAAGCAGGAGTTTTTATAAAGAATTACTTTTTTTCGAAAACCCAAATATAAAAATATTTTTCCTCTCAGATACTCTATCTTGGAACACACTGTATACAAAATATTGACTTTATAAACAAACGTATATTTGCTTTTTAAGTTCCTTAAAATCTCTACAGACACCACCAACTATTGAATTTAGTTGGAGTAAATTATAGGTGAAAGATCAAAAAAAAAAAAAAATATATATCAGTTAAAAACAATAAAAGTATATTTAATATTTAAGTTTACATTATTAAATATTTTAAAGAAGTTTACAACAGTTATATTAAATTAAAAGTAGTAGTAATCATAAGTAAGTCTTTTAGTAGTTACAGATATTAAAAAGGTCTCAAACATATTTTTTAAGTAGAAATATTAAAAATGGTTTGATCAAATTTAATTTAATTCTGGTAGGAATTCCTTATTTATAAATCACTGTTTTTTATGAATCTGTTCCCTTCAGAATGTTTACTGCTGTATCCACGTACTCTCTTGCAGTAAATACCTGAAATATAAAAAAAAACCTGTTGTTAAAGATTATTATTCAATAATCAATAATATTTAGTAATGTGTACATAAGTTAAAAAACCGACAAATTTGGAGTGTTAATATTAACTTAGTTACTTTTTAGGGTCCGTAGGCAAAACCAAGGACCCTTATATTTTCCTGTGTGTGTGTATGTCCGTCCATCCGGTCGTCTGCTCTCACGGCTACACCTACCGTTCGATCACTTTGAAATGTGGCATGTATATGTCTTGTAGCTACCCATATATTTTAAAAATATAGGGTAAAAAAACTTAAGGGTTATTTTTTTAATTTTTTTTTTTTTTTTCGAGACCGTGAGGTTATCATATGAAAGGGTACGTCGAACTGATTACAAAAATCTATAATTCTTTGGTTATAACTTTGATAGGGCGAGCGTAGGCAAGTTTGAAGGTGTGAAACGTGTCCCCCCCACCCCTCTATCTCGCTTATGTGAAGTGCAAAAATTCCTGAACATTCTTCGACCAAAAGTGATGATACCACTTTTTGGAAATTTCAAAAAAAATATTATTTTATTTTTTATTGACAAAATACGTTTTTTTATAACTATGGTCTTTTCGATGTATTTATATGGTTTTAGTCCGGTTCAGTGGCAAACAAATACTTTATCAGAAGTTTGTTTATGTGTTTTGAGAATATCAGACCCATAGGATAGTTCAAAGTAAGCTTTTTAGCATTTTAAAAAACACCATTAATAGGGTACTACTTAAACTATACAGTGTTGCCTACGGACCCTCGCTGTGTGCTGACTAGCACACACTTGACCTGTTTATTATTGCAGTAGTCGTTTCTTTCTTTTACTTACTGATCAAAAGAGCATATAATTATTATAGAGCTGGATATCAGCCAGAAAATACATTCACTCAATGATATCATTGCTTTAATTAAGATATGCAGGTGTTCTGGTGCAATTACCACTGATCCCTGCTTTAGTTTATATATCTTATCATATAATTCTAATCTCTTTGAAACATCTTTCTTTTATAATTTAAAGAGCGTAGTGAGTTCTTCATTTCAGAGACTTAGGATTTAAAAACTTTGTGAGTGTCTGGCGAAAAAATTGACCGATTAAACAAAATTCAGTATACTGGTACATTCTCAGCATGTGTGAAAACTTTATAGTTTTTGGAAATTTCAGACTCAATATTTTCAAAATGGCGGACAAAACAAAACGTTTTTTAGTCTGCTTGACATATTGTACAACAATTTAAAGGTATTGAAGTGTAGAAAAAGAATGAGTAACTATTAAAATTTCACAATTAATATTTTTAATATGCCAGACATCTAAACAAAAAGGTTTTAGTTAGCATAACATGTTCTACATCGTTTTAAAGGTCTTGAAGAGTAGGAAAAAAGTTAATGCTCATTTAGCAAGCCCTTTCAGGAAGATTAAGAATATGTAAGTGTTTCCCCAAAATTTGCCACATTAAAAAACATTACAGTCAATATAAGAGCAAAATACTATTTTCTTCTACGCAAGTTCTTTATGAGCAGCATAACTAGTTACTATCATTGTAAAGAAGTTTGATACCTTGGTGATTGGATGAATCCCTGCTTGTGTTTGGTAGTGGGCTGTAATTAAGAGTCAGTGTGGTCCGATCTCTTACATCAAATGAATTCTGTAACAAAATAGTCAATATATTAAGAACTGTTAATTTCATTTAAAAAATAGTTTAAGATACCATTTTTACAATAATATATTACAAGGCTCTCAGGGACTGACGTGGGGGGGGGGAAGACTGAAATTTGAAATTGAATAAATTTAATTAAAATGGTAAATTACCTTTCTTCCACGTCACCTTGCTGATGACTAGCTTTAAGAGCAAAGAGAATCTCAGGATGGGTCGCCAAGTTTGAACTTGCGTTCGCCCCTGGACTTGGATCTGTCTTACCCACAGATGCAAGAAAATTTGTATTTAAATATTAATTAAAATTTTGTAAATAAGGTTGTATCGTCGCATTAATAAAAACAATTATTAAAATTGATTCGCTTTATTAAAATATACCTTTTAATATTCCAGACTTAGCAATATCCTTAGAGCTCAAAGGGTCAAACACTGACTATGCTCAGGTATAAAATTTAAGATTTGAAAATATCTTTAATAATAGAAACTTTACGATATTATGACCAGTTACAGATTTGTATCGGAATTATATTTCCTACAAATTAAACTTATCTGTACTGAAGAGTAGAATCCTCGTTGATGATCTCGTAGTCGGTACCTCTCAAGGGAAGATGGCGCAGACGGTTCACTGATGCTTGTCGGTTAAATATTCCAACGTAGATAATTTTAAGACGGAACTGGCGTACACTGAATTTACTTAATATAAGACTTGATTAACTGTTTAATACTTTACTGGATATCCGGATTTCGAAGAAAAGCTAGTATCACGGATTCCACTGGTCGGAAAAACTACGGGTCCCGAATCTGGGTTACCCTTACTGCAACGAGTCTCGCCTCCGACTGACTTTTCCCTCGACAACCACCTGTTCCCTCTTATCTCCTGGTGACGTCACAACGTCTCGTAGCTTTAGGCTGAAGACAGAATTTGCTAAACTTATTTATTAAAGTCCGTGTCTTCTCTCGGTTGGTTCCAATCGTTGGATTAGGACTTCCGACGATTTAATTACCTCTTCTTCAAGTCCCAGGAGCTTTTATATACGAGTAATCTCATTTGAAAGATATTAGGCTGGGGCGCCGAGAGTATGCGGTCGAGGGGATCTGGGTTCCGAGACAACTCGAGGTTTCCAGGCTGCATCCCCGCCAAATTCAAATATGCAAATCTAACATTTTACCAAATAAGGGTATCCCTATATGTGAGGATCCTCTTATCTGCCCCCTCCTGGAAAAATGAAAATTGGGGAATCAATTTTCATTGGTGCGCTTGAAGCTCTTGCAGAGTACTGTTGTAGTCCGCTCCTACCTTAAGTTCCCTGTCTGTATAACAATAACATTTTATTCCTAATTCCGATTACTAAGTCCTACCATCTACATAACTACAACTTGAATACTATTTCTGGTCATAATAAATTTTTAAATTAAATCACATTACATTGTCACACAAATAAAATTTACAAGAAGGATAATTGCTGTGTCATCTACAGTTTTGCAAGTCATGGCAAGCATTTTCATTTTTACATTTTCTGATTTTTATCAGTTTGTTTTTCAATAAATTCAATATATATCATTTATGGTACACTTTAAGTTCCATAGTAAAGTAAAACTTTTTAAGTTCAATAAAATAAAATAAAATCCATATAGATTTTAGTCATACAAACTCATATATAAAAAAAATAAAATTACATTTACAAGCATTGCATTATGAATATCTCACATTTTAAATTATATTAACATATTTTCCTTTTTATATTTGAAACATCCCTTGTTCATCCCTATAATAAGGTTTCATCATTGAACCATGGAATATCCCCCTGATTTTGTCAATTTTTACCGGATCGATTAATAAATAGGATCCCCTGTCAAAACATTTCTTTATTACATATGGTCCTTCATACTTAGGAAGAAACTTAGCTACAATTCTACGATTCTTGTGACTTACATTAAGTGCCTTTACCAGTACTAAGTCCCCGAGGTGAAACTTTTTTACTTTCTTGCCTCGATCATAAATTAAATTTTTATTATTTCTACAGGATCTAATCCTTTCTTTTACAAGTTTGTTAATTTCATTATTTTCTTTAATATTATCTCTAACATACCTTAATACTGGGTGGTGTTCCCATGGTCTAATTGGCTTAATGCCGAACTGAGCCTCTATAGGAGTCATCCCCGTGGTTATACATTCTGTGGCATTTAGACTAAACTCAACATCACCTAAATGGTGTGCCCATTTATAATGGTGTCCGTCCAGACATATTCTCAGTTTTTCTATAATATCCCTAATGGATCTTTCTGCCCTATTTGACTGAGGATGACGGATTGGAACAAACATGGGTTTCACATCGATTTTCTCCCTACTTATTTTTCTTTCAATTTGTAATGAAAAACTTATAGGACTGACTTCCTTTTCTGATGAAATTGTCTCCATTGGGTGGGGATTACCTTGGCTATTTGCAATGTGAATAACTTCCCTATTAAAATCGGGTTCGGTTGCCAGGTTTATGCTACTATCATTACTGGGCTTGGGGAGGTTTACGTCAACGTTGTTATTATTCATATTTTGACATGATCTGTCGTTATCAGTTAGGTCACCCTTATCAGAATTATTATTATTAACATTAGGAGATTCATATGGCACATCGGGAACAGTATCGTCATTAATTTTCTTATTCTTATCCATTAACTCAGTTAATTTAGTCATGAGAATTTTTTGATTTTCGATGTTTACATTTTGCCGTTCCTGATTGGATCTTATGACCTCTTGATTTGATTTAATTAATTCATTAAATTTACTTAACAATTCCTCCATAATTTTGGAGTCGTTTTAATCTTAATCGATACTTTGACAGGTTGATAACGATAAACAAAATTTAAAATAATATAGTTACACAATAATTTACTTAATAATTGAGTCTGTGAGATCACTCTTTCATAGATACTTATACACAATATGATATAATCCGTACGTTTCGGTCTGGTCTTAATATCTTCTTTATTCAACCACACACAAAAAAAAATTTACAACAACCTTTCTTTGATCTTATCAACGATCGTATAGGGCGCCACTTGCATATATGGGTAGACGATGGATAGCGTAAATAGTTCGTTATGACGATTTGGAACGTACTAAATCGTAATGCCCCACGTTGGGCGCCAAATTACAAGGCTCTCAGGGACTGACGTGGGGGGGGGGAAGACTGAAATTTGAAATTGAATAAATTTAATTAAAATGGTAAATTACCTTTCTTCCACGTCACCTTGCTGATGACTAGCTTTAAGAGCAAAGAGAATCTCAGGATGGGTCGCCAAGTTTGAACTTGCGTTCGCCCCTGGACTTGGATCTGTCTTACCCACAGATGCAAGAAAATTTGTATTTAAATATTAATTAAAATTTTGTAAATAAGGTTGTATCGTCGCATTAATAAAAACAATTATTAAAATTGATTCGCTTTATTAAAATATACCTTTTAATATTCCAGACTTAGCAATATCCTTAGAGCTCAAAGGGTCAAACACTGACTATGCTCAGGTATAAAATTTAAGATTTGAAAATATCTTTAATAATAGAAACTTTACGATATTATGACCAGTTACAGATTTGTATCGGAATTATATTTCCTACAAATTAAACTTATCTGTACTGAAGAGTAGAATCCTCGTTGATGATCTCGTAGTCGGTACCTCTCAAGGGAAGATGGCGCAGACGGTTCACTGATGCTTGTCGGTTAAATATTCCAACGTAGATAATTTTAAGACGGAACTGGCGTACACTGAATTTACTTAATATAAGACTTGATTAACTGTTTAATACTTTACTGGATATCCGGATTTCGAAGAAAAGCTAGTATCACGGATTCCACTGGTCGGAAAAACTACGGGTCCCGAATCTGGGTTACCCTTACTGCAACGAGTCTCGCCTCCGACTGACTTTTCCCTCGACAACCACCTGTTCCCTCTTATCTCCTGGTGACGTCACAACGTCTCGTAGCTTTAGGCTGAAGACAGAATTTGCTAAACTTATTTATTAAAGTCCGTGTCTTCTCTCGGTTGGTTCCAATCGTTGGATTAGGACTTCCGACGATTTAATTACCTCTTCTTCAAGTCCCAGGAGCTTTTATATACGAGTAATCTCATTTGAAAGATATTAGGCTGGGGCGCCGAGAGTATGCGGTCGAGGGGATCTGGGTTCCGAGACAACTCGAGGTTTCCAGGCTGCATCCCCGCCAAATTCAAATATGCAAATCTAACATTTTACCAAATAAGGGTATCCCTATATGTGAGGATCCTCTTAATATATATAATATATTGGAGTTTATAGAGGGGGTAGGCAACCTCTATCTGGTTCAGCTCTGGCCTCAGGAGCATAGGTTGGGGAAATCAATATTAGTATTACATAAAACATTTTTAACTTTGATTTTGACGACTTATTTCCTTTAATTCCTTGGGGAATAAAGGCAGCAAAAAAGGATTTCCACCAAATTCTATTTTGGGCTTTGCTTTTCAATCCTCCCTCAGTCATACCATCTGTTTTCATTCCTTTCTCCGCCGTCCTCCTACAGGTTTTTCTGGGTCTGCCATGTTTCCTTTTTTTCCTCTGAAGGTTTTTCCAGGGCCAATCGACTGATGTTATGTGCGGTCCTGAGAGTGTGCCTGGCCCAGCCATATTTCCTTGATTTTACAAACTCCCCTATTAGACTTTCGCACTTCCTCTAATGTTCTTCTTTGGAAATCTTCTCTGGCTGGTGTATGTTGAGAATTCATTTCAGACAATTGTTTGTGAATACTTGCAGATGGTTCTTGTTGCTTAATATAACTTTGATATTTAGTAACTAACTAACTCTGTGACTCAACAACCCTTAAAGGGTCTAGGCTTGCCAAAAGCCTCATACAACTATTTACATCGTGGATCGCATGGGGTTAGTGTGTCACTCCACCAGCTGTGTAAACCTTGCAATTGACATCCGTAACCATTTTGTTGGGACTTCACATAAGCAGCTACCCATTTATATAGCGATGTGATGATAGGTGGACACCGAGTGAGGGGAACATAGTCTGGGAATTTTAAACCCAGATGAGCGGTTGATCACCTCTTAACTTTGATATTATCATTACCCCTGTTAAACTGCCATCAAAGCCAAATCTCTAGGAGAAAAATAAAATTTAGCATTATACACAATTTTACTAAATTACTGATTCACAAGGGCTTACTTTTCAAGTTTCTGTTGTATGGCAATTTAAATTAACTTTAATAAACATGAAAACAAATCATTTAGACTATATTGTTGCTCTAATGGTAAACTTTTCTCCAATCTCACAAAAAATCTCTTACAAACTTTTTAAGATCAAGAAGATAAGTAAAAAAAAAAAAATATAATATACCGCAGGTCTAGCAATTTTCATAAACTGGCCTCTGATTTTTGCCTCATTCCTTTCTTCTTCAGAAACAGGTCTTGAATCGAGGAACTTCAACCAGGGTACTCTGTGTAGTACATAGTACCTGTAAACAAGACATGTCTCTTAGTTATTCAAAATCACAAATAACAAAAAAAAAATCCTGCTTTAAAGTTAAAGGACCACCTCTCAGGGGGGGAGTTACGAGACAGAGAGTGATCTCACCTTTTAAAACAACTTAAGCTAATTGTCAGCTTTTTATTTGCAGATAACATGGATTTTAAAATATACATACATTGGCATTGAGATGAACAAATCGTAAAGGCAAATTACTCATGGGTCCTGATTATAGGAAATTCGGTTTAAAAATAAAGAATGTCAATTAATTTATGTTTTTTTTTATTTTTAACAGCAAATTTTTTACCTACTTTAAAAATTGGGGTGATTTTAAATTACTTTATTTGCTGTAGTAGGCATTTCTTTAGATTGTTACTTCCCTTATAACAAAAATAAGAGAGGAGTTACAATCTAATGGTACGAATGTTCTTCTTTAGACTGTTAATCCCCTTATAAAAATAGAAGTGTGATGTTCCTTTGTCCCAAAGTACATTGGACTAAACATTCCCTTGTCTTAATACTTAGTCAAAGTCATTTATATTCTAAAAAAAAGTACAGGGGAGTATCAATTTAAAGAAGTACCTGTTGTATTTAAATGCATTGTTTTTTCTGATTTACACTTTCTCTTGGCAACCCTTCTTAAGAAAGAGTGAAACTTATGCTTCTAGAATTCTGTTTTCTGTCAGCTGTCTTGGCGATCATCCTTTTTCAAACAAATGTATTCTCATAAGATGAAACAGAAGAGCGTTAAAAAAGTTACCACATCCTACCTAGTTTTGCTGAAGATGTTAACACCATTTAAGTGGTTATCTAGGAATTTAACTCCCACCAAACAGTGACGTCTTATCGCCAACAATTAGAGACTAACTACAAGTTAGAGTGGGTATTAAGAAAATTCAAGTAAACTTTTGATAATTTATTATTTTTTTTTTTTTATTGGAGATAGTTTACCTGTATCTCTGGTAGTCTTGTTCATCCTTTTCATTACTTACTAGCTGATTAGGACAGGCTGCATTACCTAATAAACTTAAATAACTGAGATTCTTACATTGCTGTATTTGTTCCAATAGAGAGTCCAAATTTGTTATCTAAAATCATAAATTAAGAGTAACATTATTTCATGAATCCATTTCTATTAATTAATTCCTAAACTTTGTGCTTATTTCTAAGAACTTGAGGGTAGAATTTTGAGGTGGAAAAGTGGTTTAAGCTGGGCTTATACGGTCAAAATATACTTGGACCAGTCAGCTTTGACACTACTTTGGATTGTGTAAACAGGGTATCCAAGTCAACTTGGACATCCAAGTTGAGTTACAGGCCCCAACTTTTTTTGATCAATGTAGACTTTGATGAAAACAATAATGGCGCCCACCTGAGAAATTAAGATAACGATCTGTCAAAAAATGTCAAAGATGTGAGGTTGTTCTGGGTTTTGTTTACAAGAAGGTTATACATCACCATTGTTTTAAAACAAAATTGCAAATTAACTCAAAAATTCTAGAGGGAAAAACATTTCACACATAATTATGACTAGAGAGGTTAATAAAAAGTAACACAACCATATTGCCATCACAATTTTATAGGTGCGTGTTACCACATACAAAAAATTGTAGTGACAATATTGTTGTGTTACTTTTTATTTACCTCTCTAGTCATAGTTATGAAATGGTACCACAAAATCTGACAAAACAACTAAAAATTTCACACTATCTATCTTAACCACTACTTTATAGTAATCAAAGTCCTACTACTTGGACCGTGTAAACCACGTGTGAACAACGTCCTGATAACCCACAAGTAGCGTAAAATTTCTTTGATTATTTTTATATTTTCTCCCGTGCTAAATGGAGTGGAAATAATTTCAGTCACGATTGCAAGAAATTAGATTGCACGATTGCAAGGTGAATTCAGTACTGGTGATAGCAGAACGTTTTCCTTTAAAATATTAACGATGTCATCAGAAATAACTCAAAACAACACTATCAAAAGAGAAGCAGCAAGGTGGAACTGAGAGTGGATATGATAAAACATCCAGGCGTCCAATCTAGAACCATATAGAGTGCCATTTTTTGATACATAGGTTTAAC
This sequence comes from Gerris lacustris, assembly GCA_951217055.1. NCBI lineage: Eukaryota > Metazoa > Arthropoda > Insecta > Hemiptera > Gerridae > Gerris > Gerris lacustris. Next base: position 57,108,964 of record OX578283.1, on the reverse strand, counting down.
TAAATTAATGTACACTATCTCCTAAATAACTAAGTTAATTAACGCTAAATTAACTAAGTTAATAAACGAACTTAAATTGTTATTTCCAGCTCTTCAATATGGTTTTAATGGCACTTCTTTAGACTCTAACTCCCTTTATAAAAAAAAGAAAATAGCAGAAGGGAGTAACAATCTAAAGGTGTACAGAATGTTCTATAGACTGTTACACCCCTTGTAAGAAGAGAAGTGTGATTCCTTTGTCCTAAAGTATATTGAATTAAACATTGACATTATAGTTATTTAGACAAAGTAATGTATAAATAATTATATACATTTATATTCTAAAAAAAAAATAGGGGAGTAACAATCTAAAGAACTATTGTTTTAATTCACATACCTTATTATTGTTAAGAGACAGAGTGTATAAGTCTATATCCTTGGGAAGTCTGAGTGAATCATTCAAATCATTGTTATCTAGAATGAGTTCCTTGAGCCTGAGGAAAACTTGAAGTCCGTTTAGGTTTGTAAGACAGTTGTAGCTAAGATCTAGACTTTCTGCAACTGCACCGTACAACTTCCCTAGTACTTCAGGGATGCTCACACTGTCCTGGCCTACATAGCACAGCTACAATAAAACATATCTCATCAATAGCTGACCTTTCAAGCAATACTAGTTCACATCAAAGTCAAGTGCTGTTTTTTGGTCAATGTAAAGTGCTATTAGCTTTAATGTTTTGGGAACAAGCACTTTCACTATCAGGTTTGTCATCTGCTGGGTCATGAAGGATACTTTAGATTGGCTGTAACTACACACATAACTGATGATTTTACCTGGAATGTAACACTTTTTAGGGTTCTACACACCTTCCGTTTACCTGCACAGTTATCTGTCGTGAATAACTGTGTGAAAATCTGTACTTTTATCTGAACTGAAGGTGTGTAGGATACTGCCTGATTTCTCATCAGTTCCTTCTTCACTATTTTGACAGGTTTGGTTCTAAGTGCGTTCTTATAAAATTTGAAATATCTTTGCGAAAGAGGGTCCAAATGCGCAGACTTTTTATCGCTTTTTATAGTGTGAAAACTTGTCCAAACTGGGCAGTTCACTCAGTTTATCGTTCAGACATGACATCACACCTGATGAACACCACAGATTTGGAACAGAAGGTGTGACCCCCCCCCCCCCCCCCCCCCCCCTTTGACTTATAATAAGCCATGCTGTCATTATAACACAGGTGAAATATCTAAATTAAAAGAACTATCATATTCTTAAGAAGAATTAAAACTAAATTAAGCAACATTCAGCTACAAAACTGAACAAGGCACTATTTGAAATACATCAAACCTACAGAGATTTGACAGATCAAGGTAGGAGCTCTAAAAGTTCAACACTTCTTGGTAGAATGTGACAATACTCTGGTATGAGAAAGTCTTAGGCTTTTTAGTAGAAACAATAAGCTTTGCCATTGGAAGGGGTAAAACTAAAATAGGTAAAAAATTCTGTCACATTCCATTTGTTGCACTTCCATTCATTGTCAAGAATATTGGTTATTATCAAGAAATTATGGTTTTTCAGCTGCAGGCATAACGAGTTTCCCCTGTTTAATTTTTAATTGTGCATGGAAACTGCAAAAACGTTAAACCATAATTTACTGACTAAAATAATCACAAATACTGTTACAAATAGAATCAATACAATCAAATAAACTCAGATAATTTACTTATCAATCTTCATAGTCTCCAGGGATGAATTAAAGATAATTTAATAATGTTCTAGTCCAGGAGATAGCGTGTAAAAAAGTGTCTGACAAACATCAAGCTAGAATTTTGTGTATAAGTTAATCTTTTGGAGCCTTTTAAGAATATGTGGTCTGCTAAGTTCGTCTGCGGGACATAGCTTGGCAATAGGTGTTTGAAAAATCATTTCAGTGGATATCGGCCATGTCCCGCCCATTTTGGTGGACAATGTGATTTCCATGATCCTTTGTACAGATTTAGTAAACCAAAAATCAAGTTGACATTACTTTGTCACTTGATAAGTTAGTTATTCAAATATTACTCCAAATCAAATTGGTCACCTATAAGAGACAAACTAACATCAACTTGATTTTTGCTCTACTAACTAATTCTGTACAAAGGATCATGAAAATTACATAAGTCATCTTGAATATTAACTTTAGTTGAAGCCCTCTTAACCGGCCACCGGGGGGCCTAATCCATGGCCAGTAACAAAATGGCCGGTTAAAACCTTATTGCTAGAGAGCTTCGTTCTTGAGAACAATTTCTTTTTCTTGTAACAAGCAATTAAAACAGAGATATACGTTTAAATTATTTATATATAAGAATCAAAAATAACTACAACAGAAGGGGTCGATAGATATCTTCCCAAAACAGTGGTGAATAGACCTTTTTATCTTTTATATACCAGGTCAGAAAGGTTGCTGAACAGTGTCGCAAGAGCAGTCACCCCCAGCTGAACGGCTCGTTAAACCGATAACCCGTTGAACCGAGGCTGCATAAGAGTATAATGTGCTGTTCCAATATCTTGACCAAAGATACTTTTAATTTTCCTGTATCTTTTTATTATTATTCAAATAAATACCATTAAACATTATAAATAGAATATTAAGAAAGCAAAATATTGCATAGTTCAAGTAGAAAGTTTGGATATTGTTTCTTTATATTAGCAAACAATTATATTAATAATTAATTAAATTAAAATGTATAGTAATTATTAAAATTATTTTATTAATATACTTTTAAAACAACAGGGAAATAACACTGCACATTTCGTAAGTGCACCTCGATCGTATTTTAATAAAAAGATAACATAATATCGAGTCTACTCTCTAATCTATGTGTTATGTAATCGTTCCAAACAAAAACCGTTTATAAAAAAAAAAGAAAGAAACTTTAACAGACACTTAAAGAATGAAACCGTATATTTCTTACCTTTCTATCGATGTAAATGATCGAATTCCCTTCTCGCCCTTTGATCATTTCATTCTCATTTAATAAAAACTAACACAAGTAATAACTAATTAGGTAAAAACATGGAAAAGAGAAATTCGAAATCGAATTGACCGCATATTTGCTTCAAAAATATAGCCCGTCTTGTTTTCGTGTTTTTGATATCAATCAAATAGTAGTGTTGTTGTTATGAGTATACACATATAGCTACTTTTAAAGGTACGCACTGGTAAGAAGAACAAGAAGATATCAAGTGTAAAGCCATCTTCTTTTAATTTGACTTTTTTGTCCCTTGGCTTGCGTCGTGCGTCGTTTTTCTTATTTAATTACGGGATTTAATTTTTGAAATAATCAGCGTTTGCTTCCTCTATTATGTGATAATTGTTTTCAATAGTCGGTATTATTAGTTTTATTGTATCATATTCTTGATAATAGAAGATTATAATTTAGTGCTTTAGAAGGTGTTTAAGATCGGCCAGAGATGGCTGAGTATCTGGCTTCTATTTTCGGTACCGAAAAAGACAAGTAAGTTTATTTTGTATAAACTTTTTTATACGTGTTTATTGATGGTTTACAGTTACATCTGCATTATAGTTTGTATGTTACATTAGTTTTGAATACTAGATAATGTTTGAAACAATACTTATTATTGATTAGACGCCATCCTTTCTCCTTATCGATAGCTTGGGTTTGGAAAATCGATGAATTTATCCTGTTTAATTAATTGTTAGTGTGATAATGTAGTCTTCATTATCTAGACAAGCGCTCTCCACGCATTAGCTTGTTGTAAGTTTTCTAAATGCCTCCTTTAAACTTCGTATTAAGTATGTCCATAAGCCCCGCCTAAAATATTGTTTTATCAATCATTTAGGTTAATTTGCGGTAAATCTGCACTTGAGCACCCACTTATTTATAATTGTCCGATTGACTTCGGGTTTTTTTTAAACTGTTCCTTTTTACATTTTAACAACTATTTACCATGTACCGTGTCGATAAAATCAATAGTTTATTTTTAAAAAAATATATAAAATATCCACTCACGTACATACGGGAAATGTTGGGAAAATAGGGGTTTTTAAGGGTGGGGGATTCACTCAAGATAGCTTAAAACATCAAAACTGGTGGTATAAACACGTAAAACAAAATAATAGCAACATAAAATTATAGAATAATATAAATAATTCAATGCATATTGTATAAATGTGATGGCGCGATGTTATAACTCATCATGTAAACAAAACAATTCTTCGGATTCTTCATTAAAAAGAAGAATAATTGGCGTTTTTTTAAATCCAGCAGACAAGAACACTCGCATACATACGCTATTCCCACACATTGTACAATTGATATGATTAATCGATTATTACTTGTAGATCGATATTTACATATCAATAAAGAGCACACTTTTATATACAAAAGTGTGATGTTCCTTAGTCCCAATGTACAGTAGACTAAATATCCCTTTGTCTTAATAGTCATTAAGACAAAGGAATATAAAGAGGAGAGTTTATTGCCCTTAATCATCAAACAATCTTTTAGACTAAGGGATATCCAGTTCTATGTGTTTTGGGACTAAGGAACATCACACTTTTGTATACAAAAGTGTGATGTTCCTTAGTCCCAATGTACATTAGGCTGAATATCCCTTTGTCTTAATAGTCATTAAGACAAAGGAATATAAAGAGGAGAGTTTATTGCCCTTAATCATCAAACAATCTTTTAGACTAAGGGATATCAAGTTCTATGTGTTTTGGGACAAAGGAACATCACACTTTTGTATACAAAAGTGTGATGTTCCTTTGTCCCAATGTACATTAGACTTAATATCCCTTTGTCTTAATAGGCATTAAGACAAAGGAATTTAAATAGGAAAGTTTATTACCCTTAATCTAACAATACATTAGGACTAAGGGATATCTATTTATATGTGCTTTAGGACGAAGGAACATCACACTTTTGTATAAGAAAGTGCTGAAGATTTGAGCATAAGGACTGTGACAGAGCATAAAGAGAAACAGAAGGAGAATTCTTTGACGAGTCTTAAATGTACCGCTACAAACGTGATGACTCTTTGAACACACGTTTCGATATCGATATATATTCTCCTATTATATCGATAGTCACTGTTATCTTATCTACTAATAACATTTACTACGTTCATGTATATAATGGCCGACGAAGATTTTTTGAGTGTTTTAACGATGTATTTTTTTCATTATAAAACATTTATTTACGAAGAATACTGTCTTTTTTTATAATTGGCATCCAATTCCAAGGTTTTTAGCTATCCTGAGTGAATCCCCCACCCTTAAAAACCCCCATTTTCCCAACATTTCCCGTATGTACGTGAGTGGATATTTTATATATTTTTTTAAAAATAAACTATTGATTTTATCGACACGGTACATGGTAAATAGTTGTTAAAATGTAAAAAGGAACAGTTTAAAAAAAACCCGAAGTCAATCGGACAATTATAAATAAGTGGGTGCTCAAGTGCAGATTTACCTAATTTGCTTATAAAGGCTCATTTAGTTCTCTACTTTTAATTAGACCATCTTTTTTCGTAACATGTTTAATTTTTTCTGGTAAAATTGAAGAATATGACGAGGCTTGCAGAAAAGTGGGCAGAGCCTCATTCCAGCGTATTTTTTTTATAGAGGGATATCAACTCTCCTATGTACATATCATACATATATAATTTCTTAAATGTTTAAATCATTCAAATGTACTGTTTGACAAAGGGATTTTAGTCTTAAAGTGTATAAATCAAGCAAAATTGTCCCGTTAAGCTATCATCTCCTTCAGTTCAGCCTTTATTCTATCTAATTCATCCAAAATTCCATCTGAAAATCCATCTAATGAAGATCCTACTGATGTAGTTAAGTTTAATATTCCATCAATTATACAGCTTCTATTATTGTATGAGGTGTTTTATAAGCTTAATTTTAACTTTCTAAGTATAAATGCTTTTGTAAATCAACGTAATATTTAACTTATAGAAATATTGAATAAACAATATGGCCCCTCTAATAAAATGTCACCTCTCAATTGATGTTCCTCTGTCCCAAAGATATTTAGACAAAGGAATATTATCCTTCTAGTGAAAATAGTGATAATATCCCTTAGAATATGGGCAGGGGCTCCATATTAGTTAAAATTGAAGAATATGAGGCGGTTTATAGAAAAGATGGGCCTCGCTCTAATGTATTTCTTTTGACAAAGGAATATCAACTCCTATGAACAAATCATACATTTATAATTTCTCGTACGTTTAAATCATACAAATGTACTGTTTGACAAAGGGATATACTCTCTCAAGTGTATAAATTAAGCAAAGTTGTGCTGCAAATGATTCTCGACCGTATCATCTTCAGTTCAGCCCCATATTCTGTAGTTTTACCGTAAACTGTTTTGTCCAATGCACAACATAATAATATTTGTGTGCACACAAATCTTGATTTATGTTGTAAACATAAACATTGGAATCCAAGCATTGATACTTTGTAATTAATAACAAAGCTTTCTTGAAGAAAATGTAACTAACTATAATAGGTTTGTTCCAACCACCAGTTCTGAATCAGTTTCGGATTAGTCCGTGATTGACGTAATGCGCATGCGCGATCATTGACCGTTGGGAATTGATTTGTGATTTCGTTTTTGTTGGAACGCTCCTTTCTCGAACCAAACTGTTTGCTGTGGTAGGTTTTAGCACTGTTATCAGAACAACTTTTTGAGTTGATCGTTTATGTGATTTTGCGCGTTCCTGTGCTATCGAAAATACCTGAACTTATTAATATTAAAGATATGGATGATGGATAAGTCAATAGTTGATGAAGATAAGTGCCAGTCGCTTAAATCAGGGCCTGATTTAGTCCGCCTAGGTGCTCGCACAACAAGGGGGGGCCACACCACAAAAGTTTCATTTTCTAATGCTATTTAAGCTCGAAAGCTGGAAGTAAAACCTACATACTCATAGAGGATATGACGAAAATACATGCACACGTTTTAGAAATGTTTATTTAATACATGAATTCACTATTTCATTTCGATTTACGCAATTCACAATTTTCGGGCTTACTGAGGTGAGCCAGTTTTAGAAGACTCACGGCACACTCGTATTCGTATTTTTATTGATATAATTCTAAATGCTCTTTTGTTTTAAAAAAAACAAATATTAATCTTAGTCCATTTAACGAAAGAAATATTGCGGAAATAAATTGGATTCTTTCGATATTTGTTTGAAAATGGAATAAGTATCAAAAGTCCATCTTGGAAAATAGGTCCAATTTTTATTTTTTTCAGAAATATCTAGAAAATGCCAATTATATGCACAAAAATTCATCGTCGCATTCGTACAAAAACATTTTAAAAAGAACAGTTTATTCGCAAGAAAGGAGAATAATTATAATAGGCTAGCGAAATCAAAACAAAAACAATGAAGCGGAGCGGAAGGTTACGTTTCTGTTCACCCAAACTCAATCCCAAACTACTAGTCCCTGCCGCCGATCGCTGACTGATCTGACTGGTTCCAAACTAATCCGTGATTCAATCAGAGCGTGGTTGGAACAGCCGATTAACAGTCGGAGTCAGTCAGAGTTTGAGTTTGGGCTCGTTGGAACTCTTTTTTCCAAATGCGCATGCGTCGTACAGTTCCAAACCAGTTTGAAGAGTGGTTGGAACAAACCTAATATGTAATGGAGAGACTTGAGCCTTGAACATTATATGGCTTTTATAATTTTCATAATGAAATATCAATTTATTAATCTAATGTTATTTGTTTTTCAGAGTAAACTGTTCCTTCTACTTTAAAATTGGTGCATGTCGTCATGGTGACAGATGCTCCAGAATACACAATAAACCCACTTTCAGTCAGGTAATTAGAATTTTTAAAAAATTTTATGTAATTTTCATGCGTGTAAAATATGTTTTGCCCCCAATCCAATGTTTATATCTTTTAAATAATTTTTAATGTATTTATTTTCAGACTGTATTACTTCAGAATCTTTACGTAAATCCACAGAATTCAGCTAAATCAGCTGATGGATCTCACTGTAAGTAATTTATTGCCTTTTAAATTAGTTATGATTACAAATTGTAGTATAAAACTTTTTTAAATTGCAAACTTCATGATATTTGTATATTTATTGGTCAATTTTTAACCGTTTACGATTTTATTGTTTGTTTTTTACAGTGGTTAGCAATGTATCAGATGAGGAAATGCAGGAACATTATGATAATTTTTTTGAAGACGTCTTTGTAGAATGTGAAGATAAGGTATATTAATTATAATAATTTAAAATTAATAGCACATAATATTTTATGTTATTTTATTGCATTATATTGTTCTTCCATTACTATTTTATAGTCACTGATTGAATTTGCTTTTAACTCCTCTTAGAGTTGATTATTATTAAATATGTATTTCTGTTATACTGTTTGATTAGTCCAGGAGATAGAGTGCAAAAAAGTGTCTCATTAACATCAAGCTAAAATTTTGTGTACAAGTATATCTTTAGGTGCCTCTTAAGAATATGTGGTCAGTTAAGTTCGTCTGCGGGACATAGCTTGACAATAGGCATTTGAAAGAAAAAAAAAAAAAAATTGGTGGAGAGCGGCCATGTCCCACCCTTTTTGATGAACAATGTGATTTTCATGATCCTGAGTACGAACGTAGTTAGTACATCAATAATCAAGTTGATGGTAGTTTGTCACTTTATAGGCTAGTTAGTCAAATATTACTGAAAACGAAAGAGGTCACCTATAAAGTGACATAAAACCATCAACTTGATTTTTGGTCTACTTCCAAATTTCGTACTCAGGATCATGAAAATCACATTGTCCACCACTAAGGAGGGGCATGGCTGCTCCCCACCGGTGTGTTATTATATTTGCCAAGCTATGTACTTCAGTTGAACTTAGCTGACCACATATTCTTAAAAAGCACCAAAAGATTTACTTATAAACAAAATTCTATCTTGATGTTAGTCAGACACTTTTTTGCACTCTATCTCCTGGACTAGAAATAGAATCAGCGATATTTTAGTAATGTTCATCATATTAAGTTATGGGGTAGTATTTAAAACTAAACATATTGAGTTCCTTTCAGTGTATTCTTTGGGTTGCTATTCAGCCTAATTCCTATCAAGGAATTATTGAGTGCATATTATAATTTAATAGTGATTTACAGAGAAACATGTACCTGTTTAAAAAAGTTCTAAATTTATTGGAGGTGGCTGCATGTAGGTTGGTGATTATACCAAATATTTTCTCTACTGATGCTCAAATGCTTGGAGCAAAATGCAAGCTGCTTAGCTTAATTTGTTAGTTCAGTTCTTGCTGTTATTTAAATTAAATAACTAGTTACTATTTGATTTATTATTACTAACGTAATAATTGAAGCATTATTAGTCTCATGTCAGTCTCTCACTCCATCATGCTGTATGTCCTGAGGTCTGATCAGATAGCCTCGAACATGAGAACTATCGGAAGAAGCTGGATTCAATGAGCAGAAAGTTAGTGTGTGCTTATCGCATAGTATTAGGAGCAGATATAGCAGGGGTCATAAGGGTCATTCCTATTAACTTGTTGGCACAAGAGAAAAATAAAGTAAGAGAAGAAGGGCGAGGACAAGAAAGCAGCTTGGCTTAAGACAAGAATGGCAACAACCAATGATCAACACATGATGTAGTAGCAGATGAGATGGCGAGGCGAAGCAACTGGCAAGTGGACTGCCAAAATTATCCATGACTTGGCTGAGTGGATTCCATAAAGCCATGGTGAGGTGAACTTCCACCTGTTGCAGTTGCTCTCAGGTCACGGGTTGTTCCGGGCATATCTTCACAGAATTGGACAGCTGCATGCTCTGCGGCTGTGAGAAGGATGATGCTTTCCACATCTTCTTTTCCTGTACTGGCTGTATTGGGGAAAGGCAGTGTCTGACAGAGGTTGTAGAAAATATAACCCCAGAAATCCTCGTCGGAAAAATGCTAACTAGCAAAGAAATTTGGGCATATGTAACCTCCTTCATAGAGAAGGACCTGTGGCAGAAGAAGGAAGCTGAGGATCGATTAGAACAGCCACATTAAACGACCAAGAGACAAGTTAAAAAAACCTAAAGGGGAAAACAGACGCTGCTACATAGACCTAAGTATAGAGAATAGCCTAGGATGTCGTATTTTTTTAGATGATCAGTGAAACAACCCCACACACATATTGACAGGCTTTCTCAATGGGAGTCCGTCAATCAGATTTCTTTTGTCACCCTATAAAATTATATATATTTGTGGGTTATGTATTTACAGTCATAGCACAAAACCTATACATTTTTATGTCCAATGGCTATGAAAGTTTTAAGACTTAAATATCTTTGTAGGATCATCTATATAACAATTTATTTATGAGAAAAAAACTGTATGTAAAATTTTAAAATGAAGAGAAAGTTTTTTCTTCCAATCCTTAATGATGGCTTCTAACAGAAGTACTTAAATTTCTGACAATTTCTTTGTAGTATTATGTGGAATTTAAAATTTTGTATAACCATAATTATGTATTTTAATATTTTGTTTCAGTATGGTGAAATAGAAGAGATGAATGTTTGTGACAACCTTGGTGATCATCTTGTTGGCAATGTTTATATAAAGGTAGAAATTTATTTATTGTGTATTAATATTTCCATTCTTTGAATTTATTTAAAAATTCTCAGTATTTTATAAGAGATTTTTCAAAGGTATTTGAAGAGGGGTTTTACTAGAAATTTTTAATAGAGATTTACTAATTTTAAGAAAAGGGGTACAAGTGACACATTGATAGTGAACATCTTATAAGGGTGGTTCTCAGACTACAGGCAATTTTCATATCCACACTCTTCAAATTGCACATAGTGCTATAATTTTATTTTATTTTTTAGATAAATTATTTCTACCATAAATATGCAAGTTAAAATTAAATGTAAATATGCTTTAACAACGTTTTTAGTAATATTCGGCTATAAAAATATGTTAAGAAGTGGTAAAACTGTAATTACCATGGAAGTCCAGAAATAGGATTTCAACATTTTTTTGTTAATATATTTACCTTAAATAAGTGTATGGATAAAAGTTATAAATACATGCATTCAATACTAGTGAATAGTTAATAAAACGCAATATTTAATTTAAAAAAATTATTGTATTAATTTTAAGAGCATTTTGACTAGTGTCCTTTTGTTATTTGTAATATAATAACAGTAGTTAGTATAATAAAAATCGTAGAGAAATTTAGTGTAAAGAATTTTTTTTTCTCCCTCATCGAAAGTCTTTTGGCATGCCTCTGATAATAAAAGGCAGTGAGTTTCATATTATTCAAGGTGAGTCTGCTTCTACCATCAAAAGAAATAACGTGTTCTGGTATGTACCTTTTTAATTGAAATTGCCATTGTTGTTTATATCACAGGTTATAATTGTTTGAGAACGTTTTGGTTCCTGTGATTTATTAGCATAATAATGCCTGTTTACATTATGTCAACAATATATTTTAAATACATTTTTAAAGTAAATAATTTACTTACAATTTTGAAATGTAATTACCATGTCTTTAAATAGTTGTAATTACCGTGGGTCTTATTCTTTTTTAAAAACCACGGTAGTTACAGTTTTACCACTTCTTAACATATTTTTATAGCCGAATATTATTAAAAACGTTGTTAAAGCATATTTACATTTAATTTTAACTTGCATATTTATGGTAGAAATAATTTATCTAAAAAATAAAATAAAATTATAGCACTATGTGCAATTTAAAGAGTGTGGACATGAAAATTGCCTGTAGTCTGAGAACCACCAACAATCTATTAAGAAATTATAGTGACTGGCTTCATATAAATAAATTGAGAAAGATATGTTAAAGAAAATGAGTCCAGGTACACCCAGTATTTATTTTTTTAAAAAAGGATAAACTTAAGTTTTCTCTCAGTGACGTTTGTAACTTACACCCCTCTTATTTGTATCAGCTTGTTATTATTTTATTTTATTTGTTATTATAGTCCAGGAGATAGCATGCAAAAAAGTGTCTGAAAACATCAAGCTAGAATTTTGTGTATAAGTAAATCTTTTGGTACCTTTTAAGAATATTTGGTCGGCTAAGTTTCTCTACTGGACATAGATTAACAGTAGGCGCACCCTATTAAAGGACACTGTGCACCCCTATTAAAGGATCTGGGTCTTGGTTAAAGTCGTTTAAACCAATTTTTGAAAAGGCTGTCTAAAGATGCACTGGAGGCATCTTCCAGAATTTGGTTGAGGCGTGCAGAACCATGGTGAGGGGTGAGTTGTGGCCACATAAAGTTCTTTAACCCTCCATTGCCAAGTCTTGGGTCAGAAGTTCCATGGTTCCGTATTTTTTTTTGTTTCTTTTTATTTAATTATAAAAAAACCTTTTTTTTCTTCATTTTTTTGCACTATTATCTCTTCTCTTTCTTTTGTTTAGTTGTTTACTGGTGGGCCCCTTCAGGGAGAATCCACAGTTTTGCTTATTCTACTCTCTTTTAGGCATTTGAAAAAAACAAACTGGTTTAGAGTGGCCATGTCCCGCTGTTTTTGGTGGACATTGTGATTTTCATGATCCTGAATACGAAATTAGTTAATAGACCAAAAATCAAATTGATGGTAATTTGTCACTTAATAGACCTCTTTAATTTGGAGTAACATTTGACTAACTAACCTATTAAGTGACAAACTACTCTTAGCAACTTGATTTTTGGTCTATTATCTAAGTTTGTAATCAGGATCATGAAAATCACATTGTCCACAAAAAAGGGCGGGACATGGCCGCTCTCCAACGGTTTGTTTTTCTCAAATGCCTATTGCCAAGCTATGTCCTGCAGATGAACTTATCCGACATATTCTTAAAAGGCACCAAAAAATTTTCTTGTACACAAAATTCTAGCTTGATGTTAGTCTGACACTTTTTTGGACACTATCTCTTGGACTATTAGTTTTCAAAATAATTTAATCTTAGTAAGATGTAGTCAATAGTATTTTGGTTTTAATTATATTACATGTGATTTATAAATTTGTTTTTTTTTTTCTTGCAGTTTCGCCGGGAAGAAGATGCAGACAAAGCAGTTCAAGATTTAAATAATCGTTGGTTTGGAGGTCGCCCTGTGTATGCTGAACTCAGCCCCGTAACAGACTTCAGGGAAGCCTGCTGTCGCCAATATGAAATGGGGTAATGTTAGATTAATGTTTATTAAATTCATGTTGTACTTTAAGATCTTATTTAAATAAAATATCATATTTTGTATCCTTTAAGAAATAGTCTTAGAATTAGTCCTTTAGAAATAAGCTTAAATTTTTATAATTTAATTTAATTTATTTACATCTCAGAGAGGAGGTTAGAGAATGCAATAGTTGACTAAACTAAGTTAATAATGCTTTGTTATTACAAGTCCTCCTGTCAGTAAGTTAATAATGCTTTGTTATTACAAGTCCTCCTGTCAGTAAGTTAATAATGCTTTGTTATTACAAGTCCTCTTGTCTCTAAATTAATAATGCTTTGTTATTACAAATCCTCTTGTCACTAAATTAATAATGCTTTGTTATTACAAGTCCTCTTGTCTCTAAGTTAATAATGCTTTGTTATTACAAGTCCTCTTGTCACTAAATTAATAATGCTTTGTTATTACAAGTCCTCTTGTCTCTAAGTTAATAATGCTTTGTTATTACAAGTCCTCTTGTCTCTAAGTTAATAATGCTTTATTATTACAAGTCCTCTTGTCACTAAGTTAATAATGCTTTGTTATTACAAGTTCTCCTGTCACTAAGTTAATAATACTTTTTTATTGCAAGTCCTCCTGTCACTAAGTACCTTCTCTACCTTTTCTTGAGATTCTCAACATTTAAAATTTGAAGTGCGAAAATTTACAGAGAATGTACGAGGAGTGGGTTCTGCAACTTTATGCACCTGAAGCCAATATCTCGAGATCTCAGAAGATTCCTCTACAGTAGGAAGAGGCGTGGAGGAGGTGGTGGAGGCGGAGGAGGAGGAGGCGGTGGTGGAGGTGGAGGAGGCGGCGGAGGAGGAGGTGGCGGTGGTGGTGGAGGTGGAGGAGGCGGCGGAGGAGGAGGACGAGGGTGAGTTATTTTATCAATCAATTACCACTCACCATTTGCAGTTAATTTGTTTTTAAATATAACATTTGTGGTCTGATTAACTGGAATGTCTCATAATGTATGGGTTTTACAATTTCTTTGCCAGTCGTACAGACCGATATGCCTAGTAACCTACTGCTTTTTCAACTCTTAGTGTTTTACGTATCTATTTGTGTCTCTTAATTTTACAAATCACGACTCTAAAACTTATTTTGAGTTGTAAAAATTCAATATAAACTTTAGTTGTTATATTTTTTAATTGCAATGGATGTCAATATAGCTATTAGAAAGACAGATTATATTACACCTCTGCCAAAGAAAATTAATCTCAGATCTCTGTGTTTACACTTCAATGCTCACACCACAGAACTTGGTTCAATTTCTAAGGACCGGTTAATTTTTATCAGTATTTCTCCTTTTTTTCTTTAATCATAGTTATGATTGGAATCTCTAGGCATGGATTACTATCAATTTGATCCTTCTTAATACAATAAATTAAAAGCATTCCACACTTTTAGGTTTCTGTACAAAGTAAAAAAAGAAACCTTATATATAACAGCTCTGTCTGTCCGTTGCTTGTTTCAATTCATAATCTACTATAGTTATAGGAACATGAAATTCGGCACACAGGTGCATCTCGGCATTTGTGACAACTGGACACTTTTTTGATTTTTCGCCTCACTTACTGAAGTGAAGCGCGCCTTACTTGTTTTTTTTAATATTGCCAGCTTCTATTTCTTTTTTATTTGTCTATTAATGATTTTTTTTTTTTTTTTTTACTAATATTAAGAATATAATGCAATTTTTTATTTTAAGTTAATAAAAACGATGTTTTACATTGATATTCTACATTCTAAAAAAATTGCTATTAAGAGTTTTTTTTGCATTGAGAAAAAAAAATGAGAAAAAAGGGAAGATGATTCGTTAAATTAATCATAGTATGACTATATGCAATCAAGTATGGTTGCCCTTGCAAGATATAGGCAACTATAGATTGCCTATAGTCATGCTCTATGATTCATTGCTCACTTTCAGAAAAAATTAATTTAATTCAAAGGCATAGATAAAAGAATGAAAATCAATGAAGTATCCCGTAAATATGGCATTGCTCCAAGTTCAGTCTTAACAATTTTTGAAGAATTAGGATTTGATATTTAAACTATACTAAACAAGTGAGAATTTTAAAGAAATGTCTAGATATTCTAAGTATGAAGTAAGAGACTAAGTAAGTGAAATTGGTCCGGGATTAAAAACCTTCCTTTTTGAACATTTTGTTCTCTTTAAAAAATAATCTATATAGCGAATTTTTTTTCTGGAACCAATATATATTTTATATTTATTTATATGTTTTGTCTATATAATAATCTAAATTATTTTTTCGCATAAGGTTTCGAGATAATATGAAGTATGTGTTTATTTTTTAAAATTAAATCAGCATTAGAGAAAGAGAAGATGTGTTGTTATTATTACTTTTATTTAGCATGATGTGATATTATTAAATGATGAAATAAACAATTTTTATACTATGTTGCAAAAAAATTTATATTTTTCAGACTTGACAGTCATAATGATCGAAAAGGCGCGCAATCTAAAGTTATGTAAGTGTGGTTATTTTATACAATATATTCTACCTGGTATTCGGTCAAAAACCGGAGTCAATTTATTAATGGAAGTTAAAATTTATAATTATTTCATTCATACTTATAAAAAAAAATATAATAAAGCAAATTTTTTTCAAGGATGCAGTTAAATTTGAAACAAAAAAAAATTAGTTAAATATAATTTGTTTTATTTTTATATAAAAGTAAAAGTTAATAGTATTTTTTTCAAAACTTATTTGTATATTTTAGAATATTATTTATTTATAATTGTATGTTTTTTTTCTTCTTCAATTTTTCGTTGATGTAACATGTAATTTCCCTAATTATTTTTGAAGACCTCTTTGTTGACTCTTGAAGATTAATATTTTACTGTATAGTTAATTTTATTCTTTCTTCCTTTATTGGGTCAATTAGGGTAGTTTTTGTAAGTAAACTCATCTGTTTTTTGTTACTAGCTATATTTTGCTTCCTTCTAGGACATAATCATGCATAAAACATCATTAAGATTTCTTTAATAAATTGCTTATTTAGTTTTATGTACTTATAACATAAATTACATTTTTAAACATCGAAGTTAATAAATGAACATTTGAATTTATAGTCCAGGAGATAGAGTGCAAAAAAGTGTCTGTCTAACATCAATCCAAAATCCGTATTTATAATACAATCCTTAAACCCATTTGGACCTATGGAATTGAGCTCTGGGGTTGCACCAAGTGCTCAAATTCTTATAGGATCCAATCCCTTCAATCAAAGATCCTTCGAAAAATCACCAATTCCCCACCATACGTTTCTAACTTTACAATTCACCACGACCTGAAAATTCCTTTTGTTCATGACCTCGCTTCTAGCCGTTATAAACATTTCCATGAAACCTTAAATCACCATCCTAATCCTTTAGTCAAATCCATGGCATTCCTTCATATCCCTGACCAACCACCCAGTCGGCTGAAGATACATTGGCCTCGTGACCTGCTACTATGGTTCACAACCTCAACCGATGCACTAGATTTAATGTTACGACAGTTGGATTACATGTTAGATTAATGTTACGCACGACAGGAGTACTACCACTGGGTAGCCTCTCCTCTCATGACAATCCATGTCACTCATAAAATTTGTTATCATTATTACTTATAGCAAAATGAAATTGCAAGTAATATATATGTAAAATTAAAAAAAAACTAACATCAAGCTAGAATTTTGTGTATAAGTAAATCTTATAGCGCCTTTTAAGAATATGTGGTCAGCTAAGTTCGTCTGCGGGACTTAGCTTGGCAATAGGCATTTGAAAAAAACAAGCCGGTGGAAAATGGCCATGTCCCGCTCTTTTTGGTGGACAATGTGCCCCTGCGTCCCTCTTACGACTTAATAGGTGACCTCTTTGATTTAGAGTAATATTTGACTTACTAACCTATTGACTAACAACATCAACTTGATTTTTGGTCTACTAACTAAGTTCGTCCTCAGGATCATGAAAATCACATTGTCCACCAAAAATGGCGGGACTTGGCCGCTCTCCACCTGTTTGTTTATTTCAAATGCCTATTGCCAAGCTATGTCCCGCAGACGAACTTAGCCGACCACATATTCTTAAAAGGTACCAAAAGATTTACTTATACACAAAATTCTAGCTTGATGTTAGTCAGCCACTTTTTTGCATGCCATCTCCTAGACTATAGGTGAAGATACACATGCCGTCAAATTGGGGAAGTAGCTTGCATGCCAAAAGAGGGTATTTGCCAGTAACTGGCATACCAAGGATTTTTATAAAGTTTCTATCTGCTTGCTTGCCAGCTACAGGCATGCCATTTAACATATCCATGTGCAAGTTGCTTGCACGTGCAAGTAGCTGGTATGTTTTTGTTCAAGCTACAGGCATGTGTATCTCCGCCCTATTAGTCTTATCCAGTCTGAGAACAAAAGAAGAAAGGATTGAATAAATAGGGGCAACTTAAAATAAGTTTTAAGTTAACTTAATTGATTATTATTAAAGGAGAAGGAAGAAAGAATAACGTTATTGAATTATTTCTCAAGTAAATATCAAAAATTCAATTTTACTGTTTACTTTTTGTTTTTATTTTTTTTATGTTAAACCAAAGTAAAATAAAAACTCTTAATAGCAAATTTTAAATTCTAGCCAAATTTACAAATACTTATAAAAAAAAAAAGAAAGTCAAATGCAGTGAGAACCCTTACAGTTTCCCTTTGATTTTTTGAAAACAACCAGATTTACCGGTCAAAATATAGGAGTCGTCTATTTGCACTACTAAGCAACAATTTATTTATTTCTAGGAGGTCAAGAAGTAGAAGTCGTAGCCGTGAAAGAAGATCTAGATCACATGGAAGAGGCCGAAGGAATAGATATTAAACCAAAACATTGTCATCCACTGCAGGGTATCTGCTACCTCTACTACCTGCTGGCTTTCTACCTGACTATACACTCCGACACATTTTTAAATCTTTTTTTCAATATTTGTTGACAAATAAAAGCCAGACTCAACCACTTATATAATAATTATGTGAATAAAAACAAACTTTTTTTAAGTTAGATTACCTATTATTATTATTATTTTTTTAAAAATAAATAACGTAATTAGTTTAACATTTTTTTCTTTTTTTTAATAATAATAAAAAAAATATTGTTTTTGAATATTTATAATGTGAATACTTTTGTTAAAAATAAAGTAAGCATAGAAAAACCAATTTATATTTGAGTATTGTTTGATATTTATAAATCCTCTAACTTTTAATATTAATTGGAAAATAGAACAAAAGATGGTAATTGAATCTTTTAATCTAATCAACAATTTCAAATGTGGAATTTAACAAATTCCATCTTTAAATAAAAAAAATACATACATACATAATGTACTCTACATAATAATAAGTGTGATAAAATGTTGATACTTCTTTAGATTGTTACTCCCCTTTATTTTTTTAGAATATAAAAGACAGACTAAATAACTATTGGGTCAAAGGGATGTCTAATGTACTTTGGGACAAAGTAATATCACACTTCTAAGGGGAGTAACAGTCTAAAGAAGGACATTCCGTACATCTTCTTTAGATTGTTTCACCCCGTTTTGTTTTTTTGTAATTATGGGAGTAACAATCTAAAGAAGTGCCGAAATGTCTGGGATTTAAACCATGAATTTGGGGTTTGGATATTAGTTTTAAGCGAGGAAAGTAGACTTGCCTAGTATCAAAGACGGACAATCAACATTTTTTCCGAATTTCAGTTATCGATTGTTTCTTATAGATTTTTGGCTGCTGCATCAGATTCTGCTATCCATTTGCATCAAAAACGACCATAAAAGGGGTAAAAATGCAATAATATTTGTAGTTTTGTTTCAAATACGGACAAGTCAACACACGTTTTGCTTCAAAAGTAGACATAACCGAAACAGCCAATCAGGAGGCTGCATTTTACTAACTCGTTCCTATGATGCACTGCAGGCTTTAGCATCTGAATACCTACTCCCACCATTTTGTCATACATGTTTAGAAAAATGATTCCCGAGGGGAAATCGAGAAATCAATTTTAGCTCTAAATTTGGGGGCACTACCCCCTAAGAACTCTGAAAAACATGAAAAAAATATATATTTCTCCAATATTATTATTCTAACCATTATTTTCAAAGTCATTTGGCTTCAAAAGCGGCCTTGTTTTTGTTTCAAAAGCGGATAACTCCACTTTTCAACTCCATTTAGCAGCTAAAATATCAAAGAAATTCACGATTTCAGTACTTCTAACTAGTTTTGAGTCTATTAAAAATCTACAGAAAAAAAAATCATTGCTCTAGCACCTGTAGAATTTGAGCTACAGTTTTTCGGCTCTCCTGTAAAATTTTGAAATGTGCTCTTCTCTGTCTTTGATACTAAGCTCCTCACTTACACATTTATTTTTAAAAAGATAATTCCAATTAACAGTGGAGAAGATTTCTTAAGGTTTTGTGTACTTGTTGCCACTAGTTAAAAATGAAGCTTTTTAATTATGTTTCTGGTAGGGCGTTAAGAGTAAAAATTATGTTTCCTCGGAGTGAGGTGAAATATAGCTGAATTGTTTGTCTTAAACGATGTAAATGTTTTCATTATTTTTACTCTTAATCCAGAAAAATAATATTAAAAAAGGACAAACAAGATGATACCACAAAAGATTTTTTTAAGGTTTTTATTAAATTATTAAGAATTTTAGGTAAATTTAAATGAATTTTGTAAATTTATTATACAAGAAAGTAAGATCTTTAGTATGACCTTAAACAAATACCTTTCTATAAATTACTTACTTTAGGCTTGAAGTTTTTTTCTAGAAATTACTTACTTTAGGCTTTAATTTTTTACTTTCTCATTTAAGAGAAAGTATTGTGATGGTGCGAAAATTTGATTTTGAGATTTTGATGGATTTACACGTTTTGAGTTCCCCTGAGTCCAAAAAAATGGTTTTTAAAAAATGTCTGTCCGTCGTCTGTCGTCTGTGCAGACGCCTGGAGCCTAAACTACTGGGCCGATTTTGACGAAATTTGGCATACATGTTCAGAAAAATCATACCCCGAGGCGAAATCGAGAAATGAATTTTAGCTCTAAATTTGGGGGCGCTACCCCCCAAAAACTCTGAAAAACCGGAAAAAAAATTATTTCTCGAAATCGGTTCCGACGATTTTGATTAAAAAATTCTAAAATGTAGTCCATTGGAATACAAATCCAACGATATAAGCCGTTTTTCCGGGAAAAATCTAGTTCCTGAGAAAATAGCTTAAAACGCGGACGGAGAGCGCCCGGGTTCGATTCCCCGCCCAGGAGAAGTTATTTTTATGATAAATTTTGATGAAATGTTCAATAATAATTAAATGTACATACGAAAACTAATAAATGGAAAACACTGGGCTATGTAATTATGAACTCGTATATGAGAAAGTTTGTCTGAGTTGTCTCGGACCGATTTTTTTTTTCTAGAAATTACTTACTTTAGGCTTTAATTTTTTTTTCTAGAAATTACTTACTTTAGGCTTTAATTTTTTTTTCTAGAAATTACTTACTTTAGGCTTTAATTTTTTTTTCTAGAAATTACTTACTTTAGGCTTTAATTTTTTTTTTAGAAATTACTTACTTTAGGCTTTAATTTTTTTTTCTAGAAGTTACTTGCTTTAGAAATTAGTTTACTTTGTTTTGCCAAACTAGAGATATAATCTTTGGAGGGCCTCTATTATGTTAATTCGAGCAAAATATCCCATGCTCAGTTTTCATCTAGCAACATGATATATATGAGTAGCTACTTGAGTAAAATGGTCTCTGTCGGGTCACGACTGTCAATATAATGTTGGAATGTTACAACTAATGGAATGAAACCTTAACCCATGTGATCCATTTAATATACAGTAATTGCTTGATATCCTCGGGATTTTTATCCACCGTAAAACGTATGACCAAAGTGCCCTGATCGCCACTAAAATGTGTTTATAAACCAGGGATGTTACCTTTGAGCTCAAAAATCATCCAACAAAGGCAAAAACACCTTATCAGTTATCGGTGGAATACTGGAATGTAACTCCTGTGGATATCTTAGGATTACTGTTGAGTTGCTTAACAGACAGTTTCACCTCAGATAATTATCATATTGGCATAATCTCCACTTGATCACTTGTTGCTTCTTTAATGATACATTTTGTAGTAACATATTTACTAAATGGTATATATTTATTGGCTTTTATCTATTACTGAAATAGTGCACCATATAAGAAATAAGTTAAATGTTACTACTCACAAAAGTATAATATGTTTAGTTTGTAATTTGGTTCTAAAAAAGAATTATTTTTAAGCAGTGCAATAACTGTAGAAAAAAATAATCAGATTAAAAAAGTAAAAAGATAATTGATCAGTTTAATATCTGATATTTTTAATCAGTTTACTTTTGATGTCAAAATAAAATGTTAGAAACTTGTTATTGATTTAAAATTATTAAGTTATTTTATTATTAGTTATTTTATTTGTCATTTAAGTTATTTTATTCTTTTACTACTGACCGATATCAATTTCGATTATTCTTTCACAAGGAGTAAGTTTCATAAACTTGGTAGAAATTATTCTCTTAGTAAAACTTATTAATTATATAAGATTTTAATTAAATTTGGATGTTACGTCAAAATTAGCTTAGAAGGTACCAATATTAATCTCTACCTTCTGTGCACATTTAACATTAAATAAAAAAAAATAATGTGAACCCGCTGGAAACTACAATTTCATTTCCCAGTGGAGTAACATTATTTTTATGGAATTATTTTAATGCTCCCATCCTGAATTTTTAGTAACACTCATATTTTGGGCAGGCTGATGATTAGAATTTATTGTTGTTAACTCTCTCTTAGACATCATATCTTAATTATTGTCCCAACACCACATAACCAATTATCCAGTTAACTTCTCCGTAGAAATATGAGTTGAACTTCATCAAAGCTAAAGGTAAAGTCACTGCAACTCATTTAAGTTTTTTAAATTCTCTTTTTAAGCATTAAAATATGTAGTAATATTTCTGCGGGTGTAACAGTAATACTTATAAAACTTAATATTTACTTAATAAAAACAAAAATTTATAAACATATAAAACATTTTATTTTTATAAAATAATAACAAGTATAAAAAAAGCAAATTTACAGCATTCAATTGCACATTGCATAACAATTATAAATTGTAATTATCAGCAGCTTTTTTTTTAAAAAAAAAAAGTTTATATTACTGATTTTCATTCACTATATTAGAATAATAAGCAATTAAAATCCTTATCAGTTTATTGAAAAATAGTATTTTAAAAAATCTAATAATTATCTAATTTTTATAGGAATGGTAACTTAATATTTGTTGGTAACTATAATCATTTCAATTTCCTTTCAAAATTTGTGTAACACATTCATTTTAACTCCCTTTAATTAGGTAAAAGTTCTTTTTAAATTAATCCTTCCTTAAAATTTAATTATGAGATAAAATTTTCTTCAAAATATCTGCTATCTTTGAAAGGAAATAAAGTTTTTAAGTTCTCGCTTAGTGATCATTAGGTAGAACGTGTCTGATGTTTGTTTCGTATTGGGCACCGTGGAGGCTTATGCTAGCTGATGATGTAGCGGCATCAGAATCAGAACTATCGTATTCCTTAGCATTTGATGATAGTACATTGTGTCCGTAGTTTTTAATGTTATCAGACATTTCGGTCATTTCGTGGACTAAGGGAAATTTAGCGATAGGTACTTTGATAGTTTTAATGGCTTTCAGATAGACAGGGACGGTGTATAGAGGAAGGGCTTGCTTTACGATGTAAGCATGCTTTTGGAGATAAGTATGCTGCATTTCTTGGGGCATTTCTTCGGCCATCTCGTATTGTGGGAGAGCTGGGACTTGTTTCTGGATGTAAGCGTGCTTTTGGAGATAAGTATGCTGATAAGGCATTTCTTGAGGCATTTCTTCGGCCATCTCGTACTGTGTGAGAGCTGGGGCTTGTTTCTCGATATAAGCTTGCTTCTGGAGATATCTTGGCTGGTAGGGCATTGCTTGGGGCATTTCTTCGACCATCTCGTATTGTGGGGGAGCTGGGGCTTGTTTCTGATAGTCTCCCAACTTGTTACCATATTTGTTAATGTAGTGATGGTGGGATCCAAAGTGGGCACTCTTAAGTTCTGGCTGATGGCTGTATCTAAAAAAATATTGCATTTTTAATATTTTTTACAGGAATTAAGGTTAAGATGAACGTAATCCATATCTATATTACACTATAATATTAACATTGCTGTTTAACTATTATGTGTGAGGGGATATTTGGTCAGTATTATTCCAGAAGTTCATGTCTTAAATGGGAATTGCTGCCACTGACAGGGGATATTCTATTTTACAAACTTAACTCATAGAAGTTAAGGGAAAAGTACTATATATTTAACATACTTGTAGTTGGTGGCAGCTTCCTGGTTGCTCTCCCCTCCTTCTTTGGTTACTTCAGCGTTGAATCCACCATCTTTGCCTTCAACGGTGTACCTAATACAAAACCATATTACTTTATTACACCACAGTCATATGAATAAATATTTTGGTATATGTAAATTGCACTATTTTTTTTAGCAGAAATAAAAAAGAATGTTTTTACAAAGTTAGAAAAACAGTGTAAATTGCACCACTACTTCTCAAAACGAGGTAAGGAAAATAGTGTAAATTGCACCACTGCCTTCCAGAACAAGGTAGGGCAAACTATGTAAATTGCAATGCCTTTCAACCTCTTTTCAATGGTTTCATCGTAAGTAAAATTATTTTGTACAATGTGCATTGGGACAAAGGAATATCACATTTCTGTAATTGAAAGTGACAATATCTGTTAGCCTAACAATCAATTAAGACAAAAGGACGTTTAGTCCAATGTGTGTTGGGACAAAGGAACCATCACACACGTAATAAAAAGTGACAAAATCCATTTTGTCCATAAGTTAAAATTAAAATGAAACTTTTTCAATAAAAAATTCCGGTCTGGGCTTTAAGGCCCACATTTTGGTTTATGTCTGATATTCAGCTCCCTTAGTTTAAAAAAAAAGCTTTGACCTATCAGGATTCTTATAGAGGGGTGTCTTAACTTAGTTCTTCCTTTAATAAACTTATTAATAATCTTGATCGAACTCTAATGCACATATTTCTTTGCATGTGTGAGCATTTAATTTTTTTTTTTTTTTTTTTTAAATTAATTGATTACTTGACAATCCTTGTGGAGCCGTCGGGTTCTACAAGCCTGTATTCTCCTCTTGTGGAGTCTCCGTTCCTCTCCTCGCTGTGGGACTTAATATCACCTGTCTTTCTATCTTCTACCTTGTACTCGAACATGTACATTGGTGGTTCATCTTGTGCCTCCTCCTCGTGCATGAAGTGGTGATAAGGGGGCAAACAGTGACATACTGAAACTCCTACCACAAGCAACCAGATAACCTGAAATATAATCAAATGTAATTTAATACATAAAATTTTAAGTACTTACAGAAATTAGTTGTTATACTTTCAACAGCTTACGAGGGGCTTACTAGATGGTTCTTTACTAGAATAGTAATGATTAGTTAAGGGGTAAATGCATTAATACCCATCAGTTGTAGAATTTCGTTTACGAGATCGAGTAGCTACTCATATACCTCACAATGCTGGGTGATCTGAACACAGAACAACTGTTCAGAGTTCAGTTAAAAACCCGAGATACTACTCAAAAAAGCCGGCATTCAACATCTAGTGGTCACCGAAGTTAAGTTAGTAGCTGTTCTATCGGTCATCTTGAGTGCCCACTATTCTCTTTTTATAATTAGTATTAACTTTTGACACGTAGATTGGGCAACCTAAATGAGGAAAAAAAATAAAGACACTAGCCCTTTGTGAGGGGTGAGACCAGTGAAATTTTTATTTGCCTAGCTGGCCCTACCTTCTCGAATTCAAAATTCAGTCCTTTGGCTCCCCTCCACATGTTTTCGATTTTTCCGTGTCATCAAAAAATAATACTAATTGTAAAAAGAGTATTAGTATAGAAGTGTAGCAGATTTAAACCTCTGTCTCAGCACCTCAAGTCTAAAAGAGTGTTTTTTTTTAAAAAAAAAATGTCTGTATGTGGTTTGTGCAGGCTCCACTACTGACCAAATTTTGTTAAAAAAAATTTTAAGTAGACATTTTCTTATTGATGGCGGATGAGGTGTAGACATGAAAACAGTAGGACACTAATTCATATTCGATACCTTCAGTCATATTGATTTATTTAATAGTCCACAAAGTAAAAATATCTATCTCGAAGGGGGGGGGGTGCGTCTAGAGTTGTCATTGTCAAGATCAAGAAAAAAAATTTTTCAATATAAAATAAAATAATTAAGTTTTCCAACAGGGGTCGTTAAGGGTTTAAAATAATAAAATATAGCCAAAAAGACAACATGAAATAACTGCGTCTTTTATTATTTTAAACCCTTAACGACCCCTGTTGGAAAACTTAATTGATTAAAAAGGGACAGCATATAGAAAACCACGTAAATAAAATAATTTAAAGTTCCCCATAATAAAGTAAAATAATAAAATTTTTGTCATATGCTGAGGAGCAATAGAAAATTTGCTCTAAATTTTGGGGAGCTGCCTTCAGAAGACTCTTAACGAGAAAATTATTAGTGAAAAATTGTTCTGATATTATTTAATTTTTTAAAAGAAAAAAAAAAATCTAAATTTTAGTTAATATAAATGCTAATTTGATCGGATATAAGTCGTTTTCCCAATATTCAAAGAAAAATCTAGTTGGTAAAAAAAAATCTAATATAGATTAAGTCAAAAAGTCGAAGTCTGATTTCACTTGGGGTAGAATTATTTTCACAGAAAACATTAATAAAATTAACAGGGAAAACCCATAACAACGAAACATTTGGAAATGGCAAAGTAATTATGTACATGTGGAAAAGTTTAGTTTGTACGAGGTACGATAGAATTGGGTAAAATTATTAACTCTATTTGGTGCGTAGGCTTCTGTGGGTAGAATCGTAATTAAAAGCTGGTTTTCCGGTGAAATCCGACGTCGCTTCTGCTACTAGAAGCATCTTCAGGGGTGGTATGTCTTGTTATTGCTTCAAGTAAACGCACCACACACCTGAAGATGCTTCCAGTAGTAGAAGTGAAACCAAGGACTTCAACCTCTTCGTCACGCGGATTTCATCGGAAAACCAAGTTATTTATTACAATTTGGTATTGTTAGTTTAAGTAGGATATAATATTGTTTAGTTTTTAAGTAGGAGGTTTTCCAAGCATATACTATTGGCATTACAGGCTTGGAAGACGGACCACGAGTCGATTATTTTATACGATTTTGTATCGTATAATTGCAATACTTTTTCACTTACAAATGAGATAAGAAAGGAAAATAGCAAAACATAAGCAATGACAAAGAAATGGAACAAGCTTTATAGAAATTATTCACTACTACATAAGGATGACAGCAATGAACTTAAGGTAGATTGTTACTGTTCTTTAGATTGTTACTCCCCTACGTTTTTATTTTTTTTTATTTTTAGAATAAACGTGACTCATTACTTTGATTAAATAACTATTACGACAAAGGGATGTTTAGTCCAATGCACTTTGGGACAAAGGAATATCACACTTAATTCCTTGTAAGGGGAGTAACAGTCTAGAGAAGAACATTCCGAACACCTTCTTTAGATTACCTACACACACTTCAATATTATAATACTTTACAATATGAGTTTCTTATAATTTTATAATATTACTTTTTTATAAACGAGAGAAAGTATTGTGATGACGTGAAAATTTGAATTTTGGGATTTACACGTTTTAAGGCCCGCCAGAATCCAAAAAGTGTTTTTTTTTAATGTTGTCTATTGTGCAGTAGCATGGAGCCTGAACTACTGGGTCGATATCAAATAAAATTTGGCATACATGTTCAGAAAAATTATACCCCAAGGGGATATTGAAACATGACTGTTAGCTCTAAGGTTATAGGGATGCCGCAAAAGAAACGTGAAAAATAAAATATTATTTCTCCAAAACTGTTCCGACGATTTTGATAAAAAAATTCTAAAATGTGGTACATTTAAATACGATTCTAACCATATAAGTCGTTTTCCCGTGAAAAATCTAGTTCCTTTAAACAATTTGTATCTCTAAACGTGGATGGTGGTAGGCCGGGTTCAAATCCCCGCCGATGTGGAGTTATTTTTATGTTAAATTTTGATATAATATCCAATAATAATTAAATGTGACCACGAAATTTCGAAACAAATGATCAAATGGAAAACACTAGAACAAGTAATTATGCACATATATGAGAAAGTATTGTGATGGCGCGAAAATTCGATTTTTAGATTTTGATGGATTTACACGTTTTGGGGGTCCCCTGAGTCCAATAAAGTGGTTTTTAAAAAATGTCTGTCTGTCGTCTAAGAGTCTGTCGGTTGTCTATCGTCTGTCTGTCGACTGTCGTCTGTCTGTGCAGACGCCTGAAGCCTAAACTACTGCAGGGCCGATTTTGACGAAATTTGGCAAACATGTACAGAAAATTATATCCCGAGGTGAAATCGAGATTTGAATTTTAGCTCCAAATTTGGGGTCACTACCCCCCAAAAACACTGAAAAAACGTGACAAAAAATATGACTCGAAAACAGTTCCGACGATCTTGAATAAAAAATTCTAAAATGTGGTCCATTTAAATACAAATCTAACGATATGACGTTTTCCCGGGAAAAATCTAGTGCCCGAGAAAATAGCTTTAAACGCGGACGGAGAGAGGCCGGGTTCGATTCCCTGCCGAGGAGAAGTTATTTTTATGATACATTTTGATAAAATGTTCAATAATAATTAAATGTGCCTAAGAAAACTAATAAATGGAAAACACTGGGCTAAGTAATTATGAACTTGTATATAACTATAAACTTGAACTTCCCAACTAATGATTTTAAAAAATAAAGATCAGAACATTTTTCCAGCACAACTGTATTTTTTGTAGAGAAAAAGAAAATTTAAAATAAAATAAAATGTATTATAAGCGTACCTTTGACCCCACCATATTGTTAATCCAATGAAATTCGGCACTAGACTGATTCCAGGTACAGTTTCGAATTACATTATATACCCTCCAAAACAGCCTTTTTAAAAAACTTATCTGTGAAGAAATATTTCTCTATTATTTTAATTTAGGGGTTGAGTTTAGGGGAACAAAGTAGTCTCGTATAAGCTTTTTTTGTTACTTTAAAATAAGCAGTTTTGGGCAAATTGAATAAGTGGTCCGATTAAATGTCTGGAACACGCTATTCTGATGGAGTTTTGATTACATTTTGGACAAGGCCCGGCTAATTATCTATAATTTGTTTCTTTTTGGTCAGTGACACAATGAGATATATTGGTGTCACCTTGTGTCTTGACTTTTGATTTGGCTTGTTACTTAATCAGTCATATTAAATAGCTAGAAATAAGGGTACTTCTTTCTTCTTTAGATTGTTACTCCCCTGTGTTGTTTTAGAATAAAAAATTAACTAAATAACTATTAAGAAAAAGGGATGTTTAGTCCAGTGTACTTTGGATAAAGGAATTCCCACTTCTGTTTTGATAAGGGGAGTAACAGTCTAAAGAAGAACATTCCGTACACCTTCTTTAGATTGTTACTCCCCTCTGGGTTTTTATAAGGGGAGTAACAATCTAAAGAAGTGTCAAAATGTCTGGGATTTAAACCATGAATTTGGGGTTTGTATATTGGTATTAAGCGAGGAAAGTAGACTTGCCTAGTATCAAAGACGGACAATCAACATTTTTTCCTAATTTCAGTTATCGATTGTTGCTTATAGATTTTTGGCTGCTGCATCAGATTCTGCTATCCATTTGCATCAAAAACGACCATAAAAGGGGTAAAAATGCAATAATAATTGTAGTTTTGTTTCAAATACGGACAAGTCAACACACGTTTTGCTTCAAAAGTGGACATAACCGAAACAGCCAATCAGGAGGCTGCATTTTACTAACTCGTTCCTATGAACCACTGCGGGCTTTAGCATCTGAATACCTACTCCTACCATTTTGTCATACATGTTTAGAAAATTGATACCCCGAGGGGGAATCGAGAAATCAATTTTAGCTCTAAATTTGGGGGCACTACCCCCTAAGAACTCTGAAAAAAGTGAAAAAAAATAATTATTTCTCCATTATTATTATTCTAACCATTATTTTCAGTCATTTTGCTTCAAAAACGGACAAAACCTTGTTTTTGTTTCAAAAGCAGACCACTCCACTTTTTAACTCCATTTAGCAGCTAAAATATCAAAGAAATTCACGATTTCAGTACTTCTAACTAGTTTTGAGTCTATTAAAAATCTACAGAAAAAAAAAAATCATTGCTCTAGCACCTGTAGAATTTGAGCTACAGTTTTTCGTTTATTTGTTGTTTTTCATATTAATGATAAAGAATAATATTTATTTTCTTCCGAGCTTACTGTATAGGTAATAGAAACATTTTGATTATTCTGTTGAAAGAAATTGTTTTTTTTGTCTCCGAATTCAAAAATACCTAGACAGAAATCTGTTCATCTTAAAAACTATACTTGTCTGATTATAATGGAATTTTCATGGTACGTCAAAATTAGCCCACAGAAATGTACAGCTTGGACCTACGGTCTAGAAGTGTGGGGTAGCACCAAGCCTTCCAATTCCCGTCGTCTCCAAATCCTGCAGTCAAAAATCCTTAGAAAAATAACCAATGCTCCTTTCTATGTTTCTAACCTAACTCTTCATGAAGATTTAAATGTGCCCTTTGTCCGAGATCTGACCGTATCCCGATATAGAAAATTCCATGAATCCATATCCCACCATCCAAATCCTCTTGTACAACTCCTATCCTCTCAGTTTATCCCAAGCAACCCACCAAGACGTTAGAAGAGGAGATGGCCTAGAGATCTCTTATCTTAAAATATCGTTTTCCAATATATTATGTTAAACTTTTATAATAATTAATATAATCCACTTCATCATTATTTTATCATTATTAGTTAATTTGTATTATAATTATTTCACTATATTTACTGCTAACGAAGTGTAGTCACTGGACTACTTCTTCTTCATGTTTTTCCCGCCACATAACCAATGTATCATCACTATCACTTGTTGCAATTTAAATTTGTAGTTGTGTTATCCAATAAAAAAAAAAAATGTACAAATTATAACCTTCTGCATCATTGCTTCCTTTATCGCATGCGCACAAACTTTATTTTCTTCCGAGCTTGCCGAAGTTAACGTAAGCATTGTGATCTTGTTATGACTCCGAAATTAAAAATCCCAAGACATGAATCCGTTTCGGACATCAGGGAACATTTTTGGTCCTGCGTCTGCCTTTCGGTCTAACTTTTTTGTGATCCATTGTGTATTAAAAACTACTCCGATTTTAATGAAATTTGGATGGGAGCTCACAATGAGTCACCATTGTTGGTCCCATAATTGTTTCAATCTTCAGCACTCATTGGTTTCTCTTCCACATGTGCACAACAGAATTATTTTTTTAATTATTTACATTTAATAGCTCAGTCATATTAGACCAAAAAAGCCGTGCCTCCAATTAATTTAGACAAAGCTTGAAATGGTTTTAATCCACATTGGGTGTCCCAAATAAGAGTAATATAAGTTTGCGACGGTTTATGAGTTGAGCTAAACTTTTGGGAGTAATATAAGTTTGCGACGGTTTATTAGTTGAGCTAAACTTTTGGTAGTAATATAAGTTTGCGACGGTTTATGAGTTGAGCCGTTGAGCTAAACTTTTGGGAGTCATATAAGTTTGCGACGGTTTATGAGTTGAGCCGTTGAGCTAAAATTTTGGGAGTAATATAAGTTTGCGACGGTTTATGAGTTGAGCCGTTGAGCTAAACTTTTGGGAGTAATATAAGTTTGCGACGGTTTATGAGTTGAGTTAAACTTTTGGGAGTAATATAAGTTTGCGACGGTATATGTATGAGTTGAGCTACACTTTTGGGAGTAATATAAGTTCGCGACGGTTTATGAGTGGAGCTGAACTTTTGGGAGCCAAAAAACTGCGACAATTCAATACTTTTTTCAGTTTTTGGCTTCTACAAACATCTGAATGGTACATTGAAAAGAAAATTGTGTTCTTATCAAAATTAAAGAATTTAATTTTTCTTTTGGAATAAACGATTATGAAATACTGACGTGTGGAAATGAGCATAAAATGCTCATTTCCACACGTCAGTATTATGTTATAAAGTGTTATAACACTTTTCAGCCAATATATTTGGCTGCCGATTTGAAATTTCTCATTCGATTTTTAAGAAATTTTGATGGTTTGTTAAGATCACTTATATTATATGGTCCTATATAGTAATTTCAACCTTCTAATAACTTATTTAAATGTTAAATGAAAGTAAATTTGACCCTGCTAGAAACCGAAACCGGTTCAAACAGCTGGAACTTTCAATGTTCATTAGGGTCACGTTATTTTTATTGAGTATTTAATGATCATATCCTTAATGAGATTTTAAAAACATCTTTGTGTAAACTTTGAAACTTTCCCCGTTTTGAAAAGGCTTGATATTAAGGGCTCAATTGTTTACAGTGTATTAAGCTACTTAAGCTTAATTTATATTTCAAATGCCCATCTTAAGAGGAAGCAGAGATATGAGAGAGAAAACCCGGGTTAATTGGTTTAAGTAAAGATGCAATGAAGGCTTGCTGGGAACCTGTCCTGATGCACTGCCGTGCGCTAGGCTAGATGTAAAGGAGAAATCTTTAATCTTTAATAAATAAAAGGATCTGTGCAAAGGATCTCACCAAAACCGAATCTAAACCGTGCCATCGATGTGTCCCTGTGTAAGGGACGGTGAGAGAAGAAAAATGAGCCCAAGATCGAAAGGGGTTGGCTAAGGTTTTTGCACTTCCTTTCGAGCATGGCGCTCGAACCTGCCCATGGCGGCCTGGTTCTTATAAGAATCAAGTAAGGCACGCTTCACGTAAGTACGTGAGGCGATAATCGCCGGTTTCTGTACGATTAAGTTAAAATTATTAAGTGTAATAGTTGTATATTCTTTTTCTACCCTTCAATACCTTTAAATTGATGTATAACATGTCATGGTGACTAAAAACTTTTTTAGTCGTCCGCCATATTGGCCGAAATCTTGAAAATATTAAGTGTGAAATTTTAACAGTTGCATATTCTTTTTCTACGCTTTAAGACCTTTAAATTGATGTATAACATGTCATGGTGACTAAAAACATTTTTTTTAGTCACCCGCCATATTGAAAATATTAAGTGTGAAAAATCAAAAAGTGTCCAGTTGTCACAAATGCCGAGATGCACCTGTGTGCCGAATTTCATGTTCCTAGCTATAGTAGTTTATAAATTGAAACTAGCAACGGACAGACAGACAGAGCCCTTTATATAAGGTTTCTTTTTGTACTTTGTACAGAAACCTAAAAGCAAATTAAATTTGAACTCCGTAACATTAAATCAAAAATTATTTGTTTTTTAAAGAATGTAGGTTTAAATTATATAATTCTGTATGGAAAAAACTATTTAATTAATTGTGGTGATACTTTTTTCATATTTATTAATTTTGTTTATTTGTTATTGTTACTGTTATTTTAGTCCAGGAGTTATTTTAGCGTGCGTAAAAGTGACAAGGTGGAAAAAGTGTTAAGGTAGAATTATGTGTATGTGTTGATATTTTAGTGTTCTCTAAACTTATGTGGTCGGTAAAGTTCATATTTATCCTTGGGCCATACCATAAAATCAAGTTGTTTTTAGTTTGTCGCTATTAAGTGACAAACTAAATCTACACTAAACCTATTAAGGTTAATTAATATAATAATAATAATAATTAATATAAGGGTTCTTGGTTTTGCCTACGGACACTAAAAAATGGAACTAATAATTAGAGATCAAAAGGATAATAAACAAAAAGAGTAACAATAATATTTTAATTACTAATTTATTGACAATAATTTTATCAACAATTAAATAAATTTCTAGCCGTGCAGTAATAATATTACGTGCACCTACTCAAATGTAAGTCATTCTTCCCTCTTCTCACTGATTAATCCATGCAGAAGACCTCCTGGCACTCCTTTGGTAAATTTAGATTCACATAGTAGAGTAATAAATTCAAAATTTTTATCATTTCTTGGAACACATGTCGGGTGGAAACAGCAATCTGAACTACATTCGCACTGCAAAAATAAATCATACAATATTGATAAGTGCATATAAATAAATTGGTAGTGCGTGAAGTCTCACGTAAAAAGGGTTTCGTTGGTGTTGTAAACATGAAATTAGTACAAGTGTGGAAAGTACGCTTTCTACAAGTGTTATATATTTTTGTAATCTACTCTTCAATACCTTTCACTTGATACCCCACTCAAAATTTTAAAAAAATATTTTTTTCCCGTGACATCAATCAGCCGCCATCTTGGATTCCCAGTTAATCCGACCAAGTTGCTATTCTTATTTTTTCTTTGGCCCATCAGACCGCACATTTTGCATATTTTTCTATATTTTTAGTAAGAGCGGAAATACGATTTTAGGGGGGGGGGGGACACGCAAAATGTCGATGTTTTTTGACAAAATGGCGCCGAAAATTGAACACTTTCCCTAAGTGATATATATATTTGTAATCTACTCTTTAATACCTTTCATTTGATACCCCACTTAAAATTTAAAAAAATAATGTTTTTCGCATGACGTGAGTTATCCGCCATTTTGGATTTGAACAGCTGATAATTTTGAGTTCGCTATATTTTTCCTGTGTGCGCGTCAAAACGATCTTTAATATTGGAAAGTTTCACGTTTCTATCTCTTTTTATTCAAAAGTTATTGGAACCGTACAGAGTGACAGACAGACAGACAGACAGACACATGAACGAAACTATAAGGGTTTCTTTTTTTGGTTTTACCAACGAAACCCTAAAAAGAATTCAATTATAGTCTAGGGGCGTAGGGGAGTTTGCCTTAGCTTGGACCTTGAACACTTGCCCCAAGCTCAAACAGAATTCTCAAATAGGTTCCGCAGAAGCTACGCCCACCTTACTTCACATTAGGTTTGTTCCAACCACCAGTTTCGAATCGTCCTCAGTAGGGAATTGATGGGTGATTTCGTTTTGTTGGAAATCTCCTGAACTCGAACCAAACTGTTTGATATGGCAGGTTTAGCACTGTTATCAGAACAATTTGATGCGTTGATAGTTTATGTTTAACGCAAAAGCGCTCCTGTGCTATCAAAAAATACCTGAACTTATTAAATATTAAAGATATGGAGTCAATTGTTGATGAAGATAAGTACCAGTCGCTTAAATGAGGGTTTGATTTAGGCTGAAAAGTTGGTAAAACCTTCATACTCATAGAGCATATGACGAAAACTCATGCACACATTACACATTTTAGAAATGTTTATTTGATGCATGAATTCTCGATTTCATCTCTATTTACGCAATTTACAACCATTAACAACATTTTTTACAATCGATTATATTATTAAGGCTATATTGATAGAATCGATTATTGCTCATACACGATATTATATTATATTAGGACAATGGGATATAATACCTTATATGTAAAAAAGTGTGATATTTCTTTTTCCCAATGTATATTAGACAAAACATCCCTTCGTCTTTTTTTTTTTTCTTTTTTGTTTATTAGATTATTGCGATTACATAAGTACATGTTATATATAAACAATACAGATATGAACAGAATATTTACAGTGACTTGCGATGTGACATGAGATGAGAAGTTATCCATCGATAGTACTCATAATATTTAATAACTTGATTTTTTTTTTTTTTTTTTCTTCTTCTTTCTTTCTTTAATTTTTAATTACATGTTAATTCTTTAATAATTAACGCGGCCATTGCCTCTTTAGGCGTCGACGAGGATTTTGTGGAATAGATGGAGATGATAGGTTTTGGACTAAAGGATTAGGATAGTGGGATATGGAGTCATTGGATCTAGTGTATCGGGAGGAGGTAGCTAGGTCACGGATAAATGGGACTAATAAAGGTCTCTGTGGAGGATAAGGTTGGACACATAGAAAGGAGCATTGGTTATTCTTCTTAGGATTTTAGATTGGATGGTTTGGATACGATAGGATTTGGAACGCTTGGTGCAACCCCTAAATTCAATGCCGTATTAACATATGGGCTTAAATATAGTGTTATAAATGAGTAGTTTGTTAGGCGGCTTTCACACTGCGTGCGAGACGAGACCGATTCCGTTTGAGAAGCAAATGCATATATTAGCATGAAGCTATTCACATTAAACGCCGAGCGAGACCGGGCCAAGTGAGACTGAGCGAGACCGAGCCGACTAGGGCGTTTTTTTCGAGCGTTTTTGTTAGCTAAACGTTTTCAGCGACAGAAAACGCTTTTCGGCGGCCGAAAACGCTTAGCTAACAAAAACGCTCGAAAAAACGCCCGTGTCGGCTCAGTCTCACTCGGTCTTGCTCGGCCCGGTCTCGCTCAGCGTTTATAGTGAATAGACCCATACTAATACATGTATTTGTTTCTCAAGCGGAATCGGCCTCGCTCGGTCTCGCACGCAGTGTGAAAGCTGCCTTATGCATGTTGTGTTGAGTTTAGATGTATGGTGTAGGAGTCTGTATAAATGTTTGTAACGTCTGTTGCAGTCTTGCCGTTTGAGTTTGGTGTGGTGTGCCCATGTTAGACGCCGATCCAAGTGTGGTAGCCGACTGTGCTAGAGTGAGGAATAGGAGATTAGTTTAGGAATACAGGTTCGCAGTTGCCGTGTCCTAAACTGAATGTTACATGATACTTTTAGGCCTGTTTCACACGGGATACTTGTGTCCCGGCCACAGAATCCCGAGCTACAGCCATACATAGGAGTAAATGGGAGCGTTCAGACGGAGACACAGTGTCTTGGGCCACGGAACACTGTACCTTGGGCCACGGGACACTGTGTCTCATCGGTGGCTCTCCCCGCGAGCCGCTCGTACACTCCCTGTGTCTCTGACGTAAGAGACAAAGTGGCTCTAGAGTGGCCCGTGCAAGATTCCTGTGGCCGGTGTCTCGAGACACAGTTGCCGGTACACCGAGTGTCCCGTGTGAAAGAGGCCTTATTCTCGTTAATTTGAATCCTCCATTTGTTTAGCCATGTTTCTAGGAGTGAGAGATGTTATTTTACATGGTCGGAAGTAGTTCTGATAGGGCCGGGTCCATCAGATCCATACTGTCTGATAATAAATAATATAGTCCCTAATATAGTTTGCTATAATACCAACCACATTATAATAAAGAACAAGATTACACTTACATGTTGGCTTGGATATGTGGTGGCACCAAATTTCCTTAAGTATTCATCAACTTTATGGAAGAGTCTTAGTTTGGCGTAGTCTAGAGCAGTGAGACCTTTCACGTCTCGAACATTGACGACAGCGTCAGCACCTCTATCCAGGAGAAGTTTTACTACTGCTAGAATGTCCTCCTCCTTGTACGAACTCTTCAGTGCGGTGTGTAACACAGTTTCATTCATGCAGTCCCTAATATTAATGTCTGCCCCTTGCTTTAAGACAAACTCGATCATGTCGTAGGGCATTTTCTGTTCAAGAAGGTACATCAATAGAGTTCTGTTACAGTTTGGAGGTTTATACCACGTGGTCTGTATATTAACTTTACCGCTTTTTTCCAATAAATATTTCACTATATCAATATGGCCAAAATAGATATTGTTCCAAATGCATTTATCCGTAATATTAGATCCGGCATCGACAAGTATCTTGACTACTTCCATGTTAGGAAAAACCATTTTGATATCGATAGGTAGATCGTCCCATTTATCTGGAGTATTAATCAGTTCTTTGTATCTAGTCAGTTCTCTCACAACATCTGCATGCCCGGATATGACTGCAGCGTGCATCAAGGTAAGATTACCATGGGCTCTTGCATAAGGATCAGCTCCGTTCTCTAAAAGAAATCGTAAAGCATCAAGAGTACCTTCACGAGCTGCGAGATAAGCAGGAGTTTGACCCAATGCATTTCTTACATCGACATGGAACGACTGTAACAAGAGCTTACAGACTTCAATGTTGCCTTTCTTAGCTGCTAAATGTAGGTATGAATGATTGAACCTTGAGTCGTGGGTATTTTTCATTTCCAGATCTAGTAGAAGTTTAACTGATTCTACTTTCCCTGCCTTGGCTGCTTCACCCAACGGTGTTAATCTATCAACATTTTCTGAGATTACGTTAATATCGATAAATTTCCAATATACTAAATATTTGATAACATTTAAGCTTCCTCTAATAGCTGCAATGTGAAGCAAAGTCAATCCGTTTCTCATTCTTTGTAAGAGAGCTCTGTTACAATATGGAATCTTTTCCACTGTTTCCCAGTCATCGAATTCAGCCGCTTTAAACAACGAATCTGCAATTGAACAATTACAATTAGCACCTATAATTTTAAATTATAATTAAATGAATAATGCATATACAGTGCGTCCACGGATTTAGTGCACATGGGGTGTAAACGATAAAAAAAAAAATTATGAGTGAAAATTTGAGCCCCTGGCATCAGCAGGCCCGTCGAGAGCAGTAGCGGGCCCCACGGCTAGACCTATAAGGGCCTTCTTTTAACTGGTTTTTATTCGTCATTATAGGACTTTACACTAATAATTTGTGTATGATATCTTCAACTCTTATCCCAATAATAAGTTCTAATTTATATTTATTGTAAGTGCATACCAATATAAGGCCTATTATTGACAACTGCAGGCCTACTACTAATAAATCATAGTAAACTCATTCTGAAGACTACAACTATTTTACTGCAGTAATGTTAAAAAATGTTTGTGATCTTTATTTCAATACCTCGAAAATGATACCCCACTCAAAAATTACAAAAAAAAAACAAATATAATATTGCGATCAGTTCGCAGTTGCTCGCTGAACGAAGAAATTTTGAGTGCTAAAGTTTGCAATATTTTTGCTGGATGACCCCGAATCCCTAAAAACTAACCCTTTTTGTCCTGTTTGTTTTTGTGTTTACTCAGTTTTTATTTAATAAATGGAAATGCTGCTCTTTATTAGCCTACTCCTACTTTCATTAACACAGAAAAATTGTATTAAATATTTAACAATAATGTAATAAATAAAATTGTATAAAACGTAATTAATAATTAACATTTTTTGGTTGTAGGACTTTTTTCAAGTCCAGATAATGTTTTAGTTGAGGACTGAGAAATTATAAACGTTTTAAAACAATTTTGTCTAATTTTTAGGTCATAATTATCACTCGTATACCTATACTAAATTAAATTATCATTGGTTTTTAACATTACAGCTGTAAAATAGTTGTAGTCTTCAGAATGAGTTTACTATGATTTATCAGGCCTGATTTATCGGCCTATAGTTGTCAGTAATAGGCCTTTTATTGGTATGTCCTTACAATAAATATAAAGTAGAACTTATTATCAGGATAAGAGTTGAAAAGATCATACACAAATTATTAGTGTAAAGTCCTATAATGACGAATAAAAACCAGTAAAAAGAAGAACTAATAGAAGAAAAACAGAAATAATAGTTGAGACCATTTTTCAACTCTGGATATGTCCTGTCCAAGTAAAATTAAACAAATAATTGATTTTGCTGACTGCGTGGTATCGATCACTCAAGTTTCCAATCACACCGTCAGTTAAAACATAACAAATTTCTACTTTAAAGCGATTTTCTGGGTTCTCGTTGGATTTTTGTTTTGTGACCCATTGGGATACAGCTTAGTAGTAATTTTTCGGTTCTCAGTTTCAAAATTTGTATCTCAAACTTAATTATCACACCTGTTTACAACTTTAATATTAACTAGGCATCGCGTGGCTCTATCATTGAAGCGAGCGTATTGCAATAAAATACTGAATATTGAAATTTATTAATCATGATGAATGTCATAGTTGAAGATAAAATGGAAGAGGGTAGTGAGGGGTAAAGGGGGGGGTACTCGGTACAAAGCTTTACTTCCTAAACATACCTACACACAACACGACTATAAGAATCTTAACCACTCGTAACAGCTTTAATTTAAACTAATATTATAAATGTATCACTTCATTACTCAAATACTACTGCTTCTATGAAGTTGAAATCTTACATACTTGTTTCAATTGTACTTTAGACGATGTACATGAAGTTTTATTACAATCGTTACGTTAGAACGTAAGATATCGGTAAAAAGGTTGCTTTCTCTATTTTAAACGTTTAGGTCCGCTTTAACAGTTTTAGCGATCTTTATTAATTCATAGCAGTGTCGTTGTTGGTTTTACTAAAAAATGTTATTTGTAAAAAATGTTCGTCTCATCGAATAGGTGATGAGAGAATTGTTTCCGTCCTGAAATTCCAATTTTAAATTTGAAGCTCACGTTTACGCGAGCATTGCGCGTGAACTCTTGGATCACGCTGTCCAACGAACTTAGCCTGAGTATTAGTAAAAGAAAGATGTATACCAAATTTCAACTAAATCGGTCAACTTTTACTCAAGTTATCGTCGGACACGTAAACATTACACACAGACAGACAGACAAGATGCATATTTCGTTGAATGTAAGAAGTCGCTTACGCTCGCTTCAACTAATATTATTTTTAATTATTATTACGAATATTTTGTTTAATATTTCAATCATACATATTTTCGTCATTGGATGTTAGGGTTTAAGACAGCCGGGCCCTTTAGGGGAGGTCCGGGCCACCCGGCACTAGCCTTACCTGCTGCCCCCTCTCGACGGGCCTGGGCCCGTCAGATCAGTCCTGCTTGATCTTAAACTATCAAGTTGAAAGTTAGTCCAATTAATTAATGTACAGGGTGTTGTTACGATGAATATTGAACAATTGTCAAGAGTCAAGTGTAAAGTACCATTGTTTATAAAAACATCATAAATGTTTACTTAAAGAAGTTGTGAAAAATTGTCAATTTCAATTTGATCGCCTCTGATATTTTATTTTTCAAAAACCACGAAGTACAAATTCCAAATTATCTAATAGAATAAAAACCTAACTAATGTAATAAACATAAATAAACAAATAATATAGAGATTGTTAAAATGTTCTGTCACCAACCATTACACAAGCGCTCAGCGTGTATTTTCTAAGTATCAGGGAACATTTTTGGTCCCGTGTCTGTCTGTCGGTCTGTCGTTCGATTTTTTGTGAACCAACATATCTTAAAAACTACACGTCCAATTTTAATGAAATTTGTGTGGTAGGTCATACTTAGCCTATTGTTGGTCCCATTTAAGTTTCAACCTTCTGCGCTTATTTGTTTATCTTCCACATGCGCACAAACATACACTTATTTACACCTATAGCTTCAAAAAATGATAAAGTTCCTTTATCCCAAAGGAATATTTGAACATTCCCCAGTTAAGATTGTTAATTAATTTGAAAAAAAAATTGTCAAACACAAAAATGTAAAGAAACGGTGGGTAACCAAGTAAAATCTTGCCACATCCGACCTAATTTACTTTGTTACCTACCTTATAGTGCAGTAAAAATAGGTTTTGAACTCGAAAAAATTAGTACAATCAAAAAACTTGGTGGAGATGTTGTGTTCAGCTTCCTGTTGAATATAATAAAATTCCACTAATATCAAAGGTGTGCTAAGGCCGCCTACGGTTTTTTGCTTGTACATAATTCCTTAAATATTGTAGACAGAAAAAAAGAATTTTCCGTGGTAGGCTGTGAAATAGTAACTTTAGAGCCTAAAAAACATAGCTAAAATCCATTTTTTTATTACATGGACTTAAAAAATCTTTTCATTGCTCCTAGCTGTAAAGAAAAAATCTTTTACGTCCTAGGAACTAAAAGATTTTTATTTTCCGGCGGGTAGTTGTCAAAACTTCCGTTAGTACTGCTGCAGTCTTTGTAGAAATGCTTCTAGTACGATAAAACTCCGCTAAATGTCAATGCGTTTATTTATCTTTTCTTATAGTGTAACCTCTTTTTAAGGTTTCTTTTTTTAAGTCTTAATTATGTACTAATATTTGTTATTATTATATATTGATTAGTGATTAATATTTAATGTTTTTTCATTTTCTGCTACCTCGGAAAAAATAGCATATGCTACGCGACTGTGAAGTGTTTTTTCTTTACCTTGGCAATATTTACTGTCTCGCTTCGCTCGACAGTAAATGTAATTGCTGCGGTAAAGAAAAAACTCACTTCACAGCCTAGTAACATAATATACTATTTAAATAACAAATGTAGAGGACTATGAAATAAACAAATTTTGTTTATTTCAACTTTATATATTCACCATCTTGAAAATATAAAGTTTGAAATTTTATTATTTACATATTCATTTCCTTCTCTTAAAGGCCTTTAAACAATTTATAACACGTTATGCTGACTAAACCATTTTTTAGTTACTTTTTTTTTAAAACTATACACTTGTCACAAATATCAATGAGCCAAATTTCGTTGAAATTGGTTAATTCAATTTTTACTCCACTAATCGTTAATAGTACATTACGCGTCGAGTGCGGAAAGTAGCATTTTGCATGCGAGTGTGGAGTTTGCACCCGAGCGACCGCGAGGGTAGTTAAACCACACGAGCAATGCAAAATGCCGTTTTCGCACGAGTTGCGTACCGTACTTTATCTACGATTGTTAGATTTAAATAATAAATACAGAAAAAAATAAACTTGCTGTATGTGTGTTCGTATCTCTTCTCTTGATAAAGATGGCATTAGTCTTGAGTTGTATTGTTTGCCGAATTAATTATTTCTGGAGGAGTATTATTCTCTACATTTTCGTCAAAGCCACTTGATTCATTCATTGTTTTTAATTAAAAACTCGATATAAACAGTTACTTTTAATAAAAGGATAGCAAATTAGTTTTGTTAAATGTAAACAAACTTGCTAATTGTGCGTAAAGCTGAAGAATTCCTCTTCTTTACCGCGCTAGCGTGGTAAAGAAGAGGAATCCTTCAGAACTATGAGACGCCCATGCGCAATGAATACAAGTACGTAAATAATCACTTTCTACGCATCTAAACAGAGATATAATGTTTATATTTCGTATCAATCGTAGATAAACAAACAAACGCTTCAAAATCTCAAGTCTCTGAAATGAAGAACTCACTACGCTTGTTCAATGAAACCAGAACTATTTGTATCTAAGATTCTTTAGGATTTATAAATCATTGCCAAGGCAACCACATTTATTCCAATAAAAATAAATATAATAACATCTAAATAAAGGGAGAACATTTTATCAAAACTAAACACATGTTCAACAGCATTCAAAGTAATAAAATATCCAATTTTTACTTACCCTCAAGTTGTTGGTCTCCTTCAGTTTCCTCACAATATCTTTTATCATCACAAAAGCAATAGGCGTAAAGATTCACGATGGAGAAACAGAATAAGACAAACAAAAATAAGCAAATCGACTTCATCCCAGTAATTAACTGACTTAAAG
This sequence comes from Gerris lacustris, assembly GCA_951217055.1. NCBI lineage: Eukaryota > Metazoa > Arthropoda > Insecta > Hemiptera > Gerridae > Gerris > Gerris lacustris. The sequence goes on along the minus strand of OX578283.1, from coordinate 57,066,338 downwards.
TAATTTCTGTCTGACACTTTACATTTATTGCCGGAGAGAAGTGTCGGGTGTAAACGCACCTTTAGTTACTTATGAGTAGTAATTATACTTATTTACTAAACTGCTCTAGAGTCGTGTTTCGAGTTGTGTCAATATTTCAACTTACTCACTGAGTCTCCCAACAGGACAAAACACCCGTTTAATACAGATCACTTGACGTCATACATATATTCATAATAAGGAAAACATTCACCGATAATTATATATATTTGATATAAATAATATGAATCTCCTCTCATGACAATCCATGCCACTAAATCAAACTTTTATCTGTATTATTTATAGCAAAATGAAATTGCAAATAATATATATATAAAAAAAAATTAGAAATAAAATTTTAAAAAAAAGTTTAATTAGAAGTCGAATGATTAATACATATTATTTAATTAATTTTTTACTGATATCTTGATTTTTTGACCTTTTGATAAGATTTAAATTTATGAAATAATAAGGAAAAGAAAGGAGGATAAATAAAATACAACTTTTCTTAACTCATACGATCTACAAGTTAATCAATATGTCAGCTCTAGAAACGGCCAATGCTTTTTTTTTTTTTTTTTTTTTTTTTTTAACATTTATTGACTATTGCAACTACAATTTATTGTTATAAGCAATAATGATCAGTGTATAATATGGCTTGACGTTGGCAGATATAAGACAGCTATCCAGTGATAGAGCTTATTGGCTATGATTTTAATTCATTAATTTACATAGCTTAGGTTTTTAGGTTAATAAGTCACGAGGCCATTGCCGCTTCAGGCGCCTGGGAGGGTTATCAGGAATGGTTTCGGATAACAGGTTTCGGATAAGGGGATTTGTGATTTGTGTGGAAGGAAACTGACTGGTGAAAGGATCTGTATCGGGAAATGGCTAGGTCTCGGACGAATGGGATGTTGAGGTCGTTGTGTAAGGTTTGGTTGGAGACGTAGTAGGTTGCATCTACTATGGTTCTGAGGCTCTTTGATTGTAAGGATTGGATGAGGTAGGAGTTGGAACGTTTGGTGCAGCCCCATAATTCAATGCCATATGTCCATGCAGGTTTGAGTATTGTGTTGTATATGAGTACTTTGTTATGTGTGTTGAGTTTTGATTTTTTGTTGAGATGTCTCTGTAGTAGTTTATATCGTGTGTAGATGCGTTTGCGTGTTGTGATGTGCCCATGTAAGTCTACTATCAAGGTACATCCCAAGGTAGCGGACAGTACTTGAGTGTGGGATTTGGTTGAGGAAAAGAGGTTCGCAGTTTCCATGTCTTAATGAAAAAGTCACATGGACACTTTTACTTTCAATTATTTGTATGAGCCATTTCTTGAGCCAAAGTTCGAGAAGATTTAGGTGTTCTTGAACGATATCAGAAGCAGTACGGGAATGTTTATGAAGGATGCATTTGTCGTCTGCAAGTGGTAGAGTAACTCGACCGCCGACGGGCTAGTAGACCCCCCCCCCCCCCCCACGTCTCCTATCGTTGACTACCTCTTCTCCGTATTCATTGCGAGATTATTTAGAACCAAAATGAAATTATCTCCCTGTACCTAGGCTACTATCTCAAGCATGTGTGAACGACTTTAGAGTCAATCTACCAAAAAACAGCACACTATTTTACTCTACCGTCCCCTGTGCTGAAAAGTAAGCTAGTTCACTCGACCCTTTCCTATACCGAGTGTAAACTAGGCTTTACTGTAAACCCTCTCTCCCCCATGAAAACATACCTCGCATGGGTATGTGGGGTATGTTTTGTCGGGTGTCATAGTTAATAAAAACATACATTTAAAAACATATAAAACATTTTATTTTATAAAAAAAAGCATATTTACAGCATTTAATTACACACATTGCATAACAATTTTAAATTGTACTTATCAGAAACGTTTTTTAAAAATCTTGATATTATTGATCTTCATTCACTTAATTAGAATTGTAAGTAATTAAAATCCTAATTCTCAGTTTAGTAAAAAATTGTATTTTTAAAAAATCTTAACTTTTTTATTTTTAATTATCTACTTTGTATAGGAAATAGGAATGGTAACTTAATATTTGTTGGTAACTAATAATTTTAATTTCCTTTCAAAGTGACTTTTCTTTAAACATTTTTGTAACACATAAATATTTATATTTTTCCTTTTAGTTATTTAGTTAGATAAAAGTTCTTTTCAAATTAATCTTTCCTTAAAATTTAATTATGAGGTAATCTTTTCTTCAAAATATCTGTCATCTTTGAAAGGAAATAAAGTTTTAAATTCTCGTTTAGTGATTATTAGGTAGAACGTGCCTGATGTTAGTTTCATATTGGGCACCATGAAGGCTCAAGCTAGCTGATGATATAGCGGCATCAGAACTGTCGTATTCCTTAGCATTTGATGATAGTACATTGTGTCCGTAGTTTTTAATGTTATCAGACATTTCGGTCGTTTCTTGAACTAAGGGAAATTTAGCGATAGGTACTTTGATAGTTTTAATGGCTTTCAGATAGACAGGGACGGTGTAAAGAGGAAGGGCTTGTTTCGTGATGTAAGCGTGCTTCTGAAAATAAGTATGCTGGTAGGGCATCTCTTGGGGCTTCGATTCAAGAGACTCTTGGGCTTCGACCATCTCGTATTGTGGGGGAGCTTGGGCTTGTTTCTGATAGTCTTCCAACTTCTTGCCAAATTCGCTAATGTAGTGATGGTGGGATCCATAGAGGGCACTCTTAAGTTCTGGCTGATGACTGTACCTAAAACAAATATTGCATTGTTCAAATTTATTAAAAGGAATTAAGGTGAAGAAGAACATAATCCATGTCTTTATTATACTAGAATTTTGAAATAAACTATAAATACAGTTAACATTGCAGTTTAACTATTATGTGTGAGGGGATATTTGGTCTGTATCATTCGAGAAGTTCTTGTCTTGAATGTGATCAGCTGCCACTAACAGGGGATATTCTATTTTATGAAATTAACTCATATAAGTAAACTGAAAATTAGCATATATTTAACATACTTGTAGTTGGCAGCAGCTTGCTGGTTGCTCTCACCTCCTTCTTTGGTTACTTCAGCGTTGAATCCACCATCTTTGCCTTCAACAGTGTACCTAATACAAAACCATATTACATTATTACAACACAGCCATATGAATAAATATTTATAATACTAAATAATGCTTATTCGTAGTGTATTACCCCTCGCTTTTTAAATTGCTTATTCTATTCTGGTCTATAGGGTAAGTATAAAGAAAAACTCTCAATGCAACAAATGAGATGATGTGAGAGTTTTTCTTTATACTTACCCTATAGACCAGAATAGAATAAGCTAAATAATGCTATACATTAGCACTGACATAACTGCTGACATTAGCATAAACTTTCTCACTGTGTTTTATTTGACAGCAACTCGCTAACAGTCACGAACCGCCTCAATCCCCCACATATAATTATAAATGTAGGTAGTTTTATTTTTGAAGAAATCTTACTGAGATAGAATTTAATCGTAACATCACTAAATGAATAGGATTAATAATTTGGATTCAACTTGCACACTTTGAAATTTGTTCAGGACTACTTTACATTTCTTTAGATTTGTGGCCAACTCATTAAGAATTTACATATTTAAGGTATTTTTTCAAGATTAAGGGTTATTCTTCTATTTCTTAGGTTTTTTTCTTTTATCTTATTGTTAACTTCCTTAAAGCTCTGTGTTTAATAATATGTGACCTTAAAACTCTGACAAATAATGTGTGGGAACTTTTGTAATACATTCAAACTTGAAATACCTACTGCTGGGCCGTATGGCCCCAAGGACGATTAGTAAATTAGATGATTATAATAAATATGGATGTAATATGGAATAACTTCCATAGGAAATATCAGTGGCGTAAATAGCGCCCCCGCCAACCCCGCGGCGCGGGGGGGCGCCTGCTCTAGGGGGCGCCGAAAAATGAATAAACAATAATATTTATATTTAATAATACAAATTTTGAGAAACTCTATGTGGGCGGAATTATTTTAATAAAATTATTTTTGGGAGATGAAAATAAATGAGAGATAAACAAATAATAAAATTTAAACAGAGTGAGAATGATATGAAATGTTATGGTTTAGAGCTTATTGCCCAGTTTTGTTTTCTAGTTAAGTGTCACTATACCTATAATAATATGGGTAAGTATATCGGGCTCCCTTCTTCATTTTCGACTCGCAGGAGATCAAAGTGTTTATTACAACTAAAAGTTATCTTATCTAATCCGGTTTTAGCTGTACTGATAAGGAAATCTGTTCCAAACTTTAACAAGTTATACTTCCATCTCTTTCTCTACCGCTTGCCTTTGCTATATAATATGTATTTCTCTTTCTTTCTTAACCCACTTACTTCTTCTAAATTCGGATGGGGGGTCATGACGTCATGATTAACTTATTGTTGGTCCCATATAAGTTGAAATCGTGAGCGCCTATTTCTTTCTCTTTCACATTCGCACAAACATACATTAATTTTCACCTTTAATATCTTTAAAAGTATGTACTTATTTGATTTTTATTAAATTTGGATAGTTTGTCGAAAGTAGCCCGCATATAATCTAGATTAATTTCAACCGTTGGCACTCATTAAATTTTGCTAAATTGGTACTTTATTTCATATTAAATTAATCAAAACAATTTTGATTAATTTAAAATCAATAGGGGGAAAAATGAAATAAATTCAACAATAATAAGTTTTAAAAGCATAAAATCATTAAAGAATACAAAATAAGCGAGGAAGCTATATGTGCCACATTAATTGTCAGATTGTGTTGTATGTGTATAGTTGTATATTGTATTTTAGTTTCTTAATTAGGTATTCAGTGGCTTTATGTGCATCTGTATATTATTTGAATAAGATATTCCAGTTCAAGTCTTCAAGGAAGAAGCAAGAAATTAAATAAATTGCAAAATAAATTATTTTTACAAAAAGAAGTAGGGGGGGGGGGGGAGGGAGGGTAAATTTTGTTAGCTATTGGAGGCGCATTTTCAAAGGCTGCGGGGGGGCGCCGGATTTCTTAGTTACGCCACTGGGAAATATGGATGCCCTAAAAGGGATAATTCCATGCTTCCTCCCATTATACTATACACTTGATATATGAGTACATGTGTTGAATCCAAAATAAATTAAACCTTCTCTAACCATTACGTATAGTGGTGTTAAAAAAGTATTATGGTTAAGAGTGTCAAACATATAATATTATATAGAAGAGAGTAATTTTTAAAAATAATGACAAGAAAATATAATTTCTTGATACAGTAGCTATTCAAATTTTGTATTGTTTAGATAGATGGATTTTCCCCGCTCTGAAATGATAATTTTTTAAAATTAATTGATTACTTGACAATCCTTGTGGAGCCGTCTGGTTCTACAAGCCTGTATTCTCCTCTGGTTGAGTCTCCGTTCCTCTCCTCGCTGTGAGACTTAATATCACCTGTCTTTCTATCCTCTACCTTGTACTCGAACATGTACATAGGTGGTTCATCTTGTGCCTCCTCCTCGTGCATGAGGTGGTGATAAGGGGGCAAACAGTGACATACTGAAACTCCTACCACAAGCAACCAGATAACCTGAAATATAATCAAATGTAATTTAATACATCAAGTTTTAAGTAACTGAAATTATTTGTTTATACTTGCATTAGTTCTCAAGGGGCTTATACTAGATGGTTCTTTACTACAATAGTAATGATTAGTTAAGGGGTGAATCCATTAGGATCTATAAGTTGTAGTATTTTGTTCATGAGATCTAGTAGCTACTCGTTTACCTGACAATGCTGGGTGAACACTGGATTAATTTACTTGGTATTTTAGCCTGAACCATTTGCAAGACTGTTGTAAACAATTAACTAACTTGGGACCCTTTTGTTTATATCAGAATAATCAAATAATTCCGGTAAACCCTTGTTTGCATAAGGTTCTTCAATTAATTTAGAGAAGCACGTTACTGGCAGAGTCTGGTAAGGGAGTTCAGGAGTTTTCCCGGTGGGCCGGTCTGGTTAAGGCCTAAAACGGGCCGGTCCCTTGGCCAACTCAAGGCTTGAGGGCCGGTCTGATGGAGAAACTCCCGGGCCGAAATTTCCCAGTCCGACCCTGGTTACTGGCAGTATTGTGATAATATTACTTTAGGAGCTCTCACAACCGCCCATACAATTAATTAAATTCCCTTAAAGTCTTAATTAAAGGAGCTCCTGTACAAATTTTATACCTATATACATTAGCTCGTTCTCTTATTATTGGACAATATAAGCACCCACAGAGTATGGAAATTGCTAGCCAAAAAGAAATGTCTCTATCGCAAAGTGGTTAATGAAGGCGACCACTAGAATTTTTTCAGATTTTAACCTCTATCTTAACTGTTCGAGTCTAAAAAAAAGTCCATAAATTAGTTTTTAAAAAATTTCTGTACATTGATTGTTTAGTCTTGTGGAGTCCAAACTACTGAATGAATTACGTTAACGTTACTTCGTTAACATTATTTTTTAACATGTATTTTTTTTTTTTTTTTAAAAAATAACGTATCTTTAGGTGATGAAAAAAAGTTGCTCTAAATTTATAGGAGCTTTCAAAAAATAATTTCCCAAAATTATATTGATAATTTTTATTAATAAATAAAAAAGGTAGATCCTTTAAATGCTAATTTAACCACATAAGTTGCAATCCCAGAAAAAAAAAAAAAATCGTGTACAGGGTAACTCGGAACTTTTCCTCACTTTAGAGGCTACTAAAGGGGCCTCTCCAGCACTGGCAATGGAAGCACCACTACAGGTAAGGACTGATTTTTCATCCAAGTTTCAACTCTCTAGGTTAACCTTGGGCGCTACGGTGATAACACACACACACACATACATACATACACACATACATACAGACGTCATGCTGAAAACCACTCAGGAGGTCTTAAAAACACCCAAAACGGATAACTCCGTTGAAACCTCGAAAAAAAATTTTGGGTGAAAACATTACTTTTTACTACGTTTTTATTAGCTTGCCCAGTACAAATCTTGCAATCGATTTTTAACTAACTTCCCGAGTAGCTAGACATATGAAACTTTTAGAATAGCTCAGAACACGATGACAATGCATTATTTTAATACTTTTAGCCATCTTTCAGCAGAATTTAATTCGTTTTCAGCAAATTTTGCTTGATGGAGAGTTAGTTTGGAAAAAATCCGCAAGTTATTTTATTTGTTTTGACATATCCCATATTTACGATCTTCATTTTGACGTGTTTCAAATTTATGATTTATGACAGAAAATTTAAAAACGTAGTATATAAAAAGTTCTTTTTATCTTGTAATTATCCTATATACCTTCGAAGAAGGTGTGGAAAAGTAAAAAAATAACTGTAAACTCAAACCACACAACAAATAATAATTAAAAGAAATTAAATTTAAAATACTCTCTCCAACATAACCGTATTTTGTTAGTAAAAAAGAATATTTAAAATAAAAATTTACAAGCGTACCTTTGACCCCACCATATTGTTAATCCAATGAAATTCGGCACTAGACTGATTCCTTGTACTGTTTGTCTTGCATTATATACCCTTCAAAACAGCTTTATAACAACTAATCTGTGATGAAATATATTTTATTCTATTACTTTAATTTTAGGTGTTGATTTTATTTTAGAAGAATTAAGTAGATTCTAATCGTGTAGGCATTTTTTTTTTTTACCTTAAAATAAGCAGTTTGGGGCAAATTGAATAAGTGGACCGATTAAATGCCTGGAACACGCTTTACTGAAGTCGTTTTTATTACATTTTTTTGCGGATTTCTAGTTTTTTTTTGGACAAGGCCCGGCTAATTAATTTTTTTTTCTTTTTGGTCAGTGACACAATGAGATCTATTGGTGTCACCTTGTGTCTTGACTTTCGAATGGGATTAGTTTTTTATGGGTCATATTTAAAAAGCTAGAAACAGGTGGGTGAATAGCTTATTGTTTATCGAATTTATGAGAAAGAATGATATTGCATTTTTTGACTATTTCATATCTAAAGGAGTATTACATTACGCCTCTAGTGTGGAAAGTAGCATTTTGCATGCGAGAGTAGAGTTTGCACCCGAGCGACAGCGAGGGTAGTAAAACCACACGAGCAAAGCAAAATGCAGTTTTCGCACGAGTTGCGTACCGTACTTTATCGACGATTGTTGATTTTAATGATAAATAAAGAAAAAAAAAATTAATAAACTTCCTGTATGTAAGTACCTACGTATTTCTCTTTTGATTAAGGTGATATTAATTCATTATTTGTATTTTGTGCCGAAATAACTATTTCGGAAGGCGTATAATTCTCCTCATTTTCTTCATAATCACTTAAATCACTCATTGTTTCTTTAAAAACTCGATATAAACAGTTACTTTAATTAAACAAACATCAAATTAGAATGTAAACAAACTCGCTAATCGTGCGTTAAAGTGAAGAAATCCTCTTTCTTTTCGACCTAGGGCGGAAAAAAGGTGGAATTCTTCACCTCATTATGAACTCGCATGCGCAATGAATACTGCTACGAAAAGAATCACTTTCTATACATCTAAACAGAGATATAATGTTTATATTTCATATCAATCGTAGATAATAGTACATTACGCGTCAAGTGTGGAATGTAGCATTTTGCATGCGAGTTTGGAGTTTGCACCCGAGCGACAGCGAGGGTTGTAAAACCACACGAGCAATGCAAAATGCCGTTTTCGCACGAGTTGCGTACCGTACTTTATCTACGATTGTAAGATTTAAATAATAAATACAGAAAAAAATAAACTTGCTGTATGTAAGTTCGTATCTCTCTCTTGATAAAGAAGACATTAATTCATGAGTTGTATTTTTTGCCGAATTAATTATTTCTGGAGGAGTATTATTCTCCACATTTTCGTCAAAGTCACTTGATTCACTCATTGTTTTTCACTAAAAACTTGATATAAACAGTTACTTTAATAAAAGAATAGCAAATTATTTTTGTTAAATGTAAACAAACAAAGCTGAAGAATTCCTCTTCTTTACCGCCCTAGGGTGGTAAAGAAGAGGAATTCTTCAGAACTATGAGACGCGCATGCGCAATGAATACAAGTACGTAAAGAATCACTTTCTACGCATCTAAACAGAGATACAATGTTTATATTTCATATCAATCGTAGGTAAAAGTATTGTTTTCATCCAAAATATCCGAAAACGAGATTACAACGGAATTATCCTTTTTGGATGTTTAAAACGATTTCAGCGGAAATCATCGATGTGTGCCTGTCCAATCTATCCTCATCATTCAATTCAATTCAACTCATTCCTTACGTGTGTAGTTTTGCAGCAAGAAAAATCAAAAAAATGTTTATTCAATTTGCTGAGTCAACAAAAATTCTTAGAAAATCTAAAAATTTTCCGATTGCGCTGAAATTTGCATCAAGTATACCACTTTATAAGAAGATTCTCTGAGTAGAGTTAGTTTGTGATCTAACCACTATTTTGAAAATATCAACTTTTGAAATTTGAACATTTAACGCTAAATAACGCGTACTAATCGATTTCGCCGATTGAGCTGAACTTCGCACATTAAGTTCTTCACATTAAAATTTAATATCGCCCGCCATATTGGCCCTCATCTTGAGAATATTAAGTGTGCCATTTTATTAGTTGCTTATTCTTTCTCTACACTTCAAGACCTTTAAATTGATGTGTCATGGTGACTAAAAACTTTTTTTTTTCGACCACCATCTTGGAAATATGAAATGTGAAAACTCCAAAAAGTGGACAGTTGTCACAAATGCCAAGATGCACATGTGTGCCGAATTTCATGTTCCTAGCTATAGTAGTTTATGAATTGAAACATGTCAACGGACAGACAGACAAACAGACTGAGCCGTTATATTATAGGTTTCTTTTCTTTATTCGTACCAGAAACCTAAAAAGAAAAGTGTTTTTCGACCCACCCTGATATACAGGGTGACTGGCGATATATATGTGAAAAAATGAAGTAGGTTGTTCTACGCCTCAGGGGCTACAATAAACGCTATATAAACCATGGGTCAAATCTCAACCGTTCTCCCATAGTTTAAATTTTATGATTATTTTAAGATCGCATGCCTTTGCTTATAAAAACACTTAGTGCTCCAAAAGTATAAAAGCAAGAACAAAATCTTTGGTTTCGTTGTAAAGCTGACATTTTCTACAAGTAAAGTATAATTTTAATTTTTTCCCCTCAAATTACATGACAAAATATTTATGCAAATGTTATTTTAAAGAAATAATATAAAAAATCAATTTCTTTGTGGTTCCATAACTTTGAATAGGACCGTGCTTAAACTGTTCGGACTTCAGGAAAAACTTCCTTATTTCCTAAAGTTTCGATCAATATTAACATCATTACCCTATCATGAGGTGGAATTTTTAGTAAACTTCTCTGAAAGTAAAAATGAAACATGTTTATTGTTGTTTTTGTTGAAATAAAGGTGAGTATACTAAACCAGTCTTGCTTTTTTTTAATATGTTTTTAATTATTTACTCACCTGCAAGTCTAGAATGCAACAATAAACACGATTCTTTTTTACTTTAAGCGAAGTTTACAAAAACTTCTGTCCTATGAATGAGTAATAATATTAATATTGATCGAAACTTTAGAAAATAGGGAGGTTTTTCCTGATGTCCGAACAGTTTAAACTGAGTTCTATTCAGAGTTATGGAACCACAAAGAAATGTATTTTTTTTTTTTTTTTTTCTTAAAAGTATAATTTGTATAAATATTTTGTCATGTAATTTGAGGGCAAAAAAAAAAAAAGGAAATTTTGTCAGCTTTACAACGAAACCAAAGATTTTGTTCTTGCTTTTATACTTTTGGAGTAATAAGTGCTTTTATGAGCAAAGGAATGTGATCTTAAAAAAATCATAAAATTTGAGCTGGCGGGAAAACGGTTAAGTTTTGACCCATGGCTTATATAGCGTTTTTTGTAGTCCATAAGACGTAGAACAACCTACTTCATTTTTTCACATATATCGCCAGTCACCCTGTATAGTTCGGTGCTATTTTAGTCAAATTAACAAACTTGTAGTGTAGGTAATTCGAGAAAGATATCAGTAGTACATTGATAAAAAGTGCAATAAAAGATAAATGTATAATTCACATTGGTCTTACTAATAGAAGAACAAAAATATTTTTGTAAAAGTAAAACAGGGAAAATATTCTGCCAATTAGTGTGGCACATAGCTTCCTTGAATCCTATCATGTACATTATTGATTTTATGCTTTTACAAGCCATTAATGTCTAATTTGTTTAATTGTTTCTCCCGTTTTCTTTTAATCTGTCTAAATTTTTTTTTTTTTTTTTTTTTTTAACATGAATTAAAGTATCAATTATGCAAAAGTTCAAGAGCGCAGACGGTTGAAATTAATCTAGGGCTTTCTGTAGGCTACTTTCGACGAGCCATAAAAATTTCATAAAAATCAGATAAGTTCTTTTGAAACTATAAGTGTGAAATAAATGGGCACACAAAGTTGAAACTTATATGGGACTAACAAAGGGCAATTTGTGACCTATCATCTAAATTTCTATAAAATCAGACTAGTAGTTTTTAAGATATGTTGGTTCGCAAAAAATTGAGTGACAGACCGACAGAATCGGTCCTAGACAACTCAGACAAACTTTCTCATATACGAATTCATAATTATTTAGCCCAGTGTTTTCCATTTCTTAGTTTTCGAATGTATATTTAATTATTATTGAACATTTCATCAAAATTTATCATAAAAATATCTTCTCCTGGGCGAGGAATCGAACCCCGGCTCTCCGTCCGCGTTTTAAACTATTTTCTCAAGAACTAGATTTTTCCCGGGAAAACGGCTTACATCGTTAGATTCGTGTTTAAATAGACTATATCGTTTAGAATTTTTTTGAGAAATAATTTTTTTTTTTTAGAGTTTTTGGCGGGTAAAGCCCTCAAATTTTGAGCTAAAATTCGTTTCTCGATTTCGCCTTGGGGTATGATTTTTCTGAACATGTATGCCAAATTTCGTCAAAAATCGGCCCAGTAGTTTTGGCTCCAGGCGTCTGCACAGACAGACATTTTTTAAAAACCACCTTTTTGGACTCAGGGGAAGTCAAAACGTGTAAATCCATCAAAATATCAAAATCGAATTTTCGCGCCATCACAATACTTTCTCTTTATATGAAAAAGGAAAGGTCAAAGCTTGGTAAACTAAGAAAGGAGAGAACGTGGAAAGGAGGAGAACAAAGGAGGATGCGAAGGGCAAAGAAAGAGGAAAACAAGGCAGAGGAGGCCAAAGAAAGAAAAGAATAGGTGACTGAAAAAAAAGAAAGAAGAGAACAAGGTAGTGGAGAAGAATGAAAGGAAAGGTCAAGGTCAAGGCAGGAGACCCTAAGAAAGGAGAGAACAAGGCTGCTGAGGACAAAGAAAGGGGAAAACAAGGCAGAGGAGGACAAAGAAAGAAAATAATAAGGTGACGGAAAAGAAATAAAGGAGAGAACGAGGTAGAGGAAAAGAAAGAAAGGAAAGAACGAGGTAGAGGAAAAGAAAGAAAAGAGAGAACAAGGCAGAGGAAGACAAAGGAAGTGGATAACAAGTCAAGGGATATGAGGAGAACAAAGAAAGGAGAGAACAAGGCAGAGGAGGACAAAGGAAGTGGATAACAAGTCAAGGCATATGAGGAGAACAAAGAAAGGAGAGAACAAGGCAGAGGAGGACAAAGGAAGTGGATAACAAGTCAAGGCATATGAGGAGAACAAAGAAAGGAGAGAACAAGGCAGAGGAGGGCAAAGGAAGTGGATAACAAGTCAAGGCATATGAGGAGAACAAGGCAGAGGAGGACAAAGGAAGTGGATAACAAGTCAAGGCATATGAGGAGAACAAAGAAAGGAGAGAACATGGCAGAGGAGGACAAAGGAAGTGGATAACAAGTCAAGGCATATGAGGAGAACAAAGAAAGGAGAGAACAAGGCAGAGGAGGACAAAGGAAGTGGATAACAAGTCAAGGCATATGAGGAGAACAAAGAAAGGAGAGAACAAGGCAGAGGAGGACAAAGAAAGTGGATAACAAGTCAAGGCATATGAGGAGAACAAAGAAAGGAGAGAAGAAGGCAGAGGAGGACAAAGGAAGTGGATAACAAGTCAAGGCATATGAGGAGAACAAAGAAAGGAGAGAACATGGCAGAGGAGGACAAAGGAAGTGGATAACAAGTCAAGGCATATGAGGAGAACAAAGAAAGGAGAGAACAAGGCAGAGGAGGACAAAGGAAGTGGATAACAAGTCAAGGCATATGAGGAGAACAAAGAATGGAGAGAACATGGCAGAGGAGGACAAAGGAAGTGGATAACAAGTCAAGGCATATGAGGAGAACAAAGAAAGGAGAGAACAAGGCAGAGGAGGACAAAGGAAGTGGATAACAAGTCAAGGCATATGAGGAGAACAAAGAAAGGAGAGAACAAGGCAGAGGAGGACAAAGAAAGTGGATAACAAGTCAAGGCATATGAGGAGAACAAAGAAAGGAGAGAACAAGGCAGAGGAGGACAAAGGAAGTGGATAACAAGTCAAGGCATATGAGGAGAACAAAGAAAGGAGAGAACAAGGCAGAGGAGGACAAAGGAAGTGGATAACAAGTCAAGGCATATGAGGAGAACAAAGAAAGGAGAGAACAAGGCAGAGGAGGACAAAGGAAGTGGATAACAAGTCAAGGCATATGAGGAGAACAAAGAAAGGAGAGAACAAGGCAGAGGAGGGCAAAGGAAGTGGATAACAAGTCAAGGCATATGAGGAGAACAAGGCAGAGGAGGACAAAGGAAGTGGATAACAAGTCAAGGCATATGAGGAGAACAAAGAAAGGAGAGAACATGGCAGAGGAGGACAAAGGAAGTGGATAACAAGTCAAGGCATATGAGGAGAACAAAGAAAGGAGAGAACAAGGCAGAGGAGGACAAAGGAAGTGGATAACAAGTCAAGGCATATGAGGAGAACAAAGAAAGGAGAGAACAAGGCAGAGGAGGACAAAGAAAGTGGATAACAAGTCAAGGCATATGAGGAGAACAAAGAAAGGAGAGAAGAAGGCAGAGGAGGACAAAGGAAGTGGATAACAAGTCAAGGCATATGAGGAGAACAAAGAAAGGAGAGAACATGGCAGAGGAGGACAAAGGAAGTGGATAACAAGTCAAGGCATATGAGGAGAACAAAGAAAGGAGAGAACAAGGCAGAGGAGGACGAAGGAAGTGGATAACAAGTCAAGGCATATGAGGAGAACAAAGAAAGGAGAGAACAAGGCAGAGGAGGACAAAGGAAGTGGATAACAAGTCAAGGCATATGAGGAGAACAAAGAAAGGAGAGAACAAGGCAGAGGAGGACAAAGGAAGTGGATAACAAGTCAAGGCATATGAGGAGAACAAAGAAAGGAGAGAACAAGGCAGAGGAGGACAAAGGAAGTGGATAACAAGTCAAGGCATATGAGGAGAACAAAGAAAGGAGAGAACAAGGCAGAGGAGGACAAAGGAAGTGGATAACAAGTCAAGGCATATGAGGAGAACAAAGAAAGAAGAGAACAAGTCATGGGAATTTGCGTTCAGCTTAGATATTCAGAGCACATTAGAATTATAGATCTTCAGTGGGATAAGTAAGAATTCTTATAAAATTCAGAATATTAATCGAATTAATTTGCTGATTATATGATGATAATTAGAATCAGCGTAACAAAAGTAATATCCATTTATAACTTATTAAGTAAAGTCAGCGTGTTATTGAAATATAAAGAACAGTTCATTACCAAATTAAAAAAGAAATAATAATAAAAATAATTGAATAATCTCCCAAAAAAATAGTTTACTTTACATTGACCTAATTTTTATGGTAAGACAAAGTCTGAGAATTTTAAGTGGGGTGAGTAGATACGGTCGGTTGACTAATAGGATAAACATATGTATTTAAAACGGTGCCATCAGGTAACGTATAATTTACACCCCCCAGTTACAACTTATTGGAGAACAAGCGGCCACTTAAGGGTTTTGGTCGTATATTACTTTAAGTACATCAGTTGACAAATACTGTTCTGAAGTAATTTTCTTTTTTTCAGGTAAACCTGGCGCTAGTAGATAATTTGGCTATGTCGATAAGAACCGGTTTTGTTTTTGCGAATTTTTAGTAATTCTTATCTGCAGATACAATTTAATCTAAATTATACGTCTGCTAAAATCAGTTGATGAGATTTAATGTATATTAGGTAATGATAAGTAAAGAAGGAATTTAGGTACGCAAACATGACTAAGTAAAAAATTAATTTATGAAATTTATAGAAAAAGCAAAATTGACGGCTTCTCTCCGTCCACGTTTAGGTATTTTTTCAGGAACTAGATTGTTCTCGGGAAAACGGCTTATATCGATAGGATCGTATTTAAATGGACTACACATTAGAATTTTTTAATATAAAACGTCGGAAGCATTTTCAAGAAATATATTTTCACATTTTTCCAGAGTTTTTGGTGGGTAGCGCTCCCAAGTTTGGAGCTAACATTCATTTCGGAATGTGATTTTTCTAAAACTTTATGCCAAATTTTACTAAAATCGATTTCAGTAGTTTAGGCTCCACGCGTCTGCTCAGACAACAGACAGACATTTTTTTAAAAACCACTTTTTGGACTCAGGGGTCATCGAAACGTGTAAATCCATCATCAAAATATCTCAATCGAATTTTCGCGCCATCACAATACTTTCTCTTGATATGGAAAACTATAAAAACATAAAGAAGAAGGTTGTACCGTGCGCCACTGTTTCCAAATTTGCACAGATGCTTTGTTAATCGCTGAATATAAATATCACTAACCGTGACCTTATATTTTCTCCCTTATATAATTGCGATTTCTTCGTTCGTTCCACATTCTTTAGCGATATCACCTTCGATTTCATAGGTTATATACCTCTTAGCGGAGTTTACTCATTTTACGGGAGCTTGATTTATTTTAAAAGCAGATTACCCCTGCTATGCCTCAGTTCTCATGTCATAAAATCGTCATAGAAAAAGCCTAATTACTGAGGCAGTAATATTAATATTAAGTTGGCATAGTTAATCTTAAATTTTAGCTTCGTAGCTGAAATTAATTGCTTTGGTTATAGATATTTAAAAGTTAATTATGAGGTCAATTGGCAAATTGTTTAGAGTCCATATTAACTTTTTAATAGGCAATTAAACAAAAAGTAAAACAGTAACAAATATACTTTTTAAACCTTGAACTAAAATATTTTCTAAGAAATCAAGAAAAAACGATTGCATTTCAAATTCGTTAAGTTGTTCTTATATAACCACTCTGCTAAACTTAACAAATTACTCAAACAATCGTGTAAAAAAAACTTTAAAATTCTAGGTTACTAGCTCTAAAAAGAAACAACCAATAGATTACAGAGGAAAAAAAATTGTCCTTGAAGGAACAAAACTAATATCTGCGGAATTCCTAATTAGTAGTGGACCGGACACTTTCACTTTGAACCAAAAAACTTGATAGATTAGAACTAGACCATGGAAATGGGATACATCGGACAAGGTTGCCTAACTCCACGGGTTCAGTAACCTTAATTTTAGACTAACATCTCATTATAATTTTAAAAGAAAAGGAAAAAAACGTATAATCTAAAAATTAAACCTAATTAAGATAATTTAATTCTACTAGAATTTGTATAATTTTATCGTGGGATATCTGTTATATTTGGAAGTTTTTTCCCCTTTTAACGTATGGATATTCGTCGTACAGAAGAAATTCCACAAAAAACGACATGCAATAATGTGACGCTCTTGAATATCGTGGACGGAAATTAGCATATACTAGGAGGTAGATTGGTTTTCACATGCATTCATTGTAGTACTTATATACTATTCGCCGATAGAGGTTCTAAATTTTATATAAAATTATATCAGAGCTCCTAGAGAAATTTGGCATGCATGTTCAGAAAAATCATACCCCGAGGCAATATCGAGAAATGAATTTTAGTTCCAAATTTGGGAGCGCTACCCCCAAAAATCTAAAAAAACCTCAAAAACGGTTCCGAAGATTTTGTTTAAAAAATCCTAAAATGTAGTCTATTAAAATACGGATCTAACGATATAAGCCGTTTTCCCGGGAAAAATCTAGTTCCTGAGAAAATAGCTTTAAAGGCGAATGGATAGAGGCCGGGTTCGATTCCCCACCGAGGAGAAGTTATTTTTATGAAAAATTTTGATAAAATATTCGATAATAATTAAATGAACCTATGAAACCTATAATTCAGGAAAGCAGTGGGCTTAAGTAATTATGAAAGAGTTTGTCTGAGTTGTCTCGGACCGAGTTTTACTTTCTCATATATTACTTTCTCATATAAAGAGAAAGTATTGTGATGGCGCGAAAATTCGATTTTGAGATTTTGATGGATTTACACGTTTTGAGGTCCCCTGAGTCCAAAAAAGTGGTTTTTAAAAAATGTCTGTCCGTCGTCTGTCGTCTGTCGTCTGTTGTCTGTCGTCTGTCGTCTGTCTGTACAGACGCCTGGAGCCTAAACTACTGGGCCGATTTTGACGAAATTTGGCATACAGGTTCAGAAAAATCATACCCCGAGGCGAAATCGATAAATGAATTTTAGCTCCAAATTTGAAGGCGCTACCCACCAAAAACTCTGAAAAAATGTGAAAAAAAAAAATTTCTCGAAAACGGTTCCGACGATTTTGATTAAAAAATTCTAAAATGTAGTCCATTTAAATACGGATCCAACGATATATGCAGTTTTCCTGGGAAAAATCTAGTTCCTGAGAAAATAGCTAAAAACGTGGACGGAGAGATCCCGGGTTCGATTCCCCACCCTGGAGAAGTTATTTTTATGGTAAATTTTGATATAATTTTCAATAATAATTAAACGCACTTACAAAAACTAATAAATGGAAAACATTGGCTACGTAATTATGAACTTGTATATGAGAAAGTTTGTCTGAGTTGTCTCGGACCGATTTTTTTTTTAACCCACGTTCTGAAGCATTGGATGAATGTACTATAATATATATATTACTTAAAGGGTTTTAACGCCTTGATTTTGTACTTATTTCAAACACTTTAAACGATGCAATGTGCCTAGACATACATAGAAAACTTATTGATGAGTCTAGAACGTACCTCTTTCTTTAGCACAAACAAATTGGGTCGTATTTGTAATAGATAGTCGAGTTCAAAAATTTGTAATGATAACAGAAGGAAAAAAAAAATATTTAAAATATAGTTATTATAAGTTAAATATACTAAAGAGTACATATTATATTATCACACGTGAAATGACCATTACCTGACTTCAGAAGAATTGAAAGAATTGGATAGATTCAAATAAAAAAAATCAGGAATATAAACAGTATACTCTTAAGATTATACTTACTTAGAAAAGATAATTTCTAGTCAATTAGCTTGAGAATGACCCAAGGAGGGGTCGAAATATTGCATAAGTGAGCTTCTCAATTCTTCAATAGACCCAACTACACCAAAGCAGCAAGATATTTAAATAAAACAAAAAGAATTCGTTTATTTGACATTAAACAATAAGCTTTTTGCCTAAGCCCTATAATCATGCCTTATTTATATTCATGTAATAATATATGATCCTTTCAGTGCTATCACAGCGATACTTTTCATTTTAGAGTTCGATTTACGAACACCCGTTATTAGGGAGTTGCCAGTTTTGATGGTATCAAATGTTAAACAATGAAGATTTGCCTGCAGCGAAAACAAACCACGTATTCTGGTTTAGGAGCATTGCGCTGAAATTATTGAAGGTTTCTTTGATACTGAAAAAATTAGATAGCGTGATCGATGAAATCAAGGTATGATCCTACTGAATAAGTAGATATTCTAAATCTTATTTAAATACATTCCGAAGATTAGATTCCGTATGGCGCACGTCCCGGAGAAAACAGTAATTCTATAACTCAAATTACATTTTTTAAGTTTTTGGTAGTTTTCATACTACGGAAAGTTAAATTTTAATCTAAATCAAATTATAATTATTATTAACTACGGGAAACAGACAGTGAAAAATACACTCCTGTATTTTCGGCACAGGAGTGTATTTTTCACTGTCTGTTTCCCGTAGTTAATAATAATTATAATTTGATTTAGATTAACTCAAATTAGTTAATTTGATAATACGTTGTTTCCTTAGGAGAAACTAATTTTCATTTTTTTTTTAAAAAATGATTACTGTTTTCTTAGAGGGTAATAATATATTTTATCTACGATTGATACGAAATATAAACATTGTGTCTCTCTTTAGATGCGTAGAAAGTGATTATTTACGTACTTGTAATCATTGCGCATGCGCATCTCATAGTTCTGAAGAATAGTAGTTGTTACATTTAACAAAACTAATTCGCTGTTATTTTATTAAAGTAACTGTTTATATCGAGTTTTTAGTGAAAAGCAATGAGTGAATCAAGTGACTTTGACGAAAATGTGGAGAATAATACTCCTCCAGAAATAATTAATTCGGCAAAAAATACAACTCAATAATTAATGCCATCTTTATCAAGAGAGAGATACGAACTTACATACAGCAAGTTTATTTTTTTCTGTATTAATTATTTAAATCTAACAATCGTAGTACGGTACGCAACTCGTGCAAAAACGGCATTTTGCATTGCTCGTGCTCGTGTGGTTTTACTACCCTCGCTGTCACTCGGGTGCAAACTCCACACTCGCATGCAAAATGCTACTTTCCGCACTCGACGCGTGATGTACTATTTCGTTAGATATGAAATTGTCAAAAAAAACGCAATATCACTCTTTCTCATAAATACAAAAAACAATAACTTATTCACCCACCTGTTTCTAGCTTTTTAAATATTACCCAAAATGCTACTTTCCACACTCGACGCGTAATGTACTATTGTATTATATTTGTGTTGCTCATCCCAAAGCAAACAATAATAAATAAATAAAAAAAATCTCCCAAAAAAACTAAATAAAATTTACTAATTATGGATTATTACTTTTTTCTTCCAAACGTGCGATATCTGTACTGACAGCATTGATATTTTTGTAGGTATTTTTTTTATTCAATTTCTATATTGGCAAAAGTTAACAATAGTAAGTGTAACTGCAGTCATTTTAAATAATGATTTTAATTGGACAACGTGGGTAATAACAATTGTCAAGGTCATTTTGTTGCTAATGCAGCTGAGGTCGACTTTTGTGGAGCCAACCCAGCATTTGCTTTGTTGATTGAGGAAACTGCAGAAAACTCAAATCAGGTTGGTTGTAGAGTTGTAGGTATTATAAAAGTGCAAATCGTCCAAAATCTCAAAATCAAATTTTGTGTCAGCAATACGTCTTCTGCGTCATCTATGATTATAACCTACGATAATGAGAAATTACGATGTCAAATGTTCACACAAATCTTTTTACAAAAACTGAACATTAAATAAACAGGTTAAGTGTGTGCTAGTCAGCACACAGCGAGGGTCCGTAGGCCATACTATATAGTGTTTAACTGTAAAGTGTATAAACAGTGTTTTTTTAAAATTCTAAAAAGCTTACTTTGAACCATTCTAAGGGTTTGATATTATCAAAACACACTCTGATAAAGTATTTTTTTGCCACTGAACCGGACTACAACCATATAAATACATCGAAAAGACCATAATTATAAAAAAAAACTATTTTGTCAATAAAAAATAAAATAATATTTTTTTCGAAATTTCCAAATAGTGGTATCTTTACTTTTGGTCGAAGAATATTCAGGTTTCAGATTTTTTGCACTTCACATAAGCGAGATAGAGGGGGGGGGGGGGGGGGGCACGTTTCAAACCCGCTTCAAACTCGCATGCGCTCGCCCTATCAAAGTTATAACCAAAGAATTATATATTTTTGTAATCAGCTCGACGTACCCTTTCATATGATACCCCTCACGGTGTCGAAAAAAAATAAAAAAATTTAACCTTAAGTTTTTTTACCCTAATTTTTTTGAAAAATATTTTTTTAAGTCACTATATTTTTAAAATATGTGGGCAGGTACAAGACACATACATGCCAAATTTCAAAGTGATCGGACGAAAGATGTAGCCAGGAGAGCACGCGAGAGGACAGACGGACAGACACACGCAGGAAAATATAAGGGTCCTTGGTTTTGCCTACGGACCCTAAAAAATAGTCTGCCAAATAGTTTAAAATTGCTCCCTCGCGTCCTATTTCGTATAATTTAATGATTTTATGCATTCACAACCTATTGATGTTAAATTTATTTAATTTTCTTTCGTTTTTAAACCTGTCAAAATTGTTTTAATTTTTTACGAGAATTAAAATATCAATTTAGCAAATTTCGAAGAGCGCAGACAGTTAAACATATTTTGGGATTATCTGCGGGCAACTATCGACATACCATCCAAGTCTCATAAAAATCAGATGAGTTCTTTTGACTTTTGATCATATAGGTGTAAATAAATGTATGTTTGTGCGCATGTTAAAGAGAAGTAAATGGGCTTAAAAGATTGAAACTGATATGGGACCAACAATGGGTTAATTTTGACCAACCATACAAATTTCATTGAAATCGGACGTCTAGTTTTTAAGATATGATGGTTCTCAACAACTAAGCGACAGACATATACGCAACCAAAAATGTTCTCTGATGTCTGTAGCGGATTTCTGTGTTGGAATTTTTGAAATCGGAGACGTAATTGTTTTTCCTTTTTCAGAACGTCACATAGCTTCCGTTACCTAAAAACATGTAAGAACATGTTGAATCGAGAAGAAAGACAAGAAAGAGTCGAAATAAGGCAAGTAAACCGATTATGTCTGTTCTTCCGTCTTCAGTTAAGATCAATAATGAGTTAACTAAGAGACTGAATAAATAAGACAAATAAATATTTGTTACGTGACCGATTTTAGAGCTAGGGTTGAAGAACCTATAGTGAGACTCAGCATTTTAACTGAGTATTATTTTATCGAGGTCGTATAATATTTGTTTTCTTTGTATTGACCATCTTTGTTGAGGGGGAACCAAGACTAGAATATTCTAGGAAAGCAGTGTAGACCTTCCAAGCCGATAGCAATGGCTGAAATTTCTGTCTAGTGTTGCTTGCCTCTTGCCCAGCCCATCCACTTATCTATCTGACTAAGCACAATCTTAGAGTCACACGAGGAAACCGATCTAAGCTCTGGAGGTGTACACTTCATACTATTTTTACACAAATATATACACCAATAATATATTTTACCTACGATTGTTACGAAATATAAACATTGTATCTCTGTTTAGATGCGTAGAAAGTGATTCTTTACGTACTTGTATCCATTGCGCATGCGCGTCTAATAGTTCTAAAGAATTCCTCTTCTTTACCGCCCTAGGGTGGTAAAAAAGAAGAATTCTTCAACTTTACGCACGATTAACGAGTTAGTTTACATTTAACAAAACTAATTTGCTGTTTGTTTAATAAAAGTAACAGTTTATATCGAGTTTTTTTGTGAAAATCAATGAGCGATTTAAGTGATAATGACGAATATGAGGAGAATAATATGCCTCCCGAAATAATTAATTCGGCACAAAATACAACTAATGAATTAATGTCATCTTTATCAAAAGAGAAAAAACGAACTTGCATACAGGAAGTTTATTTTTTCTGTATTTATTATTTAAATCTAACAATCGTAGATAAAGTACGGTACGCAACTCGTGTGAAAACGGCATTTTGCATTGCTTGTGTGGTTTTACTACCCTCGCTATTGCTCGGGTGCAAACTCCACACTCGCATGCAAAATGCTACTTTCCGCACTCGACGCGTAATGTACTATTACCAATAAACACATTATCATCAAATACTTTAGTTTTATTTGTTAGTCATAGGGGTGTCTATGGAGGCCATCAACATAAACATTGTTTGGTAAATGTTTATGGCCAACTAACATAAACATTGTTTGGTCCATGTTTATGGCCAACTAACATAAACATCGTTTAGTCCATGTTTATTGCCAACTAACATAAACATTGTTTGGTCCATGTTTATGGCCAACTAACATAAACATCGTTTGGTCCATGTTTATGGCCAACTAACATAAACATTGTTTGGTCTTAGGCACTGATGATGGCCTTATGCAGGCTGAAAGCTGATTTGTTTAATCAACCAGTTTCGTTTTTGCGTGGAGAAACAATTTATGTTATACATTATGTTGTATTTCACTCAACCAATTTCCCGTTGCTTATTCACATCGGAAGCATTAGTTCCACTTGATTGTTTATAAGCTGATATTTCCTATAAATTTATGAGCTCCAAGGCAGTCATATCCGGTTAATCTATAGGTAGTTTTAAGAAAGTTTTTATTTTATTTCATTAGTACAGTATAACTATTTAATTTAGGTCGAATTCTTTACTCTATACATCAAACTCAAAGCAGGTGAGTCAAACTTCCGGCGCTGAGATGAGGAAAGAAAATTATAAAATATATATATATATATATATATATATATATATATATATATATATATATATATATATATATATATATATATATATATATATAAAGTTTGCACAACATTACCGCAATCTAGTATCGTAGAGGGGGAACTAAGTATCATGGCTCAATTTACTGCAAAAAAACATACCTGTTTTGCGATATCATTATACTTGAACAACGCAATTAAAATCCTTCACTAAACTTTATAAATGCATTTTGAATTCTTAAAGCCATGATATAGTTTCAAAGTGAACCAATAACATTACAATATCGTGTTCATACAAATATAATCAATCAATAATGTATATATTAGGAAATCGAATGAATAATATAAAATAGATATGATATAAAACTTGTATATTAGATGTAGACGGATAAAAGAATATTTTTGGAGTCATAGACCTCTAGTCCGGTTATAATTTTTCTTAAAAACAGGTTTCTGTATAAACGTTTGAAGACTATTGGCAATAATTCAGATTCAGATGTTGAAGCTAACTTAAGGTGATATTATACTGGTGATTTCAGTGTCGATGAACCAATTTTTTAATACAGGTAGCATATAATTTGCGGGTTTATTATCCCCACTTCTTTTATTAAAAATGTCTAAATGATCATTTCTTTTGATATTGCTAAAAACAAGTTAAATATAATGTGTTTCAGGATGCAAATTATCATGATTTCTTAAAAATGTGGTTTAGTGTAGCATATCGTCATATTTAATTGTAATTTTTGAATATTTCCTAATATAGTTTGAGAGATTGGCTAAGTTATTATGAGTAAAGACAAAAGAATATGGTTTATTAAACCTTCAAGACAGCGTTTATAATCTGATTTCTTTAAAATCTTTGGGTTTTTAGATATTTGAACAATTGTAATTCTAGTTGTAACATAGAACTTAACATCACTTGTTTCTATTATTTTATATGAAAGCTCGTACGCATCCCGCGTAATAGTGGTGTTGGTCGCACCACACCACTGACTTAGGAAGTCCTTAAATATGTAAAGCTGGGGTATACACAGTTTAGACTGAACAGTCTGTATGAAGGCCTTCCACCTGAGCATGATGGATGATGATGATGATTGATCCAGCCCTCTGGACAGTCGTGACTACCGGCCCTAGACACGCTGACCGGATCATATAAGCTCAAGTGGCAGGCCTTTAAGACGTTCTGTTCAGTCTAGACTGTCAGGTTTGTCAGATCATAGTGTGTACCTACCTGGCTTATCTTTATATCGACCGGAGTGGTTGCGATCGTTTCGACCGAATCCAGAAAATGGTTAATCCCGTTGGAAAATCATAATATCATACCTTATAGGTGAATTTCATTGTAATTTGAAAAGTTTAAAACTTGTTTTATGCCTCTCGTTTTTATTTTATTTATTTATTTTTTTTTTGTGAAACACGGAGGAAATGCGGCTAAAACTCACATTATTGTGTGTAATCAGAGTTTCCAGTAGAAGGAAAAAGGAAAGGGTTGATGGCTAAATATAGATTTAACCTGCGGGGGTGCCGCTGCAATAGTTTATGCGCTTGAGAAATCACAATAGCTTTACTCTCCTAGGGTACGTTTGGATCACTAACCAGGTCGACCGAGAAGTAACCGGTGTGTCCGGAAACACCAACCTAAACAACCATCCACATTCATAAACCTTCGGTTTATTTAGCGGTCGACTGAAGTGGTTGCGACCGCTTCGACTGAGTCCAGAATACGGTTAGTGAACCATAACAATATCTTCTATGGCGGAATGTCATCGTTAATTTAAATTGCTGCTGCAATAGTTTATGCACTTAAGGAATCGTTACAGCTTTACTTCTATCTTTCAATCTCACACCAAACAAACCCAATTTATAAGCTCTCTATGTTTATAACCTTTTCGACCAACCACTGCCTTCAACCGGTGCCGTTCAGAA